>CM053617.1:38177044-38191183 GCA_028646535.1 Procyon lotor | reverse complement strand
GGTGCACGTGCCCCTTTGGATCACATTTGTATCTTTAGGGTAAATACCCAGTAGTGCAATTGCTGGATCATAGGGTAGCTCTATTTTCAACTTTTTGAGGAACCTCCATACTGTTTTCCAGAGTGGCTGTACCAGCTTGAGTGCAGGGTTTCTAAGGAATGGAATAGGGTCCTATGCTCAGGGGCCCCTGAAATCCTTTCGACTCTGACCCCAACAGAGCCCCTGATGTCCCCTAAATAGGCACTCGTGTCTCTAGTTCAGAAAACTCCTGTACCTAGGAGAGTTCTTTTGCCATCTAGGATAGTCTGCCCTTTGAGCCTAAATTACTTCGTTTTTTTATTGATCCATTCCCTCCTATATTTAAACTCCCATAAAGCACGATAGTGAACTAACTGTCAAGACTCCTTCAAGAAATGGATGATATGCAGATGCCTGTATTTCTTAAAGAAACTGGAATTCGTAATGAAAAACCTTTTTACAAAAAACCTTCTATTCCAGATAGCTCCCCTGGTGAAATTTATCAAAGAAGAAATAATGCCCATTCTGTACAAATACTTCCAGAAAACCGAAGAGGAGGGAACACTTCGTAACTACTGACCAATTTCTCTCCTGAAGCAAGATGCAAGGATTTGAACAAAATTACACAAAATGTAGCAAATCAAATCCAACAGTATATAAAAAGGATGATACATCATGACCAAGTGAGGTTTACCTCAAGAATGTGGGGTTGGTGTAACATTTGGAAATCTGTCAGTATAATTAACCCTACTAATAACCTAAAAAAAAAAAAAGCCATATGATCTTTTCAATTTAGCATCGGTTGCTGACAAACTTTCAGCAAACAAGTAACTTTCTCAACCTGATAAAGAACATCTACAAAAAAATCCTATAGCTTATATCATACTGACTTGTGGAAAATTGAATGTTCTCTTGCTTGAGATCAGGTAAAAAGACAAGGATGCCCAATCTCACATCTTCTTTTCCGACCTTGTAGTGAAGCATCAAGACAGTGAATACAGATTGGAAAGGAAGAAGGAGCAAAATGGTTTGTTTTACAGATAACTTGACTGTCTATGTACACGTGGAATCTAAAAAAAACAAACAAACAAGTTACTAATACTAATAGGTGAGTTAAGCAATTTATAGGATATAATATTAAGAAATCACATTATTTCTATATACTAGCAATGAACGATAAAATAGTAAAAATTTTAAAAACTAGCAAGTTTATAATAGCATCAAAAACATTAACTATTTGTTAATAAATCTGACAAGCTGTGAAAAATCTGTACACTGAAAAATACTGTTGAGTGACTTTTAAAAGACCCAAATAAGTGGAGAGGTATACTTTGTTCATGGATCAGAAGTTTCAATATTGTTATGTGTTAATTCTCTCTAAATTGATTTATAGATTTAATATAATCCTAATCAAAATCCTGGCAGGCTTTCTTATAAAAATTTGTAAGTTGGTACTAAAAACTCCTGTGGAAATACAAAGGATCTAGAGTTGGCAAAACACCATTGAAAAAGAAGAGCAAAGCTAAAGGGCTAACACAAATTTATTTTAAGACTGGTCATAAATTTGTGGTGATCAAATTAATATGATATTGGCACAAAGATAGAAAAGTTCATCAGTGGAACAGAACGGAGTCCAGAAATGGACTAGCACACATGTAGAATGAGTATTTTTTGACAAAAATGCAGAGGCAATTCAGTGGAGAAAAGAATCTTTTCAACAACTGGTACTGGGGTAATTGGATCTTTACAGGCAAAAATGATGAACTTTGATCCAGATGCAAAAACTAATTCAAAACGGTTAGTAGATCTAAATGTAAAGTCTAAAATGATAAGGCTTCTAAAGGAAAACATGGAGAAAATACTTGTGAGCTTGTGTTAGACAAAGATTTCTTAGCAACAATACCAAAAGCACAGTCTGTTTTTAAAAAATGATGAATTGACTTCATACATACTAAAAACACTTCTTTGGAAGACACTGTGAGGAGAATGAGAAGATGTACCATTACTGGGTGAAAATACTTACAGAGCAACTATTTGATAAAAGACTTATACTCAATCTCTCAAAAGCTCATAAGAAAACAAACAACCCAGTAAAAGAATAGTTAAAAGATTTGAACAGATACTTAACCAAAAAGCAAATAACACATGAAAAGATGCTCAACATTAGTTATTTGAAAAGTGTAAATTAAAATCACAATTTTAATGTGATCATCAAGTGACATCACAGATGCCACTTCATATATTTTAGAATGGTTCATAAAAAAGAAATGACCATACCAGGTGCTGGTAAGGATGGGGAGAGACTGAAACTGTTATAGATTCCTTGGGGAGGATGTGAAATGATAGTCAGTTTGGAAAACAATGTATCCATTTCATAAAAAGTTAAACATACACTTACCAAATGATCTAGCCATTTCATTCGAAGGTATTTTCCCCAAAGAAATGAAAGCTTTTTGTCCACACGAAGACTTGTACATAGGTGGTCATATGGCTTTATTTGTAATAGCCCAAATCTGAAAGCAATCCTGATATCCATCAGCATCTCTATGGATAAGCAACTGTGGTCCAGCCATACGTTAAGAATACCCAGTAACAAAAAAGGATAGAGTATTCTTATGTGCAAATGGATGGATCTCAAAATAATTATCTTGAAATAAAGAAGTCAGACCAAGGGGACATAGTATTCCATTCATAAAAACTCCAGAAAACACAAAGTAATTAGTAGTGACAAAAATAACATCTGTTGCAAATGTGTGTGAGGGGTGCTGGTTATATTCATCATTTTGATTACAGTGATGGCTTCATGAGTCTATGTATAGATCAATGTGTGCAGTTTGTTGTGTGGGAATTTTGCCTCAGTAAAGGTATTAAAAAATAGAAGGAAGGAGGAAAATGAGAGATTGGGACAGAAAGCAAAAGGAAGAGAGAAATGGAAGGAGAATGAAAGGAGGAAGGGAACATTTGAAGAAAGTTTTCCCTTTGAGCTCAGAGTGAATATGAACTAGATGGTGGTGAGTAGATGACTGGGAATGTTCCAGAAGGTCTTACACCCAGTTGGCACACTGAAGCCCACTGTTTCCATTTCAGTATGACCATGCCTCATTGATGGGAAGCACCTTGGATCCCATTTCCAAATGCCTTGTCCTTAAGCCTGAGCAGAACTTTTCCAATAGTTTATGGCCTCTGAAGAGACATTTCATCTGCATTGCTTTTGATGACCTGCCCACATTGTGGCAGAAAATTTTCTTTTAGTTCTTAGCATGGCCTACAAGGCCCTGAATCATGAGTCTCTAGCTTACGTTTCCAGCTCTATCTTCTGTCTCAATGCTTTCACTCATGGCTCTAGCCACTACCAGCCTTCTCTCTTCTCCTGGAACCCACCAAACTCCTTTCTGCCTCAGGGCCTTTGAAGATGCAGTTCTAACGCCTAGAATATTCTCCTCCACACTCCTAAGTCTATTTAGACCTTTAGGGTTAAAGTAAACGTTACCGACTCAAGAGGCCTTCCTTTCTCACCCCATACTAGATTTGATTCCTTTACATTGGCCACAAATTCCCATTGCCCATCCATTGCTAATTTAGAATCACAGTGCTGCCTTAATACGATAAAAGGTGAGGTTTGCTCTTTCCATTTCATCTCATTTGCAAAACTACTCCCAAGCTCCCTTTATGTCTGTGAATAAAAGCAAATACCAACCTGCTGAGCCTGTCTGCTCCTGGTCCCTGGTGGCCCTTGTGCACCGGGGTCCAGCCACCCTCCCTGACACTGTCACCAAACTCATAGAAATAAACATAAAACACATAGAAAATCACCTGCCTCTGCACAGTTGGGAACTTGGGGATGTGGAAATTCTCTAGATTCCTTCCTGATTCATTGGGTTTGTAACTGTCTTTGTTGCTGCCCACTGCATAGCAATTTTGAAATCTGAGAGCAGCGACCTCAACCATGAAACACAAACTCAACACAATTCCCGCCTGGAGCTTATGGGTTCTTCTCTAAAACCCACAAGCTCAACTTCCCAGCTTTGCCTGGGTCTGTCTATAAATTACTTTTATAGGAATGTTATCACATAATTGAAAAGTAATAAAGCCCTCCTGTTTTTGTAATCTTACTGTGAGTGAGCTTCTATATGCTGCCTTTCCCATTGTCCTCCAAGCTACCCAAACACTTTAATACCCCCTTCTAGATCTTTCCCATAGTCACCTCTTAGCTTAAGAACATGGAACATGCTCTACATAAAATCATGTCACTACCAGATTATTCCTATATTTCAGCTACAGGGAGCTAACGGTTCACTGGGCCAAATAAAATGTAAGTAACATGTGGATTTTATTTGTTGAACTCTTATCAACAGGGACACTGCTACTTCCTTATGGTTTCTCTGATGTCTCTATACCTTTCATACCAGTTTGCTTTCATATGCATGAGATATCAACTTCTCTTTAATGTATTATTTTAATTGAAATATAATTGACATATAACATTGTGTAAGTTTAAGGTATACAATGTGTTGATTTGATATATGTATGCCTCACAGTATGCTCACCACTATGGTGTTAGTTAACACCACTATCCATCCTATAAATAACATTGTTGTGGTGAGAACAATTAAGATCCTATCTCTTAGCAACTTTGATGTTTCTAAGACAGTATTATTGTCTATAATCACCCCAGCCCCTCGTAGCGATCATTTTAGTCTGTTTTTGAGTCCAGCTTTTTTAGATTCCACATATAAGTGAGATCATACAGTATTTCTCTTTCTCTGTCTGACTTACCTCACTTAGCATAATGCTCTCAAGGTCCATCCATATTGTCATAAATGGCAGGATTTCCTTCCTTCTCAAGGCTGAGTAATGCTCCATTGTGTATGTATACCACATCTTCTTTATCCATTTTGACAGACCCTAGGTTGTTTCTATATTTTAGCTCTTGTGATTCATGCTGCAATAAACCTGGGAGTTCTGGTATCTTTTCAAGAGCTTGTTTTCATTTCCTTTGGATATATACCCAGAATTAGAATTGCTAGATTGTATGTTCCTCAAACTTTGCAGAAATGCTTTGCTCTTTTAGCTCTGCCAGTTAGTAGATAGTCTCTGAGGCTGGGCTTCCCCTCCTACCTGAGTGGCTGCAGAACAAACCTGTCCTCCCTCAAAGCCCTTCTGTGCTGCTTTAGGGGTAGTAGAGAAGTAGGAAAGGGGACATAAGGTCATCCCAGTTCATGGTTGTTCACGGGGTGCGCCCAGGCCTGTAGAATGCCATCATCATTCACAGGGACCCCTGGAGTGGTTTCCAGTGGAGCAGGCTTTCTGCTTCTGGTCTCTTTCCAACCATCCAGGTCTCCTCTGTTGCCAGAACAAATTGTCAGAGACTAAATCTGACCATATTACTCCCTATCTAAAATCCTTTGGGGCCCCCATTGTGTGCAGGATAGAGTGGGAGATCCTTCGCTGGGAGAGCAGTAGCACCAGGGCCCAGACCTGCCTGCTATTCCAAGCTGGTCTCTGGACTGTCCCTGACTTTTCCTTAGGTCTCTCCCAGCTGCTTCTAGTGACCCCACCTGCCAGGCTACCTGTTCTCCCACAACATTGCCGGTGCTGTTTCCTATCTGTTACATATCTTCTATTTCCTTTTCTCTACCTGCATCACTGTATACTCATCCTTCAGGCTCAAAATGTGCTGGGGGTTCCCCTAGGGGAGGAGAGAAACCCATAAAGGTGAGAATGAGACAGTGGGCAGAAGCCTTGGGCAGTGGGAAGGACAGAGAATGGGGACAGGCCCAGGGGCCTCTCTACCTGCCACTTCCTGCCATGTAATTTGGGGGTGTATTAGTTTGCCAGGGCTGCAGTAACCAAGTGGCACAGACAGGGTGGCTCACACAGCAGAAAGGAACTTTCTCATGGTCCTGGAGGCTTGGAAATCTGAGATTTAGGTGTCAGCAAGTTTGCGTTCTTCTGAGGCATCTACCTTGGTTTGTAGATGGCTGCTTTCTCCCTGTGTCTTCACATGGACTTCCTTCTGTGTTGTGTCCAAATTTCCCCTTTTTACGAAGACACCAGTCATCCTGGATTAGGGCCCATTCTAATGACCTCATTTTAACTTAATCACTACTGCAAAAACCCTATCTCTAAATAAGGTTGCATTCTGAAGTACAGGGGTTAGGGCTTCAACATACAAGTTTGGGGAGAGGGATACAATTCAGCCAATTATGGGGTGGAAGGGGAAAGTCCTTTATCCTCTCTTGTCTCAATTTAAATCTCTTCATCTGTAACATGGGGGTTGGGGGATTGGGACAGTTTAACAGGTAATCTTGCATATCCTTTACAGCTCTAGATTTTTTCTGTTTGAAAATCAGACAACATGAAATAGGAGCAATTAGATGCTTGTGTTTTTCCAAAAGAAAACAAACGAGGGGTTTCAGACCTGAATGATCTGTGTAAGTGTTGGAATCTTCCCTCTGGTTTTCTTGCAGGCATGCATCACTAAAGAGAATCAGGGTAAAGAAGAGAATAATTTGCCACCAACTTTCCCTTCTCTGGTAGGAAAGATAGAGGAGGGAGCCAGAGAAGGGAAGTGAAAATGCCTAGACTTTTAAGTGCTCCACAAGGCATGAGAACAAGCATGGGAAGGCTTAGAGAGATAGAGAGTGAGTAGAAAGGAAGTAACAGCACTAGTGTGTGTCCTAAAAGGATAAGAAAAGCCATTCGAGGTCCACAGTGGCCAGAGAAGCAAGTAGCCACTCAGGAGAGGTTGGAGTCTTCTCCTTTATACCCTCCATTCTTTCATGCCATTAGCACATGCCCGTGTCACCAACAGAGGTTTTCCATCTTACTGCTTGGAGAGACTCCAAGGGGTGTCCAGGGTCACAGGCTCCTGGCTGTGAACATCTCCTTGTGGGGTTCCCCAAGTCCTCCTAGCCAGATCTCTGCTCTAAGGAATGTTGGGCATGGAGCTCAGGACTGTGATGTTGTGCACTTTGAGACAGAAAATATCTAACATTGCTAAAATATATATATATATATATATATATATTCAGGTGTGTTTACTTTTGAACCAGTTGTCAGCATATCCTGGAGGATTGGAAGGCAGAATAACTTGGTGAATTTGGAGACAGATAGATCGACCTCTCCTTCAATTTCAGTTTCATCTATAGAGATATTCTCTTTACTGTGGCCTGAGGATTGAGACCTTCACCCTAAACCTATGCATTCTGTTAGAAATAGTATTTATATGGCCATTGTCATGTCGATGGTCCTTATGGATTTTCATTTCCTCAGGCACTGTGTGGACAGAGCATAGAATGCTCAGTCATGGTTATGGCAAAAGAATGGCTAAGTTGGCATCACATAGAGTCCCTGACTCCTCTGTTCACATGCTGCTTCCTCTACCAGGGACACTGTCCTTCATCTACCCACTCCTAGTTCATTGTTGAATCTCAGCCTCCAGTGGGAACTTCACAGACCCTTTCTCAGGCTTGGATGGGACTCTCTGACTCCATGACCCTCCTTGGTAGAGTTACAATTGTAGAGTTGCAATCTACTATATCTCAGTGGGCTGTACTTCTACCTGGGGACCATGTCATACTTATTTGACGAGAGTCAAAATAGTCATAATGACAAATAAAAGACTAACAAACAAGATTCTGTGTCAGCCCAGAATAGATCTCTATCCACTAATCCATTTAGGGAGATGACCAGATGGTCAGGCAAAATTCTTAATCATTGATGCCACCAACTGGGAATAGGTTGCTTGTTGTGTACTTCTCTGCAACACATTTAACCTGCCTCTGTCAGGTGAGTCCACTGTGCATTTCAGATGATATCCAAAACTGTTAAAAGATTATTTTTTCAAAAGGATATAACTTTATCTCTCACACGGGTATAAAAAGAACACTTGTCAAGTGTTGTACTTTGCTCATTGATAATGTAATATAATAATTTATTATAATAATGTTGCCTTAATAATAATGTGATGAGTAAGATGTTTCTTTCAAGTGGTTCACAAGTGAATTCAAAGTATCATGCATATATAGGCAGAGAAAAGATGTTAAAATTAACTTGGTTGCAAAAATGGCATATTCCCAGGGCAATAATCATATTCTATTGAACACAATTAGTTTGTATTTCTATAGACAAGGGTGATTTGCATCATTATTCATTTTCCACAATTTACAGAGTTGTAAACAGTCAAAGGCAGTGAAAAACAGAGATAACTTGGAAGAGTTCACTGTACAGGGCAGTGAGTAATCCTGTCTATTTTCCATTTCAAATTCTTTCATACTTTTTCTGATGTTCTGGTATGCCCTAACATCTCATTTGGCAAGAGTACTTCTGACCACTACTCATGCAACACTATATTATGTTGGACCCCAGGGAGAGTTTGGGCTCAACATCCAATTCTCACATTTTTTTTTAAAAGATTTTATTTATTTATTTGACAGAAAGATCACAAGGCAGAGAGGCCGGCAGAGAGAGAGAAGAGGAAGCAGGCTCCCTGCTGAGCAGAGAGCCTGAAGCGGGGCTTGATCCCAGAACCCTGAGATCATGACCTGAGCCAAAGGCAGAGGCTTTAATCCACTGAGCCACCCAGGTGCCCCTCCAATTCTCACATTTTTAAAAAAGATTTATTTATTTATTTTGGTGAGAGAGCATGTGCATGCAAGTGTGAACATGGTGGGGATGGAAGGGCAGAGGGAGAGAGAGAATCTGCAGCAGACTCCTTGCTGAGCGTGGAGCCTTTCATGAGTCTCCATCCCAGAACCATGAGATCATGACCCGAACCAAAATCAAGAGTTGGACGTTGACCAGCTGAGCCACCCAGATGCCCCTCACATGGGTTTTTAGTGAAATAGCTCTCTTTGTTTTTTTGAATTTTTGTCTTTCTAATTCATGTACCATAAACTAATCTATTGAGAGTCCACCATATTGTAGTCAAAATCACCTCTCCCTGCAACAGTGGACTATTATCCTTGCTCCAAGTTATCACATTCCCATTTTCCACAAATGGGAAATGCACAAAATGATCTCTGCAGGTCTGCCCAGTTATGCTTGAATTGAGAGACCAACATGATTCAGGTTATCAAGTTGGAGCTTTCTATTGAAAAAAAAAAAAAGAATTCAATATAAACAATAAGAAGAAAATCAGAAAAAAACTTTTTTTAGTAATTAGAATGTATAGAGCTTAGAGGAGTGAGTGTCCTTGTGTGAGGAAAAAATAGTGTGAAGACTAGACAATGTGTTTCTTAACATTCCTTGTTAATCATTTGTTTATTTCTTTGCATAAAAAAGAGCAGCTGCCATTTATCTTATCCATGCGCCAGGCTCTCTGCTAGGAATTCCTAGATGCATTATACTTAACCTTTATATTATGCCAGAAGAAAAATATTATTATTCACATCTTGCAAATGAAAAAACAAAACAAAACAAAATCCATGGTTTAAAGAAGCTAAAAGTTTTGCCCAGAGTCATAATTAAAAAGTGGTGCATCCTGAGTTAGTTAATTCCAAAGCACATCCTCTTTCTTCACGCCCTTCAGTAAATGCTTGCAGAATGAATCCTCCTGCTTCCCATCTGGCAGTGTGAGAGGCAATTGCCTTTCTTACTGGAATATAGAAGCTGCTGCACATGATTATTAGTCTAAGGAATCTGCACCTCAAGCAGAAGCAGATCTTCCAGCTGATTACTCACAGTGGAGAGGATCTGGCATATAGTCAGGCAGGGACCACAGAGAACACACCAAACCCTGGGAATTTACAATGAGAAAGTGGCTACAAAAGCCCAAACATAGAACCTTGGGAGATTCTACCACTTTCCTTACAAACACCCCATTTAGTGGAGCCACCTGTAGACTAGGGGGCCAACAGGGGGACCAGAAGGAGCCCAACTATCATAGATAGTCTTTATCTTGCTAGAGTTGATGTTTTAGAGAAAAACACTCCAATAGGCCTTGACAAATTTGATGAGCCTCCTGTTCAGTCTGCAGTCCTGTCCCTAAGTTTGAGCTCCAAAATACCGGTAACTTTAAGAAGGAGGAGAGGGAAACATTTGGAGGCATAGAGTATCTAGGGTCCGAAGGAATCCAGTGCTGACAATGGAAAAATTGGTGTGTGCAGAAGGTGATCTGAAGTTAAAACAAAGCAACCAAAAAGTCTCAACAAAACTAAGAGCTTTTTTTACAAAGGTAAGCAAAATTGACAAATGCTTAAGTAGACTAAGAAAAAAAAAAAAAACACCAGAGAATATTCAAATAAATAAATCCAGAAACAAAATAGGAGGCATTGTATGGAGCATCTGGGTGGCTCAATCAGATAAGTATCTAATTCTTGGTTTTGGCTCAGGTTATGATCTCAGGGTTTTGGGATCAAGCCCTGAGTCAGGCTCCACACTCAGTATGGAGTCTGCTTGGGATTTTCTCTCTTTCCCTTTCCCTCCCTCTCGGCTTCCTCCCCTGGCTCAAGTAAATAAATAAATTAATAAATAGATAGATAGATAGATAGATAGATAGATAGATAGATAGATAAATGAAATATTTAAAAAAAAGAGAAATAGGAGGCATTAGAATTGATGCCACAGAAATAAAATGGATAATAAGAGATGATTATGAATGAATATAAGCAATAAAAAAGACAATGTAGAAGAAATGGATAAATTCCTAGAAACATACAACCCACCAAGACTAAATCATGAAGAAACAGAAAATCTGAACAGACCTATAACTAAATAGAGATTGAATCAATAATCAAAAACCTCTCGACAAAGAAAAGCCCAAGACCAGCTGGTGTCACTGGTGAATTCTACCAAACATAAAGCATAGTTAACTTCAGACTTTTTCAAACTATTCCAAAAAATTGAAGATGAGGGAACACTTCTAAACTCATTTTATGAGGTCAGTATACCCAGATACCAAAGTCAGACCAAGACATCGCAAGAATATAAAACTACAGTCCAATATCCCTGATAAATATACATTCAAAAATCTTTAACAAAATACTAGCTAGCTGAATTGTACAGCATGTTAAAAGCATCATGCCCCATGACCAAGTAGGATTTGTCCCTGGGATACAAGGATGGTTCAGCATATGAAAATCAATTAATGTGATACACCACATTAACAGAATAAAGGATAAAAATCAAGAGATCATCTCAGTAGATGCAGAAAAAGCAATTAACTAAATTCAACATACTTTCATGATAAAAACTTCCAACTAACTAGAAATAGAAGAAAAATATCTCAACATAGTAAAGCCTATATATGGAAAGCTCAAAGCTAGCATTATTCCCAGTGATGAAAACTGAAAACTTCTCCTTTAAGTTCAGGAAAGAAACAAGAATGCCCACTCTCATCACTTCTATTCAACATAGTCATGAAAGTCCTAGACAGAGCAATTAGGAAAGAGAAAGAAATAAAAGACATTCAAATTGAAAAAGAAGAAGTACAATTGTTCCTGTTTACAGATGACATGATATAAAATATTGAGAGAAACCTGAAGACTGAAAAAATAAAATCAAACCAAAACAATATTGTTGGAACAAAGAAATAAATTCAGTTAAGTTGCAGGATACAAAATCAATATACCAAAGTCAGTTGTATTTCTATAGATTAACGAACTATCTGAAAAGGAAGTTAGAAAAACAACTCCATTTACAACACCACCCAAAAGAATAAAACACTTAGGAATAAACTTAATTATGGAGATGAAAGACTTGTATACTGAAAACTATAAAACATTAATTAAAAAAATTAAAGAAGACACAAATGGAAAGGTATCCCATATTTATAGGTTGGAAGATTTAATATTGTTAAAACCTCCATTCTGCTCAAGGTGATCTTACAGAATCATTGCAATTCCTACTAAAATCCTATGGCATTTTTTACAAAAACAGAAAAAGAGCAATTCTACAATTCATATAGAACTACAGAAGACCACAAATAGCTAAATCAAGCTTGAGGGGGAAAAAGCTGGAGGCATCACACTTCATGATTTCAAAATATATTACAAAGTTATAGTAATCAAAACAGTATGCTATTGGCATAAAGACAGACATATATACCAATGGAACAGAATAGAAACCCAGAAATAATGTGTATACTGATCTTTGACAAGGGTGCCAAAAATACTGAATGGGAAAAGGATAGTCTGCTCAACAAATGGTGTTGGGAAAACTGGATATCCATATGCAAAAGAATGAAATTGACCCTTATCTTAAATCATACACAGAATCAACTTAAAATTAAAGACTTAGAGGTGAGACCCAAAACTGTAAAACTCCAGAAGAACACATAGAGGAAAAGCATCATGACTTTGATCTTGGCAATGATTTCATGGATATAACACCAGAAGCACAGTCAGCAAAAATAAAAACAAACAAGTGGGAATATATCAAAATAAAAAGCTTCTGCCCATCAAAGGAAACACTCAACAGAGTGAATTTTTCCTACAGAATAAGAAAAATTCTTATAAACTATGTATCTGATAAAGCAAAAACAAAACAGAACAAAACCCAAATAACCTGATTAAGAAATGGGATAAGGATGGGATAAGGATGTAAATAGACGTTTCTCCAAAGAAGGCATATGAAACCTTTATATATATATAGCTCAACAACACTAATTGCCCATGCCGTTCATCTGTTTAAAAGTCTTCCTAAGACCACCCAAGATCCAGTCCGGAATTCCTCACGAGGCTGCAAAGTTCTGTGACCTGGTCACTCCATCTGCTATTGCTTCCTTCTTGTCCTTCTGCCACCTGCTCCAAATTTCCTATTACAGTTCCTGCCAAATGTTCTAAACTTTCACTTCTGTACTCATACATACAGACTGCCTAAAAATGTTCCTTTCCCTCCTTGTACACTTGGGAAACTGGTTTTCATCCATCTGGATTCAAATCAAGATGAATTCTCTGTGAAGCTTCCCACTTGCTAGCTGGAAAGAAATAAGCACCTGCAAAGGTATGGATTTAAATGAGAATTCAGGAGGTCCTCCAGGGTAGGGACTGTTTCATTCATGACCTCTCACTTTTTTGACAACCAAATAAATCTTCATTTTGTATATGTAAACCGCGGTATAGGAAACAAAGCTTACAAACTCAAAGTTCGCATTGCTAAATAGAGCCTATGCTGGCATGTGGACCTTGGAAAAGGCATGTTCGGCCTGGCTGTGCCCATCGTAGGCATGCTGCAGTGAGGTTCTCCCAGCACCCACAGAGCCCTCAGCAGTGGCACAGACTGGGGGCACTGACCTGCCCCATGTGCCTACAACAGGGGCAGTCGCCTGGCGACCCCTTGTCGGAAGTGCCCATATTTGGTTTATTGTTCTGCTGTGGACATCTTGAAGTTCTTAACAGCTTCATCCTTGGATTTGTGTTTTGTAAGTGAAGTCAGACGGGGCAGGTGCATCTTGGGTGAGGCTGTCCAGCAGTCTCAGGCACTTCAGGATCCTGGAGGGATGGTCATTTCTGGGACCTGAGTCCAGATTGGCAGTGGTGACAGTGGCGCCACCGCGGGACAGCCTGGAGGCATCCCCATTCTTTTTATGTTATACTGTGATTAAATAATGTCACCATTGTCTCATTAAATTTTATGCATAATAAAATGTTATTACCAGAAAACCTTTATAGTTTTACATTTGTAATTCCATTCGTTTCCTGTTTTTTTTTTTTAACAAAAGTACTTGATTTTCATTTTGCTCGGGGCCTCACAAATTATGTAGTCAGCCTCAAAGACAGGACTTGAAAGAAGGCAGAATATTTTAAATCTAAAAAATGCAGACTAAGCAGCAAGGGATCCAGACGATAATATGAAAATGCAGTGATTTGGCAGAGGTCGATTGGGAATCAGGAAACAGAAGTAAGAAGCCAGTGTGTGAGGAAGGAAGACTGGTTCTACAAAACGGTTATTAACATAACTTTAACAGTGGTGATAAAGAAGTAGCAGTCTCAGTAAACAGCCTATAAAATGAAAGATAAGTGTCAAAAAAAAAAAAAAAGCCTGGGGTGTGAACCAGGAAATTGCAAAACAATTTTTTTTAATTGATTACAGTGAATTGAATGATGCCTAGCAAATAGTCAAGATGAGGTGCCAAGAGGAACAGACAACTGTTAGGAACAAGAGACACTTGGAAAAGGA
>CM053617.1:38166382-38176944 GCA_028646535.1 Procyon lotor | reverse complement strand
GAGCCTGTTTCCTCCTCTCTCTCTGTCAGCCTCTCTGTCTGCTTGTGATCTCTCTCTCTCTATCAAATAAATAAATAAAATCTTTTAAAAAACAGATATATGCAAAGATGAATATACAATTAAAGGTTAAATTATATATATATATGAATATATAGTTAAAGATAAAATGAATTAAAGATATATTTAAAATTATAGATTTATATTTATATTATATCTTTACATATATAAATCTATAGTTTGTGTAATCTGTGTATGGATAAACTATATAAATCCCTCTGTCTATAAAATCTATAAAATTAAAATTAATAAATTGCCCCAGATGACACAGATTTGGACTTGAATTTGGGATTTTTCTGGCTCAAAATCCTGTAGATTTTCTACTCTACCATGCTGCTTTGCCTTCAATCTATCTTTTGAATCTTCTATAGAAACTACAAATTGATTACATTGTTTTAGGACAGATTACTGTACTGTTTTAAAAAGTGTAAATAAATAGAAGCTATTAATTACCAACTAATTTATCCAAAGTAACTATAGTGTGAAATATTGTTTGAAAAAATGAAAAAGAACTCAACTTCCATTAAAAACTGAAAAGGCAGAACCAGATAATATCAGTCATACCACCAATAAAAAGGAAAGGAGAGAGAAGCCATATGAATGGACAACAAAAGAAAGGGCTCACTGGAAAAGCTGAGGAAAAGACAACACCAGCACTGAATTTGTGGATCTCTACAGCTTATGAAATGGAGGAGGGTTTTGAGAAACACTCTGCTGAGATTTTGTAAGCATAACTCCCCTTCCTGCCCCTCTTCAAGGCTGAGCTTCTTGCAAAAGTTGTCTCAAACAGGCCATCTCCCTTTTTTTTTGAAACCACTAATTCATTCTTCCATTCCTCTCTATCTGGTTTTGTCTACAAAAATCTCTGCTCTTGTTGAAGCTTCCAATAGTTTTCACAGCGTCAAATCCAATAAGGAACATTCTTCCCTCGTCTCACTTAATATCATAGCAGTATTTGACAGGGCTGTCTACCTCTTTGCTCTACTGAGATTCTCTGTTGTCAGCTTCTGTGATGTCACGTCTTCTCACTTTTTCACCTACTACCTATTTGCAGCTCTCTTTCTCTACCTAAATCTACCATATTGGTGTTGTTTTTCAACTGTGTTTTGAAATTTCTTCTCTTCTTTAAACTGTTTCCATAATGGATGCTGCCTATTCCCACATCATTAAATACTATTGTATGCCAATGATGCCTAATTGTCATCTCTCCACAGCATCAATCAGATTTTGTAATGTATTAATTTATTGATTCTTATTACTCCCCCCCCCCCATTAAAATGTTAGCTCCAATAGTCACAGGACTTGGTAAATTTGATCACTAAGAGGTTAGGTAAACAGGTTCAAGTTCTCAAAATTAGTAAGTGGCAGAGCCAGAAATGAATCACAGATCTTTCTAATTCTAGAGTTGTTGATGTATGTTAGTCTGTCTCTCATAAAATCAAAATTAGAGGGATTTCTAAGTCTGACCAAAATAGAGTATCTTAAAGTAGACTGACATTTCTGCCAAGAAAAATTTAAAAATCCAGATATAATGCAAAATAAACATCTTTTGAAGGCATTGAAAAGATACCAGCATAGCTAGGAATTAAATGGCAGAAATTCGTGAGAGGAGTGAACCACATAAAATCAGCCCAACACTTGGTGGTTTTCCCCTCAAGGTATTTGTTGAAATCAATAATAGAAGAAAAAAGTGCTGAATACACTGAAAATTCAGCAACTCTTCTTGGATCTATAGGAGGAGAGGACATAGGGAAAACCACAGCTTCTAAGATTGGAAAGAGAGGCAAACACAGGGAGTCACAGCTTACCAAAGACTCACAAGAGGAAACTGCCATGGGAACCAGTGGTGGGGTAGGAAAATCGGAACAGTAGCTGAATTGCTAGAGGCTTAGAACAGACAAGTCTGAGAGTTAAAAATTTTAGGGGGACCCAGTCATAATGGGGCTTCCACAATATTGTGAGATGTGCCTCCAGGAACTTGACCAGGTATCCACCATAAATATCAGAGAAAAATCCCCTCATGCTTCTGGCAGGAGAAGAAGAAAAGGAACCATAGCGCTCTGTTCTTAAGAAAGCTTGACCTTAAGGGAAACAATTAACCAGGGCCTAACTTGCTGAGGTATTATCAAACTGAACTGGCCTGGGGAAGAGAAATACCTAACTCCACTCTAGCCGTCTTGTCCCACCTAAGTGGGTAAAAACACAGAGAAAGACTCCAGAAGTTCACAATCCAGAGGCATATGCTTACTTAAAAGGCAGACACCTAATCATAGGACTATAGGATGCTTCCCCTCCCCTGACACTAGAACCAAATGTGACTGTGATGTTGGAATTATCAGAGTGGGAATTTAAAACAACTATGATTAGTATTCTAAGGGCTTTAGTGGATAAAGTACCTAGCATGCAAGAACAGATGGGCAAAGCAGAGAGGTGGAAATCCTAAGAAAGAATAAAAAAGAAAGACTAGAGATCAAAAACGCTGTAACAGACATGAAGAATGTTTTTGCTGGATTTATTAGTAGACTGGACATGACTGAGAAATGAATCCCTGTGCTAGAGGATATAGAGTAGAATTCTCAAAACTCCCTCCTCCAAAAAACCCAAAGAGAATAAAAGCTAAAACAACAACAAACAAACAAACAAACAAACAAACAAACCCAGAACAGAATATCCAAAGATTGTGGGACATCTACAAAAGGTATAATATATGCTTAATGGGAATATGAGGAGAAGAAAGAGAAAGAAACAGAGTAAATATTTGAAACAATAATAATAAAGATTTCCCCAAATTAACATTAGATACAAAACCACAGATGCAAGAATTTCATAGAACACCAGACAGGATAAATGCTAAAACAACAATAATAACAAAAACACAAAGCCACCCTCTCAAAAACAAAACAAAATACCTCAAAAAACCCTACACATAGACATATCATTTTCAAACTGTGGACAATCAAATACAAAGGAAAAAATCCTGAGGGAAGCCAGAGGAAAAATCACCTTATTAGAGATGGACAAAGATAACATCATATGACTTCTTGTCAGAAACCATACAAGAAAGAAGAGAGGGATGTAAATTATTTAAAGTGTTGGGAGAAAAACCTCACCAACCTAGAATTCTGTGCCCTACAGAATTATCATTTCCCCAAACTGAAGGAGAAATAAAGACTTTCAGACAAAAACTAAGGAAATGTATTGCTAGTAGACTTGCTTTGTGAAAAAAATGTTAAAGGAATTTCTTTAAAAAGAGAAGGAAAATAATATAGATCAGAAACGCAGATCTATTGATTTCTGGCCAGAGATTGCAAAATGTTGTCTCAATGATGACACTGACTCCACAGCTCCACCCACTAGCCAGCTCAGGGGCCTGCTGTCCTGCAGGTGGTCAATGACATGACCTTCATGAGTAGAAGGTGCAGTCCAGTCACAGTGGGCAATAATGCCCAGAGACTGGGCAGAGAAGGATGGAGTCCCCAAAGCCATTTGCCTATTTCTCTCCCAGACCTTGGCTCTGGGGAAGCCACTGGGACATTCCAGTTGCTATAACTCAGCTCAGATTTCTAACATCTGCCCAGCTGTGTGGTTGCCAGGGTCTGCAGCTGTCAGTTAGATGTGAACTTGAAAGGCTATATGATCTCCAGATAAACAAAGCAAGATTTGTGCTAACAGCCCAAGTCAGGCAAATATTTGCCAGAGGAACTGCTTTTGAACTTCTCCCTGTCGGAAGGTGGTTTGCTCACATAACCTAACCCCTGAAACCTTGCCCTCTAATTGGGAGTTTGGAATAATTCATATATTTTTTAAAGATTTTATTTATTTGTCAGAGAGAGAGAGAGAGAGAGAGAGAGATACAGAGGCAAGCAGAGGGAGAAGCAGGCTCCCTACCAAGCAAGGAGCCTGATGTGGGACCAGGTCCCAGGACCCTGAGATCATGATCTGAGCTAAAGGCAAACACTTAATGGACTAAGTCACCCAGGCACCCCAGAATAATTCATATTATTAAATAGGTTTTTGAAAGGCTCAGTAGGAGTCAACCAATGATCTTGTGACCCCAAAGCATGGTATTTGAGGCTACTCTACAGAAAGACTAGTGTGGCTTCTGGGCAGATGGATGGTGGGCTTTTCTTCTCTGCTCTGGACAAACACACCTAGATGTTTTAGTTCTAGTTTCTACCTTTTAGAAAGGATGTGAAAAACTGAAGCCTGACCTAAGAACATCTCAAGCAGTAAGATAGCTTAACTGGATGATATAATATAAACATGACCTATTCTCCTATGCCCATACTTTGTGGCTCACACATTATGGTTTTCCTGCAACTGACAGAAAAGAATCTTCATCCAAAAAAGATGTGGTTTTATTATTTAGACTATCATTAAGAAGAAAGAGAAGAAGAGGAAGAAGAAGAGAAGGAGAGGAGAAAAGAAAGAGGAAAGGGAAGAGGAGGAGAAGTGGGAGGGAGGAAAGAAGAGAAAGAACTTGGACTTACTAGTGCTCACTTCATGTTAAGCATTTTGATGGATTATCTTATTAAGTCATTTAAACAATCTTATGGAGTAATGCTAATATTCACCTAATATAAGTAGGTGAATATCCCAGATTTTCAGATGATAAACTCAGGTCTAAAGAGGTTAGATAACTTCCCCAAGGTCATACACATTTGGTAGCAATGGACCTGGGACTGATCTGGACAGTATGACCCAAGCCCAAGCTTCCTGCCCTGAGCTCATTCTAGTGGTCTATCTCCACACAGGATGCCAGTGTATGGGCCATCTAGCCACTGGTGTTGGTGGACTGGTCCTGGATGAATGCACACCTAATAATAAATAGACACTTTCAACTTCTAGACTGTACCCCAGCAGGGAAGGCCTAGTAGCTAAAGCTTAAGCTAAGGATTATTCACTCAAGGGTTTTTAAAAAAGGTAATCTTCCAGAATAGTCAATGAGATCAAAGACAATAAATTAAATCTTCTATGCTTTTTGAATTGTGCTAGTCCCAAGGAATTGGAAATTTTATTCAGAACCATATCCCCAAAGCTCCACCAAAAATCTAATCCCTACAATAGCTTATGGAATCCAGACCCTGAATCAGGGTTCTCATGGGTTCTGGTTGTGGTTCCAGCTATAACTGACAAGTTGACCTTGGGAGGAGCCATTTAATATCTTTGAATCCCAGTCTCCTCACCTATAAAATGAGAGATTTATATCTCCTGATCCTATAATAGAAGAAGATGAATACATCTAAATAAATGTCAAAACTACAAGGATGGTAATATTGCCATACTAATTTACCAAGTGACTTGAGTGGGGTGGAGGAAATACAGATTACTCTTGGTGTAATCAACAGAGGGACCATCCTCAGACTGATTTGGAGCTAAGTAAGAGGACTTTTCAGAGAAAGTAATGTTTTAGCTGGGATCTGAGGAATGAGTTGTAAACTGGATAAACTGGTAACAGCAAGGGTGAGGCCCAGAGGCAGGAGGGAGATGGCCATATAATTGATCATACAAATTGGGGCATGCTAATAATTATACCAGCACCTTAGATATAAGCCAAGACTGCTAGACCAGCCAAGCTAAATAGGCATCATGAACATAGGCTACGTTGAAATATTTGGCTTCATTCTAAAAGATATTTAAAAGACCAAATAGGTTTTTAAATTTTTTCCCTTTTCAATAGATTGTAATAGATTATAAATTTTCTGTTTTTATTTTTTGACATATCATTAACATGGTAAAGTGTCAAATGTTCAGTTCATGCTTGATGAATGTCAACCTATTTATCTACCCAGGTAACCATCACCTGGGTTATAATACAGAATATTTCCAGATCTGCACAGGACTCCCTCCTGCCCTTCACAGTCATTCCTCTTCCACCTCCAGGGGTAGCCACTTTCTTGACCTCAACTAAACTTCATCTAAATGGAGTCCTATAGGACTCTAACATGGCGGAAGGGTTATGCAATCCATCTGGTTTGCATTTGGTGCGTTTGGAAGGATGGTGCTGATGGCAGGGTGAAAAAAAGAAGAGAGGGTCCAACCTGTGGCTGAGACATGAGTTAGAGGCTCTTCAGATACTAGAGCAGAGATAGTGGGGCCTGAATGAGGAGGAGTGTGGTGAAGACCAGAAGAGTGGCAGACAGAGGTGAAATCCACCAGACCAGGTGACTGATGGTGTGTGGTCTGGGGATGGAAATGCCAAGTCTGAGCTCCTGGTTGCTGTCTTCCCCTGGGGAGTGGGGAAGCTATGCACTGAGCCAAAGGACCTGGAGAGGGGCCTTTAGGTAAAAATGATGAGCAGATTTGGGGCAAAGAGCATGTTGAGCTTGAGATGCTTGGAACTATCAAATGGAGGGGCTGTGCAGGTGGTCAAGCATGTGGGTCTGAAGCAGAGGGATGGGACAAGCAAGGGGGACATGTCAACCATTCTGGGCAAGTTGATGATTCTATAGGCATGGAGGTGCCCCAGGAGAAAGAAATCATTAAGAGCATAGACAGGAGCCCAGTGCTTACTGGGGGTAGAAGGGGGCCCACAAAGAGCCTGAGGTGGACCCCAGCGGAGGGAGAGGACAACCAGGGGGATATGAAACTGCAGAATCAGGAGGAGAAAGTGTTTTCTCAAGGCTGAGAGAGGGGGTAAACTTTTAGGAAGCTAGGGATCTTGTTAAGCAGCTATGAGGCCCAAATTCTCCTTTTCCTACATCTTCTCTCCTTAGTAATGACTATTAAGCTCTTAATGGGAAATTTTGACTCATACTATTGGGGCAGGTTTGAAAAACGTAAGAATCTCCCCAAGATCTAAGCCTACTCTTTTATAACCTTAAAACACCTCCCTCCTGCTTGGAGAGCTGGGGTGCCACAGGAGTGTTTCCTACAGCCTTGGACAAGGTCTTCTGGGGCCAGAGGAACAATGCCTCTCAGCTAGGGGCTTCTGGGAACCCAGAGCCCTGCTCTCCCTTCCACCTCTAGTATCCCTGAGGTCATCAGCCCCGACGTCCTAAGTGACCTGGGTCACTTTCCTTTTAGAAAAATGGAATAAAAAGAACAAAATGACAAAACAGACAAAGCACCCTGTGAGGTCATCAGGTATGATCATAGTGGCAATTGTTCACTGACCATCTGTGCCGGGCTAGGCACTTCAGATGCTTTGTCTTATTGTCACAATAGCCTTGTGGGTTAGAATTCCCACTTTTCAGAAGTAGGAGCTGGGGCCCCTAGAGCTGCAAGGCTGGTAAGCTGAGTTGGAATCCATGTGGGGCTGACTGTAGGATGGGCCAGGCCTTCTACCCCACTGTGGCTCCCCTTGAGAGTGACACCCTGGTTCCTAAGTGCCAGATGAAGATGCCGGGGTGAATGTTGTTTGGCTGTCCTCTCTTCTCTAATGACCTGTAATCATTTGGGAACTCAGTGATAACATCTTTATCTTCCAAGTTGCTTAAGATCTCTGATTCCAGGAAAGCATGGAGCTTAATAACATGCTCCAGTCCTCTGCTTACTTCCTCCTCCACCTCCTCCTCTTTGGCACACTAGATCTGGGGGCTCGAGACCCCAGGGCAATGGGAGGAGAGGCCTAGAGAGGGGCACTAAGTAAATGTTAATGAACCAGCAGGTTCAGACTGGAATGTCTTTAGGGATTTCTGAATTATTTTGATAAATTAAGCCCAACATCTGGATGACATTTGGATTAAGAACCATCAAGAGCTACCTATTTATCCCTTGGCCAATCTTGCCCAGAGTGCATCCTTTTTATTAGTCTTCTCAAAACAACTTGGGTTTTATTTATCCTCTCTAGGGGAATTTTTTCCTATTTTATTACTTTCTGTTCTCTTTCTTCTACAAGTGTTCTTAATGTCTTAATACACTTCTTAGTTATTAATTTATAACTTTCTGGGGAGCACTTTTTTCTCTTTCCTGATGATTGTTAGATTCATTAGGATTCTTCTTTTGACACAGTGCCATGATGTGTCCTGTGTACAATTGGCTAATGACCAAAAGATGAGACAATTGTCTGTCAAGGGGGTCTATTTAAGGAAGGAGACAAGATGGTACATGGTAAGTGTTCAGTTACCAACACAGAAGAACTGTCTCTAAGAGTTCAGAAGAATGCTTAGCAGTGACAGTTCCAAGGAGGAAGGGGGACCAGAAAGTCAGTCCCTGTAGGACGGGCTGAATCTGAATGGACTCAGAGGCACTGGAGAGAAGGCCATCAGAGGCACCTTCACAAACCCACCATGATCCAGGGGAAGACATCTCCCAAGGTGAGGAGACTGTGAGGCATAAGGCCTGGGAAAGGAGCCAAGACCTCAGTGCAGAGGACCCAATGCTGGGCGTAGGAGCACGCTGACATCCGAGAGCAGTATGTGCATGAAGTGAGGCATCCTGAAACCTCGAAGCAGCAGCACCATGAGTGGGGGGAGGTTAGAGAGAGATGGCTTGATGCGGAGACTCTGGAAGCAGGGGGACCAGCAGGGAAGGAATTCTGGGCAAGATCACAGTACTGGGGGGATGTGAACTGGGTGGCTTTCCACCTGAGCTTCTAGAGGTGGGAGGGGCACGGGGCACAGGCATGTTTCACGTATGCAGCTCCTCCAATTCAGATACAGATGGCTCCATTGAACAAAGAATCTTCCTGACAAAGTTATGAGTCCAACCTTAGACAGGGGATGGTGGCAGGGCCAACAACAAGGGACACCCAGGAAGGCTGTACCCTAGGCTTCTACCACATCCCATCACCTTTCCAGGCCTTCACCCTGGTCACTTTTGATCCCATCACCTTACTTCCTCCAGAGCACTTATCATGAGCTGCAATTCTTTTCTTTGCCCACTGGCTTGTTGTCTGTCCTTCTCCACTACAATATAGCTACCCAAGAGCTCACCTCAGAATGCCCAGCCTCAATGGTATCATAATACACCTGGCATAGAAGGGGCTTCATGCATGTTGGTTGATATGAAACAATACACCTTGTAATTCAACCCCATGCTTGGAGACAAATGTGCAGCCTCTAAGGAGGTGACTCCCTGAAACTCACCCTGAAGGCGCCACTGCCTTGGATAGAGGAAACCAAGACCAGATTTCCAAAGCCTGCCACTGAGCTGAGATAATTGGCCCAGCTGGCTGAGCCATTGCACCCAAGTTTCAAAGCTCTGATTTATAAATGAGTAACTTACATCAGGGGACATGGACAAGCTTTATCACGTATTTATTGGCTTACCATGAGCATCTATTTCAGGATTGATGGAAATGTTTCTAAGTTTGTTTAAAAAAAAATACAACATAGCATCATCAGGAAAGATAAAGACCATAAAAGGCACTTGGAAGTGGGTGACAAGAACAGAGGCCCTTGCTCTCCCTCTGTCTGCCCATCCAAAGAGGCCATCCCCAAGGGCAGAGGGGAAAGACCGTTCTGAAGGTTCAACACTACTGAAGTCAGTCCTCCCTCACTGCTGTCTTTTAGCGGGAACCAGGACCTCCTGCAATTCAGCAGATATCTGCTGGGAACCTGATGTGTTTCAGGCCCACGGCTGGGATCTGGGGATATTAGATGAATTAGATACCAGTCCTGCCTTTAAGGAATCCACAGGGTGGGAAGACAGTTGCCTGAACACCAATGTAGGGCCCAGAGTGGTGACAGGAACACAGTATGCAGAGGTCCTTCTCATGTGAATGAATGAAGGAGTAAATGAATGAATGTGGATGCTAATGATAGTCACGATGTGTTCACTGGCTTTGAGTTCTCCAGCTGTTCTTTGCTACCAAAGCATATACTGGATAAGATGAGCATGATAATTATCACCCATGACACTTTGAAGAGTGAGAAGGACACCTTGAGTAATTGCACAAGGACGATAAGAGTCAACTGAGATTGTCCTAAGAAAACAGGGTTATAGAGTAATCTTAATTCTGGGACAGTGAAAATACAGGGAAGCATAACATATGAAGGGTATTCATCTTCCACTCATTCTTTTTTGTTTTAAAAACAAAATCTTTGAGGTAAAACCTATGTAACATAAAATTTACCATCGTAACCATTATTACATGTGAGATTAGTAGTGTTAAGTATCCTCACATTATTGTGCATAAAATCTCCAAAACTTTTCATCTTGTAGAAACTGACCCTGCATACCCATTAAACCACAACTCCCCATTCTTCTTTCCCTTTAGACCTCCTTCCCTTCAGCCCTCTCGTTCCCTTCAGACCACCATTCTACCTTCTGTATCTATGAATTTGCCTACGCTATATGCCTCATATCACACAGTATTATTCTTTTGTGTGACCAGGATATTCCACTTTGCATAATGTCCTCAAGGCTCTTCTATTCATTCTTGATAGATACTGTCAGAACATCAAATTCACACTTGCAATGACATCACTGAGAACTAAAAACTATGGAAGTCATGACACCATGCCATTGGCAACTGATAAAATTTAGTTTGAGTTTTCTTCATTTCTTTTTTTTCTTTTAAATGCATTGAGTTAGTTACACTTCAGAATTCTTATCTTGAA
>CM053617.1:38131291-38160037 GCA_028646535.1 Procyon lotor | reverse complement strand
CAGGGATCAGAAGATCTCAGAGCCCAGGGAGCTTTCCATCAGGCGAGTCAAGTAATTGAGCTCAGGTTAGATTAAATCCAGACACATCCCCTGTTTAGTGCCAATTACTCACCGCCAGCCGGGCGGGGGAGGGGTCTGCACTGCGTCACACCGGGCCTGCTGGCGACTGCTCCTTCAAGCTCAAGGTGAACCGACCTGAAATAAGAATACTTGCAACCTCGGCTTTGTTGGGCCTGGAACCGGCACTTGGCTCAGATCTGCTGCTTCGTGAGGAATGGCTTTTCTCGTCCTCTCTGTCCTTGCCTATGGCAAAGGATGGGGCACTCAGGCCCCTCTGCCCCTCCTCTGTCCAGGCTGGGCTGGCAGTGATTCCCACGAGTGGCAAGAATAAGGGGACTGAAACCTACCCTGTCCTCTCCACTCATCCGCACTCAAGGCAAAGGCTGCGTGTTTGTCTCCTGTGGACCTTTGAATTCCCCATCACTGTCGGGAGCGGATGCGGCGCGCGGGAGGTGGCTGTACGGTCGGGAGGAAGAGATGGTGTGATTTTGTCATCTAGCGCTGAGTTCACCGCTTGGGAGGAAAACAACTCAGATCTGGGAGTGTCGCTTCCCACCATGAAATAGCTTAAATCAAGCCATGGCTTGAAGCCAGGGCGTGGGAAGCCCACGTGCGCCCTCTTCCCGGCGGCCACCCAAGCTCCGCCTTCCTCTGCCCCAGTGCCACCCGCCCCCCCCCAAGCTGGGATGCACAGCAGGGTCAAGGACACTTAAGGTGCCGAGTCTCATACTCAGCACGGAGCAAGGTATTAATGCAAAACAAGGAAAATGTTGAGGAGGAACTTAGAATGAACCTAGGAGGCACCAGAACCCTGGGAAATGGGACGGGTGGTTTGTTTCTGTGGCTCCGCCCCCGCACCCTCCCCTCCACGGAGGAGGGATGGGACCCAGGGGTGAGCACAGTGTAACTCAGAGTCTTGGCTGGCGTGACAAAGGCCCAGAAGAAAGCTCTGTCTTTGAAAATAGAAAACAGATTTGTTGGGATTTTTAGTCTCCTTTTTTAATGTAACATTTTCCCACTGTTTTTAATTGCCCTCTTAGTAAAAATCTGTGTATTCGTTATTTGCTGCTGTGTAACAAGTTGCCTGAAAATATAGTGTCTTAAAACAGCAAATATTTATTATAGCACGCACATTTTGAGGGTCAGGAATCTGGGAGCTGGTCCATTGGGCAGTTTTGGCTCAGGGTCTGCAGAGAGAGGTTCAGGGTACGATGTTGGCCCGGGGCTGCTGTCACCTGAGGCTGAGCTGAGCCTGGAGATTCTGTTTCCATGAAGGCTCCCATGGCTGTGGTCTGGAGGCCCTGCTTCCTGGCTGACGCTCACAGGAGGTCTCATTTCCACCTGGTGGACCTCGCTATGCGGCTGCTTGAGTACCCTCACTATAAGGCCATTGGCTTTCCCCAAAGTGGGAGATCCCAGAGAGAGGGAGCGAGACCAGCAGGAAGACACAGGGGCTTGTCTGACTCAGAGCGACAGGCAGAATTCTGTGATGGCCCCCAGATTCTGTCCCCTGGTGCACAGGCTCTGTGTAATACCCTGCTTTGGGGGGGTAAGCATGACTTATAAATCTGATGGGATCTCCTCCCTGTCACTCTGCCACATTATGTGGCAGAAGGGACATTGCCATTTAGACCCCTAACAAGTTGACTTTGAGTTAATGACAAAGCAGATTATCCCAGGTTGGTCTGATCTAATGAGGTGGTCCCTTAAAATGGATCAGAGAGATCTGAAGCCTGGGATTTTGCTGATGGCCTTGAAGGACCAAAGTGCCATATTGTAGAGGGATCCATGGGTCAAGGCTCCAAGAGCAGCTTCTAGGAGCTGACAGCAGTCTCCAGCCAACAGCACAATTATGGAGACTCCAGTCCTGCAACAGCAAGGAACTGAATTCTGGCAATAACCCGCATGAGCCTGGATGAGGACCCAGAGCTTTTAATGGAATCTCGGTCCAGAATTCAGCCTCGTGAGGCTCCGTGCAGAAGACCCCATCACACTGTGCCTGGATTTCTGACCTATGGAACTGGGTGATAATAAAGTTGTGTTAATGAAGATAAATTCATGGTCATTTGTTACATGGCAATAAAAAATGAACACACGTATTCTATGAAGTTATACTTCTGCCATCACTTCTGCCATCTTTCTGTCAGTGGTGAGTCACCAAGGTCCCCCGCGCTCAAGGGGAGGGGTGTGCTGTTGGAAGGGAACATCCAAGAATTTGCGGACATATTTCAAAGCACCGCAGACCAACAGTGAGTGAAAGTCGGGCTGTGCTGATACTCCCAACACAGAGATGAACACTGGCCGATGCTTTCAGCATCTCGAGTGAACTTACGCAGGATGACGTCACAGGCTTAGGAAAGGCAATCGGGAGTTTTCTTTTAGGAAGTAACAATCCCAGCTGCAATGTGGGAGGTTGGTGCTTAAATTTTTTCTCTTTTGATGTCCCTTTGTGAGCCTTCTGTAGAGTAATTGTGTAGAACCCAGATGAGGACGGAGAATTCCTGTCTTTAATTTGAAAGTTACAATGTGTTAATCAGCCCCAGTCTGAACCTTGCGGGAGTGCTGAATTCGGGGAGCCTTAGCACCGCAACTTTCCCAGATGGGGTGGGGTGAGGAGAACTGGGGCAGAGTTCAGATGACAGCCCACAGGCCAAATCTTCTGGGACTCTTTCAGTAGGACAAAGCCACATGTCCCCAAAGTTACCCCCGTTTCTCTGCTATAAAACAACTCGTGGCTGTGGACGAAACCATCTTGGATATTTGCCACCATATCAGTCCTTGAAGTAACAGGGAGTTTTCTGGTTTTGCTTGGATGATTAGAGATCACTGGGTAAAAGCACACATGGTGCCTGGGAATTTCTTGAATTCCCACAAAATTGCCCATCAAACGACTACACAGATGAAATGAGAAAACAAAAACACCTTTGCACTGTAGCTCCGCCCTCTTCACCACGCGCTTCCTGTGCTCCAAGGGGCTGAGCGCCTCTGAGCTCTGGGTTGAAATGCTAACAGCCCGTGAATGGCGGTCTGGGCAGGAGGCAATGGCCCAGAAAACCATCACTGTAAGGAACAGACGAGGACCACATGCCTGAGGCTTTATCTTCCCAAGAAGCGGAGACGAAGGAAAAACAAAAACTGGATCTTTTTAAAGAACATGTCAACGATCTGGCAAAAGTCAGAGAAGTCAAAAAGCCACACAAGTTCATAAATAAGCCACAGATCCTGCCTGGATTTAGTACACATCCCTGGAGCGTTCGCCTATCCACAGCAGCTCACAGTTGGGTTTCACTGCATTTCAGCTGTGGCTGGCGGCCCGCGCGGGTCTGGATTGGACGGGGCACAGGAGCCTGCATAGACCGCCCGGGGGCCGGGGGTGAGGGTATCGGAATGGAGGCCCCGGAAGGCCTCAGAGCCCAAGGGGCTAGTCAGGACCGCTTCCTGTGCTGTGTCTCCATGATGTCTGTTAACATAACTGTTATCGTTGGTGAAGATGATGGCAGCAAATAGGATGGTCAGACCTCCCAAGAGAAGAGGGTTTGCCAAGAGGATGTTTATTTGATCTCTCAGTTTGAGCCTGGAGGGAGCTGTTCCTGCCAGGGAAAATGCCTTTCACATCTCCATGCACAACAGGAATTCTGGTGCCCCTGATGCCCTGTGTAGCCTATTCTTCTGGGATTCTTAATATCTTCGGGTAGTAAAGATAAGAATCAGGAGGGAGAAATCATCTTGCATAAGTGGTGACAATATTCTGTCAGAATCCTGTGTCACTCCCTACCTGCAGAGACCTCTGATCACTGCCACAGTCTCGGGTCGGCGGAGGAAGGTAGGGGTGCCCTCTGAAACTCTGGAACTTCCTGCACCCACTGAGAGACAGAGCAGAGAGCTAAGACGTGAGTCAGATTGCTCCATTGATAGTAGATGTTGGGACGACTGGCCTGCCCACTGCCCCCTCTCCTGATGCAGGACCATGTAACCCTGGGGCTCTAGTGGTGCAGAGTTTGGTTTTAATATACAGACATGTTTATCATTTAATTCTTATAAAAATCCCAAGATGTAGAGATTATTCTTGTCCCTCTTTGCTGATTAGAAAACCAGAAAGCAAGTGTCTTGTCAAAAGATAGATGGCTAGTAAGTGACAGATCCAAGGCCTGAGGCCAGTGATTCCCTGTCACTCTGGTACCCTGTATCCACACACTCCCCAAAATAGAGTTTCTGACCTTTGCCCCGAGGAATCTCTGCGGCCAAACCCGGCAGAAGGATCTTGAACTGGCCCAGCAGGTGCACACACGGGTCGGAGTGGCACAGGAGAGTTGAGGCCACTTCACTCACAGTTGGCAAAGGGAAACACACGTTGCCTTCAGATTGACTGACTGCTGCCCTCATTTACTTGTGGGGCTTGTTTGTGTGAACAGTTCCGACTCCCTTCAATACTGGGCCTCTGACATCTGTCTCAGCTATAAGTGGGTGTGGTGGGGTGAATGGTGGCCCCAAAGGATATGTCCATGTTCTAATCCCTGGAACCTATGACTATCACCTTATAGAGCAAACAATTTGATGAAGTTGATGATCTGGAGAGAAGGAGCTTATCCTGAGCTCTCTGGGTGGGACCTGGATGCAGTCATGTGTATTTCTTCTTAAATCGAGGTCTAATGGAGATATAACACTACGTTAGTTTCAGGTGTGTAAGACAGGGATGTGACAAGTGGATATATGCCAAATGAGCACCACAATCTAGTTAACATCAATCACCCTACACGGTTATAAACATTTTTATTCTTGTGATGAGATCTTTTAAGATTTGCTCTCTTAGCAACTTTCAAATATGCAGAATGGTATTATTAACTATAGTCACCATGCTATACATTGCATCCTCATGACATTTATTTCGTCACTGGAAATCTGTCACCCGTCACCTATTCCACCCCCTCCCCACTCCCGCCTGGCAACCACCAATCCATTCTCTATCTATGAGCTTGGTTTTTTTGTTTTGTTTTGTTATTTTAGATTCCACATGAAAGAGAGATCAAATAAATTGGTATTTGTCTTTCTCTGTCTGACTTATTCACTTAGCAGGATGCCCTCAAGGTCCATCAAGTTGTTGCAAATGGCAGGATTTCCTTCTTCTTTATAGCTCAATAATATTCCATTACACACACACACACACATCTTTGTCCATTCATCCACTGATGGACACTTAGGTTGTTTCCATGTCTCGGCGGTTGTAAAGAATGCTGTAATGATAGATATCTTTTCAAATTATTGTTTTCATTTCAAATTACCTGTACTTCTATAAGAGAGAAGCAGAGGGAGTTTGGACACAGACATCCACAGAAGAGAAGGGGCCATGAAGGCAGTAGCTGAGACTGGAGTGATGCAGCCACAAGCCCAGGGATGCCGGGGAGCCACTCTTCCAGAATCTAGAAGAGGCAAGGAAGGATCCTCCCCAGGGGAGGTTTTGGAGGCCATATGGCCCTGCTGACATCATGACTTCAGACTCTTGGCCTCCAGAACTCTGAGACAATACAGTCTGGCTAACTGAACCTACAGAGTTCGTGGTAATTTGTGACAGTGGCCCCCAGGAAGCTAATACGATGAGTAAAGCCCCATTCCCCAAGGCCCAGCCCACCTGCACTTAACCTCACCCAGGGAGGGGGATGTCCTGCTGGCCACCGCTTGGTTGCACTTGGGTAAAGAAGCAAGTGAGAAAATCAAGAAGCAGTCACCCAGGTTAGCGCCGAAGGCCATCCCCAGCTCCAGGATACAGTGAGCTACTCAGCCAGCCAGCAGGAAGGATTCACAGAGCTGCTTCCCAGGACCCCACAGCCAGGGCCTGGAAAGCAACACACCCAGGAACGGGACCTGCATCAGACTGAGGAAATGAGATCCTTCTCAACATGCTCTCCTCCAGTTCTGCTGTAAATTGACAGTGTATCTGGGACTTCTTTCTATTCTAGCCTGCAATTCTTTGCCCAGCTAATGGCATTTCCTTGTAGGATGCCTTGAGAAAGAGGGAGGGGCAAGGTTTGGGTTGAAGTTAATGTTAAGGTTAGGATTAGGACTCCAAGCTAGTGTTGAAATAAGCATAATTGGTCTCAAGTATCAGAATGACGGTTTCTGTCCAAGAAAATTGGAGAAAACCTGGAAAAGCAGAGAGAATCTCTTTTGCCCAGAGAAATGCTGATGTAATCCATCTGGCATTGAACCAAAGGCAAAGGCATTTGGGGAACCAAAGCCTCAGACCACACGGTGACAAGCAATTACCCAGGAGGATATCAGGGGATGGGCCTAAATAAGACTGTCAGGGAAAGAACTTTCAAAAATTCACAGGGAAAAAGAATGATTACAAAGAGAATTTAAAACAATCCTCACCTCAGATGTGTTTCTACCACACACGGAGCCCAGAAAGGGAAAGTTAGCCCTGAAATCTTAGCACTGGGGTCGTCTGGGAGCTCAGGCGTCCCTGAGACCTGGTGGGATGGCCTCACACGGCAGAGGCAGAGCTGAAGGGCCTAGAGGAGCCCATATGTCACCGCGGGAAAGTGACACAGGGACATGTGAAGATCCCGGAGGGGGGACGCTTGGGGGAGACCCTAGAGGAGTCCCCGGAGCGCCCTACTCCACTGATAATCCTCTCCCAGCATCCTGACAACAGCCCTGCACCTGCATCTGCTACCTGCGGGGTCTGTGGTAGCAGAACACATACTGTGAGGGCTCACTCTGCTGCTCTGACTGGGCGTCTGAGAGCCGCAGCTGTTGGGGGCCCCTCCTGGCCCTCCTGTTCAGGATTCCTCCCCTTGCATCATTGCTCCATGAGGCTGGCTATAACTCATCTCCATGGCTGTGACATCTTGAAAGCGCCCTCTCAGTTCAGCTGGGTCCAAACGACAACAGAGCCGATTTGCAGAATCTTGCGCCGCAAGAAGACCTCCTCAAAAGGCTTCCAAGAACGAAGACTCAAAATGGTTGTGCTCATATGATCAATAAATCAGATAGCTTGACTTTTGTCCTTTTTCCATTTTTTGGTACTGTTAAATCTTTTTTTTTTTTTTTTTTTTTTTAGAAAGAGAATTTTATTTGAAATGAAAATATAGAATTTGTCGCTCCCGTGTCCTCCAGGAGGGAGCAGGTACTGTTAAATCTTTATGGTCAGGTCTCATAAAAATAACCAAAACATATAACAATATAAATTCTTACCCAAATTACTTACCTTCCCCTGAAGTTTTACTTTTCTCCCCATTCAAGCGTATGTATTTCATCAGGAAAAAGATGTGATTAGGCAGGTAAAAAAGACAGTAGAGTTTTTCTGCACTTGGTTACAAGGTCCAATGGAAGCAGCTGAGCAGACTTGAAAGGAAATATCTCGATGAATCATCCAGGTAGCAGCAAGAATTAAACACGCTCCATTAACATGCATGGGAATGGTGCAAAGCCACGATCCTACCGTGCCCTTCCCTCACTCTCAAAATCACCATCAGCATTTGGGGTACGCTCTTTCAGATTGTGTTATTATGTATACTCTATGTTTTAAGCAGATAATATTTACTATACATATTGTATTACAATTTAGTTTTTCACTTAAGATCCTACTGGGTCTTTCCATGTCAATCCATATAGCACTGTCTTAGTTTTTCCAATGGCACATATTAATTAATTCGGTTCTCTGTTATAGCATAATTTATTGAATAAGTCCCTCTCAATGAAAAGTTGGGTTTTTGCAAACAAGTCTGCAAATGTAGCCTTTGTACATGTATCTTTATATTCCTATGTTCATGTTTCTGTATTATAAGTTCATAAAAGTGGAATTTCTTGGTCTAAGAGTATAACAGATTTGATGACATTTCCCTCCATAAAGCTTATACCTGTTTATAGCTCCATTGGTAGTATGTAAGGAAGACTCAAACTAGTCTGTTCAGAAGTTTGGGAATCAAAATTAAGACTTAGGAAGTTGCTCAAAGCAGACAAGGCCATCACGATACTAGGACAACTCATTGGATGGAGGATCTTCCGAAGGGGACTATAGGAGTTCAGGGATGAATGAAGACAAAGAAGAGTAAAAGGTCGAAGAGTTGAGTGACTCAGGCCAGAAACCTTTAGCTGACTGCCATAACAGAAGGAAAACATGCATTCAACTAAGTTAATTAAACCAAGCTGTATTATTTTTCTTGGCATTCTTTGCTTCCTCTCTATAACGAATCTTTTTGGAAAGCAGCCTTCACTCTGTCCCTGGTAGGAAACTGATATCTCACCTAGGAATTGGGCATTGATTTCCTCTTTTTTCTCCTTGATTGGGGATTCACCCACCAGATTCTTTGTTATTTTTGTAACTGTTTTTTAATTTCATTTCACACATGCTAAAGAGCATTTTTACTTTTTCATGTGTCTTTTATTAAAGTGATTTATGGAAACCATGCTGAGCTATGGCTTTTGGAAACAGTAGGGGTAGAATGCCGCCTGCTTCATAAAATGATAACCAAGAGCATGTTGATGAGCAAAATGGTAGGGCTTCCAAGGGCTGGCAAAATGCATCATTGGAGAGGGTCCTTCTGAGCAACATTGAAATGGATCTTATCGCATGATGCAGCGATGGAGAAGCCACAGAATGCATGTATTTTTTCAAGCCCTACTGATAACTGATGCCTTAAAAATTCTCCTTCATGAACCTACTGCCTCATCAAGAACCAACTGACAGAAATTACAAAGACTTGCAGTTTACGCTTGGTACACATGACCTAGACTTACCAAATGTTAATTTCCCTATTTTCTTCCATGAACATCTGTGAGTGAACAATAGAAACCACTCATTGCAACCTAGGAGCCCAGGCTGGGTGGGCCATGAAAGCCCAGGATTCTCCTACAAGGCCAGCCCCATGCAGTGCCTCCGAGGAAGCCCAGATGCATGACTGAGGCCTCTGCCTGACTGGGCTATGAGGTCCCTTAGAAAGTTCTCTGGGGCTTATGTCAACCCATCTAAAACATGGCATCTCTTGCTTTAGAGGCAAAGCAGGATGGAATGGTGGAAGGGGTAGGACAATGGGCAGTAAGGTGAAGGAAGGAAGTGGCCCACAGTGCTCCATGTTGCCAACTGGAGAAATGCGAAGCGAGGAAAACACTTCCCTGGGTTTAGTGATAAGGTTACTCTGATTTTGCTTAGTGATCTCTGTTAAGAAAGAAAACAAGTCCAAACTGGAGTCACTTGCCCCCAAGACTTAATTACAGACTCGATCCATCCCAGGAATCCCTTTTAAAAGTCCATCTGAAATTTCCGGATCAGCATCAGTGAGATCAAGCACCATACACACCTTGCCTTTCCCTCCCCCTAGAACAATCTTGCCTAAACAATCCTTTGCTAAAAACCTCTTGCTCTATCTTCCTTCCTATAAAAATCTTCCATTTTGAACAACACTTCGGAGCGTCTCTGCTTGCTGAATGGAATGCTGCCCGATTCATGAATTGCTTAATAAATCAATTAGATCTTCAGAGTCACTCAATTAAATTTTGTTTTTCAACGCTTCAGTCAATGGTTGAAGCAGAAGCCAGATGTCTCTGCTACAGCTTGCTCCTCCGTGGTCCTCATAACCCTTCTCCCTTGTCTCCTTCACAGAGGCTGGAGCAAACAACACTCGACTCCAGGACAGCCTCGCCCATAGGCAGGTGCCATGAGGGGCCCAGGCCTACACCTTGCAAGTCACAGGGGTGGCTGAGGTGATAAAGGGGTCCGCTGGTGCCTTGCCTCCAGGACCTCTGTCCCCAGTAGGACTCTGTTGGGATGTATCTCAGTCAAGAAGCGAGTTTGGAATTTCGGGCAAGGATAAGATATATGCTATCCAGTCATGACACCCCTGTCAGCTCCCTCCTGTCCAGGATGCAGTCACCATCGATGCTCTGTTCCCTTTCCTCTACCACTGTCTGCTCTCCCTGCCACAGAGGAGCATTCAAGGAGCCCACCCTTCCCTATCAATTTTTAAACTCCATCCAGGGGCCTAGTTAGCGAGGAGCAGGTGGCCACAATCCAGGAGGCCACTCTGTGGACACACCCCAGCTGCTCAGAGGTGATGAGGGCCTGCCCGCCAGCACACAGACCACATATGGAGGCTCTGAGGGCCTCTGGAAGCAAGCGGGAAGCGGAGGACATGGATGGACGTTCATCATCTGGGGTCTTGGAGAGGAAAACACTAACAATCACTAAATTACTACAGTGCTTGGTCCACCCCTGTGTCTAAACCCTTTGCACACAGGACGAAGTTAAACCTCGGAGTGGATAGATAACCATCTCCTATCCTCACTTTACAGGGGAAGAAATCATGATACCCAAATGAAGGTGACTCTGGGTGACTAGGGATCTCCTAGCTGCAAGTGGCTGGGTCTGTGTGCTTACGGACTTTTTTAAGGAACATGAGATGGGACAGTCTTTGGAGTCAAACGGAAATGAGTCTCCACCTGGATCCCACAACTTACTATGCGTATAAACACGTGTATATGATATACAACACATATACAACTTACTATGCGTATAAACACGTGTATATGATATACAACACATATATAATGTTAAGATACATATGTGAGTATCATGCTAACATATATGTGTCATATATTGTATATGTTATATGTTACATGTGTGTATATGTATATTTCAAAGAGTAGATACATTCCCACAGGTGTTGAGGTGGTAGGAGAGGCTGGATGGTAGAGGAGAAGGCAAAGACTGTCCGCCCGCCCCGTGGTGTTGGGAGCCTGTCTGCCCAGCAGAGCAACAACCAGGAGAAGCATCCGTGGCCCACGGCCACTCACACGCTGGCGACACTGAGGCGGGCGCTCCCCCACCTCCCACACAAGGAAGAGGAGAAGGAGGGACAGGGAGACATGTGGAGGCGAGTTCCTTCTGAGCAGGCCCCGCTTCCTCTCGCTCATCCAGGGCTGGCCCGGGGCTCGGAGGAGCTGAGTCTTCTCAGCAAACTAAAATAAACCCCAGATCCTGCCGGGCCCGCAGGCAGCCAGGAAGCGGGAGCAGGCCTTCCCAGGGCCGCCTTCCGCCCTCGGCCGCCCGTCCCCCGCCGCGCTCCCGGGAGCCGGGCCTTCCGCCTGCCGCCCGGGCCCCCTCGCGGGGCGGCCGCTCCTCGGGGCCTGCAGACGAGCACTGTCTTCCTGGCGCCTTTGACTCTGGGAGGGCTCTGGCTCGGCTGCTTGGGATCAGCCTTGTCACCAGAAACAAAGGAAGCCGCTTCATCTCTCCACGCAGCCACATTCCAAAGGGCGGCTCCGCGCTTCCGGGGGAGGCTTTGTTTCCTCAGGGGGCTTGAGTGAGGCACCCAGGCTGGGACAGCCGGCAGGCCCAGGAGCGGGGACACCCGCTCCCCCCCTCCCCCCATCTCAGTTCTGCCGCCTGTCTGCCCTGTGACCTGATGTGAACCATTTTCCTTCCAGATGTTCCTTCCCCAGCTGGAGAATCAGGGAGGTGGGCTGCGTCCATTCCGGTTCTTCGTGGGGGCATTCCAGAGCTGTGGTTCTCAAAGTCAGGCACCCCTGCGTCACCAGGGCCCACGCCCATCCTCAGAGCTGCCTGTTCGGTTCACACAAAGGAGGTCTTGAGAACTGAGATTCTTAACCAGTTCCCAGGTGATGCTGATGATGTCGTCAGGGACCTAACTTTGGGAACCAGCTCCAAGGAAACATTATGTATTTAAGAAAAACTATATTTTTATACAGATTCTAAGTTTGGGCTTGACATCCTTGTTTGATTTTTGCCAGTTTCCAGTAGATTTTTGCAGGTTATAATGTAAAACACAAATGTTGGCCTAAAATATTCAGATAATCTATGTCTCTGCTTCACCATCCTAAGTTGCTACAAATGAAATATACCAACTAGATACACAATTAATGGACTTTTCCATGAACTGGGTTGGAGTTAAGTGCTAACACTGGGAAGATTCGCAGCGGCTACCCAGGCTTGAATACCCCGTGACAAGGTTCTGAAATACAAGTTGAGAGCATGCATAAGAAGAAATTGCATTTTTAAAATTCGATATTATAATCCTTAACTCTGTCAAAGCAAATCATGATTATGTCTAGATTTTCAGTGTTTGTTGTAACCTGGTGAATATTCAGAGCTTAATGTACTCTTAATCTCATTCGATCTTTATGCTAACCCCAAGAGGGAAATGCTCCTATTCCGGGCTATAGGACCTTGGTGAAGTCCTGAGTTTGTCAGACTCTGGATCAGTGATTCTCAAAGTGTCCCCGACTAGTAGCATCAGCATCACCCGGGAATGAGTTAGAAATGCAACTATTGGAGCCTTACCCCGACCTGTGGAATCAGAAGGTCTGCTGCGGGGACAGAAGTCTGTTTTAAGAATAAGCCCTCCAGGTGATTCTGGCCCATACTGAAGTTTGAGAATTGCTGTCTGGAGATCAAGTCTTTAACCACTATGAAACCCACTTTTCTAAACGTGTGCTCTGTGGGAAATCAGATCATGCTTAGTCATGGTGCTCCAGGAACCATTAAAAGTCTTGTGTCCCTGAGCAGATTGAAGTTCAAGGCCAGGGGCGCCTGGGTGGCTCAGTGGGTTAAAGTCTCTGCCTTCAGCTCAGGTCATGATCTCAGGGTCCTGGGATGGAGCCCCGCATTGGGCTCTCTGCTCAGCAGGGAGCCTGCTTCCTCCTCTCTCTCTGCCTGCCTCTCTGCCTACTTGTGACCTCTCTCTCACTGTCAAATAAATAAATAAAATCTTTAAAAAAAAAAAGAAGTTCAAGGTCAAATCCGTCATGCTGGATATGGGCTTTCTGTACCCACACAAACAGGTCAATGAGTCCTTGTTTCCTCTGTGCCCGGTCAACCACACAGGGACCAATGCTGTTTTCATTTGGTCCAATTCCACAAATAGGTATTTGAGTTCGACTTGCCTTTGCCAGTGCAGATAAGATCCACATTCCTTCAGTCCACAACCTGATGTGGCTGTCATACAGAGCAAGCAATTGGAGGGAAAGAAAAGAGAGCCATTACAGACATGTCCTCATTGTTAAATTGAAAATCTTCAGGGATGGCAACCTGATAAACTGATAAAGTAACAGAGAGCAGAATGGAGACTGCAAAAACAAATTCAGTGGATTTTATTAACCAAATTATTTGGTTAATAAATTATTGGTTTATTTAATTTATTTGTTATTTATTTATATTATATATAATATACATATTATATATTATATTATATATATTATTTATTTATATTATTATTATTATTATTTAATAAATCATTTGTTTAATAATTTGGTTAACCAAATTATTAACCAATTAATTAACCAAAAATTAATCTTGAGAGATAAATACAAGAGAAATTTGGTAAAGATGATGAACTAATATAGTTTCACTTTATTTCCACCTTCCACTCCAAAATCTTAAAAAGTTGCACAAAAGATAACTTACAAAATCAATAATAGAGTGAGAAAACAAATACATATCTCTATAGTGGATGAGAAACTATGAGGAATCCTTAAAAGACTAAAAGTAGGGGTGCCTCAGTGGTTTGGTGGAGAGATTCTCTCAGTGGAGAATCTGACTCTAGGTTTTGGCTCGGGTCACGATCTCAGGGTCATGAGATTGAACTCTGCATTGGGCTCCATGCTCAGCATGGAGTCTGCTTGGGAGTCTTTCTCCCTCCCATGCCCTCCCCCTCTGCTCCTCCCCCCAACCTATGCTCTCTCTAAAAACAATAACAACAACAACAACAACAACAACAAAAACAGACTAAGAATAAATGGGATTCATTTGAAGAAAACTATGGGTCATATTCGCACAGGAGAGGACTGTTACAAAGGGTGGGTGCAACTCCCCTGATGTTTGAAGCCCAAAGGTGGTGAATGTGGGAGCAGAAAGGGAGTCTGGGAGATGAACAGACTGATCATCTGGGCAAAATAGGAGCATCCAGCACTGCAGACACGCCCCCCCTTCTCTACTCCCTGCTCTCTCCATTAGGTAAACTTGCCCAGTTGAGTACTTGAGCCCATGAGTCAGAGTAGTGACCCGAGTATCTGGAAATGTGCAAAATAATGGGTAATAATGAGTGGACACCTGGCCTGATGCCTGATCCCAAACCTCTGCTGCTACAAACAAACCTCTGCTGCTACAAACAAACCTCTGCTGCTACAAACAAATAGGTCCTAGCCTACAAGAATACCAAATTCAAAGACGAGACGATACCAAGAATCACCAGGCACCCAAAAAAGGCCAATACCAGTAAGGGAACAAAATACCATATTCAAATATGTTCACTCCTCCCCATAATAGCCTTTTATGATATTGTGTGGTCAGTTCACCATTTTTCTTTCTTGAATATGATCTCTGTGGCATAAGCAAAGCCACATTAAAATAATTTTCCCCCAAGCGAGGGCAAATTCAAAGTCCTCCGTGGCTGCTTTTCCAGCCAGATCTGATATGGGAAGTCAAGAGGAGGGAGAGAAATACAAGATCTGTCTTTCTCTTCCAAAGCCTGTTGGATGGAAACCGTTTCATTTTTTACAATTATAGTGAAATATAAGATCAAGGTCGTTTTTGTGCTGTGTTTTATTTTTACGGTTGGAAAGGTAACCACTGGAAAAGAGAAATTGGATATGTAACTCACCAAATTCTGAACAAAGGGGCAAAATATTACTAGATCAGCCCACTGAAATAAAAGAAGATAAAACAGGAATACTAGAAACACGATAAATACAAAACACGAAATAAGTATAGGACCAGACTTACCAGTTGCCATCAGAGTGCATTAAAAAAATAAGCAGGCTAAACTTTCCCATGCAACCACCAGGTATCTAAGAGTGATTCAAAAGGTAAAATTCATATGTACCTAAAGCAAAATGACACAGAAAGTTGACACTTTGACATTTAGGAAATATGCAAGGGTCTAACAGATACATTTTATATCAGATATAGGGGGAAAATGGTAAATAGGAAAATATATTTGTATTCATAAAATATATAATCCCAAATTAAGACATTCTAGTCATAAATATTTGCATTTCCAAATGCTGGTTTTAGTGGTGGTTTCAAATATTGAAGAAATTACGCAAAAATACGTAACACGGTAGAACATGAAATTGGTGTCAAACAGTTGTAACACATTGCACAAAATTTTGCAAATCAAAGAGATAAAAATAAGGATGTTTATATTACTAGTAATATAATTAACAGACTTGACGCACGAGTTACAAAGAAAGTTTTATAAGCCACAAAGAGATAAAACACATTTTTAAAAAATATCCATATATTCATACAATACTTATAAACATCTGTCATGAAGGAGGCCCAAGAACTTCCACAAGCTCTATTTAAATAAAGCAGAAATTCCACCAGCCTTATTCTCTGACCACAACACAATAAAATTAGCAAGTAAAGACAAAAGATGACAAAATATTTAATTATATGGTAATTGTAAAACTACTCTATCAAAGGACCCTAACCCCAGAGAATTTACATTTTAAAAATGTAAATTACTGTCCCCTTCTCCAGATCCCTTATCAATAATATAAGTCATAGTTGATTTTATTGGACCTTGATGGGATACTTAAAAGTGAGGCTATTAAAAAGTTTCCAAAGCATAGGGACGCCTGGGTGGCTCAGTCAGTTAAGTGTCTGCCTTTGGCTCAGGTCATGATCCCAGTGTCCTAGGATCAAGCCCCACATAGGGCTCCCTGCTTACTGGGGAGCCTGCTTTTCCCTCTGCCCCTATTCTTACACTCTATCTCAGATGAATAAATAAAATCTTGAAAGAAAAGTATCCAAAGCATAGAAAGTTTTTAGAAATTGTCTTAATTGATTATAGAAGACCGGAATCACATTGAAGCCTGAACTTAACAGTGATAACAATAGAAAGTATCCTTAGAACAATTGTATTTATGAATATAGATATAACATTTATTAATGAAACATTTTTACATTAAACCTGGGAAATATTCAAAGAACAAAATACCAGAAACTAGCCAGATTTATTCCAAGGGGTGTGGAAATAATTTATTAGCATGAAATATGTTAACATAATTTATAACAATTTGTTAAAGGAGAAAATCCCCAGATTATCTTATTTATTGCTTAAGTGGCAGATAGTAAAACTCAACAACTGCTCCTGTGTTTTCCCCACATTATAGAGACTGCCTGGTAGTAATACCCTGTTTACCCCATACTTAGCTGGTAGGGATCTATGGCTAAGTTGGGACTAAAATAAGGATGTCCATGGTCAGTATCAAGTCTTAGTATTACCATGGCCTCACATTTTTAGCTACTCACAAAAGGAAGGAGAAATAAGGAAATCATACAAGTATCCAGAAGGAAAAAACCAAAATGCTTATTATATTTAGATAAGACTATCATGGTTCTCTGGAAAGCAATCCACAAATACAGCCAAATGCCAGTCAACATCCCTACAGTATGTCATTTCGAGTTTTCATCTGGAAGAATTATTGTCCAAAGTAGCAATACAAATGCTGAGCTAAGGGTCCAGGCACGACGGGTTATCTGAACAGATTTCACCCTCTCTCATCATGCCGTAATGCCCATCAGCGTGTGGAGATGCTCTTGCGAAATGCCATGGACACACACTCAAGAACACGTATGTGTAAAGATGTCTCCTTAAATCTACTGGAAAAGGAAGGATTAGCGAGGGAATGTGTGTGACAACCTACTAACCATTTCAGGGGAAAATAGTGTTAAATTCATACCTCACACCGAAATGAATTCCAGATGGGCTAAACATTTTAATGTTTTAAAAAGGAAGAAATCACGAAGGCAATAGAAAAAATAGACTGGAACGTTGTATGAAAATGTGGGTGTGAAAGTTCTTCCTAAGAACGCAAACCCAAATCTGAAATAAATGTAGGAAAAGATCAATACATGTTCATACATAAGAAATTAAAACGTCCTTCGAAATAAAACAAAAACCTGCCGGATACCAAATTAAGAGATAAGGAAAACTAGGGGAAGGGGCAGGTAGGAAGGGAATTGCCAAGTACATATTAATAGATTACTATAGCTGTTACATGAATAAGTCTTATAAAACATTAAGAAAAAGGTAAACAGCGATCTTTAAAAGCGGAGAGAGAATACAAATAGGCAATTCAAAGAGAATAAAGTGAAATGCAAATGACCAATAAATATGAAAATGCCTTAGTGAGACTGAATTTATAGCCCCAAATCAGCACAGTTTAAAAAAGAATCTTAAATGTTAACAAGGACTCTGGTCATTTTTGCCATTTTTCTGCCGGGAACAGTATTACCTGCAAGGTCACAGGCAGGAATTCAAAGCACATTTCCCGGACTCCAGGAACTCCAGCTTCAGGAAACTGTTCTAAAGAAATAACTCAGGAAACCATCATGGTTCTCATTTTTTCTTCACTGGACACTGGAAAAGAGAAGGGCACATTTTAAGTGCCTATCGATACAGGATTAAAGATATTGGGAATCTCTGTTCTTAAAATATCATATAGAAAATTACCTGTGATACACATCTATATTTACTAACATGAAAATCTATCCATAATGACTATTAAGGGAAAAATCTGATTAAAGGATAGCATGAATAGGATGAAAAAAATAAGATGTGTGTGGATCTATCTAGAAATGTATGAACCCAGATGTTAATATTCAATTACGGCACACTCCTACTGATATAAGGAAATACTTACTCATGTAATATAAAATAAAAAGACAAGCTGGATGTAGAATATGATCTCTAGTCACCTCTCCCCCTGGGAATCTCCCTCTATATACGATATGGAGTTTAAGAGCAATCACTAAAATATTAACTGACATTTTCTCTGGGTGGGTGGGGGGTTAGAAAAAGTATTATTTTCTCCCTTTAAGTTTGTATCTAGTTCCTCAATTTTCCATGGTGGGCATGTGCCAATTCTCTAATTTGAAGGAAGCTTTAAAACAAAGGGTGGTCCTTCCCCAGCACCACCGGCACCCCCCAACCGTAGAACCACAGTGGGGTGGGGAGGTGAGGGGGGGAGGCGGAGCAGGAATCCCTGACGGGAGAGAGCAGGAGCCTTGCCTGAGTGGACACCAGGCTGACCCAGATCTGGTGGCCTGTGCCAGCAATGCATATGCCCAAAGAGCTGACCCACACGGGGAGTCTTTTCCCAGAGAGGCCTGGTACCACGGAGAGACTCCCTGAAGCACTCTTCATAACAATCTCACTCTGCGAGGTCCAGCTCCTTAGAGGTGTGATCATTCACGGTAAAATCTTTCATCTAATGGCTAGGTGATGGGGATATTTTATAGATTTATTTATTTATTTTGAGGGACAGAGCGAGTGAGTGAGCAGGGGAAGGGGCAGAGGGAGAGAACCCAAGCGGACTCCTCACTGAGCGTGGAGCCTGACATGGGGCTCCCGTGCGGGGCAGAATCCCAGAACCCCAAGATCATGACCTGAGACTAAACCGAGAGTCAGCCCCTCAACCAACTGAGCCACCCAGGTGCCCCTAACTGGGATATTCAAATTCATCCCAAAAGATTGTTTTCTTTGCCACATTATACAACCGTGTACTCACATGACTTACTATATATTGCGTGTGTGTATATATATATATGTATGTATTACATGTATATTGTACATGCACGTATATTGTACGAAGAGAGAAATGTTCTGGACATAGGCTCTGCTAATATTGTGGGGTTTTGTTAAAGTAATTTCGCTCTGCCATCCACCCTTGGAGGTCCATCCTCTAGCTCTGGGAGGGGTGCTGTGGGCGGAGTTCCTCCGGAGTGGGAGGCTCTTTGCAGGTCTGTCTGTCCCCCAGCTGCAGGTCCACTTCCTTCCCTGAACACGTGCCTGACCTGACCTGCCTGAGAGAACGAAGGCCAGGGCCTTGCGTCTTTCTAGAGTTTCTGGAAGGTTGCTGGTGTTTGGTAGAGTGAGGCCATTCAGCCTTGCCAGAAGCCAAGGGGACAAGTGATGGAGAGGGAAGAATGGACATGAAGGAACTCGTCCGGAAGTAGTCTTGAGCCCCGCCCCCGCCCCGTTCCCAAGTCACATGGTCTAATTTCTGTCACAGCGTTTTAACCACAGGCTGTGAATCCCTGCGTTTAAATCATGCCTGGGACACTGAGTTCCCTGATGGCCACGGTCACCTCCGTAGCACAGGACCCTGCATGGAGCTTCAATCACCTTTGAGCCTGAAACTGTCCATAATGCATGCATGAATGAATACATAAATACAGAAACACAGAGATGTTTTTAGATCTAGAGATCTCCCTGCAAATCAATTATCACTGCTCGTGTTGTGAATCCCGGCCTACTTCACCAGATATATGTCTGGCTACTTTTTCCTTGAGGAGAAGATGCCTAATTGCTGGTTTCGAAATGCCTCAGCATCTGGCCCGGCTTAGTGACAGACATGCCCTCAGGCTGGAGCCTGTGATCCTCTCCCTGGAATGATGTGTGGTCAATGGTTTTGATTTTCCAGGGCTGGTTTAATGACTTGTACTTCTTTGCTTGAGATGTAGCTACACTAACCACCCGTCATTACTGGAGTTAAGATCCCTGTGGCCATGGTCTTATGGATCGTGATGGTCATAACGATACTAGGAATGTGTGTTGCGGGGGAGGGGAGGCTTGCATTCTATCATAAAAAGCAGCCAAAGAAGGGCCAAGTCACTCATAGCCACCTGCTTCCGGCTTCCCTGGACCTAATTAATCTCCTGGTGTCAGAAATCTGTTGGCCCTGAGCCATGTGCAGGGGAGTCTGGGGCCGCTCAGTGAAGCAGGCAGAGCTGATAGCCAGGAGCCAGCATGGGGAATCAAGGCTCGGATAATGAAAAGAGAGAAAAGTTGAGAGCCTGGAATATGCCGAGATTCTTGGGCAGTGTAGCATGTGTCAAATGGGTGGTGATATTTGAGAGAAGGGCCCCTCCCAAGAAGGAAAAAATAAGGCCTATGCCAAAGTAGGCCAAGGTAATTGTCAATGCTTAACACAGGCTATCAGGGAAAATCTCTGTCGAAGGTGGGGTGGGTGGCAGGGAAAGGGAGGGGAGATCCATTGCTGGAGAGCTGCTCAGTGCCTCCATCTGTGGGCGCTAGGGATCCTTCCAGGTCAAAGCACTTGATGTGCTTACAATGTACGCAGTTACAAATTCTTTTGACATAGAGTATCCAGGGGAACACGGCATCAGAAAATGTCCCAGGACAAAAATACCTATGTTGCATGACGCACGAGTGCTTGGCGTGACTCCAACTCTATTGGTTACTGTTATCAAATAAACTGGAAAATCAAGAAATAAAGATATTTAAATAACTAGGTGTTCTCTCCCCCGCCCAGCTCGTCTCCCACTCCATCAAAGCCAGGACCCAGGGGTCTCTCGTACTGTGAGGCTAGAGGTTGGCTGAAGAGGCAGTAGACGGGAATGTACCGGGTTATCCGCCAGAGTGGTCACATGCGAAGAGCGGTTAATTGATCTGTGCAGCACTTCCACTGCCATCCCCACAGAGCACAGGCGTTTCCTTTTCCTGCGGACATAGCGCTAGGAAGGCACAGAAGCCAAGTGTGACCCCTTAAGTGATGCCAGTCCGGGGGCTCTGCCCATGTGGTCTTCCAAACCACCCAACTTGAGGACCCAGTGGAGGAGAGTGAAGGGGCCTCCCACCAGAGTTGTTAGGTGGCTTTGAGCAAAATTGTAACCTCAAGCTGCTGAATCTCTCGGTTCTCCGTAAAGTGAGAATAACAAGGTGGTTTTTAGGGGCAGCGGGAATAGATCCCTTCGCATAGCATCTTGCCACATCCAGGGGCGTTCCATCAGGCTGGCTGCTGGCAGAATCACTGTCATTCTGCCCTGACACTGTCATTCTTTGAATGGGGAGGTGACATAAATCGTCATGTGCCGAAGGCAGCTTTGTTTATTGGCAACAACTATTTGGAAGACAATAAAAAACAACTAGAACATTTTTGGATTAGAGTCTAAAAATAGAGAGCAATCTCGAACAGAGAAAAATAAAGTTAGAGAGAAAGGGTACTATGTATGGACAGACTGAGGCACAGAACAATCCTCTTTGGGGTTTATCAGTGTGAGTCAAGGCCACGTATAAATAACATTTCTGGGACAGTCAAGGTTTTACTGCAAGACCAGTAAAGGGATTCAAGCGGGACTACTAAGGATATTAAGGAAAAGAGGGGATTGAATTTTATTATCAGTAAATTAGAACATTTTACCCCAGAGGGGTGGGTAATGGTGAAATCACTCCCTCTGCCCCTTTAAAAAGTCATGAAATAGGACCAGAGTTCAAATAGACACATCAGAAACCATGAGGGCAAGAGCACTTAGGAGACTGGGGCGGTGGGATTTGACATGGAAGGGACCCAGAAAGGGTTCCTTTCCCAACCACTGGTCCAGAGGATGTCGGTCCATGCCCGGGAAGTCCTAGGAGATGCCCAAGGACAAGAGGGTCATCCACCCAGTCACTGTGCACCCTGGAGGACAGATGACAGTAGTCCCCCACCTCCATGTGGACCGCACGGGGCGGGGGTGGGGGGGCTCACACTTTGTTTCCCCTGTGGGGTCTTATTTGATCCCACTTCAGCTCATTTGAAACTTCTAAAAGAAATCTCGTGAGGCCTCCGAGGCTTCAGGACATCAGCTGAAGAGTCAGGAGAGCGGAGAGTCACCAGCACAAATCACCCCCTTGCCCTTCCTGAGACCTCCGGGTCCGGCCCGACACTCGCGTGGGAATGAGTGGGCACCGGTTCAAGCACCGCCCAGGGAAGGCGGGATGGTGAGCTGACCCGAGGAGCGGGGAGAGGGAGAAGAAAAGCAGAAACGAATACCCGCCCTTGACAAAGTGCGGTGGCAACAGAGTCGGTGAAAAGTAAATAGAGCCAGCTACAGGGTGGGTGTGTCACAGGTGTAAGGTCACCAACAGATGCACCCGAGGTAATGTCACAACGCTACCTCTGTGGAGGAGCAGAGGACGGGGTTGCTTGGAAGGGAACCAAATCCCGCAGGTCTCCAGCAGAGTGTGCGGGGACAGCTGGGGGAGGAACAGAGATGGGGCGGGGGACCAGTGAAGCCGGAGGCTGTTAGGTAGAGCTACGGCAGTGCCCTCAGCAATTACCCAGGGAAAGTGAAAAATCTCTGCGGGTTGGTTCTGGGCTTGGCATTACTCCAGCTCTCTGTGAGAAATAGCCGCTTGGTACTAGAAGCCCTTCTTAATATTTGATTCGTTAATTATGGATGTGTATTACTTTAATTTAAAAAATGACCTAGAACCAATTCGCTGTACTTCTGGGACAGAGATATGTCTTATCTTCTCCTAGAGAACATTTTAAGGAGAAATCCCTCAGGATACTGTAAATACTACACTTGCCATTTTTGACCCCCAGGAACATCATTGCTCACACCTCTTTGTTTTAAAATATCTGTTATTTATTTATTTGTTTGTTTGTTTATTTATTTAAATATCTGTTTTATTATTATCTAGGTAGAGTAAGGCCACCAGAGGAGGGGATGATGAGGCCACTGGATGAGCCATTGACAAGACAGTTTGTTAACTCGCGGTTCTCAGAGGGGAGGACACCCACGCAGGGCCACCCAGTGTGGCGCCAGGGTTGATGAGGAAGAAGAAGTGGAGGGGAAAGGCGGTAGGAGCCCTTCTTGTGGTTTCTGTTGGAAGGATTGGCCAGGTTGAACAATTTCAGCGGGCTGGGGCATGGGGCTGTCCCCAGTTTCTAGTACTTGGCCCTGGAGTGATCAGGGCATGTAGGTAAGGGCCCAGAGGATGGGAGCCGATGGAGGGACTGGGAAGTGGCTAATCCTAGGAGGGGCAGGGCCTCCAGGCCAGCAAAGCCCTAAGGTGTCCAAGCATCAGAGTAAAGAAGAGCAAAAGGCAAGACTAATATATCTTTAAAAATTTTTTTTCTGTCCAAACACATCCAGTGTCCATTGCTTACATCAGTAAAATAATATTAAAAGGAAAGTAACCGTTGCTAGATATGGCCACACCAGGTAGTGGCTCACAAAGGCCTTTAGCCCATTACCCATCATCGATGGGTTGGTGGTTCCATCTTCTGTTTATTTGCCCAGCATTTCCCATCATCAGCCTCTCTGCCTCTGAGCCGGAACCACGGGGCCCATCCAGCGGGAGCCTCATCCTAGGCATGCGCGGGATGAGTGATTCTGCTGGCCCTGGGCCTTGCAGAGCAAGCAACCTTCTGGTTTGATTTTAGTCCACTCCGAAGAAGAGAACACGCCTACGCCACCCAGGGGAATTCGAGATATACCATCTCAACAATTGCTACTTTGGCTATCTGTCAACTTTTAGTGTTGTTTTTTTTTTTTTTGCTGTGCACGAGCTAAGTTCTGCTCCCAAGCCTTCCTTCCTGAGCCCGGGACGAGTGGGGATGTATTTGGGACCTCTAAACATTTGTCCCCATGAAAGCTGCAGAGTTCTGTCTCACGTTTTATCTGCGGGCTCTCATGTGGCTTCCGTCAATCATTTGGCAATAAGGTCATCGGTGAAAGCCTAGAAATAGGAAATAGCGGGTGACACCGAGTGAAGGCCTCACCCCAGAAAAGGAGAAGCAGAGTGACAACCTTTGCTTTGGGCCCTACCTAACTCGGGGAACGTCTTCATAGCCCAAATAAATAGAAGAGTCCTCTGCCTTTAAAAAGAGAAAATCTGGAACCTACTAGTCCTTTTCATTTTTCCCAGTGAATGGTTGGCAGAAATCTTCCAAATTGTTTACTTAATAATTTGTTAAAAAGTATAGTTTTGCAGCTGGGTGATTTGTTTACTTTTCTCCCTCTGAGAATCAAGTGTTACATCCAGAGTTTGCTTGTTATGATGGAGGCCGTGTGGTCGATTTGGATTTTGATGAATGTCCCACCCCCACTCAAGGCTGCAGGAGACTTACTTTGGAGGCCCGCCCTGGCTCTCCCCAACGTTGGCTGTCATGTCCCCTTTCCTGGGCCACTGTCTGGTTTCCGTGGTCTGCCATTGGGAAGTTTAAGGGTGGACTGGAAACAACCATGCGTGTCGGTCAGGTACACAGGGCGCTCTGGTGCTGCTCCCTTGGGGGCGGCTGGCTGCCTAGGAAAAGTGAAATTGAATCAGTTCGTAACAAGCAAAGTCTAATGAACTGTGGCCTCTTTTAATCATAAACAGATTTATCCACTGAAAACCTCATGTGGGCCAAAGAATCTGAGAACTTTTAGATGAATAATCCATATGGTTTTAGATGTAAGAGAGAGCAGGAGAGAGGGAGGGAGAGCGCCAGTTGGCTTCCTGAGGGCTGGTTGGGTGCATGGAGTCCGGTCAGCTCTCACTTACCCATTCGGTCTCCTGGCCCCAGATAAAGCTGCCCTCACTCTGCTTGGGGTGGAAAATTCATGGATAATTCTGGGCAACGTGGCGGTCCGATGGGGGGGTGCTCTGTCCACAGATGAAAGCCCACCAGTGGGAGCTTCAGTCCAGGTGCCCCCGATGCTGCCCAATGGCGACATGCTCGGGGACAGCAGGCCTGGGGACAAAGGGAAGCATCTGTGTTTCAGCTTTATGAAAGATCCAGACGTCTCTGTAAAAAGTTGGCTGCCTGGTGTGACTGGGAAAGACCAGAGACTTGGCCCTGGAAGGTTGGGTTTGGGGCTCTGTGCATTTCATCTCTTTCTGTCCTGTGGGGAAGACACTAGAGATTGTGGAGTTGCCTAAATCCATGGGAAGCAGGACACTTGAGCTGCACGGTGCGATCCAGGTGTGAGTCAACCGAGCTCACCCCCTGTGAAAACCTGCAGAGGAATTTTCACCTGGTGGCGCGTCAAGGTGAAAAGCCACTCAGGAACCCAGAGAGAGCGGTACCAGAAAGATGTTTTCTGCCGCGGGGCCAAGTGGTTTCTCTTCAATCCTTAGCACCTGGGGCCCTGATGGTTTGTTTCTGAGCAGCTGATTCCCAGAAGGCGAGGGAGAGAGAGGCCTGTGGGCCCCACTGATTACAGGTGCTCACCAGGAGACCAGGAGTGCAGTGGGTGCCCGGGGCCCCATCAGGAGGGGAAAGGCAGGCCAGAAGAGAGCAAGACCCTCAGAGAGGCATAAGGAAAACCCCCAAAGTGCAAAAGTGAGCGGTGCAAGGACGGTGGTTTAGCCAGCACTTCTGCCATGCCTGGCAGAGAGAGAGGGGGAGAAGCTGAGCGGGGTCCCAGGCTCTCCCATGGCACTTCCAGCCACTTCATCCACTGACCGCAGCTGCGGGCCTTAACATTTATGCCAGAGGTAGAAACAGTGGGACCCTCGCTCAGGTGAACACGTTTCTTCTCCCTTTGTAAATCCCCCGGGGATCAGGCCGCCGCCAGCCTTCACGCGGGATCCCGTCCCTCCCCCTCCCACCACCAGCGGGCTGGAGCTCTCCGTTCACCTGTAAGAGCGCCCTCTGCTGGCCATGGCGTCTGCCGTCTGGCCAGCAAGCGGGCTGCTTTTCTGGAGACCTCTACCTGGGGAGAGCACAAACGACTGATCCCTCTTGCCTTGTGCCAAACACGGGAAGAAACCGTCCCGCCTCTGCTTGAACCTGCAGTGACAGGAAGCTCATTAGCAGTCCATTCCACTGTTTGTCAACTCAGACCTTTGGAAATATCTTCCTTACGCTGAGCCAAGACCTGTCCTTTGTTGCTCATTCGACTTGTCCTAGCGCTGTCCTCTCAAGTCACCCTGAGCTAGCACAGTTCTGCTTCTCATGACCATGCTTCAGGAATTTGTACCCAAACATCAGCTAATCCCAGTCCTTTCTTCCCCCTCTTTCTAAACTACTAGGTCCTCCAGCCATCCCTGTGTGAAGTCATTTCACCAGCTGGATCCCTAACTTCTGGACACAATCCACCCCTCAAACCCCCTGTAAACAGACTCCAGTGCACAAGATGGGATGTCATTTCCCAGGTCCAATGACTGGACGTGTGACACATAGGTGGGGGTCACAGCAGTTGATGTGACACAACCTGTGGACTTTTTTTTTTTTTTAAGATGGGGGAGGCGAGGTGGAGAGGGGTGCAGAGGGCGAGAGAGAATCTTAAGTAGACTCCTTGCTGAGCGTGGAGCCCAAAACAGGCCCCATCTCATGACCCTGAGATCACGACCTGAGCTGAAATCCAGAGTCAGTTGCTCAACCGACTGAGCCACCCAGGCGCGCCTGTCCTCACAACCTGTGCATTTCTGATACGCTTTGAGTGTATATTCAAATTTAATTCATTTTTATATATGCTACTAATAATCCATCCATTAATCTAGCCAGTAAACATTTTTCTTTTTCTTTTCTTTTTTAAATTAGTTTTAGAATTTAGTGATTTATCGGTTGCATACAACACTCAGTGCTCAATACATCAAATACCCTCCTAATGCCCATCACCCAGTTACCCCATCCCCCACCCACGTCCCCTCCAGCAAACCTCAGTTTGTTTCCTAGAGTTAAGAGTCTCTTATGGTTTATCTCCCTCTGTTTTCATCTTATTTTATTTTTCCTTCCCATTCCCTGTGTTCATCTGCTTTGTCTCTTGAATTCCACATACGAGTGAAATCATACGGCATTTGTCTTTCTCTGACTCACTTATTTCATTTAGTATAATATTCTTTAGTTCCAGCCACGTCATTGCAAAAGGCAAGATTTCATTCTTTTTGATGGCTGAGTAGTATCCCATTGTGTGTGTGTGTGTGTGCGTGTGTGTGTGTGTGTGTGTGTGTGTATCATATCTTCTTTATCCATTCATCTGTCGCTGGACATCTGGCATCTTTCTATAATTTGTCTTTATTATGAACATTGCTACTATAAAATTGGGGTGCCTGTGCCCCTTCGGATCACTATGTTTGTATCCTTTGGATAAATACCTAGTAGCGCAGACTCTGGGTCATAGGGTAGCTCTATTTTTAACTTTTTGAGGAACCTCTGTACTGTTTTCCAGAGTGGCTAGCAAATGTTTAATTCCCACCGTGTGCTAGGCATTTGCTACCACTGTCATTCAGTTTTGGGACATCTTCACAATTTCTGTAGTAAATATCTCCCTGCTCTAGTACATCCATAATTCTCATGTCCAAAGATCGTTTGAGATGTGGATTGATTTTCTATATCCATTATATCTGTAACACCTTCCAGATCACTTTGACGAGTGTGGCAGGTAAACCTTTTTACGTCTTAGTGCTTCTGAATACCGTGATCTATCTTAATTATTTAAAGAGGCTGCACAGCTCCTAGAGAGCTCCTCTGGGGCTGCGTTCATCACACCCCTTGGTGAAAGACTGTTCAATCGACTACCAAGGCTTTTATGAGGAGCCCATGAGGATCTTGTCCTGTCTTCTTCAGAATGATCAAAAAGCTTCCACATGTCACCTTGTCACATGCCTCATAAAAATCCGGACACACCGAGCCCACCACATCCCAAGTGCAGCCTAGAAAGTGCATTTGTGTTTCCTTGCTCTGCTGTGGGGTTTTTGGCATATTTCTTTTAAGTGGCCCCCACCAGGGGCTAGCTTACTGCTCAGCTGACCAGGCCGGACACCGAGGTCCTGCTGCTGCATCTAGAGGCATGGTCAGTTCTGGTTCAAACTTCTGTTTTATGCCCTTGACCCAGACAGTGGGCTAGCAATGAGGCTTTGTCCCTGGCAACACCCCCTGGGAGGGGGTGCTTTGTTTCTCTCCTGTGCTTAGCCGTGCCTTGTCTTGGCTGAAATGTCTCAAGTCATAGCACCTCCCTGGTGTCCCTGGGGAGGCTATTTTAGTCTAAAAATAGATGGCATTCTTAACAAGGACTTCCTGATATTAGTCATAAATTGTCCTGCGCTGATTTCACACTATTATTTCTTCTTAAACCTTTTGTTTTTAATACAACTTAACACCCATCTCTTTGGTCTGTGCCCAAATACGTGTGTTATGTGTATGATATGTATGCCAAGGACCTTATGCAAGATAGTTACTATTTTTATATGTATTTTATACTATATACTATAATATTATATTATATACATATAAAAGTCAGAATTTTATCTCCCTTTAAAGTATCTTAAAATGGTGGTTGAGGCTTAAGATGTGACTGTGGAGAGGCGGAAATATGTGTGAGAATCTGTGACCAGAAATCAAGAGTCCACTCTATCCTGCTGTGTGATATTGGAGAATCGCTACCCCTCTCTGGGCCACAGTTTTCTTGCTTGTACAATGAATGGCTGGGACATCCCTCCTCTCTTCTGCAATGTATGTAGACGATCACCCACAATAAAGACCATTGTCTATGACACATTTATCATAGTTGCTCAGAATAGTATTATCGCAAGTACTGTAATAATAATGAGCACTCTTTGTATTTGTGACTTCAAAGTCAGCAATTTTCTTCTTTCTTACCATCAGCGTAGGAGGTAGATACGCCATTCTCATTTACAGATGGGAAAGACTGAGGTCTGTTGCACTCCCATCTCTCACTGAGATGAATACACCATTACCTGATGGCTGGTAAGCCGAGTCTGTCTGAATCCATTACGTTCTTCTGCCAGGGGCTCCAGCACGGTGATCCTGAGTGGACACAGAGGGTCTAGAACTAGTTCAATGTCCCACATAGGAGCCACTAGTGGCCAAAGAATCCTTGACATGTGACCAGTCCAAGTTCACATGTGTTGCAAGTACGAAATGCACAGTGCATTTTGGGTAAATGGAAGCCATCTTATGAATAATCTTTTATGTTGAAAA
>CM053617.1:38040255-38130791 GCA_028646535.1 Procyon lotor | reverse complement strand
TGAATGTACACTGCCTTGTTTTTCAAAGTATTCAGCCACCTAGTGCCCCCGGGAATTTCTCACTGAACGCATTCCTCCCAAGTGGTCATGTGGCTCTCCCCTCATTCCTCCTCCCCTCCCCTAAAAAGCATCCACTCTCATCGCTCGCCTCCTCCACATCCACATCCCCTTTGATTTCTTAGACAACATCTTTTAGCTGTCTCTTCCTTTTGCTCTTTCCAAATAACCTCCTGGGAGTCTCCTCTTTCACGACAAAGACTTTCTACTCTGTGGCAACAGTGGTCCGCTAACTCAGGTTCAGAGATCAACAGAATGAATTTGGGTTTTGTTTGGTGTGTTTTCACTTTATTGCACACTCACAGACACGGATTAGTGGTTTACTTCAGGCTGGATCTAGTAAGGGCCAGGGTGAGTCTGCCAGTCAATACGTGTCCCATCCTGCATCCCGCTGGTGCCTTGGTCCCCAGGACTGTCACAGGGGATGTTGCTAGCTGGGTCCTGGTGCTCCGAGGATGGCCGACAAGGGAAAGTGAGTCTCTTGTTCTCTGAGGCTGTTGGCCATTGCTGTGCCAAGGCCCTTACGTATTTCACTTTTGGTTATTGTTTTAAGAAGGCTTAAATTTGGGGCAGGGTCAGAGGGAGAGGGAAAGCAAGAATCTTAAGCAGGCCCCACACTCAGTGCCGAACCTGACACAGGGCTTGATCTCAGGACCCTGAGATCATGACCAAGGCTGAAATCAAGAGTTGGTCGCTCAACCCGCTGAGCCACCCAGGCAGCCCGGCAGCTGTGAGTGTTGTAACTGGAGTGGCATGCCCCTGACAACTTCCAGATTTACTCTTGAAAAATATTTTTTCAGTTATAACTTGAGTTTATCCTTTTATCATCAAATCATTTAGTAGAAAATGCTACATATGGGTCCCATCATGGATAAACACCCCAAAGAGAGGGTTCATTCCAGGAAATACCAAGGTCATGAAAGCTCTTGGTAAACTTAAAGCTCACAGGGTCAACTGCCTTGGCCGCTGAGCACCATGTGGTCACCCTGAGACAGGCTGGTTGGAGGGACAAGCCTTGTTTCCCTCTGCTTCCGTTTCTGGACCCTCTGAGGCAGGCGCCCTCCGTGTCTTGAGTCAAAGAAGTGCTTCCACTCCCCTTTCCTCTGAAACTGCGGCCTCATGGCATGTTGGAATGGAAACTGGGGGCTGAAGGGGAGAAAACCTGTGGATCCCTCTCTCCCCTTTCTCATTACTGTAGTGTTGTCTTGTTATCCTCTCTTCTGCCCCCAAGATCATTGCCCGTTTTGGGCATCCTTTCTTGTACTTGATGTCCTGTTTCAGTTCACGGAGCTATTGGTCATGTGGATGCTGCAGCCAGAATATGAAAACTGTAACTTGAGAGCACAGCACCAGGCTGGGGCAAACTGGACACTGTGTTTCCTACCTGTTCTATCATCCCCATCGACGACGTCATCACCCTCAGAGATGCACAGCGCTCTAAGATCACCTTGCATTGTCATGTCCATTTTTCTCATTTGCCAGTTATTTCTCTGGTTAGAAAGTCAAAGTAAAGGCAATTTCCCTCTGTGTTACAGAGCGAATAATTCATGCTAAGCCCGGGCAGGTAACTTTCCAAACAAGAGCATGGTAGGTTTTCTGATATATGGGCCCAAGCTATTTTAGCTTTACCAGAATGTAACAAAGAGAACGTGTTTGCCTGTTGGTCTATTAAATGCTAGAATATGATTATTCAGGTGGTGATAGATTATATGGATATAATGGGGAAGCTGTCATCTGAAACTCTGATGACACCAACAAAGTTTTCCGACAGCTCCTGAAGTAGCAAATGAAAGTAACTAGTTGTGGGAATCACGAACAAAGCTAATTATATAACTTGGTAAAGGACATCCATGAAAAGCTCACAGTAACATCATACTTAGTGGTAAAATACTAGATATTTTCCCCTTAAGATCAGGAACAAGGTGAGGATGTCTGCACTTGCCACTTCTATTGAACATTGTACTGGAGGTTCTAGCAGGATGACGTTAGGCAAGAAAAGAAAATAAAAAGGATCCAGATGGGAAGAAAGAATTTAAACTATATTTGCAGATGCTATGATCTCGTATATAGAAAGTCCTAAAGGATCTACTAAAAACTATGAAAGCTATTAGAAATGAGTTCAGCAAAGTTTCTGTATTCAAGATCAATATACAAAAATCAATCATATCTCTATTCACTCAATGAACAATCTGAAAATAAAATTAAATGATTTCGTTTTAATAGCATCAGAAAGGATAACATACTCAGGAATAAATTTTACAAAAGAAATGTAAGACCTACACACTGAAAACTATAAGATATCATTGAAATAAAGAGTTAAATTAAACAACTGGGAAGATTTTCCATATTTCCCATATTCATGGATTGGAAGATTTAACATTGTTAAGATGGCAATACTTCCAATAATCTACAGATTAATGCAATTCTTATCAAAATCACAGCTTCCTTTTTGAAGAAATGGACAGGCTGATCCTCAAATTTATATGGAATTGCAAGGGGCTCTGAATAGTTGAAAATATCTTGAGAAAGAAAAACAAAAGGTAGACAAAGAGGTCAATGATCTAGAATTGAGAGTCTGTATGTAAATTCTCACACTTATTATTAACTGATGCGTGTCAAGGCCACTAAGTGGGGTAAAGCATAATCTTCTCAACACCTGGAGCTAAAACAACTGGATATCCATATGTGAAAAATGAAGTTCGACTCTTGCCTCATACCATATAGAAAATTTAACTCAAAACGGATCAAAGATACAAACGTATCTTTGTAAAAATCAAAACTGTACATTTCTTTGTAAGCATTCAAACTATAAAAGTCTCAGATTGATGCATAGAGTTAATCTTGGATAACCTTGGATTTGTCAATGAATTCTTAGATATGATACCCAAGGCACATGGAACAAAAGAAAAAAAATTAATGTTAGACTTCATAAAAATTAAAAACTTGTACATCAAAGAACACTATCAAGAGAGTGCAAAGACAGCCAGTATGCGAGACGTTATTTACAGATCATATAGTGGGCAGAGATTGATTGACTGATTGATTGATTATTAAACAGACCACACAAATGGCTAATGAACTCATGAAAGTATGTTCAATATCATTTGGGAAATGCAACAAAAAACACTTCACTCTCACTGGGATGACTATAATGAAAAAGCTGGGCAATAACAAGTGTTGACAAGGATGTGGAGAAACTGGAGCCCTTATATATATTGTTGGTAAGAATGTGAAATGGTACAAGTCCTTGGGCAAATAGTTTGGCAATTTCTGAAAAAGTTAAACATACAGTTACCATTGACCAAGAAATTCTACACTTGGGTAGATGTCCAAGAGAATTTAAAACACGTCCACACAAAAATTGTGCTTGAATGTTCATAATAGCATTGTTAATAACAGCTAGAAATTGAAAACGACCCAACTGTCCGTTAACTGATGAAAGGATAAACAAAACATTGTATATACATGAAATGGAATAGTACTTGGCAATGAAAAGTAATGGAATACTGACACCCACTATAACACCGATGGACCTTGAAAACATGCTAAGTGAAAGAAGCCAGACACAAAAGACCACATATATACATGATGTTTTTACATTATATTTTCAGAATAGGTAAATCCATAGAGATAGAAAATCCTTGCCAAGGGTGGAGGTGGTTGAGGGTAAGGATATAGCCTTTTCAGATTGGCTTTTTCACCTAGTGGTTTGCATTTAAGCTTCTTCCGTGTCTTTTCATGACTTGATAGAGCATTTCTTTTTAATTCTGAATAACTCACCTACTAAAGGACATCTTGGTTACTACCAACTCTGGGCAATTACGAATAAAACAGTGAATTTTTAATGGAGAGGATTCAAATTTATTCCCAACAATGTCCCTCTCACTCCCCATCTCCTGATGGAGTAACAGATAGAGGCTGCACGAGAGTTAGACCCCTGGGAATAAATCAACTGTTACCTGCCAAGTGGGCCAAGATGGGAAAATACAGAGAGAATCAGCTATAGACAACTAATTCTTCTGGCTTTCTTTCTCTTTTTTTCTAACCCTGGGCATTCCCATTGCCAAAATGGCCAATGCTGTTCCTACTGTAAGCAGAGAAATGCACTTCGGAAGGCTCTAAGCAAACTGTGACTAGATCAGTCCCCAGGAACCCCCAAAGCTGCAAAGCTACAGAGAAAGCCTGGAGTCCTGGTACAAATCTTGCTGCCTGCTCCTCAGCCTTGCTTTCCTCAACAGATCTGCTCTCCAGAATGATCCTTCTTCAGCTGAGTCTGGATCCAACATCAGTCTCCCTGCTCGAACTGCCCCTGCTCAGAGCTATGGCCTCTCCAGTGTAGGAGGTTTTCTATGGAAACTCTCCTGATTACTGCTAGGCTCCACATTCTGGCCCCAGAGCCACCCTGTGGCCTGGCACTCCATGTATCCATTGACTCCCTTGTGGCCTAGTGCCAAGCTGAGAGCATTCCCTCCAGAGGCATGCCTCAATGTCTGTCTGATTTCCTGTTTTCTGAACAAAAACTTATTTTTCTGAGTGGGGTCACCTCTGGTGACAAGAAATAGGAGGTAGCCATGATCTTTCAGTGATCTTCAATAAACATACGTTATTATGATTCACGAAACACTTTTGGTCCATTCTCACTCTTCATTCTCTAAAACTCCTTCAGGTCAGGGATGATCGAACATCGCAAGTATCAGGTGACTTCCCTAGGGTCACCTGCAAAGTGGGATTAATCCAGGTTCTGTGGATTAATCCACTTTTGTTCAAAACCATAACCTCTTGTATACCTCTCATCCAAAGTAACATCAATAGTGATTTTCCTCCATGATAGATATTAACACTCAGCTGTGTGATTTTCCCACCAATCCGCTCACCTCCTTTAACCTTTCCCTCAATGAGCTATTTTATTTTCCTTTTAGTCACATACTTGCTTCTCTTAGGTCTAGTTCTAATGTCTCCCTAACTTTTGGAAAATAGGAAGAGAAAGAATGGATGTCAATTGAGGATTGATCCAAACCCAGCTGCAGCTGGAGGGGTGCTTGGTGGGGCCACCATGCCTGCCAAAGCAGCCATTTCTTTTAACGTGGACTTTTGGAAGGGTCTGGCCAGCTGTGTGGCATCGGTCTGCTTGATAGTGGGCACAGTTGCAGTTGTACTCCGAGGTCATGGTTAGCCCTTACCATTCTGGCTTCTAGCTGTTTCTGAGTTTTCTTCAAAATCCTGGGCATTTACATCAGCTCAAGAATGTGATCTCTGCAGACTGCCCTGACCTTTCCCTAGCAGTCCCTTCAGATTTTCCCTCTATAGTGTCCTGGAAGGTAACTTCACACTGACTTCCACCCCTGGAGGTGAGTGGGGAACATGGTGGGAGGGGCAGTGGGAGTGAGGAGGGGACCAGGCTTCTGCATCACAACTGCTTGGGGTCCGGCCCCAGCTCCCCCAGCTGCTTGATGGGATGCTGGGTGAGCCAATGAGTTTACTCGCCTGTAAAATTAGAATAATATTGCCATCAGTAATACTTACCTTGGAAAAGTGTTGTGAAGATTTAAAAAAAAATACGTAGAAAGGGCCTAGAATTGTGCCTGGCACAAAACCATCATTAATGTTAATGAGCTACGATTTAAAAAATGCCTTGTCCTCCAAATGCTCAAAATCCCTGTGAAAAGAACAGTTCATGGACGGATTGTGAACAGCTGTTTACTTTGAGGAGATGTACTGGGGAAAAATAAAACATTGTTCCCATTTTTATGAACAGCTTTTGTAAATAATAGGCAATCCCTCCAAACCAATCCCTTCTACATCCTCTAACCAGATTTTGTTATTAAAATATTTATGGATATTTACCCTATTTGCTGGAATATTCATCTTAGAGACCAAATACTTGAGATCTAATTCTATGTGTTTATGAAGTATTTCCCACATAATTTTAGAAGAATTTGAGACAGTTTATAGTAAAAGCCAGATTTATAATTCCAATTAATGATATAGCGAGGCTGGATTTTTACATGGCATTAACATTTTTCGAAGGATATGAGGTTTTCTTATATAATTAATACACACAGTACATTCATAACTAACATTTTAGCGAACTGCATAAAATCAACATAAAAAGCATTTTCCACCAGACAGTAAACTAGATCTCGTTTGCTCTGTGCCTTTAAGTAGCTCCGTCACTTCAGCAAGCCTTACTGCTCTGAACTTCAGTTTCAACCCTGAAAACCTGGGCATCTGAAAGAGTTCTGTGATGCCAATTATCCCTCCAAAATATTATGAGAATGAAAGTCATTAGTTGAAATTATTACAAGGATTTCACATTACGGTGTTTACGATCTTGTCCCGAGACATGTTGTTTTCATCTCTGCGGTAATGTGCCTGCACATGTGTGTGTACGTGTGTGTAATTTTAGGAAGGAATTTGATCAAGAGTATAATTCCAGGGTACGCTTGTGTAGATATCTCTGGATTTGCTATCAAGCAATCTGATTCTCAATTTCTGCCCTTGTGACATAAGGCAAAGGACTTAGCCTTCTGAGCCCATAGTACAAGGGCTCTATCTCCACCCTTCTCAGTATCTCTGCTCCATCCCAGATTTCCTGTTTCTCCAAGGCCAAGGGGCCAAAACTTGTTCGTCTCCATCTTTGCCACAGCTGCACAAGACAAGTACAACACACACTTGTTTTCTGATGAAATGGAATTTCACTTTCTGTTTTTTTGCCTTTTTTTTTTTTTGCATCAATTTATATGCTCATATGGCTTTTCTTCCTCAGCCTGCTGATATGGTGGATTACACTGATGATTTTCAAATGTTAAACCAGCTTTGCATACCTGGAATAAATCGCACTTAGTCATGGTTTATAATTCATTTTATACATTACTGGATTTTCTTCGCTAATATTTTGTTGAGGATTTTTTTGTTTCAAAGAAAAAAAAAGGGGGTATTCGTCTATAGCTTCCTTTCTTTCTTTCCTTTTCTGGTACTGTTTTGGTTTTGTATCAGTGTAATACCAGCCTGGCATAATCGGCTAGGATGTGTTCTCTCCTCCCCTGTTTTCTGGAAGAGGTTGTGTAAAGTTGATGTTAATTCCTCTTTAAACGTTTGGTAGAAATGTCTAGGGAATCCATCTGAGTCTGGAGATTCTCTTCTGGGAGTTTTTAAATTACAAACTCAATTTCTTCCATGGTTATAGGACTATTCAGATTGTCTTTTTTATCCTCATTGAGCTTTGCTAGCTTCTGGTTTGGAGGAATTGGTCCACTTCTTCTAAGTTATTGAATTTATGAGAGTAAAGCTGTTCATGGTATTTCATTCTTACCCTTTTAATGACTTCAGGATCTGTAATGACATCCTCTGTTTCATTACCTGTATTGGTGATTTGCGTCTTTTTTCTTTGTCAGCCTTGCTAGAGGCTTATCAATTTTATTGATTTCTTTCAAAGAACTTTTTTTGGTATTCTGCTAATTTTTCTCTATTGCTTTCCTGTCTTAGATTTCATGAATTTCTGCTCTTTATGATTACTTTTCTTCTGCTTGCTGGGTTTATTTTGCTTTTTTTTTTTTCAAGTTATTTTAGGTAGGAGCTTAAATTATTAATTTGAGGTTTCTCCTCTTTTCTAAACTCAGAATTTCAGACTATAAATTTCTCTCTATGCACTACATTAACTACATCCCAAGTATTTTGATGTGTTGTATTTTTACTTTGATTCAGTTCTATGTATTATTTATTTATTAATTTGATTTTTTTTTAAGAGATTTTATTTATTTATTTGAGAGAGAGACAGAGAGAACATAAGCAGGGAGAGACGCAGAGGTAGAGGGAAAAGCAGACTCCCCACTGAGCTGGGAGCCAGACAGGGGCTTGATCCCAGGACCTGGAGATCATGACCTGAGCGGAAAGCAGACGCTTAACCATTCGAGCCACCCAGGTACCCCAGTTCTATGTATTTTTAAAAATTTCCTCTGAGATGTTCTCTTTGTCCCATGGGTTATTTACAAGTGTGTTGTTTAATTTCCAAGTTGTTGAAGATTTTCCTCCTGTCTGTTAGTTGGTTTCTAGTTTGGTTTTTATTATGCTCAGAGAATGTACTTGGTACGATTCTAATTCTTTGAAATTTGTAAGGTTTGTCTATGACTCAGGATAAGGTCTATCTTGGTTAATGTTCCATGGACACTTGAAAAGAATGTGTATTCTACTGTTAGATTGAATAGAATGCTCTATAAATGTCAGGCAAATCCTGTCTGTTGATGGTGTTCCATTCTGGTTTTCTGTCTAGAAAACTAGAAAACTATCAGTTGCCGAGAGCAAGGTGTTAAGTCTCCAACTACAATAGTGGACTTGTCTGCTTCTCATTTCAGCTCCAACAGTTTTTGCTTCATGCATTCTGGGGCTCTGTTGGTTGCATGCACATTTAGAATCATTATGTCCTCATGGTCGGTAAATGTTTTTATTATTATGCAATGTCCTTTTTTGTCTCTAATCTTTGCTTTCCTCTGAAGCCTACTTTACCCAATATTAATATAGACATCCCTGGTTTCTTTTTTAATTAATTTTTTCATGATAAATCTTTAATCATCTTTTTATTTTCGACCTATCTAGGTCATTGTATTTGATGTTTGTATGTCATTGCATTTGTATATGTCTTACGACATTGTATTTTTGGCCATATTCTTAAATCCACTCTGTCAATTTCTATCTTTTGATAGATATTTAGATCATTTGCATTTAAGACAATCATTGATGTGACATGACTTAAGTCTATCATTTTGTTGTTTTCTCTATTTTCCATTTTTATTTCTACTTGCCTTTCCTTGGGTTACTTGAACAATATTTTAGGATCCCATCTTGATTCACTTATAGTTGTGTGGTTTCATTTTTTTTTAATTGAGAGAAGCTGCCATCTAAATATCATGAGCTTTTTCTGTGGGAAAGGCTCATTCCAGACACCACATGTGATTAAGGCAAAATCACAGCATCTAAGCCCAGGTTTCTCTGGAATAGAGCTCCGTAATTGGGTGCATGACTCTTTCTGCCCTTCAGCACGAGGAACCTTTGACAGAACTCAGTGCCTAAAACAATGGAGCCTCTGGATGACAATAATCACTAGGAACAACCTTTAGGGGACAAGAAGGAATTTCCCAAATTTATCATGAGAGGGAGATATCCAAAAGGGAAGATAGAATTTGCCACATTTTGCAAAATGGGTGCTCCAAATTTAGCTCTATAAAGCTGTGTTGGCTTCACTTTGTACCTCAAGCTGGTGAAAATTCCCAGAATGCTAATTCTTTTCTTTCTTAGCCAGAAATGTCTATCTTAACTGCAACCTTCCCCATAGTGATGTTTTGAAACCAGATTATCTGCCTTAGGGGAGAAGAATGGTGACAACCTCGACCACCCACTTCTATGCCCCACATGATATGAGAGTGCATGGTCACAAGTCCTGTAGCGAGTCTTTTCCCCCAAGATGCTCAGAGCCTTCACACACTCAATCTAATTAGTCCTTGAATTAAAGATCAAAGTCTTTATCTCTCATGTATGATTGGGGAGATTAAAGAGCCACAGATACTTGCTCAGAGTACATGCTAAGCCAGTAGTTGAATTAGTAGTTAAACTCCCTACTTGAATATATGAGATAATTGGCTATATCAGCAGATGACCACAATTCTGATTATTCCTCCTAATTAATTTATAACCAAACCGGGATTTCTGCCCTCTCAGAAAGAAGCATGTAGTCTGCTTCAGAGAGATTTGGCTCATTCATGGCTTATTTAACATGCCATGTAATGATGTGTGTGATACATAATGATAATCCAAATCCATCCAAATCCTTAGGATGAGCTTACTTCATTCTAAGGATTTGAGGACTCTCATAGAGATTTTTCATTGGATTTGTCCATTCATTACTTCCCTCATTCATTAAACTATCTCTGTCAAATGCCGCCAGAGCCCAGAAGTGATCCCAAATCAGGAGCTGCAAAGGTGAGTGATAATTTGGTGAGAAAGGCATCCAGATGAACAATTAGAGACTCAAGAACACGTGTTATCAAAAAAGAACTACATAAAGCTAGGCCAGAGGAAAAGGGGGCTGGAGAAAACTTTTCAGAAGTGGCTGCCCTTATTTAGAAATTTGGCAGGCATCCGAGGGAGTGAAAGCTATTCTAAGCAGAGAGTGTTCCAGATCGAAGGAAGTAAGTGCAAAGACACTAATGTGAGCGCTAATGTGCATCCATGAAAGGCGAGGAATTCAGTGTGGCTGTAGACCAGGAAAGCAAGTGTAGATTTATGGGAAATAAGACCAAAGAGAGGAGCTGAGGCCAGATTATGAGCATCTGCCTCCTCCAAGGCAGTGCATGGAGTCAGACCTAGCTTCCATGCCAATGCTGCCTTGTTTTTGGGATTCCTGGCTGTCCCCTCCTCCCAGCCACCCAAATAGTTATCCAAGGTATCTAAGGCATTAGACAAAGAATGGATTTACAAAGCTGTAAAACACTGAGGCAATGTCATCTAATAGTTTGGTTATGTGTCTGGATTTAAAATCCACCAAGGAGGGCCTTGGAGCCACTTTGCTCTGGTTGTAGGATCTGGTGAAGCTTAAGAAACTGGCTGAAGACCAGGCCATGCAGAGTAATTGTTTGCCAGCATCTGCTTCCAAGGTACCTGGAGCTGCTGCCTTCAGCAGTGAGACTTCCCACTACTTCCTTACAAATAACTTGGGAGCATGTTCCCGGGGTTGCTGCCCAGTGTTGGGGTGCTGGCATATCAATCTTGGAACAAGTTAATTGTGTCCACTGATAGCACTGGATACTCTCACTCTTCCCAAACTCTTCTCTGGGAGAGAAGTGCCTGGGATGATTATCAAAGATTGGTATCTTTGTCTTCTCCCTCTTTTTTAAATTATCTTTTGATTTGCTCCAAAGAAGATGAGTTATTGAATACAGTAGCCAAAACGGGAAAACATCTAATTTGTGTCCATTAAACCAGAACCAATGGACTTAGCACTCTGTTTAGAAAGCTGTCTACACCTAAGCTGGGTAAGAGCTGTGTTGACAGTCCTGAGATGAATGAGGAAAATGTTATAGAGATTTAAAATGTGTGACTTAGTGACTTAATTCTTTGACTGTCAGAAGAGCCTTATTAAGAAATTGATTTTTCTAGAGCTGAAATAAGCCACTGCCAAGGGCAGTCACTGTTTTTCACATTTATCCAAGGACAGACTTTTGATGTACACAGGCTACTTTGGACATACCTTACACCTAAAAAACACACACATCACACAGATCTACATCACAAAATGTGTGCAAGCAGCTTCCTGTTTGCAGAAAGCTGTTACAAGTGTTACCATTATGCAGTTCCTACCTGAGAAGAGGAGTGGGGCTGGGTCAGCACTCCAGCACTTGTGACCATGTATGTTCATATGGTAGACCAGGTGCCCTGGTAAGTGGATCTTGGAGGCAGTCATTGTACTCTCCATTCACAAGTGAGGAAACAAGTCTCAATGAGGTTAAGTGATTGGCTTGCAGTTACACAGCAGGTGACTCGGGTATGTCTGACTCTCCAGCCCATTCCCTATAATACACCAGACCAGACTGTCCCCAACAGACAATTGAATCAAAGAAAAATATGAAGGAGCCTGATTTCCACAAAGAGATGTAATTATCTCTTATATCCCCCAGGTCCATCATTCATAAATGTATTCATTCATCCAATAAACTGCAAATTTATTGGTAAATCCAAATATGCCGAGTCTACTGGCTGCCAGACAATGTTCATTTTGAGAAGTCCATCACAGCCTAAAACGAAGATATCCAGAAACAGCCCCAGCTCCCGGTTTTTGTGTCATTTGTATCTCACATGTCAAGAAGCAGAGATAATGTGCAAGTCAGGAAATCCAACGAATAAGAAATTAGGAGTATTGTGGTGTCACCTCAATTATCTCCTCAGAGATGTCTTTTCCCACTTCTAAGTATACATACTAGTTTCCTATGGCTGTTGTAGCTAAATACCCCTAATTGTGTAGCTTAAAATAACAGATATGTATTTTCTCAAGGTTCAGGAGGCCAGAGGTCAGAAATCAAGGTGTCTGCAGAGCCACACTCCTTCCAAAACCTAGAGGTAAAGAAAGGGAGGATCCTTCTTTACCTCTTCCATCTTCTGGTTGTTGCCATCAATCCTTGGCATTCCTTGGCTTATGGCAGAATAATTTCTATCTCTGTCTTCACATGGCCTTCTTCTCTATGTGTACCTCTGTGTGTGCTCTCCTCTTCTTGTAAGGATACCAATAATTTTGGATTTAGGACCGACCCTAATTCATTATAACTTCATCTTAACTAATTATATCTTTATTTCCAAATAAGGTCACATTCTGAGGTTCCAGGTAGATATGAATTCTGGAGGGAAATTAGAGTAGGAAAGAAATCAGAGAACATCTAGTTTGGCCTCCCATGCATTTACTTCTTACCAATATATATATCACTTGGTTTCCCAAAATTTATGCCTTGATATCTACTTTTCTTATACTGTACCTCTTGGCCTAACAATAATCTTGGTTAGAAAATGCTTGGAATCACTCTCTTCCTCTATGAATCAAAGCCTTTAGGCAAGTCCTTTTCAGACCTGTACGCGGGACAATAGACCCAGTACTATAGGACTCTTACTTAGCCATGAGAGGATAAAAGCCAGGGGGCAAGATGAAATCTGGAGTCAGACTATCTTGGGATTAATTTTCAGCTCTATTACAAACAAATGACTTGTTAGGACAGTTACTTAGTTTCAATAAACTTCAGTTTCCTCATCTGTAATATGGAGAATGTGTAATTCACAGGGTTATTGAGAGGATTAAATTAGGTCCTAATTTAATATTATTAAATGGTAGCTATTATTAACAGTAGTAAAGTGAAAGAGGCACAAGACCCATTAGAAAGTCACAGTAAACGCAACTACTGGGTCCACTGGGAAGAGTATTACTTAGATGAAAGGAAATAGGAACCCTGTCCCACATTCAAATTGCTCCAGAAAATGGTAGGGTCTTCCATCCACTGGACCCAGCTGACTCATTGCCCTATTTTACCTGCAATAAGAGGTTGAAAGAGAGAAATCTTAGGAACTTAGAATGCTTAACAGCTCTGTCCTTGGCCTTGAGTACTACTTCTCTGGCACTTCATGGAATTCCTCTAGGTTTTGCTTTCAACTATCCCATATTCCTTTCTTTCTCCTGTTTCCCTTTCTGTTGAAAGAGTAAAACTAAATGACTAGTTTAAATGATTCTAAAAAGGAAGAAGAAAAGGAAACAATGCATTAAACATGTAAAATTCATATTATAAAGCTACAATAATTATAAAAATGTGGTTGTTATGGACTGCAATGTGTCCCTCCAAATTCATACGTCGAAGCCCTAAACTCTCAGTACTTGAACTGTATTTATAGATGGAGCCTGTAAAGAGGTGATTAAGTTAAGACGAGACTGTTAAAATGGTCTCCTTACAAGAAGAATAATCTGATTATTATCCTTAAAAACCTGACTGGTTTCATTACAAGAAGAGGAAATTTGGGCACACATGAAGAGACACTAGGGATGTGTGCCCACAGAGGAGATGCCATTTAAAGACACAGCAAGCAGGTGGCCATCTACAAGCCAAGGAAAGAGGTGTCAAGAGAAACCAAACCTGCTTAACCTTAATCTTGGATCTGTAGTTTCCAGAACTGTGAGAAAATAAATCTCAGTAGTTTAACCCACCCAGTGTATGGTTTTGTTATGACAAACCTAGTAAAAAAATACAGTGGTGTTAACACGAAAAAGACAAACAGTTAAGTATTTTTTAAGATTTTATTTATTTATTCGACAGAGAGAGAGCACAAGCAGGGGAAACAGCAGTGGCAAGGGGAGAAGGAGGCTCCTCACTGAGCAGGAAGCCCAGTGTGGGGCTTGATTCCAGGACCCTGGGATTATGACCTGAGCCGAAGGCAGATGCTTAACCAACTAAGCCACACAGGCACCCTAAAATAGCTAAGATTAAAAAATAATTATATAGCTATATGTAACAATATTAGATAATTAAATATAAAAATATTTATATTTTTTTATTTTATTTTATTAAATTTATTTATTTTATTTATTTTATTAAAAATACCATTTAACCAATATATGCCACAAATCTAGTAATAATTCTAATAAAAGATGTATAAAACCTCTATGCAAAAATCCCTAAAATGTTATGGAGAGAAATTTATATAATTGTAAATAAATGGAAAGGTCTACCATGTTCATGGATTAGAAGACTCAGCATCATAAAGATTTTAATTTTCTTTTGAATTGACCTACAATTTAAGGCAATCTCTACAAAAATCAAGTAGGGTTTCTGATGGAAATTCACAAGCTGAAAGAAAATTTATATGAAAATGCAAGGAAGCCAAGAGTAGCCAAAGTAATTTTAATAGAAGAATCAAGTGGGAAGAATCACTCTGCTAAGTATCAAGTCTTATAAAACTTCAATAAGTAAGAATTTGTGATATTAGGGAAGACTATACAAACAGATAAGTGGGAAAATAGCTCATAAATAGGCTCAATTAACTATGGGTACTTAATTTATGATAAAGTGGAGTTGCAGAGCAATGGTAAAAACTGCCTTTTCATGTAATGGTGCCATATCTACTGGAAGGTCCTTTGGGGAGGAAATGAACCTTGATCCCTACCTCACATCGCAGACATACACACACAAATACTTTCCAGGTGGATTAGGACTATAGACGTAAGAAATAAAGTCTTCAGAAAATAATAAAAGATAATATCACATAATTTTGGAAATGCAAATATTCCTTAAATGGGAGTTAGAAGCACCAAACATAAAATAAAGGACTGATATAACAAATAAGACCTCATTCAATTTAAGAATGCCTGCTCATTGCAATGTACAATTAAGAAAATGAAAAGGCAAATCACGGAACAGTAGCAGATAGTTGACCATAAAATGAAACCAAAAAAGGCTCATATCAGAATACACAAATTCCTACAAATTAATAAGGAACAAGGCATAGAACACCAAAAAAGGGCATAAGACTTGAACAGATACTTCACAAAAGAGAAGATCCAAATGACAAACATGCACAAATTGTCAATAGCATTAGCCACCAGACAAGTGCAAATAAAAATCACAGTGAGATATGAGTACCAGAGGTTGGATAGAATGTGGAGCAACATGACATCTCTTTCGCTACTGGTAGGAGTATAAGTTCATATACATCATTTTAGAAATCTATGTGTGACATTCATATGATAGAACTTACACACAGGTGTTCAGTGAAATTAACTACCTCATATGTGTCAATGTGGATAGATTTCAAAAATATTTCTTTTTTTTAAAGATTTTATTTATTTATTTGACAGAGAGAGAGAGATCACAAGTAGGCAGAGCAGCAGGCAGAGGGAGAGGGAAAAGCAGGCTCGCTGCTGAGCAGAGAGCCCGATGCGGAGCTCGATCCCAGGACCCTGAGATCATGACCTGAGCTGAAGGCAGCCGCTTAACCGGCTGAGCCACCCAGGCGCCTTTAAAAATATTTCTGAGACAACAGGCAAGATGAAGCATAAAGCTTACAGAACAACACTGTTTAAATTACCGACACATAGAGACCCCAATATGATATATTGGTCATGAAGATACATGTTTGTAAGAATATAAAAAAGCAACGACTGGAAAACACATCATGCTCACCGCAGTGGTTGCCACAGACAAAAAGGAAAGAAGTAAGACAGAGGTGAGTGGTTAAAAAATATTTTAGTTCATGGGGCGCCAGGGTGGTGCAGTCAGTTAAGCATCTGACTCTTGGTTTTGGCTCAGGTCATGATCTCAGCATCTTGAGATTGAGCCCTAAATCGGGCTTCCCACTCAGGGGGGAGTCTGCTTGAGATTCTCTCTCTCCCTATGACCCTCTCTCTGTGCTCTCTCTCTCTCTCTCTAAAATAACAAATAAATCTTTAAAACAATATTTTAGTTTATTTGAGAGCATCCGCTCTTCTTAAAAACAAAAGAATATTGAAAACAGTTGTTAATCTTGGATCATAGGAATGTGTTTACTTTTTGATTTTTAGAACTTTACTTTGAACTCTTTTCTCGTAATATGCAAAGGAATAAGCAGAACTAGGTCCAGGTTCCTTGACACCTCTGGGATTTCCCGTCCCAGTCCCCCTCCACTAACTACCCCCGTCCCCATCTGAAACCTCTGCTCTGATCTCTTCTCCCCAGGATCTATTCTTCTGGGTCCCTTCTTGACGCGGCTCTGTGGTGAACACTTTGGTCCTATGGTTCGATAGTCCCTGCTCCCCAGCCTGGCCTGAGCTTGTGCGGCCTGTCACCCCTCATTAGACCCACGTTTGCAGGGCTCCTCCTCCACAGGAAAGAAAGCGCGTCGACCACACTGCTTCCTCCAACTCTACACACTCTGCTCATGGGAAGTCCAAGGGTGCGAGGGCTTACCGGTGGGTGCTGCCCTTTCCGTGCGGGACTAGTTCAGGCTGGACAAAAACATGCTGTGGGGCTACCCAGATCCAAATGCTGATTTTTCACTCCTTATAAAGGCTCTTTTCTCAGCTGTATTGAGGCGCATCTTCTTTAGAAGAAAGAGAACCTGTCTGTGGACCTTGCTTCAGCCTGGGGCACAGAAGCCCAGGGGAAGTGAGGCTGACTTATCCCCCTCTGTCCTCCAGCGTTAGGCTTCATGAGGTAGCCTTGTCCCCTGTTTCCTTCTCAATGAAACGGGGACACAGGATGCTCTCTGCTTGGGCCTTTCTTCTGGTACTAGGGGACGTGTTAGATGTGTGACAGTTTGGTGCTCCCCTGATCCATTGATTCTTGACAAGACAGAGGCCCCGCATGAGGCTTTTAAAGCCAGAACTCTTGAGTAACTCCCCGATTTGAAGGAAATCAAACTGCCGTAGGAAGTGAGTGGAACTCTGGAAGGAAGTGGCCCTCTAGGGGCAAGGAGTTGGCCCCACAAAGGTCAGAAAGGGAAACCCGGGAGGACAGGGGGGATGGCCAGATCACAAAGAGATTTCTCTCAGCTGGAGTCTGAAACTTGCACAAGAGGGTAAGTGAAAAATAATGCCCGAAAAATAAACTCCGACCGGAGGTTTGAGACATCGGCACTTCCAGCTGATGGGCGTGAAAACCATGGGCATTTTCCAAGCAGTGGAGAGCCATGGCTGGGATTTAATATTAATGCTTACTGAGCTGAGCAGGCTAGAGCGAGACAGGTCACCTTTCAGGCATTGAGTACAGAAGTGGCACTGGGCACTCTGGGCGTGCCTGCTTGTCTCTGCCCGGGGAGGACCACAGCTATGACAAAGTGCTCATTGTCCTTAAGCCAGACTTGGATGGGTGCTCTTTGCCTTTGTCCTCTCTCACATTCCATGTTTTTGTTCCACCCTCCTTTATTCATTTTATGATGCTTTTAATGACGCCCAGAAAGAGGTTGCTAAGTACTCATGTCCGAGGTGTTCTCAAGCTAGAGAGTAGTGAGCGAGTCAGAGAAACCCACCTGTGACATCTTCAGGACCGTCTGGGGTGCAGGGTGCACAGAGGACCCCCAAGCCATTATGCCTTTTGCCCCACTCTCTGGCTTTCTAGGAGTGACCCTAAAGAAACCCCCAGGGACACACGGCAGTCTGTCGATGGTGCTATTCGTCGCAGTGGTGTTTATAAGGAGGGATGCGTTAGACAAATTATGACCCATCATATGATAGAATTGTGAGCCAGCTGGAAGACACATTTTTTTTCTAAGAAACTTGAATAATGTGGGGAAAACACTTCTGTTGAAATACATAAAAAATCAACTATATATAAAACTATAAATATACAAAAATTGTGTATACATGATGACTCAACTTTGTTAACTATATATGTGAAGGTAGGCATCTTCTGGAAGAAGATACGCTTCCATGTCAGCATGTGTTTATCTAAATTGTGGAAATTTAAAGGCTTTTATTTTCCACTTTACCCTTTTCTATATTTTCTGCGTTACCCTTTTCTATGTTTTCAAGACTTCCTACAGTTGAACTTGTATTCGTTCCATAACCGGCTGCTGATCTGTTTTAAGGGAAGAAACAGAGAAAGAAACAAGGGGGAGAAAAAGGCAAATAGATCAACAAAGCTTGATGTTGTTCTTCAGAAAGGGGAAAAAAGTCCTTTTTTAATGTCCTGCCTTCTGCAGGCAGATCACAGGTTGGGCTGGGGAGAAAGATCTGTGCCAAGTTGTCCAAGAGAGGCTGAGCTCAGAGGCTCAAGGTCAAGTCACCCCCCCCAAGGGCATTTCAAGATGAGGAGATCTTCGGGGTCTGCAGGAGTCCTGCCCAGCAGGGGGCTGGGAGGCCGGCCTCCAGATACCACGCCCAGCCCTCCCCCTGCATCTACGTGATGACTGGGAGCCAGTTTCCTAACCCTCAGAGTCTCAAATGTCCATTCCACACGTGGCAAATTAAGTGCCTGAGACACTCTTGCTCTGTCTCGCAGCTACGAGATTCTCCGGGATAAGCGATTCGCAGTCCTCCTCGGAGCATGCGTGCCTTTCTCCTGGACCCAAGTGTCCGATCCAGCTGTCTTCACCACCCAGGTTACAGTCCGGCTCCTAATGTTAGTGTCATCAAGGAGGCCAAAGATCAGAAAGGGGAGATTTACTTTCTTCTTCTTGCTCAGCTATAAACGACTCCACTCTGAATAATAAACCAGGCATAATTATTTTCAACCCCGCTGGAGCCCAGGGCACCACCACCTGCTCGATTTCCCGGGGGTGTAAGGCGATCCCCTAAGGCTCCAATCATTTCCATGTGCCCGCTGAGGAGTGCCGCCTGCTTTCTGCATTTTGTTGTCTCTTTCCTCTCTGTCTCTCTGTGGATTCTTTTGCAGGGACTCGGTGCTGTCCCTTCTGCCGTAACCCGTGCTCTGGGGTGAGCGTCTGTCCCATCTTTGTTCCCTTGGCAAGTCCAGAGGCAGCTGCTGCGCTCAGACTCCAGGGCTCTGCCCCACACTGAAGGGGGGGTCGGTTTCCAGTCACCCAGCAAGGGAGCCACCACTCTCTGTCCTTTTGCCCGGCGCTTGGATTATCAAGAAGATGGGAATCCACAAAACCACCTGCTTTGCCGATGAGGCACTGGGGAGGATCAACGGGGTTTTCTCAGGTAAAAGAGCTCTGAGACTTGCGAGGTCTTTCGCAGGGGTTAACTGGAGTTATTATTAGCCGGGAGATGTTTGTGACTCACAGGATACAATTAGAGACTAATTCCCCGCTAAATCCCATGGCCCTGGCCACAGCTGTGGTGAAGAGAGGCCCCAGGGCGGCCGGTGTGAGCACGGAATAGAAGGACCGGACCGCCTAGGGGGAGGGGAGGGAAGACAGGCAGGGCGTAGGCTGAGGGCGGGCATGAAGGTGGCCGTCGGTGCGCCTGACCTGCACCAGGCCTCCCATCTGCGTGAGCTCCCTGCCAGGCACACCACGGCGGCTGCCCGGGATGGACTTAGGTGGCCCAATCCTGTAGGGGTGCGTGTTTGTAAACTCTCAGTTGGAGGCTTCCTATCCCAATTCTGGTTTAGAGTGGAACACAAACTTTAAGAGCTGCTGTGAACGGGCTAAGGGAGGTGACGTGGGTGCCACTTTGAGTCCGGCGTGCCTGATCTTTGAGGAGGTAATCTAACCTCCCCGTGACTCAGTTTCCTCATCTGCAATGTCACAAGAGAACTGGCCCGATTGGATGGTAGTCTGTTGAAAATGAATTAATCGATGGAAGCCCCCTTGCCTAGGGTCTGACACAGAAGAAATATTAACTGTCGTGATTACAGTGATGCACATAATTTCAATTTAGAGCCGTCTAAGAAGGTCTTTAGCTATAGTCCAAGAGCCTGCAGTTCTCTTGTTCTTGGAACAGTTGCTGTGCCTTCCTGTCACAGATGGACACAGAGCAGGTGACCAAAAATCAGCCAGGAGACCCTAGGGAGATCTTGCAGGCCCTGTGCCCAGACCACGAAAAATGAACAGTGGCGTTGACAACCCCACCCGCAGTGAGCCCCACGGTGCCCAAGGGAAAGCAAGATGCAAGGCCGAGGAGCCAGTGGCCAGACACCACCGGGCTCGGTGTTCGGGGGAGTCCAGCCACCATAGCAGATCTGCAACCCGAAAAGCAACCTCCCTGTTCCACCCGTGCCCCCTGACTTCTCTGGACGTCACTCCTCAGGTTCTGAGAGGACCGAAGTGAACCAAGACAAGGGTGAGCTTTGTGGGAGGCGTTGTTTTAAACGAGGTGAGCGTGTCTCCCCGGGGAGGGGCTGAGCAAGCTTCTTGCACTCAAGCCTCTGAGAGGATGAGACAGAGTCCTGGCCAAACCTCCCCCCGCATAACTAAGCCCCAGGTGGAAGACAATGCATTAGGAGGGCCAGGCACAAAGGATGGAGAAACCTTCCCTGTCAGCTCTGGTGGAAGAATCTGGAATGGTTTTCTGAGTTCTAGCTGGGATTTGGTCGGGGGCTGGATGTAAAAAACTTCAAGTAAAGGGAAGGGGGAAGGGCGTTCCGGGAGGCACGGGGAAAGGAAGGATCCAGAACATACTCAGGGAACATTTATTCATTCCTTTGCATATACAAGCACCTAATAAATGCTAGGTGCATTTGGAGATAACTAAGCAATGGCCCCTCCATTCAAGGAGTTCCTACGAAACAGGCAGAGACTCAGGAGAGCAAGGAACAGAGGACTAATGGAATCACACTGTCATACCAAGGCCTGCAAGGACTTTGGGCCACAGGACCAACTGTCTGGGTTTGCTCACTATCGCCCCAGCTTTAGTACCCCAGGTCCCACATTGTGGGGAAACCCCTCAGACACCTTCAAACCAGGGCAATGACTCCCCCTACTTGGTGCTTGGTGTTATGGGCTGAACTGTGTCCCCCCAAATTCCTACCTTGAACTTCTAGCTCCCAGTACTTTGGAATGTGGTTGGATTTGGAGAGAAGGTCTTTAAACAGGTAACTAAAGTAAGGTTATTAGGGTTAAGCCCTAGGCCAAAATGACCGGTGTCCTTAGAAGACAGGAGGTTGGGACACAGACACACACACAGAAGAGACCACAAGACGACACTGGGAAAAGGTGGCCGTCTGGAAGATAAGCATGGGGACCTGGGACAGATACTCTCCTCACGGCTCTCAGAGGGACCCAAACTTGCCCACACCTCGATCTCGGTCTTGCCAGCCTCAGAACTGTGTGAGATTCAATATATCTGTTGTTTAAGCCTCCGCCTCAGATCGTAGTGTTTTGTTACGGCAGCCCTTGCAAACTCATGCACTTGGAGAGAGGCAGCCCGGAGAGGAGAGAAGGGCCTTTTGTCCAAGGGCCCCGCCTGTGGGAGAGTGGTGTTGTGGTTTAGAGAAATACCAAAGTAGGTAGTTAGGCGTTAGACACAGGCAGGATTTCGATAATGAAGGCCATATGTGCAGAACTGGGGACTCTGGGGATTGTCTTCAGGACAAGGGATTCTGGAATGGGATGTGGGGCCCGAGACATGTGAGCTGGTTAGAGTTTCAGCCGATTCCCCTGCTGGAGCAATGGGCCTAGAGAGACCCAACAGAGAGACCCAGCGGCCGCCCACGGAGCGCAGCCGAGCGGAGCGGCTCAGAATCCCACAGGAAGGGCTCCGCTTCCAGCTTCGCGTCTCTTCCTGACATGCGCCTTAGGCAAGTTCCTCCTGGCGATCAGAACCAAGAGGTGTCGCCTTCACAGCCCACTCTGGCAGGAGCAGGTCTCACCATGGAGTTCGCATGTGGAATGTGAGGACAAAACCCTACCGGGGAGCTTTCTTCTCCTCCTCCCAAGGAAGTGCAGGGAAGGGGGGTGGAGGGGGTGGGGGGATGGTTTCAGCCTTACCCAGGCTGAGTCCCCAGGGCCCTGGTGGTCACTGTGGCCCTGGGAACCCCCTCCTTCCTGGTGGAGGGATGCCCCAGCATCAGGGCATGTGTGCTCAGGGGACCCTCGGCTGGGGCACTGTGCCGGTGCAGGCCCCTGGGGATGGCCAGCTCAGCCACCAGGCAGAGCAGAGAAAGGCAGGCAAGCTCAGCCCTCCTGCCATGCTGGGCGCCCCCTGGAGACTGAGCACACGCAGAGGACATCTGCTAATGGGGACAGTTCTTGGACCTTCATTCTTAGCTTGGAAAAGAAAAATTGTTGAAACAGGTAGGGAACGTAGTAACTTTGAGGAAGGTTAGAGAGAAAAACATAGAGATCTTACTTACTTAAGATGTTTCCAGGTCAGACCGTTTCAGGTGGCACGGAATCTCATACCTGGGATTCTGGAAAGCAGCCCTTGTCCCATTCATTTGGTGGCCTGTGTGGGAACCCTGGTAAATGCGCTGGGCTTCCAGTTCAGGTCAGAGGGCGGGCAGCTGTCAGAGAAAACTCTGATCACAGTGCATTAAAGACAAGGCTCTGCCACCTGTGCTCCTAGGCAGTTGGAAATCCACTTGGGAGTCTATCTGGGGTCTATCTGGGCCTCAACGAGTCCTTAAAGGCCGTTTGACTTCATGTACTTGGGAGTCTATCTGGGGTCTATCTGGGCCTCAACGAGTCCTTAAAGGCCGTTTGACTTCATGCTGATCAGTGCCTGGATCATTTGGTACTAGAATGGCTAAGTTTTCAATGACCAGCTTGCAGAATTACCAAAAACATTTTTAAAATTATTTACTGAAGCCTCCATTGATTTATACTGGATGGATGGGCAGGGCCTAAGGGGGATGTAGGAGTTGGGGCTCCGGGGACCCAGGGTCTCCATACTTTCTACCTACCTCCAGGCCCTCCCTCTCTGAGTCACGCAGTACAAGTGGGACCACGTGCTGACCATCCTTTGATATTCCACCATTAGAGAATTCCTCCCTTCCTCAGAATTTCCTGAGAATTCCTCCCCCCTCAAGGATCCCCACCATGGTACAAATGGGACATCCCTGATGATATCAATAAGCTGATAAAATCATCACATCCAGTAAGAACTGCCCAACACTCTATCAAAAGCCAAAAGAAACACATTGACGAATCTGTATTTGATATGTTCACTGAATTAGTCATTAGGCAAATTGATTCATTAAATAATTGTCTTTTCCTAGGATTTTCCTAGGAGAAGCTAGTCGCAGTGCAGAGAAAAAGACCAAGAAATCCATAAGGCTGCAGTGGGGAGTTGGGCCTAGAGATAGGAGACAGCACTGCCAGGAGAGAGCGGGGAGGAAGGAGGGAGAGGCATTCTTTCCTTAGTGCCTGAGGATGCTTAGCCTTTACTAGTCACAAAGAGTCAAGAAGAATCGTCCCATCCTTTCCTCATTTGATCTTCACACCATCTGGTGAGGCCAGGCCAGTCTTTTCATTCCATTTGCAGACAAATAAACAGGTCTAGAGATGTGGTTTTCCAAGACGATCAAGTGAATGCTTCCTAAACCTTAGAGCTCAAACCCAATTGTTTAAATACCAAGCTCCATGTTCTGGTCCGTCTCAGAGACAAATGGACAGTGGAGGATAGAGAGGAGCTGGCGATGGTCTAATTCACCACTGTGTTCTCACTGCCCTCTATGCGGTAGGCACACAGCAGATGTATCTTGAATAAGTTAAGGATTAAAAATGATGCTGGTGCTAACAGGGACAATAATAATAAAAATAGCAAACATATTTGAGCATGCAAGAATTATCTCATTTAATGTTCAACCAGATGTGATACATCATCTTATTAAATCCCTTCGGCAGAGGTGGTCTAGAAAAATCAATGGGCTTCAGGCAGAGCCAAGAGGCCTTGTAATGAGGCATGGGAAGCCAAGAGAAAATGCTTGACCAAGCAATGCTCTTCCCCTCGCAAACTGTAAAGAGTAGCTTGATTGCGCAACCGGAAACCGCGTCTGTAACTTAACCCCTGGGTCCTCGGTTTGTACTCAGATTCTTGGACCACGTGGTTCAAATATTTAGAGCAATTCTAAGTCACTAACGGTGCCCGTGAGTTCTGTAGGGGAGGCTGTGAGGGAGGGCTCTCCTCCTACCTAATCCCGTTGTGCATTACCTCTCTCCTGTGCATTACCTGCTCTCGGATTCCAGCCTGCCCAGGACACCGCAACCAGGGTGAACCCATTCTAAGAGCGGCCCAGATCATAGCACCCTCTGCTCAAACCTGCCGTGAGACTCCCAGAGAGCTGGGAGGGTCTCAAACCAAGCCTGCCCTGGGATCGCCTTACCAGGCTTGTTAAAACACAGATTGCTGGGCCCCACGCCCAGAGTTTCTGATTCAGTAAGGCTGGAGTGGGGAGAAGAATTTGTATTTCTTCAAGTTCCCAGGTGTTGCTGATGCCTCCTATGACGCGGGGCCTGGGACTGCCCTTTGCAAGGCGTGGCTCTAAGTGAAAGCAAAAGGCCTCCACCTGACATTTGAGCAATTCTTAATCAGGGGCCGGTCCATGTCTCCTGCATTTCTTCCACGCATCTCTTTCTGCACATTCGGGTGCTGTCAGTTGGGGCTGCCATGCGTATTCCTGCCCCTGCCAGGAATGCGTGCACCCCTCCACCTTCCTCGAGGACCCCGAGATCATGACCTGAGCCAAAGTCCAGAGTCGGATGCTCAGCCGACTGAGCCAGCCAGGTGCCCGTCTCCGTGCATTCTGATCTTACACAGATCGTCCCGGATGCTTCCTTGCTTTTGGAATAGCCTATCAGGCCCTTTCTTCTGGCGCTTGTATAATTTCTGTGCCTACATATCCCCGTCTCGTGTGCCCTGCTGGGATGTAGGCTCCCACAGCAGCTGGGAGGCACAGTGGTTAAACTCACAGGCTTCGGACGCTGGCTAAGCTGCTTCCAAGTCTCTCCTCTGCTCCCTACTATCTGTGTGCACCACCGTGCTCCGCTTAGCCTGTGAAGGCCTTGGGTTCCTCATTTGTAGGATGAGAAGAAGAAATACAGGTGCAGCGGTTTCTAGACGGGTCTGAAAATTCTCTGACATGCTTCTTATGGGTATATGGTCTGGTCTCCGTGCCCCACTTGTAGCAGATTGAATGCAGTGGAAATGATGCTACATAGTTCCCAAGTGAGGTCAGAAGAGGCCATACGGCTTCTGCCCGGTTCTTTTGGGAGGCTCTCTCTTGGAATCCAGCTGCTCTTCATGAGCCAGCCAATACAGATGTTCCAGCTGACAGCCCAGCTGAGGTCCCATCCAGTCCCTCATCAACAGCCAGACTTGTGAGGGAGTGACCCTCAAGGTGACTCCTACCTTCCTAGCTGAGCCTGGGCTCCCAGAACCACAAGAATGAATGATGCAATGATTGGTGTTGCTTCATGCCCCGAGGCTTGGGGAGATTTGTGCAGCAACATATGACTACTTTATGTGCTTATTTTAAAAGTTAAAGGAGACAATGAAAGAATTTTGAGTATGACACGGCATATAGTAAACACACCGAGAGGAGTCATCCTGTGGCTCACAGCTTGACCATCCCACCAATCTAACCCACATTAGAATTTCAGGGTTTGCTAATATGTGCTCTTCCATGTTGCCTAGGTTGACCAGATGTTTAGATCCATGGTCCATGTGCTCCAGGCTTTTCCCAAAGCTCAGAGCAAAGCAGCAGTTCACCTGGTAGTTGGTCCTGCCTGAGACCTAGGACAAACATGACCTTGACTGTCCCTGTCTTGTCTCTAGGAGGGAAATGCAGGCAGAGGCCGTGCCATGGTACCAGGGCTCTGGGCACAGATGTGCTTCTTCCTAGATAATTGTCAGGGAACTTTACCCTGTCTGCGATCCTAGTTCTCAGAGGGCCATTACAAATTTTGCAGTGTGCAGTTGTAGGACATGGGCCCATATTTCTTGACACCTCCCACCATGAACCTGGATTTGACCATTACAGGGAAGTGACGCCCTCTGACTTCTGGGGCTCAGCCAGAGAAGGCCTGGATATTTTAGCCTTCATCTCTTCTAGTAAGCTCCCTTGAGATTATCTCTCTCGGATCCCTACATATTAGGATTTTCTAGAGTAAAAGAACTAGATATATAGACACATACGTAGACGTATAAAGAGAGACAGAGAGAGAGATATAATGTTAAGGAACTGACTTACACTATCGCAGAGGCTGGCAAATCCAAAATCAGAGAAGACTGGCAGGCTGAAGACCCAGGGAAGAGTTAACATTGCATTCTTGAGTTTCAGGGCAGTTCAAAGGCAGAATCCCTTCTTTGTGGGTGGGAGCGTTAGTCTTTTTTTTCTCTTGGGGCCCTCAACTGATGAGATGTGACCCACCCACATTATGGAGGGTATTCTGTTTTATTCAGTTTACTGATTTAAATGTTAATCTCATCTTAAAAAAAAAAAACAAAACCACTTCTCAGTGACATCTAGACTAGCATTTGACCAAATATCTGTGCACTGTGGCTTAGTTTGACACAGAAAATTAACTATCACAGGTGCTCTCTCCTGGAATCTAGCTACTGTGTGGCAAGCCACCCAAACTACATGGCAAGGAAGAGGCCCTGTGGTCAGCTGGCACAGCAGATCCTAGCCTGTCAGCCACCCAGTTCAGGGGTCAGACGTTGAGTGAAGGCACCTCCAGACGAGCCCAGTCCAGCCCCCAGCTGCGAGCATCACTCCTGGCCATTCACGTCTTCCCGGCTGTGGCCCCAGAGCTTGTGAAGGGGAGAAAAGCTATTCCTTTCTGCCCTATTCAAACGTGACCTATGTAATGGGTGAGACAGCGAGATGGGGGTGGTTCCATGTCGCTGCATTTTGGGGTGGTTTGATAGAGAGTCACACATAACTGGAATACTAAAATCTTTAGGAGGAAAATTCTGATGTAGCCCTCAGATTAGCTAAGGGAGGATTTTGTTCGTATCGCTGAAAGCCACAGCTCCCCAAACAGTCCTCATTAAACTGAATCATAAGGCTTCTCATCTCTTCCTATCTCATCTTTCTTTGTTTTTCTTCCCCAGAAATCCAGCCTTCTCTGAGCCATCCCAAGAGATCTCAACTGTCAAGTATTAACTCCACAGTCACCCTCATTTCATTTGCTTATACGCCGCTGAACCCTCGACAAACCAGGTCTGTAGGATAGATCAGTTTAAAGCCTAAAGAATCCAATTAGGTACAAGCTATAGAATCTTTGTTTGATAAATAACTTAGCTGAGAACACGCTGGGGGTTGCTGTATTAATGAAAAGAAAGAAATGTCACAATTACTGGAGTTAGTGAGGGCTTCTTTCCATCTACAAGGGCTCTCTTGTGAATTTCACAGTCAGTCCTGAGCTGGCCCAGAGCCCACCTGTAATGAAGGACACTGGGAACATATAAAAATAATAAGATTGCTTTGGAGGGAAATGCTTTTTGTAAGAAGGAAAGAGAATGCAAGAGCTATTTGTTTTCCGGTTCCTACTGCCTGGGCTGGTATAAAGAGCCATGCCCGCTTTTGCGGAAGGAAAGGGAGGGTACGGATAGAAAACCTGGCTCTCCAGGTTCTGACATAGAGGAGTTCATTTAGGCCCTTCTCTTTAAGTTCTTCTGGGAAACACACTTGGAAAACTGTCGTTACAAACTTGTTATATCTAACATATGAAAACATTGATGAAATAATTGAAAAAAATGCAGTAGGCAAAGTCATGCTCCTTTCTATTTGGGCATAAACGAGACACAATCCAGCGGAGAGAGGCAGGGGTGACTGTCAAATGGATTGCAGGAAGGGGAATCCTGACTCCACTTTCTTCTCGGGGGGATCGCAGAGCCCCGAGTTCTGGTCCAGACTCAGCTCTTGGTGCCATTTACTAAGACCGGCAGAACGGCAAGCTGCCGAAAGGGCATAGACAATAGACATAGACATAGGTCAAGACCTTGAGTGCATAAAGCTGGGAGGAATTCCAAATGCCTTGGGGGTCAGAACCAAGATCCCCAAAATAACTCGGCTGACCCAGAAAAATGGGGAAAATTTAGCAAAATGAAAATGCAAAAAGAATACTTTGGGATTGAACATGGCTCCCAGACCTTCCTGCAGAGGAGACTAGAGACAACTTGAAAGCCTTAGGCATCCATCAGCCATGCCTCTGAGGGCTGCCTGGAAGGTTCTGAGAACCTAGGGTATGTAGATCCACTGTAGGCCTGTAAATGCCTGGGCGATCTCCTCGGCACTGCTCAGGGACCAGCACTTTCACACCCACAGGGACGGAAGGTCCCAGTGGCTGAGGACAGGGCGGCCCTGAGCCCATGGGTGTGCACCCAGGCAGAGGAGCTGCCCAAACCTAGCTTCCCAGCCAGACCTACCATCTCTCCTGTCTTAGTTACTAGCACAGCTTCAGGGCATCACTTGTTTTTGGCTTTTGTTTTTTGTTTTGTTTTTGCATTTAACTTTCTGCACTTTTCTTCCTCCTAGGGAGGGCTCAGAAACACCAAACACTGATTCCACTGAATTTCCTACACATAGTTAAGTTGTCCCTGGGGCTCTTTGGGGGAAGAATCCTAAGGCTTTTTTTGGAGAGGGTGGGGGCACTCTCAATGGTTAAAAAAATACACCTCCTACTCTTAAAAAAAACATGAATCAATCTTTCTTAGAGTCAGATGCATACCACCTACCTTCTGGGTTGAAAAAGTGGCTTTTTAACACAGGGTCACCTGGAATCTGACAGAATAGGACATGCTTGCAAATTTCAATAAACTGGGAAAGGAGGGAACTTGGATTTCAGGGACTTAAAGGAAATAACAGGAACCTGCCTGTGAACTCTTAATTATTGTATTGAATGTTGAAACTCACGATTATTTTTAATGCACTAGGGTAATGGATCCAAGGTTTTAAAATACCGAAATTGCTTAACTGGGAATAAAGGTATAGTACACATTTGAAAGGCAAGTATTGATTTCTGCTCTGGGTTTCTTATGAAAAAGGTCTTGGGTGTACGGACCTTGGGGCAGGGGCTGGTGAGGCGGGGCTCTCCTCCCTAGAGACCCTTCTCTTTAAGGAAGGTTCACAGTGGGGTCTGAAGATGAATTGCCTTTTAATTTTTTTTTTAAGATTTTATTTATTTATTTGACACAGAGAGAGACAGAGAGAGAGAGACAGAGAGAGAGAGACAGAGAGAGAGAGATCACAAGTGGACAGAGGGAGAGGGGGAAGCAGGCTCCCCACCAAGCAGAGAGCCTGATGCGGGACTTGATCCCTGGACCCTGATATCACGACCTGAGCTGAAGGCAGAGGCTTTAACCTACTGAGCCACCCAGGGTGCCCCAATCTGGATGCCAGGGGAAAGGCAGCAGGAAAGTATGGCAGGCAGGGGGTCGGTGCGGGGTGGTCTTCTGCAGTTTGATCAAAACAGGTGGGTGGGTATTCCTCTCTGCAACACTCTCTCCCCCCAACCGGAGTCTGGCCGAGGCTCTCTGGTGCAGCTAGAGGGGCTTCTCCAAGAAGCTGCTGTCTGGGCAAGGGCTAAGTACTAGGTGCACAGTAAAGGCACATGCAGGTGTTTTCAAAAAAGGGTTTCAAGTATTACGTGACCTGGGCCCTCAACAATGGGTAGGATCTGAATGTGTGGAGAAATCATTCCTCAGTTGGGGAAAGAGCAAAGGGGAGCCGGTAGGACAGGCACTGGGAAGACTCAAACCGGAAGACAAGGGGGAGATCCGCCTGGAAGGGGCTGCTGCGCACAGACTGGGAAAGTCCCTGAATGTCAGATTGAAGGACCTGTTATTATGTTTTCTGGTTTGGGGAGCAGTTAATAGTGTTTATGTGAGAGCCCATGAGAACAGAGCAGCGATTCGCTATGGCACGGGCACCTGCTCCCTGCTCGCCCCCTTCCCCAGTTTGCAGTGTGCAGGGGGTGGGAGAGGGTGGGGGGGGAGGGGATGAAGTGGGGGGAGTAGCGAAGAGCACCTGCCTCCCAGGGTGACCTGGAACAGCACATGAGCCTATGTATGTAAGGTGTACATAAGGGATTTTGGAGGCGTGGGGGCACTCTCACACGAGCACGGGGCCAGGCACACACAGTAGGACCTGTGTGTACCTGTCAGATAATAGAAAACCTTGGCTCGAGAAGGATTTAACAGGCAAAGGGGACCTGAAGAGGGGGACGTTGAAGATACTGCAGCAGATGTGGTCCAGAGAAGGTGAGGCTGAGGTCGGGTGGCAGGGAGAGCAGGGAGGATGGCCGGGCTGGGGCTCAGGGCTTTACAACCTCGAGATGGCCCGCAGGTGGGGGGTGGCATCCGTGGCCGACTCATTCCGTGGGCGAGGAGCCACGGAGCGCCTCCTGCATGCCGGGAGCCAAGTGATGCGCAGGGAGACAGGGGAATGTGGCAGAAACAAACAGTGCTTCTCCAAAGCAATTTTCCTCTTGTTTGTTATCTTTGATGTATTCTTCTCTAGCTCTGTATACAGCTCGGTGAACAAAGGCCAGAGTTTAGTAAATCTGAGGTGTCAGGGGGCATGGGGCTGGAGGTGGCAATAGAAAATGCGAGACTGAGGGCGCCTGGGTGGTTCAGTCGTTAAGCATCCACCTTCGCCTCAGGTCATGATCAGGGTCCTGGAACTGAGCCCCGCATCATCGGGCTCCCTGCTCCGCGGGAAGCCTGCTTCTCCCTCTCTCACTCCCCCTGCTTGTGTTCCTGCTCTCACTGTCTCTCTCTCTGTCCAATAAATAAACAAATCTTTAAAAAAATGTGAGACTGGATTTTGGAAGTGAAATGGGAACAGAGTGCAGATTTGAGAGCGATTCACATGGACCAACTGGACTAACTGAGCCCTGCAAGTTGGAGAGTGGAGGGAGGAGGGGGAGGAGGAGGGCTGGGGAGACAGTCAAGGATTGGACTAGACCCCTTTATTCTCTTCCCAGCTTCACACACAGCTCCGTGAAGGGACAGGAGAGCGCCCCGCCCTGCGGGCCTGCAGCCAGCGCTCAGTTGCCCCCATGGGCTGAACGGCCCTTGTGGGAGGATCTGCTTTGCAAACACCCTCAGTCTCGAAGCTCTAAGCTGTCCATCCCGCCATGGCCCACACACGTTTCCCTGCTAGGCAGCCGCCAAAGTAATTGTCTTAATTATTTTAATTAAATAATTTTCTTAATTTTTAAACAAAACACACCTGTGTGTTTAAATGCATGTCATCCCTGGCGTATGTATTGGTTGACTTAGAAGGTTCTGTTAGCATCCATGTTCGAAGTCATTCAGGACTCACCAACTAGAAATGTGTGTCCTCCATCCCCCTCCCCTGCCACCCCGCTCAGGCAACGGGGACATCCACCAAAGCTGTTTGTGTTAGGTGTGTAAGTGGAAAAAGCAATGGAGAATCAGCTGAGAACAACAACAAAAAAAGCAGAACAAGGACCAGCTTGGCCTTGGCGGTTCAGCAGCCCCCAGCTTTCTCTTCTAGGTACTAGCAGCACCAGAAGGAGCCCCGTCCCATTACCTTTTCTGACCTTGCCTCTCTGCACTTGAAGGTCGCATCTCCCATAGGGCGTCCCTGGGCTCAGCTTGGGAAGAAAGCCTTCAATTCCCAGCCCCCCCCGCCCACCCCAGTAAAGATGCCATGGGTGGGATCAGGGAAAGAAAGAGAAGATTCTGTAAAACAGTCTCTATGCTCTTAGGAAGGGGGAATGGATGCCAGGATATCTGAAAACAGCAACATTCCCTGGGGGTATCTGAGGGGCTTTTCATAGGCACCCGGGACCCTGGGTGGAGCCAAGGACCAAAGGCCCTCACTGGCCCAGGCATAGAGGCCTCCAGGAAGACCTGAAGCAGTCTGAGCTTTTGGGAAGCAGCATGTGAGCCTCCCAAGGAACCCACGAGGAAAGCCTGTGCTTCTGGGAGGCAGTCACATTCAAGCAGATCTTTTCAATTCATTGAGGCATGATTTGACAAATGCCACGGCGTCATTCACTCCATCTCCTAATTCCCTTCTTTTTTTTTTTTTTTAAGATTTTTTTATTTATTCATTTGACAGAGAGGAGAGAGATCACAAGCAGGCAGAAAGAAAGTGGGAAGCAGGCTCCATGCTGATCAGAAAGCCCGATGCAGGGCTCAGTCCCGGGACCGTTGAGATCATGACCTGAGCCGAAGGCAGAGGCTCCAACCCACTGAGCCAGCCAGGCGCCCCTCTAATTCCCTTCTTATAGAACCCCCAGCCTCTGCCAACCTCTGAGTCATTCTGCAAGACCAAGTCAGCCATGGCAGTGCCACATAGAGATCAGTATTGCCCTCCCCCCGTGGGCAGGGGGACCACTACGGGGTGGTCTATTAGGATCCAGGACATCTCCTGGGCCCCCTGGGAGCTCTGTGACCCAGGGAGAGAGGAAGAGAGAGTCACAGACTGAGACACAGGCCCTGCACCCTCTGACCCTGAGTAGGGAGGGTTTCTGTGGTCTCCCTAGGGAGCCTGACCAGTTGGCAAAAACCCCACCAGCATGTCGCCTCACCTGAGGGTCTCTGCATCACAGACCTGAGTGAGTGCCAGCTCTCAGCTTCCTGGAGGAAGAAGCTTCTGGGCTATTTTCCTGATCCATGGCAAATATAACCAGCTTTCTTCTTAGGGCCTATGGAAAGGGAAGTTTGCTTTGGCAAAGGTGATTGGAGCTGGCAAGTCCAAAATTTACAAGACAGGCCGGCAGACTGGAAATTCCCACAGGAGTTGGTGTTGCAGTCTTGAGTCCAAAGGCAGCCTGGAGACAGACACTTTCCTCTCTAGAGCACCTCAATCATTTCTCTTAAGTTCTTCAACTGATCAGACGAGACCCACCCACATTATGGAGGCTAACGTGTTCTATTCAGTCTACTGATTTAAACATTAACCACACCCAAAAAATACCTTCACAGTAACATCTAGATTAGTGTTTGACCAAACAACTGGGCACCATCAAGTTAACAACTAAAGTTAACGATCACAATTTCCATTTCTTTGTATGCGAAAGGGACTAAGAATCGAACCCTCTTCCTACGGTTGCTGAGACAATGGAAAGCGCTAGTGGTAAAGTGCTGAGACCAGTGCTGGTGCCCTTCTGTACCAGGTAAGCATGAGCTGGCTTCGCATCATCCGAGTGGAGATGCCCGGGGAGTCGCTGATATACTGGATTATAGCTGTGCACACACCAATGTGGGGTCATTGGAGGGGTCCCTGAAGTCAGGTAGAGGGAGATGCTTCAGTGCACAGCTTGGCCTGTCTCCCCAGCGCCACCTTTTATGAGCCCCACCTCTGCCCCTGCAAATCCCTGTCTCTCCCGAAAGGATCCAGGGCTGTTGCTCCTTGCACCTCTCTCCCCAAGGGCCAAACCTCCACAGGGCTGTCCCATGGCATGGGTGGTTGTGCAGGTTGGGAACTATGCTCTTCTCCCACTCCCACAGCTTCATTGCACGACATCTCTTGCTCCTTTTCATGTCTGTTTTCTACCCGTTCCCCAAGGTCTCCAAAGTCAAGGACGTGTCCTTACTGGGAGGCGGCTTTGCACGGTGCTTATGGGCAAAAGCTGAGCATCAGTAGATGCTAGTGGGCTCTGCCACCTAATGACTAACTGGCCTTCGGACTTGACTCAACTTCCCTGAGCCTCAGGTTCTCCATCTGTAAAATGGGAAAAACACCCACCGTGGGGGACTATGGGAAGAATAAAGGAGGTAGACGTATAAAGCAAACGGTGGATAATCAATGGCTGTTGCTACTCATCTCAGCAGCCCCGACACGAAGCTCAGGCCCCAGCACGTGCTGGCTAATGCCTTGTTTATGTTCCACAAACCTGTCTCCAAAAAGTGGAAGGTACATCTTTGCCCTGTGCTGGCTGCTTGGAACAAGCGGAAAGTCTGTGCAGGGGGCACACAGGTTTTCCTGGGCCTACTGGCCACGTGACCTTACCCACCTGCCTGCTCAGATGTGCCAGGTAGACAGCGGTGTTGTCTGATTTCCCCATGGGCCCGCGGACTCCGCTCACAGATGACTTGCCTTTGCCTTGTTCCTCCTGAGCTGTGTCAATAACCCTTAGAGGGTGATACTCTCATTCTGCCCATTTTACAGATGGAAAAACAGGTTTAAAATACGGAAGGCCCTGCTGGAGGCCACGTGGCTAGCTACTCGCAACGTGGTCTCACTTCTGCTCTTCAACACCGTCTTCCCTCTGAGAACAGGGTCATCAGGCCCCATGTGAACGTCAGCACGACCCGCCCGGTGTGGCAGGAACTCCCGACCTGGTCTCGGAGTTCCGAGTGCTCAGGGTGGGCTGCTGTGGGTGCCCAGAGGACCACGTGCTGTTCCTGGGGGACGAGGGACACAACACCCTCTGCCCACCCTCCCACTGCCCCAAGCTCTGGCCGCCTTCCTGGGGAGGAGAGCGCGTGCTAGAAGAGGGAATTTCTAATGAGATCCGTTTCATCAGAAGGAGAGTGTTTCTGACTTGGGTTTTTTGCAAGCAAGGAGTGCACAGAAGTTCCAAATTTTGGAACTTTATCGGTTAGTGCCTTCAAAATACCTCTAGCTTTCAAAAGTTCTATTCTTCACAGTCTTGCACAGTTGACTTTAGAGAATTTTATAATCACTCAAAGTTCTTTGTTTCTTCTTCCACGCGTCACCCTCTCCTTCCCTTCCCTCTCCTTCTTCCGTTGCATTTCTTACCTTTTTCCCTTTTGCATTTCTGTTCTCCCCCTTCCTCCTCTCTCTCTCTCTCTGTCTTTCTCTCTGTCTCTCTCTTTCTCCCCTCCCCCCCCTCCTGTATGGCAATTGAGTCAGGAAGAGGCAAGTGTGAAATTCATTCTCCTGTATCAGAGCTGAGGCTTCAAACTAGTAGAGAAAATGTTTGGGACAAAGAGACCTACAAGGACTTAGGGCTTATCAGAGGCAGTGGACTTCCTGTTTATACAGCTCTCCTTCCCCGGGGAGGCCCGGCGGAGCTCGGCCAGCTGTGGCCTGGGCAAGGCGCCTAGCTCCAAAGCCCAGAGTCCCTCCAGTTGGTATCAAGCCCGGCGTCTTCTCCTAGATCCCAGGCCTGCTGGAATCCGCTGTGCTGGTGTCTCCCCGACGCTCCCCACACCTGGATGCTTCCCCACACCATAAGCACGCATGGCTATCAGACCCCAGGCCTGCACTGGACAGGAGGATGTGCAAGCATTTCCACCCCCATGAGCCCTTGTCATTCAGTGGGTCCACTGGGCAGCATGGCGGCCTGGTCGTCTCCTGGCTCCTCTGTCTTGGAGCTAGGACCCCGTGTCTCTACACTGGGCAATCATTCATCCACCCAGGCCTCACACATTCATGACATACCCACTACGTGCTCTGCGCTAGTGTTCTAGGACCTTGGTGACACTGATGGAAAACGATAAGCCTCCGTCCTTATACACTTATGTCCACAAACAGACAATGAATACAAAAAACCAAATAACCGAAGAAACATCTTTGCACCCTAATTGCCTAAACGGTGTGGGGTGAGGGGGCTGGACGTTGGAAAGGGTGATCAGGGGAGGCATCTCTGAGGGAGTTTCCTTAAGTTGAGGGTGAAGAGGGGGCAGCTGTGGGAAGATGAAGGGACAATGCTCCAGGCAACAGACATAGCCAGTGCAAATGTCCTGAGGCAGGACCAAGCTGGGCTTGGCCAAGGGACACAGAAGCCGCTGGGGGGTGCTGAATGGCAGGAAATGAGGAGAGGGATGGTTTGGGTGGGCACAGGAGGGTAACCAGAGGAAGAGCTCCTTGGGCCTGTGGGCTCTAGGGAGGTGTTGGGATTTTATTCTAAAGGAATACACACACACACACACACACACACACACACACACACACAAGTGGAGAATTTTACTTGGGGAAAATGGTTTGAAAGAATTTATGTTTTAAAGATCAAACTAGCTGGCAGGAGCTGGGGAACCCTCAAGAGAGGTGAGTAGAAGGTGTGTTGCCGTCAGGAACCCGGTTGTTCATCACACATCGTGTAGCTAGAGCCAGGGCGATACAGTGGAGACCATGGCACTGAGCCCTGAGCATAAGCGATTCTTAAATATAGAGAACAAACTGAGGGGATGGGGCAACTGGGTGATGGGTATTAAGGAGGGCACTCGTTGGGTGAGCACTGGGTGTTTACATAAATGATGAGTCATTAAATTCTGCTCCTGAAACCCATACTACACTATATGTTAACTAACTTGAATTTAAATTAAAAAACCAAATAAACAGTGTGCAAGGAAATGAGGCACTGGAGTGTGAGCAGGCCGAGCTCCAGAAACATTGGAGCCCCTGCTGGGGGCTGGCATGGGCGGAGACTGGGTAGGGCACTGCACCCATCCAAAGAGGTACTGGGGAGATACTTAAATCAGAATTTAAAGATGCTAACACCCCTGGTCTTCACGTCACCTGGACCATGCAGCCTCACTCAGGTGTGCTGAAACCAACCGATAGAAGATACAGCACAAAAAACTCAGGTCCATTTAAGGGAGAATTTCACAATAATCACATCAGAAAGAAATGCCCTAGACTCCCCTAGGAGACTGGGAGCTAGCTCCCTGTGCCAGAGTGGAGGGGTGCATGCAGAGGGAGAGACCAAGAGGCAGGATTAACATTCCAGACAAGGAGTGTGTCTTTCAATCTTTCAATCTCACAGATCTCTTGCGCTACCGCTCCCTGAAGACGACACATCACTGTCCGCACATCATCCAAAGCTTTTCACTTTCTGGGCTGAATGCACCCAGCTCCAGAGCACAGGCTCTCCTCTCGCCCTGTGGTCCTGGACCTGCGGCATCGTATCACCCGGGACCTGTTAGAGATGCACCTGCTTAGGCCCCACCCAGGCCTGGGGAATCGGAAGCTCTGGGGCTACAGCCAAGAAATCTATGTCCTAAGAAGTTCTCAGGCAATTTTTTTAATCCCTTAAATTTGAGAGCCGCTGGTCCAAAGCAATAATTTCCTGGCACCAGATCACCCACGAGGGGAAAAAAAAAAGGGTGCTGGTGCTTGCATCCCACCCCCAAGACTGATTTCTCTGCTTACAGCCTAGGGATCTGGGTCCTACCTTGCAGCTCTGGCTGGCCTGGGCCATACCCCGGGGGGCTGCTCTGCTCCTCTCCACTTGCTTTCCACGCCTGCTTTTCTCTGTTTCTTTTACTAAATCCCCTTCTTGGATTTGCCTTCTTCTCTTTTCTTTCATATACTCACTGAAAATGTGCTAAGGCAATAATCTCCTTTGCAAACGTCGATGGGGAAGAAAGTGCCAAACAAGATAGAGGCTTGTGCCCCAGTCCTTCGGGGGTTGGGCTCGAGCATGCTGAAGAGCGTATATTCCACTTTTCCTGATGCTTCAGTCTACCGTTCTGGGGGGTCACAGTGTTCGGTCTTCCACTTGCTAAGCTAAATTGTTTTCTTTTTTTAATAAAATGAATCCTATGCTTTATGCTTCATATACTAACACACATTGCAGATGCAACCACGTGAAGGTGTTCATAGAAATACGAGCTTGCCCCATTGCTCCAATGGTAATAATTCGACCAGTGAAAAATCCTCAGGGCATATGGGACGCGGTAACAAACAAAAACGGGGCCTGCTTTGTAACTAGTTAGCAGATCGCAGCTTTGCTGCCCTGCTGCTTGGGGGGGTGAGTTAGGTTTCCACCAGAAAGGTTAAGGAAACTGGACCTGGCAATGCGAGGGGAGAGGACTTTCAGAGAGTCCAGACCGTGGAACAGCCAGCCGCCCTTACAGGGTGTCCTCGTGGCGGGGCGGTGGGGGGGGGAGGGTCTGCCTCCTGGGGGGTACAGAGGCGGGGGCTGGGGGTGGGGAAGGAAACCAGTTGGGGCAGGAACGGTTAATGGGGAAGCTTCCCAGGGAAGGGGAGGGTCCAGGTGAAGGGTGAGTGGCATGGGGGAGAGAAGGTCTGGGAAGAGGCCTTGGACAAAGGAAAGGTGCCCTTGAGGACCCTGGAGGAGGCAGGAGGGAGCCCATGTGACCGAGGCTAGGGAAGAGAAATGGAGGTGGAGAGGGGTGCCCTGGGAAGTTCTTGGAGGGTTTTAAATAAAAGCGTGGTGAGAGCCATGTCTGCATGGATTTTATTGGGTGCCTACAAAAACTCAGTCTTTCCCGGGCACAGTGGGGGAAATGCCGAAGCAAAGGAAGGCTGATGATTTTGCTTCAGAATTTAACACGTTGCTCCCACGAGGGTGCTTTTCAATCTTCTGTGAGGAAAGACAATCAACTGATTCCAAAATCCTAATGGTTGAAGGCAATTTAAAGGCCCTTCTCACATTACTTAAAATTAAATGTCTGATATTATATCATAAATTCTGCTTTTATTCACTTCTTTTGTTTATTTTTTTCTTCCGGATTCTCATGAAAGCTCTGCATATCTTTTCTCACCGTGGGTGACCTCCATTGGCCACGTCCAGAGAATTGGTTAGAGTCTGCTAGTTTCTGGGTTCTGGGAAATGCCAGGGTCTACAAACCTGACCTTCATTGCACCAAGCATGGGGGCACATACCCAGAGTCACAGATCAAGGCTGGAGCTGGCAGCAACCCTCTTGGCTAATCAAGTGTTTGGGTTTGGCTAAGATGAGATTTCTTATAAACATTTTCAGTTCCTGCCACGAGGCCAAGCCCAAACCTGCTGAAGATGCCTTTTTCTGTCTTGGTTTGTTTCACTTTGGTGCTGAAGGGTGTGAACATGTGAACAAAAACCTCGGGAAAGGAACATTTTAGTGCTAGGCACCTCTCAAATTTGTTCCACTTTGATCTGATTTCTGTACAACAGCGCCTGGTGTGTGGGGGTGGGGAGAGAAGAGGAAACGGAAATGATTTCCAAGCTGCATTGGACATTTCTGTACATCCTTCGAAACAACCTCTGGGTGGGGGCCAGGCTCAAGAGTGGGTGTGCGGGGACCCTGGCGAAAGGCGCTGTCCATCTTATTTTACCTTATTTATTTATTAGTTTATTTGGGGGCGGGAGGCCATCTGGCCGCTCGGAGAAGAGACCCGTCTTCGCTGCACGGGCACCGCTGGCCCTGGGGCACCTGGCAGGACAGCTGGTGGAGTGAATTTGCTGAAGCTGGACAGATTGGGAAGCAAGAGTGATGGGGAGGCTGAACTCCCAAGGACACACATGTTCAAGCCCGGGGAGGTCTGTGGTTTGTAAGCCATCAGCAAAATGAAGAAATAGTGAAATCCAGACGTTAAGATTTTCAGTTCACAGGTAAAGGAGCAAAAATGATTTTCAAACCACATCCTGGGCAGCACACTTCCTATCCGATGTGCTCTGTATGGCAGAACCACACCGGGATGGGCAGCCCTAAGGAGCCCCTGGATCTGGCCTGGAGATGTGGTTGTCCCAACATTTCTGAAGCTGCAGGTCTGGGAGCTGTAACACATGGCGATTATAGAATCTCAGGCATTTATTTCAATATTCTGGTCAACCAGGAATTAAAATTTCTTGCACTGAATTAGTTGTGGCCTCAGAGTTAGACATTTCTGTGACCTGGGCAGACCTGCCGACTCTTGCTGATGGAACCAGGGCCAAGGGGAACAGGGCCCACAGCCTCGGATGAGTGGGGCATCTTGTGGGAGGGCGGAGCTTGGAGCTACGGGGGCCCAGAAGAGGGCAAAGGGCGGGGATGCAGTAGGCTGAGCCTGGGGTGGGTGGGCTGTGGGCCCGTGTGCCTGGAGGCCAAGACCAGACCCCTAAGCACAGGAATTTGGCATGGTTCCTGAACACTGACTTCATGACAACGTCCTGCCCTTGAGCTCTGCCAGCACCCCAGCAGGAGCAGCGTGGGAGATGGGCCTGGGTAAAGCTGGAATGAGGGGCCTGAGATCCTTTATCCCAGCTTGGCCTCCAGCAAAGGCAGGTCCTTAGCACAGACCGCTGAAGGGACAAACGTCACCAGGAGCACTTCACTAAGACATGGGTCTGATTATAAATGGAGGAAGTGGGAGGCAGCCCTGAGAAAAGAGGGGAAGATCCACGTGCTGGCAGGCTTTGACAGCAAAGTCGGGGAGGGGAGCCCTAACGCAGCACCCAACCTATCTAGCCACAGAGTCCCAGTTGCTAGCCTTCCAACCAGAGCCACGCAGAGACAGACAGGATGGGGTCCACGCCCACGTCGGCTAGCGATCCTGGGTGGTCCTAAGAGGTCCCTCACTTTCTCCCGAGTATGTCAGGTTGAATGAAGTCATGGACCTCAAGCAGCCAGCTCTGAGCCGGGCACCTTGGGGAACGTTCCCCGGCAGTGTTTTTATGGTTATTAGTCCTGTTACTCCTTATCAGCCTCTGGTACCCTCCTTCGTGCCCGCTGGCCAGGCTCCCTTTTCCCAGCTCAGGAATGCTTTCTTTATACCCACACTCCTGCGCCCATGACGGCTCACGAGGGGCTTGTTGGCCAACACTGTCACACCCAGGAGACACTTCTGCTTACCTGCCGGACTCGAGGGTGACTTAAGTCACCCCTGCACCCCAGGGCAGCCCCCAGCCCAGCGGCCGGTGGAGTGACTCCCTCCGGTCACCATTGCCCCTCCCTCCCCCGACACCTCCTGTCTGGCCCTCAGTGGGAAGTCTGAGACACGCGGGAAGGAAACGTAACAGGTGATATGGATGGATATACGTGTTGCTTAGGAAAGTGCTTAACTCAACTGCTTTCTCATCTGCGAGTCAGGAATTCCATCTCGCCTGCAGGAAGCACGGAGCAGCACGTAGTGTGTTTCATGCCTGGCACGTGGAGGGGGCGGGACACCACGGATGCTAGGCTGTTCTCCTCCCCGCAGTAGCCCCGTGCTGCCCCCAAGGCAGTCTGGAGCTGGCCCTTGTCCCTGTGGTGCCATGAGCTACAGAGGAGGAAGTGCAGATGAGCTCCTGGCTCAGGGAGGCTCAGAGGCTTCTGCAGGTCTCCCGTGTGGTCTGTGATGCGGGGGGCCCTGACGGCAGCTGATCCTTCTTCTGGGCTGGCCTCCCTGCCCCCAGAGAGGATGAGGAACCCAAGGCTAGGCTGCGGATTCGGATGCCCCAGAGAAGCCTGGGGCTCCAAGACACCTGTGCTTGGACTCCAGAGCTGCGGCCCAGCCATGCACCTTGGCTCTGGGGGATCCCTTCCACCTTCCCGAGGCTCCCTGGCCTCATCTGTGCTGGGATCAGCGGCATCTTTATACCACCTAGCAGGCGCCTTCCTTGTGAAGGATGCCTTGGGTACCAACACGGAGGCCCAGAGCAGGAGGCTTAATATGGGGTAAGGATTGTGGCCACGCTCTTTGGTCCTGAAATATCACCATTTCCTTGTAAAGCCTACAGCTGTTTAGGAAAGAAAAAAAAATGCCGTTAGCTGTCTACTTTGGTTGTAAAATGTATGCTGATTTTAGAAACATTCGTGTTTTTTTTTTTTTAAACTCTGATTAAATCAAAAAAATCTGGTATCCTCTTCTAACTTCTGTTCTTCTACTCAGGGAGGTAAGCCACGTTCATCACCAGGCTTTATGTGCCTAAGAGCAGTACATTTTATGAGGCTAGACCACACTAAAAATTGGATTTGACTTTATAAAACACATATATGTGCACACACATACATGTGTGCAAATTGTTCTAGTAAGTGTGACATATGCCAATGTTTTCCATACCATTCTCTTTTTTCTTTATTTTTTGGCGCTATTTCACTTTTTAAAAAGCTGCTGCTTCTGACAGTCCCTACTGATTTCATAGCCTGAGCTTGCTGAGTGTTTCCTTCGGCTGGACTGTCATTTAAGCCCTGGGGAGAACCCTTGAACCATAGGGGGCAGCCCCCGCCTACCACCTCTGCCTGGGGGCTTCACAAACTGCAAGAAGGGGTGCCAGGCCCACTGTTTGAGCCAAACAGCCCAGGATCAGTCGGGCCTTCTACGTCCCAGCCTTGAGATGTGGAGATTTCACGGCTGCTTTGACGTCTGTCTCTGTGTCCATCTCACGGGAGAGGGCTGTTATCTCCTGGGACTTCGGGGAACACCAAAGAGGGAGCCATCTGAAAAACACCTCTGTGGATTGGCCGGCAGAGGCTGATCCCAAAATGTCAGCTGGATGGAAAGCACCTGACCAAGGTGTGTGTTTGTCCTCCCTGGGAACTCTGTCCTGCCTGCTTAAGGAGACACAGTGAATGCATTAGCCTCCAGTTCCCCTTGGCCCCCTGAGCACGGGGGCGGGCTCCCACAGAGGAAGAACTGGAAAGAGCTGGTCCCTGGCAGGCCTCATTCCCAGGTGCCGAGGTTTGGCCATGGCGCTGGAGGGTTCTCACAGTGGCCGGAAGGAGAGCCGCCTCCCCCCGGAGCTCAGGAATGCCCCAAATGATTGTTTCCTCACGGCCTGCAAGCCCATGTGACCTGGGCTGATGTTCAGGGAAATGCCTGGAAGGGGCCAGGGCAAGGTGAGCCCGTGGCTGCATCTGGAACCTTCCAGACTGACCAAGACCGGTCACTCCTCCTCCTGAGCAACCTCCCCAGCTGGGTTGCAGAGCCGGGCTGCTGCCTGGGAGAGTGCCACACTGTCCTGCTGCCACCAGCCTTTCCTGAGCTCTTGGCTCTTCACAGTTCCCCCCCACCCCCAACCTGCTCCCCAGGGGGCTGGCCGGCCATCCGCTGCCCCAGGTCAGGCCTGGCATGAAGCACTAGGAGCAGAGGCCCCCAACCCCAGGCACGGGCCAGTTGTCCAGCTGTCCCCAGGCGAGGACTGACACCCCCACAATCTGCCCAGGAAGTATGTGCAGGGCCCCACAGGAGCGAGGAGCACTCCGAAGGAGGTGCCCTGGGGGACAGGGGTGATTCTTCGGTCTCGGTCACAAAAATGAACCACTATGGTTTTTCATGTTCTGGGGGCTCCAGGGGGGAAGGCTCAGGCATGGGGGATTCTAGACAAGAGGCAATGTGTGCGTGTGTGACCAACGATACGTGCACAGCGGTGTGAGGAGAATTTGGTGCCAAATGATGACTTCACAGTGTGCCCTTAAATGTGGGAACAAGCACGCGACTTTGTGAGGTGAGTCCTGCTATCTTCTTTTCAGAGATGCACCAACGCGTATCAACCTCGTGTTGGTTTATCAGGTGGTCATTCCAAGAGTATTTCTTTAGCATCTTCTAGGGGCCAGCCACAAAGTGAGCAAAACAGACCAAGCCCCTCTCTGTGTGGTATGAACCTTCTTGTGGGAAGCAGGCAGTGCCCAGGAAGCTGGCAGGAAGGGCTGTGCCTGGGGGGAGGCCAAGTGGGATAAAGGGGTCCTGCGTTGCACATTGAGGAAGGGCTGCAGGCTGGGGGAGTCTGCAAAGGCTCTCCTGACAAGGTGATGGCCAACAGAGACTGAATGGAGGGACTAAGACGGGTTGTATGGGCAGGGGCTACCCAGCACATAAGTCCCCTGCCAGGGGCAGCCCTGGCCTGTTCAAGGGCAAGGGAGCCACTGTGGCTGCAGCAGAGCGGAGGGTGAGGTCAGAGAGGTGACAGGCTCCAGTGGGTATAAGCTTCCATTGGTTAAAAACTGAAAGGTGTGAACAGGGGCGGCATGACCAGGCAGCTCGGCAGGCCATTCTCGCTGCTTTGAGAGGAACTGTGGGGGCGGGGAGGGGGTGGTTGCTGGACCAAGATGGCAGCTGTGAGATGTGATTGGATTCTGTGCATATTTTGAAGCTTAACTAATAGGGTTTGTTAATGGTTTAGTTTAGGGTTGTGAGGGAATAAAGTAAATCAAAGATGGCTATATGGTTTTGGTCAGAGCACCTGGAAGGAAGCTCATAACAGGAATGGGGTTGAGCAGGTTGGGGGAAACGTGGAAAATAGGAGTTTCCTTTTGCAAGTGATCACTTTCAGAGGAGGATGGGGCGTCCAAGCTCAGAGCCCAGGAGAGAGATCGGTCTGGGTTCCTTAGTCTTTGCATGGTGTTCAAGGCCAGAATAGTGAATGAGGTCACCTGTTGTGAAGACAGAGCATCTGAGGACTGACCGAGGGGTGTCCTTGTGTTTCTTTAGATGTCGGGTGATGACACAGGAAAAAAAAATATGAGAAGATATGAAGCTGAAGAAATAGTCAGGAATGGTCTCCTGAGAGCCAGCCAGAGAGTGTGTTTCAAGGAGGGCGACCCATGCTGTTAGGTTTGCCGGGAGACTGAGGAGGCTGAGAATTGGTAACTGGCCATTGCATTTTCTGATGGCTCAGTGACAACCTTGACAAAGAGTGCGTCTAGCGGAGTGAGTGGTAGGGCCAAAATTCTGGCTGGGAGTGTATTTTTCAAGAAAGAGAAGAAGGAGAGGAAGAGAGAAAGTAGACACGGGAAATACAGACCACCTTTGTGAGGACTTGATTGTGACGAGATGCAGAGTAGTGCAGACGCAATAGGGGACAAGGGGCTGGAAGAACACCAGGTCGGGGTTGGTTTTATTTTAGCTTCATCTTGTTTCCGATGGGAGATATTAGAGCATGTCGGTGTGTTGCCATAGAGGGAAAGATTGCTGGCACAGGTGAGAGGGAGAGTAGGGAGAGACGTGCTTGGGCAGGTGAGAGGCTGGGGTCCGGGGTCATGTGTAGGACAGCAAGGGAGCAGGGCGATTGCTGCCGGGTGAGAGCGGCAGTGGACCAGCCTTGGGGCTCCTGAATCCCTTTCTTCTTGTTGCCTTTCCTTCTGACTCAGAAGCCAGCCCAGGAGCGGAGTGAGGGGTAGGGGGGGATGAAGCGTTAAAGGGAGACCATCAGTATGGAATGAACACCGTTTTGTTTCTGTTTGGTTTCATGGGCCAAGATGTGGCTGCGATTCATTTGCTCAAAAATGAGGGTTGACTCCTGAAAACTCAGCAGAGCAACCTCCTTGAAATCTGAGAGTAGCTCCAGGCCCAGGTAGGAACGCCCGGGGGTTGGTTGTGGCTGGTCCCCAGGCTGTCAGCCTCGCCGCCTGCTCACACATCAAATGTCAGTTCGATACCCACCATGACAAGCCCTCTTTGAGGCCTGGGGAACGCGGCTCCCCGCATCCCCACCAGGATCCCGGGCAGCCTCTCAGGGGATGCCCGAGGGATGGACTCCCCCTGAGAACTCCAATTTCCCTGTTTGTCCACAGGCTGAGGGTTACCTCACCACAAGTGATGTAGTCAAGTTGGGATGATGCTGTAGGTGCCTTCAAGGATGGAAGAGAGTCTAGGACTAAACAGAAACTGTGCACCTTTTGTGTGTGTGTGTGTTGGGGGGGGTTCTTGAGGGGTGTCTCTGGGTCCTCTGTCAATCCCACTATGGCAGCAAGCACGAGCTTAAATGGTCCTTCCTTGGAGTGACAGCTGAAGCTGCTGTCGGCGGACTGTACGGGGGCCAACAGCCCTGGGAAGCGTGGTGGGCCATGGACTTTTTCTTTTTTTAAAGCTACATCGTTCTGAAGAGTCAACATCATTCTGAATACTTGGGACTTAATCCAGGGGCTGTTGGTTCCTGGTGCCAGCAGAGTGGACCGCGCTGGGACCAGCACTGACAGGTGCTCAGGAAACCTCCAAGATCCAACCATGAGGCTACTTCCCACCTGCTCACCTTTCAAGATCACTTCTAGCTCCAGGTGTCAGAGCACTGCTGAGGCCTAAGGGGAGGCAGGTGGACCCCAGGAAACAGGCGGAGAGAGGGAGCAAATGGCTAGTCTGCCCAACTCTTGGGGATGCTAAGATTCTGGATAACAGAGGTTGGCACTCAGGGCAAGAGGTATGCACGTCACCGAGGGAGCAGAGACAAGGCCAGGATCCGAGCACCGCTCGGCCCGGGACACCATGCTGTCTCTTGCCGTGGCCTCCTCGGGTATTTCTTTCCTCCAGTCCACCCGCAACTGAGCCATCACATCGAAGCCACCCTGGAAATAGCCAGGAGGTTCCGAGCACAGGGGTAACGTGGTCATGTCTGGGCCAATGGGCAAGAGGGTCCGGAGGACAGAGCAATCTGGACTCAAGACATCTGGGGCTTCTGTACTGGCCCCTCCTATCCGGTGCGGTTGACTGTGGACCAGAAAGAATGTAGAAGGAAGCGTGACAGGTTGACTCTACAAGGACAGAACCCTACCGGGCTCACCTGAGCCTGGTCAAGTGTTCAGGACGGTGCTGGCCGGCAGCCATTGAGAGATTCAGTAAGTTTCCAGGAGGCCCCAGCGCAGGACAGAAAATACACCCAGGGTGCTGGGGTCCCTGATGGTGCCTTCAGGGACGGCTGCTGTTGTCCTTCGCCAGGCCTGGGAAGTACCAAATGGAGGCTTCCTGCCCCACAGGTGACAGGCTACTATGTGGGCCCTTGCACAAAACCATCCCTTCTGGAGTAGAGGACTGGCTTGCTTTTAAGAAGGGATTCCAGCAAAACCAAGGACATGTGGAGAAAAGAGAATGCCTTTCCCCCTGCTACGGATCAGTTGACTAGGAGAAGCAAGCATGCCCCCAGTATTCTGCCTTACGATTAGCGTGATTGCAATGGCCTGTTTTCCACTAACCAATGCAGCTAAGATTACGTGGCCCCTCTGGGCTGGGTTGGAGGAAGAAAAACTCCAGTCTGGAAAATTCCGAATGGCAACACTAATTTCAAACTCTTGGCTGCTACATTCGAATACATGTCTTTATTAGGAAAATTGTAAGTGCATATACATCTTTTCATTGATATGACTTCAAAGTAGAAATAGTTGTTTCTCAAAAGGAGTTGTTATTTGTTATTAAAAAAAAAAAAGCACACCGCATACAGGAAGCTGCCTTCTCCTGGACCATTTTCACATTATCTGGGAGATGTATTTAAACAACACAAAATACAGTATTCATCACATTTAACACTGGACCCATCACTGCCCGGAGACTGAGAAGCCAGCGAGGTTACTGATGCACAAGTAGCCTGGGAGGTTTTTTTTTCAATTTGGCCGTGTCAGTGGTCTGCTTAGGAGACTTGGAAGGTTTCTAGGGAGCATTTCCTGGGGATGGGGCTCCCTCGGAATAGGTCAGGAAGGATGTGTACAGGGACCCCACAATTCTCATCCTGCTCTGCAAGGATGCACCGCCCAAGGCAGGGCGTTGGGGGTGGGGGGTGATAAACTCCCTGTCGAAAGCCCACGGCCATTAACATCAGGCAGCAGTCGGAAAAGGAAGGTCAAATCGGATCCAAGGAAAATTAGAAGTTCTCTGGACTTCACACAGGGGAGACTGCAACCTTTTGCTATTCAGGCTTTCAGCTCCAAGCTGAGCCACCTTGCTCTGGAGGATAGGCCCACATGCATAGGGGGCCCCCTCCTGAGCCTCCTCGCTGGGGTCTCGGCACCTGAACAGGGCTGGACGAAGAACAGTACACAGAACACGTGGCGCAGATTCGGATATAAACACACAGCACTGCGGCAAGGCCCGTCCCCAGCCCGGCCCCACAGCTGCCTGGGTCCTGATGCAAAGGCTGGCAGGGGCGGACTGCCCTGGACGTTACAAGGAGCCCAGGGGAAGGTCAGGTGGAGCAGCGCTGGACAAGGAGGACCAGCCAGGGGACCCCTAATCAATGGATGCACTTGACTGGTATTTTTAAAGCAAAAGGGGATCAAGAGAGCCTTTTCCCTTGCAAATAGACTATTTAAATGCATATTTGCTTTCAATAGGCAGTCTCTGTTTAGGAGCCGATTGCAAGTGGGGCAATTGTTAGGCAGATAACTTTCCCAGCAGTTTCAACTCTTATCTATTTTTTCCTCTATTGGGGAGAACGGAATGGTTCTTTATTTGACTGTAGTCAAGATTTAGGGCCATGTTTTTCTGGGAGCAAGGGCTTTAATGGTTCTGGTTCATGGATTCAAGGGGAGGATGGTTCCAAATTTTCCATGAGAGTTTTAAATATCTTGGATTGCTTAGAAAATGCCCATCCAACTGATAATTCGATCATTTCATGTATAGTATAGTTCAGGAGACCTCCAGTGACAGCTTAATTTCAGAAGAGGATCCTGAGACCAGTTCTGTATTCCTTATAATTAATAAAGGTCCTTGTACTCTATTTTATTCAATATAACATTTGTTCGGCTGATGGATTAGCTTTCTACCATGAAGATCCTACATAAAAGAATATTTATGGAAATGCTTTAAACATGTTACTCATAATCCAAAGATTATTACATCTAAAAACACCTACAATTCAAGATTATTTTATTATAATATACTTTCTGTATATTATTTACAGTGTCCTATCAATGGATACATTTCCTAGTTTTGCCCTTCTTTTTTTCTGCTTTCTTAATTTAAAAATTTTCCCTGGGCTATTTAACCAAAGGGGCAAAGTATTAATGAGACAAAATATAAAACAAAGCACAATAAGCAAAAACTCCTCGAGTGCCTTCAAGCTGTTCAAAGAGTGATATTTTTAAACGGCTTAATGCAACTCTACAAACCAGTCTCAGTAAAGGGAAACACTCTACATGTCAAGGTTTTAATCTACTTTCCCAAACATCCCCTTTTCTAGGAGGAAAGCCTTGCTGGGTGTTCTGGAAGCACCAGGTAACTCCAGCAGCCAAGGCCAGAGGCCGCTGTACAAGGGAGCAGATGACGGGATTGCCAAGTGGGGGAAAAGATGAGGTTAGATTTTAACCGGGATGGAGTCTTCCTGCCCAGGATTCATTATTTTGTGGATCAGGTTTTCAAAGACCAAAAGAGAGTTGAGGATTATTTTCATGTGATTGCCAAAAGAATCATGCTCTTGGCACAACGGAGACAAAACTCTCCGTGGTTCTGAGATATTGACACCTGCGGAAGCATGGAGGGCTGGCGTCCTCACAGGTCAGCGCTGCTGCAAACCGAATTCCCCTGGGCTCTGCGGATCCATCCTGGGTTTGTGATCAGTGCAGAAACCCAGGCTGTCCACCGGAGAGGCTCTCAGCCCTAATCAGAAACCTGGTCAAAAGACATCTCCTGACTCTGAGCCTTTGCATACGAGGAGCAGACAGCACATGCAGCAAAGGACATTGGCTTTGAACAAGAACACAGGATTGGACGACAGACGATATTCCGAACAAGACACAGATGTGCACAGTGTTTTCAGAACGTGGTAACACGAGACATTTTGATTTGCTTCTCGGTGCCCAGTTTAAATTAAAGCTTTGGTCTTGAGAGAGTCTTTTTCCGGGGTGATGGAGACAGTCTTGGATACACATGATGATGGATGAGAGAGAGAGTGATGAGAAGAACGTGATGGGATGTAGAGAAGAGCTCAGGATGGGGGGCACATCTCTCCCTACCCCAGCCCCACACTCCTGCCTGCCTTGGCTCCGGCAAGCTCTCTGATGCTCACCCAAGGGGGAGACCCCAGCCCTCACTCCGGGGAAGGGTGAGGCTCCTGCCTGGCCCTCTAAGCCTAGCCCTCCTCCACCCCTTGCACCGGGCAGCCTTCACTAGGGTTTGCCTATCAGGCCGGTGGCTCTCCATCCTCCGACAGGGTAACCGGGGGTCCCAGCCTGCACAGCTCAGGGGGATACAACACTCAGGAACCTCGGGCCAGGCGAGGGGCTCCATGGGGAAGATACCATAAGATAGTGAGTAAAATAATGGCCTTAGTCTAAGTTCCTATCTGTCACCAGTGACATTGGATAACCAAACTAAATGAAGAATAAACACCATATATTTTGCTACATAATCAAATGGTGAAAGTAAGGCAAACTGTGCAGAGCAAAGCCCTTGGAAATGCACTGGGCCCTGCCTGGGTGCAGGGGAGCCGCTGCCGGCTCTTCCTAACACTGCTTTCAGACCCGGGCTCCTACTGTAAGGTTTCCTCAGGCGTCTGACCCCACCTGCGCCTCTCACATCTTGAACCTCCTGTTAACAAGAACAGAGGGAGACACCATTAAGGCGGGTTCCCACAGCGGCCAGGCTGCACGCCTGAGACACCGAGCCCCCCGCGGCGGCGGCGGGGCCCCGACTCCTGACTTCCAAATCGCCGGCTTTCCGAGGCCCTGGGAAGGGGGAGGGTGGGGAGAGAGGCAGCGGGGGCTGAAGCGGAGGGACGGGGGAAGGCGGGAAGTGGAGAAGACAGACGTGTGCAGCCAGCACAGGGCGCAGCGGAACAAGGGCGTGTGGACAGAGAGCATGGCACACTGGTCACACGACAGGACACACGGGGCACCCTGCCCGAGCCCAGCACACATAGAAGGCTGCCAGCCCCCCGCCCGAGCGTGGCCCCAACTCACACCGAGCCTGGAGGACACTGCCTACTCCTCGGAGGACTTGGCACCATCAACCACCTACATCAACACCTCCACCCTGCCGATCGCCCCGGGGTCTCTGGGCCCACACGGTGTGGGTGGCACTGGGACCCTGCGCCCTGCGTGAGCACCGCTTAGTTTCAACCCACAACGGAATGGAGGCCGGTTCTTTACTCTTCCGTGGCACCAGGCTGGCTTGTCAGGTCCAGTGAGGGCCCATGGCCAGGGGAGTCATAGAAAGACAGGCCTGGAGCTTGCTTGCTTTTCCTAATGTGGGGCCAGCTGTCTTAGTCCCCACGGCAACTCCGCTTCCCCACCACTGCTAGATGGCAAGCAGCCCTCCACGGTGTCCAGGATGGACCTGCCACCCACCCCCCTCTCTAGGCACAGATCTCTGCCACAGATCCTGCTGGATGAAGAATGGAGAGCCTGGGGCCACAGGTGTGACCGGTTCCGGGGTGCTTATGTAAGAGCGGCCAAGGCCCCCGCTGCTGGCTTCCACAGAAGACTGCAGCCCTGGGCGGACCAATGCCTTCCAAGGGGGGAGGGCAGTGAGGGGTGGGAGCAGCAGGCCTGCTAACCCCAGGGCTGGCCAGAGGGCCGCAGGCTGACAGTCAGCCGGATAAAAGGGACCCCTGATGGGGACTAAAAGGTCTTTGGCTGCAGCATCCTGGCAGGACACCCTGATGGAGACCAGGAATGCCCACAACGCTCCAGGCTGCTGTCACAGAGGAGGGCACTGGAGCATGCTCAAATGTCCCCATGAGTCTGACTCCCAGGGACCCTGGATTTTCTCCTCCCGATTCCATCTGTTCTGCCCTCCAACCACTTCATCTTTCTGGGTCCACATACTGAATTATGACCAAGGGCCTGGGGTGCAGGGTGAGTGTTTATGAGGGACAGGAGGATGGGGGAGAACAGTCCAGATATTCGAGGCGTCCTTTTTCAAAGTACTACTGAAATCAGGGCCTTGCTCTCCCACGTGATTGCCCCTCCTTCTGGTCCAAATTAAAGAGACTTGGCAAGAAATCTTAGACATTAATCTGTGGGTGGTATGAGGAAAGTTCTAGAACTTTCTAGAGCACCATGTTCCCTTGAAGCAGATCTTTCCCATGAGTGAGGGCTGAGGCAGTTGTGTCCTGGAACTTAATTGCACAGGGTCACAGAGCCTCACCCCGCAGAAGGTTGGGAGATAGATAGGCCTTTCACACAGTTCCTCCACGCTGGGGACCCGTTTAAAGATTCTATAAAGTGAATTGCCCGGCCCAGAGGCTCCCTGAGAAGTATTTTCCACACTGCAGCCTGGGAATGTGGAGCTCCCACCCACCTTCCCTACCTGGTGTGCAGAAACCACCCCTGCTCAGGGGTAAAGCTGCTCTCACAGCCTCGGGAGGAGCTGCCGGACAAGTCTCACCCTGGGCAGCAGAGGGGTGGAGGGCCAGGCAGCAGGCCCTTGGGAAAAAGAGTCAGTGAGCACCTGCAAAGGGCACTGCCACAGCTGCCCCACGAAGGCGGTGACGGATGGCACTGGCCGCAGTCAAGGGGAGGGCAGGAGACGCAAGTCCCTTGCTGGCCGAGGCTTCTGCTGCTGGGCTAGTCACGGCTCTTTGCAGGCCGGTCAGCCCCAGCCTGGCCTCAGCAAGAAGACAGACAGATGGTGAGTGTGTGGAGCCCGGTGGGCTCTGGAGCGGTCACAGGCCCCTCGGAGAGAGGGAGTGGAGGGCGGGATGGGAGGCTCGGCAGCCCAGGGCAGTGCCGGAGAGACCCTGGGCCACTCTACACAGGGTCCCAAGTGTAGTGTCCTCCTTGCCCCAGACGGCAACCCCAGTCTCTGCACAACTACTTTCTTCATAACTTAGCAGACCAGAAGGGCCTGAAAATGCACATAAATACAGGGGCCGGTGTGGCCACAGGAGCGCTGCTCTTCCACGGAGGTCTGAGCCCCTGCGCGGAAGGCAGGGGGCCCGCCCTGGAGGAGCGTTAGAGCAAATTTACAAAGCGCCGGGGGAGACAAGAGCAGCGTGCACTGCGGTCCATCTCGAAGTGGCAGATAACTAGTTTTTCCTTTTCTGAGCAGCCTTTCTCTTCTTCTGTCGCTTCTTTTTTCCTATCTTTTCTTTTTTCCCCATTTTTTCTTCTCTGCGCCCCCTTAGATAAAATTAGTAGAACCATTAATGATGTTGAAGTACACAGGGGTCTGTTTCAGTCTGCACAATTTTTAGCACTTCCCTGGGTGTCTAACCCTGGCTTCAGTCTTAGGCCTGGAGGCCCCTGGGCAAAGCACCGTCCATCAGTACTCCATTAAAATAAATCGGACATTTCCCCCAATTCAAAGAAAAACGTTAGCTGGCCTTCCAGAACATCTGGGAACTGGTTATAGCCCTGGGCCGAGGGGCCAGCCTGGCCTGCCTCCAGCTATGGCCTGAGGCTTCCAACCCGAGTGCATTCACATCTTAGAGGGTGTGAAGGCACACGGGGCCAGGCTGGACTTTGGCCTTCTAACTCACCTCAATCCCATCTCCTCTGGCCTCCTTCCTTTTTCAGTGCAGAGCTGAACTCTGCTGTCGCTACAGAAAATACCTGCATTTCGGATCGAATCACGCTTTGCATTCAGGCGGCCATCCAGAAGAGGAGCGAGAAGGCAGGCCTGATCGCACCTTCTCCTTTCTGGATGCCCGGGGACACCCCTTGGGAATGACTGGGATTGTTCTGGAGATCAAGGGAGAGAGCTAGTTAGCAGAATTTGATTAGAGCAACTGGCTCATGATTGTCACATTAAAATGATTCAAGCTGAATGGTATTTAATGATTTATGGGGTAAGCCACCTGTTCCTGTGAAAGCTATTAACCATGGCCTGGGATTACGGGGTTTTTACATGGGCGAAGGTGAAAGCTGGATATTATGTGAGTTGAATCTCTGGAGATTACATGGGGGATGTTAAGAGAACCAAGGAAGAGGAGGAAAGGGAAGAGGAATTAGTGAGTCAAATATTATTCTTCAGAAAACTGGCACGGCTGTTTCCATTGGGTTAAAAAAAAAAAAGGCACAAAAACTTGAGTTGCAGCTCTCCTGTGCTCCTGAGTGAGGCCCACGCTCACAGGGGAAGTCGGCAGGAGGGACCTAAGGCACCCGACCGGCAGGCCCCCTCACCTCCATCAACTCCACAAACGTATCTGAGCCCCATATCTAACAGCTGAGGGATTCTACTTCCGGTGAATAAATTCCCACGTCCAGTAGGAGGTTGGTACCATGAAACAATTAGCATTTTATTGCTAGTGCATATAATGTCACATTTGATACAATTTTAGTACAAGTGAAAAAATACACTGTGGCTAACATTAAAAAGCTGTAATCACATTTATAGATCATATATATTTCTTTACAAATTGCCAGTGGGTCAAGAGAATAGAGAAATGTAACCTACTGACAGTCATATGGCTCCACTTCAAATATATGAATTGTTCGACTATAAATATATTCTGAAATACATTTGTTTTCTAAAGAAACAAAAAAAAATGTGCACAAAAAATATATAAAAAAATGCCTTGCAAAAAGTTACAAATACCACCAGGCCCATCTGTGGATTGCATTTATGCACGGAAATGTCACCTTGCCAACGTTTCTGCCTGGAAACTGAAACCCTGCCGTGGTTTCAGGAGGAAGGATTCGTGGCAAGAGGCAAGAGGCTTCATTGATTTTGTTTGCTTCTGATTGCAGAGCCTTCAGAGTGTGCAGAGCCTCTCCGCGGCCTATATAAGCCTCAGAGGCAATCAGAGAAACCGAATTCCTCAGAACTGCATTTGATTCTGCATAGACCGGCCTTTTGAAGGAAGGCGGAGACGTGATCTCCCGCCCTCCAGGAGAGGACCAGCCCCACTGTGGAGAAGGCCAGAGAAGATTCTCACAGAGGGCCTGAGCAGGAGCGGGGGCCAAGGGAGGAGGGGGCTGCAGGGCAGCTTGCCGGCAATCACCCTCCTCCCCACTGAGCATGTACAGAAATGAGAAGCGGAAGCGAGAGGGAAGCATGCTGTTGGAGGTAGGGAGAGGCCTGGGAATGGCCGGGAGAGGGTCTCTGGGCACAGTCCCTGTGACGGGAGCTTCTGGATGGAGCCTACAGAACCAATCACCGAGCTCGAGAGAGGAGGTGGAGGCGGTGGCCGCTGCCTAGCACTGGCCAGTATCTGAGTCACCTGCGGGGGGAGGGGCCGTCATTCCTAGAGGGGCACCCCCCTCGGCGGCCGGCCTCCGCCTTCCTCCAAGCCTGCGAGTCTGGAGGAAGGACAACTTTTCTAAGCTCCATGCTTGGCCGTCACCTGACTGTGCCCAGAGGCCCCAGGGGCAAGGAAGAAAGGCTTCAAAGCAAACCAAATACAGATCTTGAATTAATCACTGATTTTTAAAAAAAGATAATGGGAATGATGAGAGTTGTGATGATTGGGAGAGAGCGGAGAGTGGGAAATGCTGTTGGGACGACGTGATTTCCTTAGAAAAACCCCAGTTATAAAACAGCCAATACACGAGGTTCTGGGGCACAGGGGAGTAGAAGCTGCAGGATCGTACCAGACGCTATAAATGCGGTTGTCTACATGTTGGGCAAACCTCAAGCCCGGTCCCAGGTCCGCGTGCTACCCCCCCGGGCACACCCGGTCCTCCCCATCCAGGCCCTCCACCCCCACACCTCGCCTGTCCATCTGCCACACGGTGTTAGCTTTCCTCAAGCGGATCTAGCGGAAAGTCCTTTCTGGCTGAAGTGCTTACTTGTTTAAAGCTTTCTCCAGGTATTCCTGAATCCACTTCAATTTCGGGTCAATGCACACTTGTCTGTTGTTGTTCTTCAGCTTTGCCCTGCCAGAGAGAAAGAGGCGACAGTATGAGGCTAAGCCAAAGGGGGTGGCGTCCTCCGGCAGAGCCAAGGGAAGGTGGACCGCGCCTTCACAAGGGAGTCCGGGGAGAGCGCACGCCAGGGAGCGCGTGAGCTGGCCCTGGAAGGACGCAGGGGCACTGGGCAGGTGGAATACAGGGGGGTGGCCCGACGTCAGGGCAAAAGAGTGGGGTTTCCTCTGCAAGATTATGGGGTTAGGCTGGAGATGGACAAAGGCAGACTTTTATTTGGATGGATCTCTCTGAAAGTACATGGAGACAGACTTAAGAGTAAGCCTGGAAGTAGGAGATTTGAAAAGAGGGACTGTGTAGTCTGGGGAAGAGAGGTGACAGGGGGTGAGGGAGGGACAGTGTGGGTGGGGGTGACAGGACAGTGAGGGAGGGACACTGCAGGCAATTTGCCAGAAAGCGGTTTCTGGGGAGATTTTACAAGTTCACTGAATGCTCTGTGTTTGCATTTGTTTTTTTAAAAATTCACAGGGCGCCTTCCTCCTACTTTTCGGCTCCACTCACACCTCCCCACCCGACACGTCCTGGCAGCAGACTGGACTTAGGTCTCCGGGTCCCTCTCTGTAGAGCCCTGGGTACCAGGGACCTCAAGCAGTCTGAGGACTCCCCTGCCCAGCCAGTCATGGCTGTGTGAGGACAACTCAGGCCGGCACAGTGGCTTGGGGACACCATGGGAATCCTGCAGCCTGCCTGTGAAGTGACTTACACGTACAGAGGAGGGGGGTGGATTCTGCGTCTGCCCAGATCCGCTTCTCTCCCTTCGAGGTGCATTCCTAGTGAGCGCCCCGGCATAATGCGAACTGCAAAGCAGGTCTATGGAGCTCAATGCCGTATCTGACAACGTACCTCTCAAAGGAGAGAGGGTATTTTATTATAAGCAAAGTCAGTGAAAAAACATTCACCTTGCAGTGGCCTAAAACATCCTATAAGTGACAAACACATTCAAGGCAGCCAAGGCTGGCAAAAAAAAAAAAGACCAAATCAAACTTCAAAACAGTTGGTATTAGGGAGCAAAGGCTTCAGAAAATTGCAGGCTTCACTCCCACCGCTGTGGCCCCCGCCCATTCTCAGTGCTGGGACTTTTCGGGAGGAGAGGTCCCTGAGCCCCAGCACCCCTGCATCTAGACCCCTGACCACACTGGCTGGGGGCGGGCAGGAGTGCACTCGAGCACGAAGGGCCAAGCAAGGAGCGGCCGTGCGAGGCTCCCTTGCTGAACCTCACCCAGCCTCCTGCACCCCAGCGAGAGGTTTCCGTGTGTTCTCTGGGGGTGATTTTCATTTGCCTCATTTCCCACACGAACGACAGCAAACACAAGCAGTTGCCATCAACGCCAGCAAAAACAAAAACTCGTGTGCTGTGTTTGAGACAAAGCAGTTAAGTGAGCCGAAAAGTTTGAGTTTTACCCAATGGTTAAAGAGCACCTAACCGAACTGGGGTCTTGTGAGATTCTGCTATGTGAGAAAGGAGGGATTCAGAACACCGAAGCCTGGGCAGTGGCAGGACAGACGCCCGTGACCGGCAGAGGGCTGGCTAATTTACTGGACTTCAGCAGAAACTCTCAGATTCTCTGGTCTGGAGGCATCCCGCGATTCTGCCCTCTCCCGTGCTAAAGGAGGAAATTTGGGGAAAAAAAAAAAACAAAAAAGAGGCAAGAACCAGGAGCACAGCAGGGTACCAAGGGTAAGAGAAGCTTCTGAAACTCCGGCCTGGTGGCATGCCCAAAGGCCTCCTGGTAGTCACAGCTGCCTCTAATTGTGCCAAGTTCAAGGCTGGCCGCTCAGCACGTGTCGACTCTCTAGCTTCGACAAGTTTGGAGTTAAGGGCTACTATGCCCACTGGATGCAAGCCTCCTGAAGCCGACGTTCAGACTTACACGATCTGAAGGGCACAGTTCGGAGTGTTGAGGATTTTGAGATGCTTGACGTTGGCTCTGGCAACGTGGCTCTCGAAGAACCGGCAAGGACATCTGTAGCTCAGGCTGATCGGTTTCCCTGGAAGAGGGAGTGACAACAGGGAGGTTTGCTGCGATCCTGCCGGACCGTGGGGCTACATGCACGCGTGGGTCCACAGCTGAGGGGTAAGGTGGTGGAATGATGCTTAGGATTAAGAGCCACGGGACAGTCTCGGGGGGCGGGGGAGCATCCTTGCTTAGAGCTCTTGGGAGGCACAGTGAGCCCCGGGGGCGGGGGTGGGGGAACTGGGGGGGCGGCAGCCCAGCTTCCACGGGGCCAGAGGGCAAATGGACCTGCAGAGAGCTGGACCCTAGGAGCCTGGGGAATTAAAAGCAGCTCCTTGCTCAGGCATTTTAAGATAAAATATATTAATCCCAGGGCAGAACTGTTTCAGTCCAAGGTACTGGGGTTCCCAGTTAATCTCTGCAAAATGAACGCCTCCAGGGCCAACTGAGGGAGCTCTCCTTACTCAGGGAAGGAGGAGGAGGAAAGCAGGAGGCTCCAGGCTCGCTCTTGTCCCAGGAGCCGCTGCAGTTCCCCAGGGGACTGCTGCCCTCCCCCTCCTGCAATCTTCTCCCCTCTCAGTCACCTTAAACCCAGGCAGCCACAAAAGAATCCTGGCAGGCTTCCTACCTGGGAGTCCCCGGAGGGCAGGCCAAGGGCCCCCCTCCTCCCCAGCACTCCCTGAAGGCAGGGCGATTACCGGGGCTGGAGTCAGAGTGGCTTTCATTGTGCGGGAGATAGGACAGCTTCCTGGGTTCTGTTACCTCTTTGTTTGCCAATTCACCAATTTGCAAAATGCCATAATTGACACTCATTAGTTTAAATAAGCAAAGGGCTCCTGCGGAACCCACCACTCACCCTCTAAGTCTAGAATTGCAAGCCTTGTGGGGCTGGGATCTTCGTGGGTCGATTTTTTTTTTCTTTTCGGCAGATTTTATCCAAGTCCTACTTAATACCCCAAATTATTTGAATTTGTGGATCCTTTCATCAGGGATTAAATGTACGTCTGAGAATATTTAGTCCAGAGATTAAAAAAAAAAAGTTTGCCTCTTTACAGAGCTCCCAGAGGCCTCCTGCTGGTCCTGAAATTCTGCACTTTGGGGCTAGACATCTGGAGAAGCTGCCCAAAACCTTGTAAGGGACTTGATTTCTCTGAAGGTTGCATTCAGCTGAGAGAAGGCAGGGCCTGCAAAGGGCGGCCTATTTGGCCACCAAGTCAGGGAAAAAGCAGACCACCTGGCCCCCTAGAATCAAACGTGGTTCCCTAAAAACCGGTAAGGAGAGAGCCTGGCTTCACGGTGCTCAGACTCAGGGTATTGGAGAGAACGCGGAGCAGCCTTCGCTGTATACCTAAGTGACTTCAGAAAGTCTGCTGGGGCCTGGCCTTCTGCCAGGGCACCCAGTCCCTGCAGGGGAAGCTCCTACTGCCCTGCCCGTACCGCCCTGTAACCAGATCGCCTGGGAAAGGGACCCTAGGGCTGGGGGCTGGGTGGTCTGCTTTTTCCCTGACTGAAAGTCTCCCCTCTGAGTGTCTCCCCTCCAGTCTTCCCGGAATTCTCCTGGGTCCTCCTGAGCCGAGTAGGGGCTGGAGACCGGGGCTTGGGCGGTGACACAGGAAGGGTCCCAAGCTGGAAGGTACACAGTGTGAGTGCGTCAGCCGGTGGGGGCTGCTGCTCTCCAGGGCTGGGGGAGCTAGTCTGGCTCGGCTAAGTGGAGATGAGGCCAAAGATCAGAGCTGATTCTGAGCTCAAAACACAGGCTTTCTCTTCTCTTCTTTTCCCCCCTCTACCCCCTGGGATTATCCATTTCCTTCAAAAGCAATTCTTATTCCTGCTCCCAGGAACCAGTTGCCTGTCAAGTGGGGACTTTCAACAGGTTTTTTAAAGTGACAGAGCAAAAAGGGCTCGGACCAAAAGGACACAGTGCTATGTCTACCTGTGTCATCTCCTCCAGCTTTTTGTCAATATTACTAACTTTCCCAACTGGTTTGGGCGTGACTCTGTATACAGGCAAGGCACCGGATTTGCCTAGCTGTTACCAGACTGGAAGCTGGTGAGCTTGGCTCTGCTCAAGAGCAGTTCCAGGAGAACCTTCCACTCTAACCCAGAAACAGGAGCCCTGGCCACTTCTCCAAGTGGCCCCAGAATGGAACCCACCCTAGATTTAACCCTGGAAAGCCCAGGGCAACCAGGGGCCCAGCTGCTTGGCTGAGGTCAGCTAGTGGAGGGGAGGGCAGGAGCGCGAGCCCGACCCTGAACAAGGGTGTCCCCAAGGTCAGCTTTGGAACTCAGTGTGGGCACACAGGCTCCCAAAGGTCAAAAAGTACATTCCAGCCTGTGAATGCAAGGAGAAGGAGACCAGCCTCCAGCTTGGGGACTTTGTCCTGGCCACTTGGTTGCCAAGAGGGCAACTCAGAGAGGCAAGCAATCAACCCTTCCCGGGGTCAGGAGGAGTCTGTTAATGAGACCCGCACTCCCTCTGTGCTTCTTCCTGGTCTGCTGTGCCTAGTACTCAATGACCCGTGTGGGTCCAGGCATTCCCATTCCTCTCTGCCGCTCCCCAGGGAAGGGGTGCATCTCCCTACAGAGCTGCCCAATGTCAGCTCCAATCTCACCAGAGACTCAATTGTTAATGGTCAAACCCGAGGGTCCCCCATGACCTTGGGGGTCAGTGTGGAGAGTCAGCCTCACATACTTTGTTGGCGAGGTGGTAAAGTCCAGATTGCCTTCCGCCCAGTCCCTCTGCAGCTCTGCCAGCAACTCGCTACATTTCTCCCCCCCGCCTCCCCACTCCAAGGCTTGAACTCACAACCTTGAGACCAAGACCTGAGCGGAGAGGAAGAGTCTGACGCGCAACCAATGGAGCCCCCCAGGAGTCCCTTAACTTGCTAAACTTTAAAAAAACACTTCTCAGGCAGTCAGCTGTGAGCCCCTGGGAGTTCCTGGCCGACACACACACACACACACACACGCGCGCTCACCTTACCCACGCTGGCTTCCAGTCCACCGCCCGCGAGGATGCAGAAGAGGGTGGGGGGCTGGAACCCAGCCTTGGGCTGCTGGGGCTCAAGCTCAAGCCACGGTGCCCCAAGAGCACTCCCAGCGTCCTTCAGCCTTTTGCAGGGTTTGTTGGCAACTTCATAGCCAAGGAAGGACAGCGTGGCCTGGCTAACGTGGCTTGTTTTGTGTGTTTAAAGACCACAGTTTATTTTGGTTTGCAGCAGTGGTGTCCTGTGACAGGACAGCGAGATTTCTCTTAAGCTTCAGATGGAAAGAAAAGCTTTCCCCCCCTCTCCCAGTGAAACAGGACACCCCCTTTCCCAGAGGCCTAAGGCCTTGGCGATTGAATTCGCTGCAGAGCTCCTTCCGAAGTAAGAGCGATGGCTTGGCCTGTGACAAAGGCGCCAGGCTGCAGGTGTGTTTGGGGGGCAGGGGAGGGGCATGAGCGACCCCGGTGGCCCCTGGACCTCTCTTCGGTGACCCAGGGAAGAGGCCAGGAAGCAGGCTGGACGCGCGCCCGGATTCGTTCTCCGCGTCGCTGCGGCCCGCGGGGCTGTGCAGAAGCGCGGCTGGCGGGTGGCGCAAACCCGACAGCTGCTCTGTTTGGCTCGCCCGCGAAGCCTCGCTCGGGTGGGTGCGGAGAGGGGACCAGCCTCGCCTGGGGTGGACGCGGCGCAGCAGCACCCACCGCGCCGCCACCGTCCGCGCGTCGCGATGAAAGGCAGGCTTGGCGAAGCGCTCTCTCGAATACGCATCTCTCGCACACGCATCTCCCGCGCCTGGCGCCGCGGGGCCTCGGAGTCCCTTCGCTTCGAGAAACCGAGCCGCGCGCTGGAGGTCACAGGCTGGGCAAGGGTGGGCGCGCCACCCCCGGGGCCTGCGGCTCCGGACTCCGCTCTGCTCCCCCGCGCTCCTGGAGCGCTCCCGGCCAGGAATCTTGCCCGACCCTGTGCTGCCGTCCCCCGTCCCCGACCCGAGCCCCGCGACGGAGTGCTAAGCTTCCGTGCGAGTGAGCTGCCACGCTTGGGGCTTTGAGCGCAACACCCCGAGGGAGCGCGCCCCGAGGAGGGAGCTGCCTCGACCTCCCGCGCGCGAAGCGGCGCGAACTGGGTCCGCTCGGGACCGCGCGGGCGCGGGCAGAGGAGCCGCGGCCCCGCACGGAGCCCGGCGCCCACGCCTCCGCCGCCACGCGCACTCACCGTCGCTGAGGCACAGCGCAACCAGCACGATGGCCAGCACAACGACGACCTTGGCATTCATGGCACCGGCGCGCAGCGGGCAGACCCAGGCGGAACGCGGAGCGAACGCAGCGGCGGAGAGTGAAAGTGCGGCGGCGGGAGGCGCGCGCCGGGCACTTTAGAGGCGAGATCGGAGCGGGGCGGGACGGGGCGGGGCGCGCGGCGAGGGGCGGGCCTGGAGCGGCAGCCCGGAGGCTGCGGGGGGCTCGGGCGCGCGTCCCCCTCCCACGCGGCCGCCCCTCCTGTCCCCTCCCCTCCCCCTCCGCGCCTGGGGTGCAGCCGGCGCTGCGGTGCGCTGTGGCCTCTGACCCTCTCGGGTTCCGCGGGGTCCTGCTCCGTCAGGCTCAACCTGCAAGGAGGGAATCCGGCCGCGCGGTGAGCCAGGGTTCAAGGCTAGTTATTGTGCCCACTTAGCAGGTGGACAGATGGAGTCCCAGAGGCGGGAAGCGAATGAGGACGAATGATAAAGAACAAGACGATGTGTGCGAGCGAGGCCCGAGGTAGCCAAGAATGAGCGTCCCGTTTTTGGAGTCTAGAACCTGGAGGTGGTCACCGGCCCGCCGGCGCACAGCGCTGTGGCCCCACAAGCGCGGCCTCGGCCTAAGGGAAGGAGAAGGAGACCAGTCTTCGCAGAAAGAGCTAATCCCATCCCAAGCCGACGCTATCACTTAGTAGGCAAGCCTGTTTTCTCACCTGTAAAACTGCGACTCTACAATAGAACGCTGTGTCGCCGAGAGGAAACAAAATCAGTCCGCTCTGGGGCTCCGTGAATTTAACCGGAATTCTAAGTAAGCTTGAATGTACTTGGCTCGCTGTGCCTCTGTTCTCTCAACTGTCAAATGGGCTGACCACAGTTCCCACCCTGCAGAGTGTACATGGTGGAAATGATTGAGACTCCTCTCTGCTCTGAAGTGCTCACCGTGGAGTCCGGCACATAGTACTTAATAAGAAGCTGGAATAATTTTTGAAACTTCATCATTTTCTCCGTCTCCAGATAAATGTCCTGTGTGATCCAAAGTGTTGAGAGAACTCCCCCTCTTTCCCTCTCCCTTCTGCCCCAGGACAGTACTCCTGGCATCGGCCCTCCTGGCCCACAAAACGAGTCGTCCCAGCGCGGTGTTTGAACTCTTTCTTGGCAGGCCGTGCTCCAACCTGGACACTCAGAGATAGGTCCAGCCTAGCAGGGAGTGTGCAGGCAGGTGGCCCAGGAGGTGCAGGGGTGAGAGGAGCACGCTTTGGGGCCTCACTGGTGACCACAGGATGCTCCAGCCACCTCCTCTTGCCCTTTCTCCATAGCCGAGTGGATTGGCCCCATCCAAGGAGCGCGCAATGGGGACCTGTCTCTGTCCCGGAAGTCCGGTTGTCCGGACCTTAGGGGGAATCAGCGGGGCCGCGGGGCCTGGGCTCAGCACTTCCAGCCAGGGGCCACAGGAGGGGGCGGTCAGCAGAAGGCTGCAAGAGCTCTGGTACTCAGGTCGTGAGGACAGGTGTCTTTTGTGTCTTTTTTTCCAAAACTACTTTCACGCCCAATTAGTTGCATGGTGAACTTACATTTATTTATTCATTTACTCCAGGCCGAGCTCACTTCTGGGCACTGGGCACAAAGCCGGGAAACGCACTGGCTTGGTCCCTGCCATTAAAGAAGTAACAATCCAGTGGGGAATACAGTTCTCCGGCATTCCTCAGCCCCCACCTCTTTTCAGAAGAGCCGGGTGGGTAATTGCGAGCTAGTGAGCCTGGGTCGGCGGCGGAGGAGATAGAGCTCGCCGACTGAGCTCGGGCGCCCTCTGGTGGCAAAGTCTCCGTCACCCGACCCCACCCCCGCCCCACCTCTCCCCCGCCCCACCTCCCCCCCGCCCCACCTCCCCCAGCTCCGCTCCCGCCCGCCCCTGCTTTCCCCTCGCCCCCGGGTCTAGGTGGACCAAGACTCAGGCCTGCCCCAACCCAGCGCAGCCTAGTAAAGCTGCGGTGCTCGGCGGTAAATCAAGAAGCTTGGAGCTGGGGAGACTTGGAGCCTGGAACCCAGACCGCAGCGGGAGCCGCGGGAAGCCTTCCTTGCAAATCCTGCTAAAAGCAAATGCCAGGCTCTCACTTGCTGCTTCTTTGCCTCAGATCTGGGATTTGTTCCTGCATCTGAGGGAGTCACTGGAGGAGCCCGCGTGGGCTAGGACAAAGGAGAACTGAGGCCTCCTGCCTGGTTGGGCCCTGCCACCCCAGGATAGACATTAGTGTGGGACACATCAGAGCTTCATTCATTTATTAAAAGCCTTATTGAGCATCTACTATGTGCCAGACGCTGACGAAGTGTTTAAGGGAAGCAAAAAAAGAAGAAAAAGAAAACCCCAAACCTCTTGTCCTGGAGTTTACATGGGGGGTGGTGGGGGAAGAAGGAGGAAAGAGGAAACCGGTAGAAAACATAAGTAATTAGACACATAATCTATAGAAGGTTCTTAGGAGCTTTGGGAAAATGGAGCAGAAGGAAGGGGAATGCGTTAGGATTTTACGTAGGGAGGCCAGGAATCTGCATTTTAGGCAAAATCACCACAGTTTTTCAGTTCGCAAGCTATCTGAATTTAAAATGTTACTGGCCAATGCTCTTGGGGGCCCTGGGCTACTAGACTGCCTTTTAGCCTGAGCTCTGTTCTCAACCATAGGGGTCCCTCCCAAATTGTGGACAGCAGAGCCCACCACCCCTTCTCCGTCCTCTGCTGGTGCCACGGTCTTCACTTCCAAAGTTCCATATTTCTTTCTCTTCCAGGAAACTCGGCTCCTCATCAAGGCCCAAAGCAAGGTCCCCCTCCCTGTGAGATCTCTCAGAGCTCGCTCGGCTCAGCACCCCGAGTTGCTGCTCTTCAGAAACACCACAGTCATGCCGAGTTTGAGGCGGGGTTTGACAGGCAGGGGCTGGCTGTCGAGGTGTGCCCCTAGACCCCGAGTGCCCAGTTCAGGTGCTTGTCTGCGCTCCTCTGCCCCTCGGTCTGGCTTGCTCATTGCTCCAGAGTTCAATGGTTGGCCTTTCAGGGAAGGAGCTCAGTACAGGGTTGAAGGTTTGCTCCAACTCAATATTTTATGGTGTGGAACCAACAAGATGACTTTAGGTGGTATTCTGAAAACATTATTTCTAAGAAATATAGTTGTATATATTTTATTTTAAAAGTAATGAGAAAAAAAGTATAACTTGTACATCAAAGCAGACATTTCAGATACAGCTCAAGATAGATTTCTTTTTTTTTTTTTAAAAAAGATTTATTTATTTACTTATTTATTTGATACAGAGAGAGAGATTACAAGTAGGCAGAGAGGCAGGCAGAGAGGGGAAAGCAGGCTCCCTGCTGAGCAGAGAGCCCAATGCAGGGCACAATCCCAGGACCCTGGGATCATGACCTGAGCCGAAGGCAGAGCCTTTAACCCACTGAGCCACCCAGGCACCCCTGATTTCATTTTTTAAAATATATGATTTAAAAAGCAAGTAGATTTAAACTAATGGGCAATCGTGTAGGTGGTTGGAGATACAGCATAAATCCACGCAGTTGTACAAAAAGATCTGAAGTTCAAAAATGCTGCCTAAATAAAGAATATTTTTATTTGATACGACCCACTGCCTTATAAACAAACCATGTGGCCCCAGAGTGGTAAGACAAAATCACACAAGGGAGGTATGGCCTCTTTCTCCCCCTTGCTATCCAGGAGAGGCTAGAGAATGCTCACCCAGGAACACTCAGGTCCCCCTGTGGGGACACTTGAGATCCCACCCCCGCCCCTTGTCCTGGGCACCCATGGCTCTCATCCCAACCGTGGGTCTTCTTTCTCCAGCTTTCGGTGCGGGCCTGGAGGGGCACAGCCAGGAGACGGCTGTCTGCCCTGCACTCGCCCTCGTGTCTCTGCTCTCCCATCTTTGACCCCTCACACTGGGATTCACAAGTAGGTCATCCTACCCTGGGAACAGGGAGCCCTTGGGAGAAAGACACATCCTCAGAGCTGGATGCTGTCACTGGCAGAAGCGGTATGCTAACTCTCAGGGTTGGTGTGGGCTTTACTAAATGTGAAGCTGTTTGGCCCGGAGAAGGCCCTCAGGATGATAGGACTTCAGCTCGCTTTTTCGGAATGTGTTGCATTTTGTTCTCACAGAGACAGAACTTACAGAATAAGCCCCCGTATCTCAGCTTTGAAGACTAGAAGCCCAAAGCTCAGAGTGGTTAAAGGCCTTGACCAACATGGAAGAGCTGGCCAGGGGCAAAGGCACAGCTCTCCAGACCAGCATTTCCAGCTTCTGGAACAACACGGGAGCGTGCAGAGGGATGCAAGTCACTTTCATGGGAGCCTCTTAGAGGCCTGTACCCTTAGCCTCTGTCAGGCTAGCCGTGGTTTCCTCAGCTGGGTCCCAAATTGGCCTCAGGACCCAGTTCCAAGAGTTTCATTTCCTCCAGGAGGGAAGGACCCTAGGGAGTCAAGGTTCCTGGATGCAGGGTTCTATTACCAGGTCCTGGCCGGCTGTGGGGCACGTCGACAGGCCAGCCCTACCCTAGGTAGATGTCCAAATCCAGCCAGCCGGATCTTCTGTCCAAAGACTCCCTCGTGGACACTCCTAAAATAGGGGTGGTATTTTCTGGGACATCCTCCAGGAGCGTTGGATGAGCAGAGCTAATACATTAGGGAAAGTCAGACGCAAGGGCTCTGAGGGTTCGGGTCTGTGCTCTCCCACACCCTCTGGCTTCTGCACCCCATCACCAAAATCAGTGCAGTAGGTCCAGATTCATTCTGCTGTTCCTAACCCCACCCCACTCTTTCCTGCTCCCCTGGCCTGTGGGTAGGCTGGTCTCAGCATCTGGAGCTGCAGAAGTTTCTAGAATTGGGAGCAGGCATCGGCTTCTACTACAAACCCCTGGGTCATGGGAATAAATGACATTTATTTCCTTTAAGGATAAATGACATTTACATGTGAGTTCCTTAGTGCTGTGCACCTTTTACTTCTTTCATCCTCCCACCTACCTTTGAGGGGGCCTCAGTGCTCACCCCATGCCCCAGATTTGGGAGCTAAGATCATGCAGCCCCTCTTTGGCGGAGCCAGGATTTAAATCATCTTCGCCTGGCTCTGGACTAAGACTGTTCCTGGTGAAGGACAGAAGAGTAGGTTTGCCACATAAAATGCAGAAAACCCAGTTAAATTTAAATTTCAGATAAGCAACGAGTCTTTTTTTTTTTTTTTTGGTAAGTATGTTCCAAATATTGCACAGGACTTACTTATCCTAAAAAGAATCATTCACTGTTTATCTGAAATTCAAGTTTAACTAGGGGTCCAGGATTTTTACCTGCTGAGCCTGGTAATCGTACTCCAGAGTCTACAGTCTTCAGGACATGAAGGAGCCCTTCTTTGCGGGCTTGCTCCCTGGGCCTTCAGGATGCGTGGACAGAGGGAGGGAAGGGTATCCAGGAAGGCAAATTCTGGAATCACGCACTTTCTCAGTGAGGGGATTTCTTCAGTTTTATTACTACAGAGTTTATTGTGGTGTGAAATGGTACATTAAAGCAGCATGGGAACAATGATCTTTTTTCCCCCTTTCTCTCTCTCTCTCCTTTCTGCCATGAGCATTTTAATGCTACCCTTGCTCCAGCCCTGATCTTCCAGAAACCGGTCATGCATGAGGTGAGAAGAGATGAGCTTTCCCCTCACTATCACCGGCCCTCCTCTTCTTCCCGCCCAGGCAGAAGCCCAGCGCCACTCTGTTTTAGGTGGGATGGGCTGGGAACGGGGAACACCAGAAGCTGTCGTCCCAGGAGGGAGCCTCACAGGAGCCTGATCTTCCTCCAGAGGGCTCTGCAGACGAGGAAAGAGGTTAGGTACTGCTGCGGGTCACACAGGGGGCTCTGGGGCTGCTGCCTGCGCAGCTGGTCCCCTGGTCAGAGAAGCCAGGCTTTCAGGCTCTCCCGGCCCTCCTCATTCAGACGAGGGACTTGTACTTTTTTCTCCACCTCACCTCCCTGGGGCTGGGAGTCTATAGTTCCTGCAGCACGGATGCTCTGTAAGACCGAACCCGGAGGCTGCCCAGAGGGGCTTTCAGGACCAAGTGCAAAGGCAGTCCCCACTGGCTGCCTGGCCCAGGGAAGCAAGTGGGGGATGGACTCATCTGGGGAGAAGGGCCCAGCACCTCCAGGGTACCCATCCTCCACCCCTAACTGCCCAGAAGGGACCTGGGGAGGTTGAAATGTGGTTTTGTTTGGGGATAATTTATCGAACAAAGAATTTGTAAATTAGATGTTGTTGTTGTTGTTGTTTTTTAAAAATGCAAATCCAGGACACCTACTGGGAGTTTGGGCTTCATCCCTAAAGTAAAGTCTCCTTGGCTTCCAGCTTCAAGCAATCTTTCTCTTCTTGGGTTCCCAGAATGAAGTTTCAATGTTTGATCATCGATGCTCCCTTTTTCTCTATAAAGTGTCCAAGTTTTGCCTCAATGCCCTAGGCTGGGCCACCAAGAGGTGCTGGACTTCCTTCATAAATTTGCAGTCCGACCTTCCGTCTGTTCATCTACCCTTCCACCACCTACCCATCTATCCGTTCCTCTACCAACATCCCCCACCCATCTATTCACCCATGCACTCACGAATCCATCCGTCCTCTAGCTGCCCGCCCCCCAGCCAGCCGAGCATCTGCCCCCCAGCCACCTGGCTCTCCCCTTCAATCACTCCCCACTCATCCTCTCCAGGTGCTCTAGCCCTGAGATGCCTTTTCTGCCAGAAGCAGATGTGCCTCCTGCTTCCTGGGCCACAGGGGAAGAATAATCAAGCATCAGGGGCCCCAAATCCAGAGATCACAGAGCAAGCCCTCACCTTGAAAGAGATTGAAACCTTTGCTTTCCCCTGGTTGAAGGAGTGACCCCTCCGAAAGGCAGGGAGGGCGTCCTGGGGAATGCCCACCCAGGAAGGAGCCCAGAGCAGCCTGCGAACACTCCTCGCCACCCCCCAATTGTTCCTTTCATAATTTTCTTCCATAAGTTATTAAAGAAAAAGAAAGAAAAAATAGCAAAGAAACAAACCTTTATTTCTGTTTACCCCTCTGTATTTAATGACCAGTTGTTAACATGACTAAAACCATCTGAAGATTTTTGCCAAATGGAAAATCTCCCTACAGGGGCAATAAAACAAATATTCAGGATAGAGAGGGCCGGTCATAAAAGGCATTACCCGGTTGTAAACAGAGACGGGCAGCTGTGATGTATGGCCCCTGCCTCCCCAGCTTTCAACAAAGCGGCTGAGATTCCAGGAGTGGCTCTGACCCGAGGCGATATTTACTTCTGTGGCTTCTTCAGCAGGTCAGCGTGGGTATAATTCTGTCTACCAGTTGACTGGAGTTGAGGTTTTGAGCAGGAAGCCCAAACCCTGAGCACTCATAACTCAGGAGGAGTCAGGCACCCCTGCCCAGAGCGTGCCAAGAAAAGCACATCACGCTGTCTTGGCCGGATGGGGTGAGGGTCTCTGCACACCCAGGCCGTTGTCAACAGAGACTGATGGCCTCAGTTTGTACCTGGTCCAACAACGCCACTGGCTTGTGCAGTTGTTGGCTGGATTTTGCTCCAGAACTTTCGGAACACCCGTCCTTTCTGGTATGCCACCGGCCACAGATGGTAGTCTTCGCTGGACGCCTGTCTTATGCAACCTTGGTAGACAGAGTCCCCTGGACCCGGTAAAGATCTTGAAGTTGGAAGGGAAATTAAAGCCTCCACATAGGAAGACAGGCATCCTTTCCCAGGGGCCAAGCACCAAGTCACGTCTCGAGATGGCCGCAGTGAGTCTGTAGGTCCTGTGTGTGGTGACAAGGACTGTGAGGCTGAATGGCCGACAGAAGCAGATTCCTTTGGTGGATCTCCCTGCCGGCTTATTTGAGGTCCCCGGCAGTATTGTAGGTTCGTGTGCTTATCCCGATCTCCAGGTGTAGACATCCAGGCTCGGAGAGGAAGGGCCTTCCCGACACATTGGGAACTGGTAGTGCAACTGACAAGGGCGCACGATACGGCCTGCATGCTCCCCCGCGTGCCCCTGACTGCGGTGGAGAAGGGCCCAGTGTTTGGTTGCTTTGGATGCAGAAGGGCATGCTCCCTCCTGACCCCTTGGCCGTGGCGGGGTGCGTCTGCTGGTGGGCAGTAGGGCCTGTCACGTCCCTGTGGGGCGCTCCAGAAAGCCAGGAGGCAGTTTAACACAGAACAGCTGACTGAGAAGATCAGAAGGAGGCTGGGTCCCTTTGGTCTGTGTGCATGGCCCGCCACGGGGTTTGCAGAGCCTCAGAGACTCAGGCTGGCTGGGGGCTTCTGTGGGGCCACAGGCCCAGCGCCCTGAAAGGCCCTGGCACTGCTGTGTTACCGGCACCTGCCTGTGAGATCCAGGCATGGCTCTGTGGGCTCCAGAAGAAGAGTGACCTTGACTGGGCCCTAGCAGACCCGGAGTGCTCATGACTAAGGTCAGACTCAAATGCCAGGTTCTGAGCACGGAGCGATTCAAAGGCACCACAGCTGGTTAGTGGAGCTGGAAGAGGGGCCAGAGTCTGCTTTGCCCCTTCGGTGGATCTAGAAGCTCTGAGGGAGACACTCTGTTGTGTGGAGGGGCAGGGGCCACCATCGGTATTTGCTGTGATTTTACAGCTCTTGTTGGTTTAGGAAGCCGCCCTCAGATGCGTTTCTCTGTCCCACTGAAGTGCAGCGAAGCGGCGGTTGGCCTCCTCACTCTGCCGAGGACGCATCCGGGACTCAAAGGCTTAGAGGGACATTGCTCAGGCGGTGGGTGAGGAGGCAGGGTCCTGGGGGCGGTCATGGCCTTGGCTGCATGACCTCTAAAGAGAGCCGGGAGGGCTGTCGGAAGGAGGCAGCTCATTCAGGGGTGGGGTGCGTCTGCTGGGTCTCCCAGAGATTTGTCCTTCATGGGACATTGAAAACCAGTTCACTCCAACAGCCACTGCCTGTCGCCTCACTCTTACCGCAGGGGGCTTTTGTCTGTGCACACCCAGTTCCCAGGTCAGATCTGAAGTCAGAGAGAGCAGGTTTTGAGCCCACACAGGGCTCACTTCGTCCCCTTGCTATTCTCAGCTTGGCCCCTTAACGGGCGTTTAAATGGGAGCGTATTTTCTGTAAGCTTCAACCTCTGGGGTTTCACCGCGGTTTCAGGGAGAATAAGCCTGTCTTTCGGCCTAGGGCGTGATGGGAGATAGAAGTGAGAAGATAAATTGGCCTCTACCAGGGACCTGCTCTCCATTAGCATTGGGGAAGGGGAGGAGGAGGTAGAGGAGACAGAAGGTTCAGGGCACGGAGCCCACTGAGGTCCAGGGAGGGAGTACATTTTCTAGGAGCCTCATCGTGGTAGGAGGAAGAGGGGGCCTGTGTGTGTCCACGTCAGTCAGCCTCACTGGAACGAGCCTCTAATTCCAAGACCCCCCCACCCTTCAGAGCAGTCAGGGCCAGGGAGGGGCCAAGTGGGGGTTGGGGGAGGGCTGCCACCTGCTTGGCCCGCCCTTCCTCCCTCCCTGAACAAGTGCAGGCAACTCCCTCCTCTTCGTCCCCCGCCCCTCAGCCAGCCCAGGTGTGTTCCTGTCCCTGTCCCTGTCCCAAAGTACATCTGGGGCCGGGAGGTAGCCCAGGCTGAGAACAGCTGGATTGACTCTGGGAATGACAGGGAACCTAGAAAAAAAAAGCGGGGGATCTTGTTTATTTATTTAGGCTGAAGTGCAGTGTGTGGGCAATCTTTGACCTCCATCTCTCCAGGTTGCCAGATGGTAGATGTGTTTCGTTTCCAGATAAGAAAAAGGAAGGACCTGGAGTGGATGGCCAGTGAGGCTTGGGGTGCCTGCTCTCCTCTCCGGGCCCAGAAGGACATGGTGCTCACCCAGCATACCCAGTGCGCCCCAGGAAAGGCACGCTCCCACGCTGGTCCCTCCACCTCTCCAGCCCCGCCTGGGACCATGATGACAGAGACAGGGACGAGTGAGCTGCAATTGCGAAGTTTGGCTCGGATCATGGCCAAGGAGGGAGACGACGCCCTCAGGGCTGTCGCCAGCCAGTCCACCCAGCGCCCTGCACCTCTGACAGAACCCATTTGGTGGAGGAGGCTGCCGATTTGGGAGGCTTTGGAACACCACGTGTGTGAGCCCTGCACTTTCTGCCCCCTGGCAGATTGGCTCCGGAAGGGTGGGGTGATGGAGGGAAAGCTCAGCCAGCAGCCACAGAAGCCTCCGTGCTTTTACCCAGTAAGTCCCCTGCCTTCCTATTTGGGGAAGGGATCTGGAGAGGCATCTCTACCATCCTTGGGCACTGAACTGCCTCCCCGCCCCTCTCTCCACAGCCTGGTGTCTGCTTTCTTCAAGTGACCGCACAAAGCAAGCTGTCTCAGTGATGCCTCGTCTCCAGGCCCAGCGGCCACACCTGAGCCCTGGAGTGGCCCCTCCTGGCACCCAGCACCATTCCCGAAGGTTCCTGGCCTCCACTGTGCCATGCCGTGGTGAGAGCACGCTCCCTTCTCTGTGGCCACTCGGGCTCCTCCTCATTCCCTTTCAGGCGGTGACCGGAAGTCCTGGCAGGGGACCTGACCCCCGAGGGTGTGACGCTCTTGCAGAAATGAGTGCACAACTCGGGCTCCCAAGAGCTCTTCCACTTCCCGGAGAAGCCCCTGGAGCCCTAGTGACAATGGGGACAGGCGAAGAGACCCACCGTGGCGCTCAGGGCCTGCATGCTGTTACACATTTCTGTGTCACACGAGGAGGCCGAGGCCCAGGGAGTATATCACCAGTAAATGAAAAAGGTGGGATTTGCACCCACGCTTAGCCACCAGTCCTGGGCTCTCCCTTCTCTTCATGCTGCACAAAACCCCTCAGGGCAGGTGGACGAGGCCTCTCAGCGGGATGGATGGGGCCTTGAGTTATGAGGAGAATACTCATGCGTCCCAGGAGCTTTTGCTATGTGTGGTGTGAGGAGGGCCCGTCTTTCTCCCTGTGCCACACTCTGCCACCAGGATGGCATGTCCCGCACAGCCCCTCTCTGCGCCAGCACCCCTTCTAGCTGTCTCAGACTCCCCGGAGGGGCCTGTCTGGGAATCAGAAGGCCTCCTGCTCCCCTCCTGTCCCTACACCTGCAGTCACTGTCACTTTGCTCTTCTCTCCAGGAACTCTGCCCTCCAGCGGACTCTGGTCGGCTAAGCCCAGGCAACACAAGCCTGGGATGACCTGACCACCAACCCCACCCCCTGCCCAGCCGCCGCCCCGCATCTGGCCCCTTTGGACCACTGCTGGGAGTTCTACTGAGTTCTAGAGGCAAAAGGGAGCACCTGACAACATCTGAGCCCAGGACTGTTGGGATCAGAGACTAGGTCTTAACCTGTGTGTTCTGTGTCTTGCTCCCAGGACCGACACCTATGGAAGGGGAGGGAAGGGAGCAGAATTGGCCAGAGGGAGTTAGCCTGTGAAAAATGTCCCAGCCAATCTCATGGGAGATTGTCCCTCCTGTCCCTGAGGGAACAGGGCCCCCCTTGTTTCTACCTGCTGGGGCTTGGCCCTGGGAAGAGGCGTAGCCCTGGGCGAAGCTGCTTTCTTCCAGCAGAGGGCAGCTTCTGCTGGGTGGCGAATGGGTGGCCCTCAGCCAATGGTATCCCAGGGCTTGGGAGAAGCAAGTCCTTCAGGCCCAAAGGGGGACCTGCTGGCCCATCGCAACACTTATCATAGTCCATCCCTTTGCCTCGCCAAGCCACACCCAGGAAGAGTTTTGTGTTAGAAGAGGAAGCTGGCCAGTTAAGTCACCGGACGGGGACTGGGAGAGGAATCCACACCCACAGAAGGGTCCCGGGTGTGGGCAGACAGCTAGGACAAGCTGGGGGGACAGGACCTCTGTGAAGCCTCAGGGTGAGAGCAGAATTTCATGGGGAATCTTTCAGGCTGTTGGTTTGGCCTGGTTTAAGATGAATGTAAATTTAAGAAACTTTTATAATGAAAACAGCAGGGACGTAAAAATTCTGCCAGCTTGTTAGAGCAGAATGTCTACAAACATTTTGCAAGGGTTTTTGTATTAATCACTTTTTACGGTCACAAATGACTAAAACTCAATTGAATTAACTCAGGCCAAGGTGGGGGAATTTACTGCTTTTGTAAACAGACCAAGGAGGGGAGGGATAGACTGGCCTCAGGGAAGACGAGATGTCCCTCTCTCCCTTTCTCTGCCCTTCCACATATTTGAGGTGGGGGACGAGCCGTTGCTCCAAAGAAGGGGACTTGGCCCCCCTCCCATATTTTGCCCTGGGTCTGGTCCTGAGGCACTTTCTGAGCTGGGAGAGGGGAGTAGCAGCATGGAGGATGACTGGGAGCGCTCGCTGGGATCCACAGCCCTTGGAGGGCCACTGCGCCCCCCACCAGCTGCCCTAGGTGGGTCCAGTGACCCCGGAGACGGCAGTTCAGCCACAGGTGCCCTAGATCTGGGTTGTGTGGCTGCTGGCCTGCTGCTGCCGGAGGGTCCTTGCGCGTCAGCCCCGCGCCACCTCCTTCCTGCCCCAGCTGCTGCAGCACAGGTGAGGCCCAGGCCCAGAGCAGGGAGAACCAGCAAAAGCAGAGCCCGGAGCTGGCAAGGCTCAGAATTGGACTTAGGCTTTTCCCGCTGGCTTTTTTCCCTCCCTATTCCTTCCTCCCGGATTTCTTCAAAACCTAGGGGGATACACTCAGGATGTCTGGTCAGAGACAATAATGTCCTTCCCCTGGGCCAAATGGCCTGGCAAAGCCCAGGGTGGGGAAGGAGTGGTGTTGGGGAGCAGCTCACATGTCTGCCCAGTGGATTTTGCAAACTCCAGGTCCCCAAGGGCCTCTCAACTCGGAGCACCCGGAAGACAGGGCCAGACAAGGAAAGTGTGGATGACACCCAGCCCCAGGTGCCCCGAGAGCCAGGGCTGAGTGTTGCCGGTGCTCATCCAGCCATGTCAACAAGCCTACGGACTTACCAGGCTCTTCTGCTCACCACTATCCTTGCAGTACGAAACAGTAGCGGAAAGAAACAGGGACGTGAGCGTAGGTTCACCGAGCATCTCCTGCACGTGGGCACCCTCCCGGGGAGTAAACGCCCATTATCTATTTTAATTGCCACGTGCCGTCCTAGGCAGGCGATTTTATTGCCACTTGTTAAACCTAAGAAAAGAAACGGGCTTAGGAGACATTAGTAACTTGCCCAACCCCAGAGCCGGTGAGTGGCCAGGATTAAAATCTGGGCTGTCCGATTGAAGCCTGGGAGGGTCACACTGCCTGTGTCTGTGAGGCCGCAGCTCCTTCCATGTTCCAGGGAAAGTCACTTTACTGAGCCGAGCCTCACACCAGCCCCCCTACAAACAGAGCTAAGCAAAGCCGTTTGCTGCAAGAACAGGTCCATGGGAAAATGCTCGGGAAACTGTCCAGGGGTGTGCACATCGCACCATGAGCGGCTTCGACTCTCACCCCCTCAGCGGGTCACTGCAGGGCCCCATCAAATTACAAGGGCAGATCTTGTTGGCTGGTTTTCTATGTATTTACAAAGGCCCTCTGGCTGGAGAGGATAATGTGAGCCAGGGACCCCTCCTCCCGAAAACGAAGCAGAGCCTGTTTTTACCAGCAGGTAGGCGTCCTTGCAGAGGAACGCAAAGGCCAGAAGGTATTCTTTGACCTTGCCATCCCTCAGGGTCAGCCTCTGTTTTACCGATCTTGATACCCCAGTGCCCAGTGGATACACAGAGGACCTTTCTGTAAGGCCTCTCCAAGAAGGGCTTGTTGAATGGACACTGGGACAGATGTGGGGAGAGAGATCAGGTGACAGGTTTGCCGAGGGACATTTCTTGATGTCTAGTGCCATCAGATTTGACCAGGAGAACTATAAAATAGAGGAAGCTGGTCTTCAAAGCCTATGGCCTTTTTTTTCCTTTCTGTCTTTTTTAAAATCAGTCCTGGTGGGTCCAGCAGTAGAAGGATGCGAGTTTCTTGTCATAAAGACCTCAGAAATCTTGTCCCCTCTTCCGATCTGCAACCCCCAGGAGCTCCGACACCTTTCAGGTGCCAGATGCTTGCTTCTCTACCCCCATGGGGCCTGGGAAACCCAAGTTGATTTACCTCTCTTCCAAGGGAGGCAGAACCCAGAAGCGCTTCAAGGTAGATATTTCTGTTTGTTTCCTCCTCAAGAAAAGCATGACTAAAGACGCCCACACATTCCACACCCTCTTTTCAAGGCCCATTAATAAGGGACCTGGGGCCAAATCATAAACATGGCAAACTCTGTAACCACCAAGGCCAGCAGAGTGAGGGCCGCATTAAGGGGGAATTTCAGCGAAATGCCGCATGGTTCCTAAATTCATACCAGATGAGTTCCAGAAGATTAAAGTTATTACAATAAAGCCCCAGGGAATCAATCATGCTCTGCCGTATAACCTTCTTGGTTTACCTCGTCATTCACACAAATCACTTTCTCCAGCGCCTTGAGGAGGATGCGGAATTCATGGAGTTAAATGTGGCAAAAAGCAGAGGGAAAGACAGGAGGGGCAACAGGCTAGCTCCGACGGGTTCCGAGGACTCCGGACCGTTCTGGAGCTGGATGTGCACGCAAGCTGGGCTGCACTTGGGGTTGGCAGCGCCAGCTGTGGGGGCAGTCTGGCCGGGAAGGGAGGCTGGGGTCTGGCGTGTGGTGGCATGGCAGGGGGAGGCGAGGAAGCACAGAAGGGGAGGCGTGTGCTCCCTAACTCCCCAGCCTGCCTGGGGGTGGTCACTGTCCAAACGTTGATAAGAAACAGACTAAAAAGCTGCAAAGAGACTTGGGTAGTTGTGAAACATGGCACAGTTCTATTTGTCCTTTGATGCTGCTTTGATGTTTTCACTTTTTGTACTTTTTTTTCCCTCCCAAGTGCCTTCCAGCTGTCTAAGATAAATCTCCGGGGGCCAGGAACCACGACCAGCCCTCTGGCTCTCAGCTCCAGGCTCCTGCCTTGCCCCATGACCCTGTTCCTGCGTGGAGGGGGGCACCCGAGGCCGCTCTGGTGCTCCCACTCCCCTACATCTGTCCCTCCTTCCCCACTGCACCTCTTATCTCCACTTGACTGCAGCGTCCTCGAACAATCCCCACAAGGGTTTCCAACCTCTCAGACCCACACCCGCCTAGAGACCCTGCCCGGGCACCCAAGTCTTGCTCCCATCCTCTGCAGGCACGCCAAGCTTAGCCACACTTGGTTGTTTTGTCCCCAAAGGCCCTCAGTCCTGGCCTTCTCTTGAGTCCTTATTCCTGCCTCATGATATCGAGTGGGACGTTCTGTGGCATTCAGAGAAGATCCGGCTCTCAGCGTCAGAAACAGAGTTGGACCCAACGACCAAGCAAGATACTCACAAAATCGGCGGGCGTCAGTGCGCTGCCCCATTTCCCACGGACACATTCCTACTTCCACTAACATTTAATTGAGCATTAATTAATTAATTGTTAAACTAACAATTAATTAAGCATTAATAGTGCGAGGATTTTCTATAGTCTTCTTTTTCTGTGCTGTCTCTTTCAGGTTTTGATGTCAGAGTTAGGTTAGCTTTCCAAAAAATAACTAATAGAGTTGTTTCGTTTTGTTTTGTTTTTTTCCTGAATGTGGTCTCGGGATCTATTTCGGTTCAGGACGTCCAGAAAAGAGTTGGGATCAGGTGCTTTATGGAGTGTAAATCTTCAACAGTTGTTCTGGTTTGCTTTTTTGGCTTTTTTATCTCTTCTTGAGTCCATTTTGATCATTTGCGTTTTTTCTAGGAAAGAGGACATTTTATTCAGGTGTTCAAAGTCATTAATATGTTTGTATAATTCTGTCCCTTCTGTTTTATACCCAAATTTGGATATTCGTGCTTTGTCTTACTCTGTATCTTTCCCCCTTTCCTTCCTTGCCTCCTTGTTCCTTTTTCTTTTCTTTTATTAGTTTATTTTTGTTTTCCTTAACAGGGCTAGTTAATATCCTATCCTATCCTGTCCTGTCCTGTCCTGTCTTGTCCTGTCCTATTCTATTCTATTCTCTCCCAAAGATTCACTTTCTCTATCAGGATCAATCGTATGCTGCATTTCTGTTTTAACTTCTTACTTTGCTTATGATTCTGTGTTTAATATTCTTTTTGTGACATAAGTTTTTAAAAATTTATTGAATAGAATTCTTAGTTCACTTGTTTTTATTATCACATTTGTTACTAAAAGATATTCATGGCTACAGATTTTTCTAGGATCACAGCTCTAACAGTATCCCAAAGATTTTAACAAAGAGTGTTGTTTTAAGGAAGTTTGTTGATCTATCTTAAGTTTTATTTTGACTAACATATTATTTAGGAAAGAGCTTTTCAAATTCCAAAATTGTTCCTTGTAATTGGCAAAGACTGGACTTATGCTGGGTGTTTCTAGTTTGACTCTGGATATTATGGCAAGTGGCTTCTGGTATTTTTTTTTTAATTCAAGATTTTTTTTGTGAAATACTATAAGAAAAGTGGACTGTAGAAAAGAATGTAAACTTTCTGTTTAGAACGCATGGAGACATTTTCATATATAAATTAAGTACATGTGTTTATGTAAATATATGTATGTTATATATAATCAATTAACTATTGATTCTTGGATCCAAGAGAATCTACTTGGATTCTCTGTATTTTACTCATCCTTAATTTCTTTTTTATCCCCCATCCTTAATATCTTGACATACAGGATTAAATAAGAGCTACAGTAAAGTCTTCTAATGATTTTGTGTTTTGCCAGATTTATTCTTTTATTTACTCTGGATTTTTCTTTATTTATTATTGCTATACTACTTAGTAAATAAATGTTTTTGACAGCTCAATCTTTACTATAAATTGAATGAACAGAAAAGTATTATAAAATATTTTATATTTTTATACTGAATAATTATTATGTTCAGTACAGTATTTTTATATTGAATAAAATTCAATATTTTGTAACATATTCCTTATTTTGGCCCATGTATGTTAACACTCAGATTTCTATTTATGTACACTGAAATGGAATATTTTTGCTCTTCTTTTTACTTTCAACCTTCCTAAGTTTTTTTCTTTTAATTGTATATTTTTGCAGAATGCATGTGATTTGGTTTTGAATTATTTTGTTTTGGCCCTGACTGATAGCTTTTCTTTTATGAGTTAGGTTTATAGCTAACTCATAAAAAGACAGCTTTAGTGTTCTATTTTAATGTTTCCTGGGTGTTTTTAATTTTTCTCTATCTTTTGAATCATGGTCTGTATTCTTTCACCTAAAAGCCAATGCCAGGAATGAGGAAAGGGATATAGTTGATTTTTGGTCTTACTTTACAACTTAAAATACTAAAGCAGATTTATTACCCTGTTATAAGATTCAAAACATTGTGAAGCCAGATTAGAAAAATGGCCCATGGCTCGAGAACTTTCTATGATTTGATTTCAGTTTTTCTCTAGAGAGTCACCTGTAATCTATAGTTATAAAATTAGTTGTCTCCTGACCTTAGCCCCCCTTCTATGAAATCTGATGACTGAAAATTTTAAAAAAGACCCTACTTGGTAACAAGTTCATCTTTAACCCCTCTGCCCATGCTGATTAGCATTTAGGAGAAGCTAAAATGGCGTTTACCTTCTGGTCTCAAAAGTGCACCAGAGGCTGGCCCTCTACGCTGGAGGGCACTAGGGACATTCAGAGTCCCTTTCCTCTGCTAGACAGTGCTGTCCTGAGGTGGCTTATTTTGTGATGACCTCTGTCCCTGGGTTTTGTCCCCGCTGTGGTGTGTCTCAGGGTGGCTCGCGAAGATTGTGAAATGAGTTCTGTGTGGATGATTATTTCCCCTTTTTCCTGGATTGAGTTCTTTGGTTCATTTGAAAAATTACTGGGCAGGAGGCCTGGCAGCATTGACCCGAAATGCCATCTTAACTTACCCTGAGTCTGTCTTCTTCTCCAGGATGGGACTCTCGGAAGCAGGAAGAGTATCTTTGTCATGTTTGGGATTCTAGCAGCTAGCCTAGTGCCGGGCGGGTAGGAATGGGCTCACGAAGTGTTTGTGGAGCACGAACCTCAGCAGTGTGCGGGACGGACTTGTGACTGGGGGCTCTGGTCGGCAGTCCAGCTACTGACGGTCAGATTCAGAATCGCTGTCGCAGCTGCTACCTGCCAGGTCATACGCCGCTTGGACGCTGTGACTTTTTGTTTAACTTTTATCTTTATCGTAGCTAATAGTACTGTTTTGAGAAAAGAACCTAGAAGACACTAGGTTAAGTGAAATAAGCCAGACACAGAAAGACAAATGCGTGATCTCACTTATACGTGGAATCTTTTTAAAAAGCTGAATTCATTCTGCTCTGAAGAACAGAATGGTGGTTGCCAGGAGCTAAGGACATGGGGGCAATGGGAAGCTATAGGTCAAAGAATACAGAGTTCAAACTACGTCAGATGAAGACTTCTAGAGATGTGATGTACAGTGTGGAGACAATAGTTAATAACGCAGTCTTGTAAACCTGAAATTTACTAAGAGAGTAGATCTCAGGGGCTCTCAGCACACACGTCCAGAAAGTGGTAACTATGAGGAAGTTGGATGTGTTAATTATTGTGACTATGTATTTCATTATGTATATGTATATTAAAGCATATTGTACACCTTAAATATCTACAATATTTATTTTAAAATAATAAAGAATTAAAAACACTTCACTATAAAAAAAAGCTTTATTAAAAAAAATTTTCTTCTTTAAAACAATCATTAAAAACATTTAGGGTATATTTTCTTGTGATCTTGATTTTTATTATGATAAAGTCCAGAAATTCCTTGGGAGAAGTAATTAATGGTCAATGTTCAGAATGGAAAGTTTAACTTTCACTAAAGAAGAACCATTTTCAAGTTCATATAGACAGTAAATTAGCCTCTGGAGCAATAATGCTGTCCTCAAGAGCCTCAACCATCTGGAGAAGTGGTTTCCATGTGAAAATTTACAGTTTCATGGTTGCATTTTAGTGTTTCCAGTTAGGTTTCTCATGAGAACTTTCTTTCCTTTGGTGAAGTTATTTAAATTTCACTATGGCTTACATGGCACCCAGAATTCCAAATTCTCACTCTAAAAGATTCAGTGTCTTGGGTGTATGAAAATGTCCCCTTCCTTCGATGATATTTAATCTCCCAAAAATGGATATCCACTTTTTATAAAATAAATTACTATTCTCAATCTGAAAGACTACTTTTAGATTCTGTTTCAAGAATCCTGATAAATACTGTTGTAGAAATAGCTTGTTTTTTTTTTTTTCTTTTCCTTCTCTCTCTTTCTGTAGTCATGAATGATCAATGGATTCATGAATTTAAAAGGATTTAATGTTGTTGTATCAGTGAGAAGATAATTTTGTACACACCTATTTCCCATTTTATCATTTTTCATTGTTAAGAAATAAAAGATGGGTTAAAAGGATAAATGCCATCATTCTAATATATAATATTTAAAATAATGTGGCTTGTTATTAATAAACCTCCCACATCATGTAGGTTTTATTTTAGTCAAAAAAGTTTTTATCAAGTCATTTGTCTTTTTTATTATAATCACTTGGACACTATTGACTTGAAGTACCAGATACTTGAACTGAAAGTTCAAGGAAATTGTTCAGAAAAATTACTCTATGAGTGGACAACTACAGTAACCAAAGAAGGACGTATTTTTGGGTAAGTTAAGGAAAAAAGATTGTTGTGGAATATTGATCTGAAGTAACACACTTACATTTAACTAAGTGTTTTACCCTCCGTCCAGCTCTTTTTCCTTCCATGCCTGCTTAGACTGAGTTGAAAGAAATCCTCACCTCATCTATTTTTCTACTTTATCTCTTCTATTGAAATGTGTGTTTGTGTGTGTGTGTGTGTGCTTTAAAAATATTTTAATGATTACATTAGGGGTTTACAATATATGTTTTAAAATAATCCAAGTTCACCTTCAAATATTATTGTGCCACCTCATGTGTGGGATAAGAACCTTTATTTCCAATTTTTTCTTTTATCTTTTGTTCTACTATTGTCACATATTTTACTTTTACATAAACCACAAACATATAATACATTGTTACTATTATTGCTTTAAATATTCTGTTATTTTTTAGAGTAATTAAAAATAAGAAAGAAATTTTATTTTATGTTAACTTAGTTCATTTCCACCACTCTTCATTTCTTTGTGTAGATCTCTTTTCCTAAACTAGGTCATATTCCTTTTTCCTGAAGAAATTCCTTTAATGATTCTTATGGAGAAAGTCTGCTAGGGTGAATTATCTCCATTTTTGTCTAAGAAAGTCTTTATTTTTCCTTCCATTTTGAAGGATTATTTTCACTGGCTTTAGAATTTTGTGCCAACAGTTTTCTTTTTCTTTCAGTATTTAGAAAATAGCCCTCTGTTGTAATAGTTTCTGCTGTGAAATCTGTTGTAATTCTTATCCATGGTCTTTGTTAGGTAAGGTGCCTTTTCTCTCTGACTGCCTTAAATAAAGATTTTCTCTTTGTTTTGGTTTTCAATGGTTTAAATATATGTGTCTATTTATTGGTGTGTGTGTGTGTGTGTGTGTGTGTGTGTGTGTGTGTAAGCACACATGTGCTATTTATCCTGCTTGGTGTTTTGTGAGCTTCTTGGATCTGTGGTTTAGTGTCTGTCATTAATTTGGGAAACTCCTTGTTCTTGCATGCTATTTCCTCAAATACTTCTTCTACTCTGTCATCTGTCTCTCTACTCTTAAAATCCCAAGTATGTGAGTCTTACAATATTTGATATTGTCCCACAACTCTTGGATGTACTTTTCATTTTTTCAGTTGGAACTTCCCTTTTATATATTTTTATTTCTTTTTTAGCTCTAATTTTTAAAAATTCAGGTATAGTTGACACACTGTTGATTAGTACATCAGAGTGATTTGAATTCTATATCTTACCCTATGCTCAGAACTATTTCCTTTCGCATTTCAGTTTAGCTAGCTTCTACCAATCTGTCTTCAGACTCATTGATTCTTTCTTCATCTGTGTTATACCCATTGATCCCGTACCCATATTGAAAGCATTCTTTGCCTGTGTTACTGTGTTTTTCATTTCTATCATTTCTACTGGATTCTTTCTTATAATTTTAATCTCCCTGCTGAAATTACCCATCTGTTCTTACATATTGTGCTTTTCCCCTTAGAACCTTTAAGATATTAGTCATAGTAATTTTATATTTCTTGTCTGAGAGTTCCAAGTTCCCAGCTGTATCTGACTCTGGTTCTGATCTTTTCTTTATCTTCTACAGTGTGTTTTTCTTGCACTGTCATATGCCTTCTATTCTTGTCGTTGCGGAAAGTTGGATGTGTTTTGTAGGAGAGTAGATATTGAGACAAACATTATTTTGTGCTTGGATATGGGCTTGCTTTTCCTTCTGCTAAGTTTGTAGTGTGGGGTTTGTGTTGATATAGTCAAGAGTTGGGTTTTGTTGAAGTTTGTTGTTTCCCTGGTTACCTCAATATACCAGAGGCTTCAGATTCCCCTAGTAATGCCTTGTGTTTAGGGTGTGGGCTAGTTTTCCCAAGGGTTTTTTTCCACTGTCTGCACTGCTTGGCTGGGGATTTAACTGGTTGGCGCAAGGTCTCTGCTTTGTGTTATTCTCCAGAGAGAATCCATTTGTTGTAACTCTCCCAGCTATGGCCCACTGTTACTTTCACTTGGTGTTTATCAGCATGGTGTTGGGGAAATAGGAAAGAATCAGACAGACACAGTGAAAGTGGTATTGGGGATTGACATCAGTAAGTGCCCCTTTAATTCCTTTAGCTGTCATGCTGGGTCCAGTACGTTTTCCTGGCTTTCTCCAGGGAGAGGATTCACTTTTGCCCTTCTCTTCTCCCAGCTGCAATGAGTTTCCACTGATGTTCTCAGGCTGCAGTATTTGTTATTCTTGCTCAGAAGAATGAGTCTGTTCTTACCTTTCCCTCTCCTGCACAGTGAGTGTGACTATCTCAACTCTCCTTGAATGCCTTGCAGGGTTGATGGGAGAAAGAGGCTATAAGAGGCTGACAGCATCCTTATATCACCACTTAATTCCCCTGCTGTAGGGTTTCATGTTGTCCTGCTAGCCCACATGTGGCATTTACCAATTCACTAAAAAGTTTCAGTTGAATCTTCTTACCAGTTACCATGGCACCTGGTGGTGTCCACTCCAGAAAAGCCAACGCTCAAACTCCATTTCTCCCTGCACGCTTCTGTCTCTCCCCAGTTGTTGGGCTAGTCGGTTGACCTGTAATCTCCATTCTTCAATGGTCTGAGTTCAAGATATATCATTATTTTGCAATTTATCAGTTCAAAAAATGCCATTGATTTGCAATTTGTCTAGCTTTTTTCTTGTTGTAAGGATATTTTTTAGGTCTCCGTGTCTGTTGAGCTGGAACTGGAGGCTCTTTCCTCAGATGGAAACATGTAGAAAGCAACAGTCTCAGATATGTGTGCCAGAACTACCGATTCCCTCTTTTTTCCTGGAGAGGAGACCCATGCGAACTGGTGTGTGGGGCCTTGCTCTTGTTTTGAAAAACACATCTGCGCAGACTCGTGTTTGCCAGAAACCTCAAGTTGTTCAGCTAGTCTCCTGAGTCCTATAGTTTTCCTATTTTGGAAGAAGCTTTGGAAAATAAGGATGAAGATTGAGCTGTGTTATAACCAGGGCTTATGTATTCCGATATGAGAGGTGCCGGCTGGAAGAATCGTTATGGACGGAATGTGGTCAAGGCAGAAACCGAGCTGGACTTTTGGGACTGTCACGGTAAGCCCTAGGGGAGCTTGTTAGTGCCCCGGTGCTGGAGCTAGGGCCCACAGCTCCCCGGAGAAGGTCTTGTAATAGTGGTTTGAGAGAGGAAGTAAAAGCTTCCTCTTTTAAGCCATGTCATAAACTCCCTCAGCAAAGTTGTTTGTAGAAAGTGGTGGAACAAATATTTTTAAGGAACAGCATGGGGAATGTTAGGATGCTGTCCAGCCAAGGAATTTAATATCACCTGAGTGAAGTGAAAACGTCCAGTTGCTGAAGAATGTTGAATAAGGCAGCCCAGGAAGGGACCTGAGACTGTTTGCCACCTACCCTCCCCAAGGGTGTGAAGGGAAGTGCCCTTCCCACAGTGTTGGGGGAAATAGGAAGGGTTGGGGATCCAAGAAGAGCAACTTGGCTATCATCCTATACATCCTTGTATTAGTTTGCTGAGGCTGCAGCAACAAAGTGCTACAATCTGGGGGTTTTAACAACAGGAACTTATTGCCTCATAGTTCTGGAGACTTGAAGTTTGAAATTGAGATTATCATCCTTCTCAGGGATGTGAGGGAAGGTTCCGTTCCAAGTCTCTCTCTTTGGCTTCAACATGATCGTCTTCTTTTTTTCTTTAAAGATTTTATTTATTTGACAGAGAGAAACACAGTGATAGAGGGAACACAAGCAGCAGGAATGGTAGTGGGAGAAGCAGGCTTCTTGCTGAGCAGGGAGCCCAATGCGCAGGGTGATTTCCCCTGGGATCATGACCTGAGCCGAAGGCAGACGCTTAATGACTGAGCCACCCAGGCGCCCCAAGATGATCGTCTTCTCACTGTGTCCTCACATCATTTCCCTCTATGCATATTTGTCTCTGCTTCCAAACTTCTCCTTTTTTTAAGGACACTAGTCATCATGGGTTAGGGTCTATCATACTCTTCATGTTGACTTAACTAATCACATCCACAAAGACCCTATTTCCAAATAAATTCACAAACTGAGGTATTGGGAATTGAGGACATCAGCTTATGAATTTTCAAAAAGCACAGTCCAACCCATACCATTCCTCATTTTAGAGATTGGGTGCTGAGAGTTGGAACGTGGAGGGGAGCACCTGGCAACAGATAGCACTTGAGGGCCAACTGTGTGGCACCATCTGGGGCTGGCACCATGATTCAATCTAACCTGCTGCCTATTCTCTGGAGTCCACATCGTAGTGAGGAGACAGAGACAATCGGCAAGAAAATGAACAGCTCCAGGGAGAAATAGGCATTTTGAAAAACATAAAAGAGGGTGGTACTCTGGATCTAGACGTTGCCTGGGTGTGTGTTGGGGAAGATCACCTTCAACCAGCCACAGGAGCCAAGGGAAAGGTCATGGGTGTCATGTTAAGTGCACAGGAGGCCAGTGGAAGGCTTTCAACTTGGTGGTTCCTTGCCATTATTTACTTTGTAAAGAACCTTTCTGATGTTGGGGAGCACACACAAAGTGGTCCATATGGTCCCTTTAGCCCTCCAGTCCCATGGTTGGATCCTGGCTCTACTTCTAGTGCAAGGTAATGGGCCTGCAGCATCTTCTTTTTCCATCTCTCAAGATATTACCTATCCTTTAGGGATCCCTCAGCTGAGTCCGAATTCCACTCTTGTTGTTGCACTGACTCTGGTTTCCCAGCTAGAGAACTTGCTTCGTTCCCCACTCCTGGAACTTTTACATCCTGCCGTGTGGTGGGGACAGATGTATGGCTCACCCTCCCCAGAGGAAAGCATCCTCAGGGCTGGGCTCTGCAGTGCCCAGGATCTCGCTTGGCTTCCTGCACATGGTAAGGGCTGGGTCAGTGTTTGAGGGGGAGAGGAGAGACATGGAGAAGGGCTGGAAGGAGGGAAGGAGGGAGGGATGGAGGGAAGGAGCAGAGGATGGAGGAGAGGAGGAAAGGGGAACAGGGAGAATCACTATTTGCTAATCAAATACTGGGGTCATATTACAGGGTTAAGCTGGCCTAGCGACCATCTATGATAGTGTGTGTGTGTGTGTGTGTGTGTGATGGGATGCTGTCTCTTCTTAGGCAGTGCCCCTACACCTCCAGTGAACCATCAGTGAGATGCAGGGTCAGGGCAGGGCTGTGGAGCAGAGTTAGTCTCGTCACCTGAACCTGCACTTGACTCTGACTCCGTGACCTTGGGCAGATTACTGAGTGCTCGTCTCTCAGTAGACGAGAGGAGGAGAATTCTCATGAGGAGAATACTCTTGACTCCCCCACTGAGTGGTTGTGGTGATCCATTGAAGTGCATTTGCTTTAGAGAACAGGATTTGCTTTAGCGAACAGACCTTACCATGGTTTCTCACAATGTCCCAAAGGCCTAAATGCTGGGGAGTGAACCCAAGTCCTCGAAGATCTTTCTTCTTCCACAGGGAGGCCTGATTCGGACTGCTTCCTCTTGCTAGGATGACTGCAACAAGCCACTCCTCTCTGGGCTCCTTTCTCCCACAGCCAGGAATAGGTAGGAGGTCAGAGAAGCATGCCGTGCTGTAGCCTGATGAGGGCAGTGCAGGGAGCCGGGGCTCCGGAGCCTGTCTGCTCTGAGTTCAAATCCGCTTCAGTCACTTGCTGGCAAGTTCCTGAAACTCTGAGAGCCCAGGGTGTTTTCACCATGATACCTCCCTTGTAGGCTTCTGGAATAGCAAGTGAGGTAATGATGTGGTTTCACGAGGGTGGGCCACACTTGCTTGACCTTTCCCTCCTCCTTCTACCCCATGTGACCATCACCCCATGATGGTAATGGGCACATCTGAGCCATTCCTGGTAGCAGCGAGGGCAACTCTCAGTTGTGGCCCAGGAGAAGGGCCTGGCACATAACAAGTGAGCAAGAAATGTTTGTTCTATTTTTGTGTAACTGCCGACTTTTCTCCCCGGTGGTCCTCCTCGGGTCAGGAGATGTTCTCTTGTCCCCTTCCTTGCCCTTTGAGGCTGGCAGAGCCTGGCTCTCTGGGTGTGAGCCCATGAGCTGTGGTCGTGAGCACTGGCTGTGACATCCCATCCTGACTTACCAGAAGATGTCATACGGTGTGCCTCTGGGAGCTGTTCCAGTACGTAGGTCACCTGCCAGTTAAACCAGGGACCTCATGGCTAGATGTGAAGAATCACTTAAGGACAACTCTGTGTTCAGTCTGGGCTCACACTGTTGGTTTGCGGCGGGAGGAACTTCATGGGTATGGAGAAGGCCGGTTTTGCTCAGCTGGGACAAGTGCATCTGGGCAGCTTTGTTGTGGGGCCCCAGAACACTGGCATTTGTGTCACATGGTAAGACCAGAGTGGCACCTCCTCTGTAGATGAAGAGAGACAGTCTGGGCAGGTGAGCTGGGGCAGGAGAGGTGGCTGGCAGAGGGAGGCCCGTGTCTCTCTGTTCAAGAAAAGCAAAGCAGAGGGGACTTTGGGGGACAGGCCACCAACTGGGGGGCCTGAGATGGGGAGGGTTCCCGCTCTTCCCAGCCTCCTTGGCTTGTGTTGAAGGGAAACAATAATGGGGCTTGGTTGGAGGCTTCTGGAAGGCTGGCAGAGAGACAGTCACAGCCCATATATCTGAAGAACTAGAGGGTTAGGCTTCACCGAGACAGCTGAGCAGGAACTACTGCCTGTGTCTAACTTCCCTGAGCAGCAGAGTAGAGGGGGGCCGAGGGGCGGAGTGGGGGCTGCGGGGCGAGCCGGCAGTATCCCAGGGAAGCTCCTGCCTGCTGGGACGAGCACTCGCCCTGCTGAGGAAAAGTGTGACATGGACTAACTGCAGCCTGAAGCTGAGTTCCTCTGAAGCCTAAACATTTCGTGTGTCCTCTTTGTATCACACAGTGGTTTCCACCTGGCCGGCCCTCCCCGGAACCGTGCGGGAGACGTCTCTATTCGGTCACTTGGGGGGTCTGAGAACTACCTGAAGGAGATAGGAGGGTTGGCGACGGTGACCATGCTCCATCTTGCAATAATCTATGAAATAGTTTTCACGGGGAAACTTAATGAAAATCGCATTGGCTGGTGTCCCCCCCGGCGTGCCCCTGGATCTGGAAGGTGGGTCTAAGGTGCACGCTGCTCCATTGCAGGGGGACCGGCTCCCATGCCTTTTATTCACTGTGCTTTTCTGGAAGCCTGTTTTCTCCAGGAGGCCTTTTCGGACTTATCAAACCCATCCCTCCCTGCCAACGCATCACGTGGTCAGCATGCCAGCGTAATTACCATTTAATGAAAACTATCATTTGCTGGACGCCGCGCTGAGGGGTTTGTGTGTATCATCTCAATGCTCAGAGAGACCCTGTAATATAGGCGCTATTATTATCCCCGTTACAGCGGAGGAAACTAAGGTTCAGAGAGGCTCGGCGAGTTGCCTGATATCACACAGCTGCGAAGTTAAAGACAGAGCCAGCTGGATCTTCATGGGTATGGAGATACCCATGCTCTGCCACCAGCCCAGGAGACCCATGGAGCTCCAGCTGTGGGCCCCACAGCGGGCTGTCGCAGCGGGCTGGTGGGGCTGCCCTCTGAGAAGTGTCCCTGCCACCTCGCCTTCCAAGGAGGAGATTATTCATCGCAGACTCCGAGGGGGGCGCTGAGAGCGCAGAGCACCACCATGTTGCAAAACCCTCCACAGCGGTGCCTGGCCCCCTGCCAGGCTGGGACCAGGGACCTGATCACCGCAGGGCACAATTAAGCCTTCCATTTGTGCTTCCACACACGTACCGGGGTGCCGGAGGCTTCGAAGGCCCATGTGATGGATGCTGTGGCTCTCGTCTGCCGTTCTGGCCCAAGGTCTCCACAGCTGTGAGACTCTGCCTGTCACCCAGCTCCACTCAGAAAAACAGCAGCCCCTTCTTAGAATCAGATGGCTGGTCACCCGAGCCGCTTTCCCAGATCCCTCCCATCCCCTCCGCATGCTTACTACGATTGGGTTTAGGTTGCCACGTCGAAAACATTAAGCAAAACATGACTGTTTTTATATGTAAAGCTAAATTTGAGCCAGTAATCGTGCACTCACAAAACTGGAAGAGAAACTCAGAGCTCAAGGCCACGGTCAGAGAGGCAGTTTTCCTGTGCTGTCTTTTTAATTTAATTTAATATAATTATTCTATTCTATTCTATTCTATTCTATTCTATTCTATTCTATTCTATTCTATTCTAATTCATTTTTTTAGAGAGGGAGGGGGAAAGGGCTGGGGAGTAGGGAAAGAGGGAGGAGAGAAAGAATCCCATGCAGACTCCCAGCTCAGCTTGGAGCCCAAGCCAGGGCTCCATCTCACGACCCCAAGATCATGACCTGAGCCGAAATCAAGAGTTATACGCCTAACTGACTGAGCCACCCAGGTGTGCCTCCTGGGACGTGTTACCGGGAGTCTGGACGGTTATGGGCTCAGCCGACGGAAATGCCATCAGCCCAGTTGCAGAAAGTCAGGGGGAGGGGGACACCAGAAGAAGGAGGAGCTGGAAAGGACATCACCCCCCACCCTGTCCTGCCACCACCCTTCGAGTACCTTCCTCTCTTAGGGGTGACAGACGTGTTTGCTGTGCCTCAGTCTTTGGTCGTCCCAGAGTGGGAGGCGTGTGGACTCCATGCTGACCTCCCACAGATGAGTTTATCAGGTTGGCTGCCCTGGCAAGACCACTGTTGTCTATAGTATGGCCATCTCTGAAACACGTATTAATATATTCGACGTATATACACCTTGTCAGCGTGGTGAGATTTGGTTTGCTATGACAGATCAAGGAAAATAGATGCGCGGTGATTGCCAAGAAGCTGCCTCTGGTTTTCCAGTCTTTGGGACTCAGGGCAGTCAGGGAAAGAAAATGTCTGCCTTGGCCAAACCCGGGTGTAGTTACAAAAGTCAGGCATTTTCAGATTTCTTGAACAAAGCCGGGGTCTGAGTTCTGGCGCCCCACCAGTCCCGGCCCCCCAGGCAAACCCAGGGCATAATGGGCTTCAGGACACGGGGGCAGAGCCCGGCCTCTGCCTTCTGACCACAGCCACTTCTGGTCTTTGCATTTCCTTTGTTCATCTGACTTTCTCTCAGGACATTCTCTCTCGAGGCCACAGGACACAGCTTTTGCCCCTGAAAATGTAGAGTCCCCCATAAGTACCCACCTCTGACGGTCACCTCGACAACTCCCTGGGGTCTTCTGCTTGAAGACTTGCCCTAGAGATCGAGACACTCCTTCCCTTCTGGATGCCACTCCGCCAAACCCCGAGTGTGCTGTGGGTCCCTCGGTCGTGGTTGCTGAGAACTCCCCACACAGCATAGCGACCAAACATGCCTGTCCTTCCCCCCGGACCTTCTTCCAGACCTTTCAGGAATATGATTCTGCACCTCTCACTGCTTCTTGCTGGAACACACACTCATAAAGACACACATTTATGAAAGTCACTGCTTTCTGGATGCCCTTCAAAGGCAGAGGAAATCCAAGGAAGAAAGCTGGGGCCCAGTGAATAAAATCAGCAATCCAGCAAACACACACAGGAGAGTAGAGAAGGCAGTGGGAGGTTTACACATTTGAGAGACAGTACTCAGGGGCTCCCCTGGTCAATGGGGAGTGAAACACACTCAGCTTTCAGAGTCCAGCCCCTTTGGGC
>CM053617.1:38003005-38040155 GCA_028646535.1 Procyon lotor | reverse complement strand
GAGTCATTATCAAGTTTTTTGGTTTTTTTTTAAGATTTTATTTATTTATTTGACAGAGAGAGAGAGATCACAAGCAGGCAGAGAGTCAGGCAGAGAGAGAGGGGGGAAGCAGGCTCCCTGCTGAGCAGAGAGCCCGATGCGGGACTTGATCCCAGGACCCTGAGATCATAACCTGAGCCGAAGGCAGAGGCTTTAACTCATTGACCCACCCAGGCGCCCCCATTATCAAGTTTTAATAAAGAGTGTTTTTCTCTCCTGATGGATAGTCCTCCACCCCCTGGCGTATCCTGCTGTCATCGGGGCAGTGAGGCCGCTGCGGGATTTATGTTAGCAGTCTGTGGGGTGGGACAGGGACAGGCCCATCTTCCCGGTCCGGCGTGCAAATCACACACAAGGGCACGGTCACGCTTCCTGCAGTGTCTTCTCTATGCTTCCCGTGGGAGACACTGAGACTATTTCCACTCCAACGCATTTATTAAGCCAGTTTGGGATGGAGTCTACGTGGGGCCTGGAAGTCTTTATTTTCTTCTTACTCAGAGGTTAATAGTCAGACCTGGGAGCCGTGGCAGAGACATTGTCTAAGTCAGAGCCCGCGTCCCCTTCCCTCTGAGCTGCCTGGCCCAGATCTCCAGCCGCCATGCCTTTCTGGTTCATTCATTCCACAAGAGTGACCGAGAGCTTCCTTAGCAGGAACTGGGCATAGACAAATTCATATGAACTAATGGCTGGCCTTGAGGTGCTCCCACAGAATGGACACAAGCCCACTGGACAGACAACCACAATGGGGGAGATAAGTGTAAGAAAGGAGGTGCCCAGGGTGCGGCCCGGATGCACGGGTCTCATCTTGGGGGAAGGTGGTCAGCCCGCCCAGACTCACCTGCCAGCCTGTCCTTCTCCACAGCTGCCTTAACACCAATGGCACCTTCTTGCTCCCCTGCACTCTGCTCCCTCCTCCTGGCCCAAGCTTTTCATTTTATCCTTAGGTGTTTTTACTGAGGACTTAGAAATGTCGCCTTTGGTTCCTGTCTCCTGCCATGGCTTGAGCTGAGGGGAGGACTCACCAAATCTCTAAATGTCCTATTCCCACCCTGGACCAGCCCAGCTGTCCCCTGAACATGCCCCATAATGACCAGGATGTCGATGACCCTCAATGTGCCTATTGCAAGTGAGAGATGCAGGAAGAATCTTTTTTGCTTTGGGAACTCAGTCTTCCAAACTCTCCTCTCTTGAACGCCATGGAAGGTATGATCAAAGACGGTGCAGCTTCTACGGGGCTAATGAAGAGTTCCGCATGCTGGCTGTGCTCCCCAGACAATTTTCTTTTCATATTTGGACAATAAAGACCCCTATGACATCGGACCCTAATGTTTACCCGGGACCCATTATTGTGACCTCGCTGCTTATTAAGAAAACAAGGCTGGGCGTCGACTGCGCACAGCTCCTGGGTGTCCGTGTCAGGAATGGGGGATCCGTCAGGCTTTGGTGCTGACGGATCGGCCGAGGAGGAATTCCTCAGCACGCCCACCGCTGCCTTGGTGGCCCTCGGCTGCTCCCCTCCATCAAGGTCAATTTAAAAAAAAAATGATTATTACTTTGGCCCAAAGCCCAGCGACAAATATGGCTTTTGTCCAAGAACGGGCCACAGGCCCAGGTCTGTTATTCTTCACCCCAGATGCTGTAACTTGATAAAAGAGGACATGGTGGGCACTACAGAACCTGGCTTCAGATCCGAGCCCTCCTTTCCCGGGGCTGGAAAATGACACCCCGAGAGAAGCTGTGGGAGCACCCTGCATGCGTCCCCGGGGAGGCCCCCCACAGACTCAGTGCGTCTGCATACAGATGGGGTTGGACCTGGTCCAACGAAGATGGGGACAACCCCACCCAACTCTGCTCCTCCACTGTGGGCCCCTCCCTGGAAGCGCCAACGGGGAGGGGGAGATCGTGGCTTTGAGCCTGGGGGCCCAGGGGATGAGCCGCAGCTCACCTTCTTCTCAGCTGCATGCTCTCGGGCAAGGCCGGGCCCACCCTGCAGTGGACACAGGGGTTAACAGGCCGCCCAGCACCATCTCTGGCACACAGGAAACGCCAAATGCAAGTCTCCTTTCACGGCATTCATTTCCAGCCAGCCCTTTGTTCGTGTGCTCATATCATCCATCCTCTTGCGGGTCCAATTTGTGTGTCTCACGAGACCATGTGGACCTCCTCTGAGAGCCCCCTAGGTGGCCCCCCCGCCCCCCTGTCATAGGGAGACCCAGCTGCCTCCCGCTCTGGGGGAGGGAGTGAGCATTGAAGGCCATCGGAGTGGCCCTGGGGAGCACCCCAGTGTCCGAGTTGTCTTGTGGGTGTGACTGGTCATGTCCAGAGTGAGATGAGTCTGATGGTTGGGATTCTCCCTGAGCCCACAGGGAGGCCATCCTGCCCTGGCCTTGGGTGGGCAAAGCAGATTTGGGGTATTGGATGCTCAGGATCTGGGTCTAAATCTCATTTCATTTCCTCTTTCTGAGTAAAGACAACGGGATCCCAGGGGAGCTCACAGCTACCATGTTTCTGCTAAGTGTCCCCACGAGATGGCACATCTGCCTCTTCCAGGACCTTCCATGATGCTTGGAGAAGGGCAAGATTAGTTCCGTTATGCCACCTGGTTAAGGATCTCAGCGGGCCACAGAAGTGTGAGCAGACGGAAGACGGGCACATTTTGTCAGAAGTGAGTGTCAGCAGCTTTGGGGCACACTGGGGCACACTGGGGCTCACTGGGGCTCACTGGGGCACGCTGGGGCACGCTGGGGCACGCTGGGGCTCACTGGGGCACACTGGGGCTCACTGGGGCTCACTGGGGCACACTGGGGCACACTGGGGCTCACTGGGGCACGCTGGGGCATGCTGGGGCTCGCTGGGGCACACTGGGGCACGCTGGGGCACACTGGGGCACACTGGACTTCACCGGTCAAAGACGAGGATGCCATCTTGCTAGCTTGTAGGATTGGAGCCCAGGAGCTCTTTATCCAGACCCTATACCTTCAGTCTTCTCCCAAAGCTGACTTCTGTCTCCAGCCTTGATCAGATGTGGGCTTCTGATCTCAGAAGAGACTAGGCTCCTTCCCACTCATCCTTCTCTCCCTCCCACCACCCATTTGGAAATGGGCCAAAACAGATCTCCAGGCCCAGGGGGGCTTCTGGAGCTGTGGGCTGAGGAACCCCACAGATCCCACTGGCCCCATTTGTGTCTTCTACTTGGTCACTCACATCTCGGATTGGGACCAAAGTTTGAAAGTGGGTCACAGGACTGTGAGGGGACACTGGGACCAGTGATGCTGAGGAGGGCTTTAGGGACTCAAACAGGGCAGTACACATCGTCAGGTGGGGAGCAGGGAGGACCTGAGCTGACACTGGCTTTGCCTAGTGGGGAGAGGCCACCACATCTCAGATCAGCACTGAGTATTGCCTTTGCCACTCAGGTCACACTGCCCAGGGCCCCCATGCTTCAGAGCATGAAGGGACCGTGGGTAAGAATCCCCATGGGCTAAGGGAGATAGCTCTGGTAACCCATGACCCTACCAGCTGGGGACTGAGCTAGTATTACCAGCTTCTGTCCAGGATGGATCTACTCCTTGACTTTGGTTTGCACACTACTTCCGGTAAGCCACGGGGGTGCTTGGGACTCAGTTCTATCCCCCAGTGGCCAGAACCCAAATGTCAGTTTTTGATCTTTCCTCTTTCCCTTGTCCCACGTGCTACCAACTCCTCAGCATGCCTCTCATCATGGAGTAGCTCCTTCCCACCTCACTGCCCTCTCCCTGATCTAGACCTCATGGCCTCCCTCCCAGACTAGTTAACAACCTCTTATGGGGCCCTAGTCTCAGGCTCCTTCTTCCAGGCTGCTGCTGGTTCTTCTCTTCTTTTTCTCCTTCTCCTTCACCTTCTCCTTCTCCTCTTCCTTCTCCTCTTCCTTCTTCCTCTTCCTCTTCCCCTTCCCCTTCCTCCTCTTCCTCCTCCTCCTCCTCCTCCTCTTCTTCTTCTTCTTTTTCTTCTTCTTCTTCTTCTTCTTCTTCTTCTTCTTCTTCTTCTTCTTCTTCTTCTTCTTCTTCAAGATTTTATTTATTTATTTGACAGAGAGAGAGAGAGAGTGAATACAAGCAGGGGGAGTGGGAGAGGGAAAAGCAGGCTTCCTGCTGAGCAGGGAGCCCATGTGAGGCTTGATCCCAGGACCCGGGATCATGACCTGAGATGAATGCAGAGCTTCTAGGAAGCTCTCACAGTTTTCAGTCTGGGTCTGATGCACTGGATCTTGCTTCCTTAGCACTTTGTCCTTGCCTTTTTTTTTTTTTAAAGGGAGAAGGGGCTGAGGGAGAGGGGGAGAGAGAATCTCAAGCAGGCTCCATGCCCAACACAGAGCCCGACATGGGGTTGGACACAGCTTGATCTCACAACCCTGAGATCATGACATGAGCTGAAATCAAGAGTCAGACGCTTAACCAACTGAGCCACCCAGGCTCTTGTGTCCTTACTTTTATGTGCAAGAGAAATAAAGAAGCAAAAAATAGAGTCCCTCTCTAATTTCTCACAACGATCACTTCTGTTGCCTATATTAGCAGGTTTTCCCTTGCCTCTGGATCATTCCAATAGCACATCAACCTGGGGTGAAAACTTGGTCTTTAAAAACACGTCTATGAAGTTTATTTCCTACCCCAGGACCTTTGCACTGGCTTCATTCTTCCCTGGATGGTCTTCCTGCAGGTCTTCTAAGGGTGCATCTTGACCCCACATGCTTCTTCAGCTACCATCCTACTCCTCTGTTCCTCTTTAAAAGAGTATTTTCAAGAAGTGGTGTGGCTAATATTTAATTTTTGATTTTTGCTCCATCACAAGCATCCCCACAAGCCTGCTCCATCTCAGACAGGGTTGTCATCTCACCATGGGAATCCCATTTATCCTGTTATTTGAGCCCCACACTGAGGAATTTATGCTGTTCCCTGGCCTATTTCCCACTATTTCACAGTGTCCATGGTGATAGTTTCCACATTGTGTTCTTGCTCAGAAACACCAGGAGTTTCCCATTTCTTCTAGAATAAAATCCTGACCCAAGTCATGGCCCATATGGCCCTCACCACCTCCTGCTCTGCTCTCCCTCATCACCCCATTTCAGCTAACCTTGAGATTCCTGCACTATGAAGCTTGTTTCCTGCCCCAGGACCTTTGCATTGATTCCACCCCTACCTGGATAACCTTCCCTCAGCTCTTCTCAGAGTGCATCTCTCACATCACTCAAGCTTATTCCCTTAAGAGAAGCCTCACCTCGCACTCCTGATTTGTCATCCCCCCTGAACTGCCCACCCATATTCCCTGACCACAGCAAGCTTCAGTTTATTCAGATGACTTCTCAGGATCTGAAATGATTTAGATTTATTTATTCCCTTGTTTGTTGTCTGTCTCTCCTTCTGGGAATATAAACTTCCCGGTCAGTGGCCTCATCTGCCTTATTCATCACTTAACCCCCAAGCCTGGCCACCAAGTGGTGCTTGCTGGTTTTCAGCTCTGAGTGAGGGAACCGCATACCTGGGGCTCAAGGGGCACACCTGTTTCTTCCTGCTTCACTGCATGGTCCGCCATCGACTGTCTGCCTCTAGAACTTGGGACTATGATAACCGGAAAGTGTTTACAAGTAATATAGTTCCAGTAAATATAACATTATACACAAAGGCAAAAAAAGAGAATCTGTAAACTTCTGTTTTTATCTACATCCTTACATTTTCCTTGAATGCTTTTTTAAACCACTATAGTGGTTTGTGCACTAGTTTTAGATCTAAATCACATTTATGAAACCCTTTGGTAAGTGCTTAATGAGAGCTGAGAGCAGGAATGCAGGGCGGGAAGCAGCACATAGGGAGGGCAGCAGTGGCTATGGGGCAGCCCTCCCAGCAGGGCCTTGTCACTCTGATTCCCCTGGATGTCCTGTCAGCTCTGAGCTTGGGGAGGTCGGGACTCTGCCCCATGCCCCGAATGTCCACGTCCACAGGGCCTGGATCCCACATGGTCCATAATTCTTTATGCAATTGTCATTGACTTAAGTAAATATCAAGCATATACAAAACATCTACTAAGTGACTCTCATGAAAAGCTTCGGCACTCAAGACATTTGTGGATTTGGGGTGGGGAATAAAGTTGAATGCTTTCATGTAATCAAAAAACAATGGATGGGTGCCCCTAAAATATGTACTGGGAACTGAATAATTTTTTTCTCTGATGAACTAAAAACAGTAGTGATACTACGGAACTGTTGCTTATTAGTTGTGTGGTTTTGGATGGCCTGGAATATTCAAATACCTTAGTTAGTTAGTTAGTTAGTTAGTTAGTTAGTTAGTTAGTTAGTTTACAAGATTATTTACTTCTCAATCAATGAGGCAGTGAGGTATCGAGATTGTGGTGAAACACATATGATGATGAGAGGGGGGCAGGAAGAACTGGGGGAGGGCTTCAGGCTTCCACCTAGCCCCTCAGCTGCTGCTCTGGCCCCAGTGTAAAGGCAGGCAGGGGTGCGTGGTGATGTGCTGGGGCTCATGAACAGCTGGGCTGCACCCTGCCTGGCATCTGAGACTGTCCTGTAGTCCAATCTATGGGTTCTCAGGGGTCCCCTCCACCCCAATGCACACACCCAGCACCCAAGAAGTGCAGAATGCTGGATGACTCTCAGACATCACTAGATAGCTGCCACCCCCAACCCTCCACCCTAGGCTGCTTTAGGGTGCTAGGTGCAGTCCTTGGATGGAACTTTCTTGCAGGGCTTGGATTCTTGCCTCATGGGTGGTCTAATAAATTGTGATAAATTGTCCCCTGGCTGCTATTTGAGCCAACTGCACCTACTTCCATCTGATGTTTCTGGCAGAGGAATTCTTGAGACCTCTGGACATCATTAGTCCTCAGAATGGGAACTGCTAAGCCCAAATATGGGTTATTACTTGGATCCATGAGCTTGTTGCTGAGGCCCTGGGACCCCCACCCAGGTGGCCCAGATGCAGGGAGCTTGGAAAGCTCCATGCCTGGCAGGAAGCTGTAGCTGGGGCTCTCTGCTCCTCCCCTGATAGAAAGGGATATGATAGCAATTACTTCAAGCCTGCTGCATGAGGAGAGCTATGGCAGCATCTAGATTTTGGACATAGGCAGGCTGGCTTCAGGTCTCATCTTTTCCAAAAGTCTGTGGCGTCGGCAAGATCTCCCTGAGCCTCAGTCTCCTCCTCGATCACATGGGGATAGAGCATAAGTCCTAGGGAGGGCCTGAGGACTCACTGAGCACACTACCAGATAAAAAAATCAATCCTCAGTAAATCAGAGCTAAGATGATGGGTTACTGTGGACATCAGAGGCACAGAAAATAGAAGAGGAACATTTGTGAATTTGAGTTGAACAAATTAAAAACAAACAAACAAGAACAACAACCAACAGTCCCTTTTTTGCTTACCAAATCTCAGCCAGCCCATATTTTCCCCTTTGTAGCCACGTGTCCCAGGCCCCTCACTGAGACATTTACTGTCCTGGAGGCGTGTGTTATCTTATTTGCTGAGTATATGCTATGTGCTTGGCACTGTACTGGGCACTGTATGGGCTGTCTCTACTCTTTCAATGCCCTGGAGTTCTGGCAGTCTTGGGCCTTATCAATTATATGACCAGGGGAGGGAATTAGACTTCCGTAAGCCTCAATTTCATCTTCTGTGAAAGAAATGTAGTGATTGTCTGCTGCGAGAGTTTGAATAGTATTGTATATGCAGCACAGTCTGCATAGTGCCCGGCACAGACTAGCCCTCAAGGGAAAGAAAAGAAGAATTGGGAATATCCTGTTATAAGCTACCTGCACTACATGCAAAGTAGTACAGTGTTGTAGGGATGTGGATTTAGATTATTTAAAGATGGGTATTATAACCTCTGGGGCAGTCATAAAAAGAAAACTTAAAAAGTAGTGTTCATTAATGATACGCTAAGAAAAGATTTTAAATAGAATCATATGAAACACACAATTAAAACCAGAGAGGGCAGAAATATAAGGGAAAAAAGAAACAAGACACAAATGCAAGGAATAAAAAAGTAAAAAATGAGGTAGGTAAGAACCCAGTTATAAGTAATCACTTTAGAAATCAGTGATCTAAACATACTAATTAAAAATACAAAGATTATTAGAATGGATTAAAAAAATAAGACCAATTAATGTTGTCTATAGAATACCCACTTAAAATACAAAGATTCAGACCAGCCGAAAGCAAAGGGACGGAGAAAAATATATACTATCATAATACTAACCAGAAGGAAGATGGAGTAGCTCTATCAATTTCAGACAAAACCAAATTCAAAACAAGGAGGATTAAGGAATAAAGAGGGAATTTAAATAATGATAAAGGGGTCAGTTCTCCAAGAAGACATAAGAAATCCTAACTGTTTATGCACCTAAAAAGAGAGCATTGAAATACATAAAACAAAAATAGATAAAACCGAAAGGAAAAATAGACAAACTCACTATTACAGTTTGAGACCTCAATACTATTCTGTCGTTACTTGATGGACTAAGTAAGCAGAAGATCAGGAAGGGTAAGGTAAATAAGATGACCTGAATAGTGCTATGAATCAACTTGATGTAATTGACAGGCTTAGAATATCCCATCCAACAACAGCAGAGTGTGCAGTCTTTTCAAGCTTACATGTAATATTCATTAACACAGACAGACAAATACTAGCCGTAACACACCCTGTAAAATTTTTTAAAAATAAAACTAAAAGAAAAAAATAAATAAAAATAAAACTCATGTAATTTTCCCAGCACCATTTATGGAAGAGATTGTCTTTTTTCCACCGGCTATTTTTGGTGGGTATTGAAGAGGGCACGTATTGCATGCAGCACTGGGTGTAGTGCATCAACAATGAATCTTGGAACACTGAAAAAATAAAATTAAATTAATTAAAAAAAATAAAAAAATAAAACTCATACAAAGTATGTTCTTGTACCACAGTGGTATTAAACTAGAAATCAGTAACAGAGATGGCTTGCAAATTCCCAAGTTTTGGAAATTAAGCAGCACACTTCTAAACAACTCACTACTGAAATAAGAAATCTCAAAAATTAAAAATATATTTTGAACTAAATAAAAATTTAAAAAATTTTTGAGGATGCAGGTAAAGCGGTTCTTAGAGGAAAATCTGTAGCATTAAAATGCATGTACTTGTAAAGACGAAAGATCTAAAATCAATAACCTAAGCTACAACTTTGGTAAACTGGAGAAAAAGAACAAATTATGGTTACAGCAAGAAGAAAAAAGAGAATATTCCAATTTAGAATAACTATCAATGAAATTGAAAAGAGGAAAAAAATAAAATCAACAAAGTCAAATCTAGCTCACTGAAAATATCAAGAAAATTGATAAGCCTTTAGCCAAGCTAACCAAGAAATAAATAGAGAGGTGCAAATTACCATTATCAAAAATTAAAGAGAGGCCATCACTACTGCTCCCATGGACATTGAACAAATAATAATGCCATAAATAACACTTGTCTCCAAATTTGATAACTTTGATGAAATGGATGATTACCTGAGAGACACAAACTGCCAAAATTCACTCAAAGAGAAATAGATAACCTGAGTAGATAACTTATTAAACAAATTGAATTGATAATTAAAACTTAGAAAAAGAAAAGAAAGAAAAGACAAAAGAAAGAAAGAAAGTACCAGGCCCTCATGGTTTCACTGGTGAATTCTATTAAAATTTAAGGAAGAAATACTATTAATTTCCTACAATTTCTTTTAGAAGTTAGAAGCAGAGGAAATACTTCTTAACGAATTTAAAAGCTACCATTACCCTAATGCCAAAACCAGAGAAAAATATTACAAGTAAATTACAGACAAATGTTTCTAAACAGTATAGCTATGAACATTCTTAAAAATATATTAGAAAATTGATCAATCTATAAGATGAAAAATGCATCACAACTAAGTGCATTCCATTCAGCAAAGCAGGTCTTGTTTAATCTTCATCTACCAGTGAATTCATCCTATTAACAGATTGAGTAAGAAAAACATGTAAGCATATCAACTGAGGCAGAAAAGCATGTGACAGAATTCAATACCAATTTATGATAAAAAAAAAATACAGAAAACCAAGAAGAGCAGGACCTTAGAGGGCATATGTGAAAAACCTACATCTAATACCATACATAATATTGAGAACCTGATGTTTTCTCCCTGAGATTGGAAACAAGGGAAAATATCTCCACATTTCTATTCAATATCACACGAGAAATTCCAGCTAGTGCAGTAAGACAAGGAAAATAAGTATATCATACACAGATTTGCAAAGTAGTAATAAAACTCTCTTTATTCATACATGGTGAGATTGTCTAGGTAGAAATCCCTGAAGAATCTCTGAAAACAAAATGAAAAAAAAGGAATGAGTACGTATAAGAATAATAAGCAAAATATAAGACCAATACACGAGAGTCAATTTTTTTTCCTATGTACCAGCAATGTACAATAGGAATTTGAAATAAAACAAAAATACTCCTTTACAATAACATAAAAAATGAAGTATTTAGTTAGGAATCTGACAAATATGTACAGAATCTGTATGTGGAAAACTACAAAACTTTTATGAAGGAAATAAAAGGAGATCTGAATAAATCAGAAATAGTTCATGTTTATGAGCTGGGAGACTCAACATTGTTAAGATTCAATTCCTCCTTACTTGATCTTTAGATTCAACAAATCTGAACACAATTTCTAGCAATCTGTTCGTAGGTATCAACAAACTAATGTTAAAATTTATATAGAAAGACAAAGGATTCAGGCTAACCAAGAAATCATATATTTTTTAAAGATTTATTTACTTTGCAGAGAGAGCATGCACAAGTGGGTGGAGGGGCAGAGGGAGGGAATCTTTAAGTAGGCTCCATGCTGAGTGTGGAGCCCGACAGGGACCTAGATCCTACCACCCATGAAATCATGACCTGAGTCGAAACCAAGAGTTGGACGCTTAACCTTCTGAGCAACCCTGGTGCCCCTAGCCAATACAATATTAAAGAACAAACTTAGAAGAATCATGCTACCTTATTTCAAGCCTTACCATAAAACTACAGCAACCAAGACAACTGAGTATTGGCAAAATAATAGGCACATAGAGAAACACGATAAAGAGCCCAGAAACAGATCCAACAAATATAGTCAACTGATCTTTGACAAAGGCAATTCAGTGGGAAAAAGGGAGTCTATTTCAACAAGTGAAGCTAGAACAATCAAATATTTGTGTGTAAAGAGTGAACCTAGACACGCACCTTATGCCTTGCATAAGAGTGAACTCAACTGCATCATAGATCTTGTATAACTTTTTATTGCTGCTATAGCAAATTACCACAAACTTAGTGGCTTAACACACACAAATTTATTTTCTTACAGTTCTGGATATTAAACATCCAAAAGGAGACTTATTGGGATAAAATCAAGGTGTTGGCAGGGCTTCATTATTTTCCAGAGGCTCTAGGGAAGAATTTTATTTTTTCCATTTCCAGCTTTATAGGCTGCCCAAATTCCTTGGCTCATGGCCCTCTTCTCCCTTCAAAGCCAACAATGGCTAGTCTCCTATCACATCATTCTGATCTGACTCTCCTGCTTCCTTCTTTCACTTGTGAGAACCATTGTGATTGCTGTGGGCCCACCCTGATAGCCTGATAATCCATAAGAATTTCTCCATTGCAAGGTCCTTAACCTACCTTAACCTTAACCTACAAAGTCCCAAATTCCATGTCGGATAACATATTTAAGATTCCAGGATCTTTGAGAGATATGAGTTTGCCGATCGCAGTCTCCCTTCTTGCTCCAAAGCATCTCCATCCCACATGCAGAATACTTGTGCTCCGTGTCGAGGTCCCCACAGTCTTGACCTATTACAACCCTCAAATACAAAATTCCGGGGTGCCTGGGTGGCTCAGTGGGTTAAAGCCTCTGCCTTCAGCCCAAGTCATGATCTCAGGGTCCTGGGATCGAGCCCCACATCGGGCTCTCTGCTCAGCAGGGAGCCTGCTTCCCTCTCTCTCTTTGCCTGCTTTTCTGCCTACATGTGATTTCTCTCTTTCTCTGTCAAATAAATAAATAAAATATTTTTAAAAATTTCATTTGAGTCTCATCAAATCATAACTCCCAAACCTCATCTAAATCACGCATAGGTTAAGGCCATGGGTGCGGTCCTTGTTTGGCTGTGATTTCTCTATTGTTGTCTGAAATGTTTTACTTCATTTTTAGGACATTCTGGGACAGGAAAAATGATAAGAGTGCTTAAACAGATCAGTAAGTGCCAGAGTTTGGGAAGGTGGAAGGATTGAACAGGTGAAACATAGGGGAATTTTTAGGGTAGCGAAACTACTCTTTTGGATACCGTAATGACTGATGGGTATACAACACCATGCATTTATCAGAACTTTACAGAATAGAAAGTGGACTTTAATGTAGGCAAATTTTAAGAACTCAACTAGGAGGGCAGTGGATGTCAGCATGGAGTGTACATTATGGCAAAGAAAAATGTAACTAATGTAACTATATTACAAATGTATTAGATAAATTACTGAACAGGATAGAGAAAAGAGGTGCTGACCTCTCCAACTTTGGAAATGAATGTGGACTGTAAGACTCAAGACTAACCGTACACTACTTAATGCCACTGCTCTTTAAAATGTTCATCATATTCAATTGCCTTTTCTTTCAAGGGAAAGCAAGCATGTGTTTTCAATGGGCCCCTTACTCCCTCAAAGGGGGCCACCAAGGTCTGAGCTTCTGTCCTCTGTTCAGCCTGTGGCCTTCTGGAAACCAGCCACAGAAGAGCCTTTTCTTGGGCAGCCACGGTGGAGGGTCTGATCTATGGTCAGCCTCCTGCTGTTGCCATGGCCACAGAGGGTACCAGGCCCCTACCACTGTCTGCCTTCCCACGAGGGCTATGGGATACAAGGGGCTGCATAAATTCTTTCCTGCTCTTCTAAAGCAACTCAAAATACATGCCTTGTGTGTTGATCCCAAACCAAAGGCTGTATGGTCTATAGCATGGATCAGCACACCAGGTACACAACGAGAGGGGAATTTGTCCAAGGCCCAAGGCCATTTTAACGAGCTGCATCCTTGTGGAGCCCTGTGGCCCAGACACACTGTGCCACCTCAGCAGATCAGAGACATCACCAGCCCCTGCTGGCAAAGGCTGGTGTCTATCATCATACTTTTCTCAAGTTTTGACTTCACTTTGCCAGACCCTGGCATTTCCTACCGCTTAATGATGTGCCTTTTAAGGATTGAATCATGTTTAATTTTCAGCAGCTGCTTTATGAGGTTGTATTTTCAGACATTGTAGGCTAATATGTGATCATAAAAAATCACCTAGAAAGCTTGTTAAATGGACAGATGTTCCTGGGTCCCCTCCGGGTGGAGGGTATTTTAAATAGTCTTCTCAGGCAACTTCGTGTTAGGGAGCCTGGTGTCTAGGAAATGATACAGAGACTGAAGGCAAAAATGTTCTTTTCTTTTTTTTTTAAGATTTTATTTATTTATTTGACAGAGAGAGAGAGAGAGATCACAAGTAGGCAGAGAGGCAGGCAGAGAGAGGGGGGAAGCAGGCTCCCTGCTGAGCAGAGAGCCCGGTGTGGGGCTCGATCCCAGGACCCTGAGATCATGACTTGAGCTGAAGGCAGAGGCTTTAACCCACTGAGCCACCCAGGCGCCCCAAAAATGTTCTTTTCTAAGTTATAGTTTCCAACTGAAAATAATTAAAAGGAAGCTGGGAATCTGAAATGAGATTTTACAAAACATTACAAAGGAAGCCAAGAGATCATATTCTCCAACCGGCTCTTCACAGAGATGAGAGCCAGGCTCCCCAAGGTGGAGGGTCTGACCGAGATCACTCAACTACAGAATGCCAGGACGGGACTAGAGGCAAGTCCCTCCACCTCCGGTTCACAACACCAAGGTTTAAAACCCTTCCTAGGCTGATACAATTCCCACTGGAATTAAAAATAAGGGCCTCTCAATTCTTGAAGACACTCGGCAGTTTCTTGTGCTTTGTTAAGCCTCCTGTGGACATTTCCAAAGATGCCCAAAGGGCTTCAGAGTCAGCACACATTTCCTTGGGGTGACTAGCTCTGTTTTCCTTTTCTAAACCCTCCTTTGCCTCAAACCCTCATGCTCCCCCCGTCTCACCCACGGGGGGGCCTCCTGGGGCCTTGGTGAGCTCGGTTCCAGTCTCCGTCTCTGTCCTTCACTTCCAAGACAACTACCTCTGTGGAGCTTGCCCGTTACCTAGATGGAGGCTGGATACCTGCCTGACCAATCAGGAAAGAATAAGGAGTAGGGTTCTGTTGGGATCCAGGACAGTCGCTTTTGGTCTTTCGGGGAATCCTGCCTTCCAACAGTCTGCCACGCTCTCTTCGACTGTAGAACTCACCCCTGGCATCAAGGGATGGATGCTGAGTTTCCCCCTGGGGTTGATTTACCACGAGTACTCCCTACTGAGGGCCTCTGATTTCTCTCTCCGCCCCCACCATCATCTTAATGATAGAAAAGGGAGGCACCTTATATTGAATAGTTAACGTTACTCACTGGATTGGTCAGTTTATATATATTATTTCCAATTTTCACAACATCCCATGAAAAGGCTGAGCCAATGAAGGTCAGAGAGCCTATAAGAGCTGGAGCCAGGATTGGATGGGGAGATGCCAGCTTGGGCTCTTTCCACCGCACTGAGCTCCCACCCTTTCGGCAAATTGTAAAGAATATTGTTCAACTCCAACACATGCTCTCTTGGCACATTTCTGGTTCTATGCTCTTCTTGGAACTTTCCTCTTCGAATAGCTATTCCTGATGACATTCCAAAGTCTTGTGATTGCTCAACACCCAAAGCATAAGGACTGAGGAAGAACCATGTGTGTGTCTCTCATATGTGCCACCATAAACTTATGGATCCCTTGGGGCAAGAGAATGGCGGAAGGGGCTAGAGCTGCAAGGACACACAAATTCCATCAGTCTATTGTGGCAGGATATGGGAAAGGCCAGACGGCCTCTGAACACTAACCGTGATAACCAGCCTTATTCTGAGCCTGGAGGTCAGGTGGTGTTCTAGATGCTTTACATGTGTGATCTCACTGACTTGTCATGGCAGCCCCAAGGTCAGGATCCCCATTCCCAAGCAAGGAAATGAAGCTTAGGAAGTTTCCAAAATGCCCCTAAATTAGCAGCTGCTGAGTACCAGAGCCAGGATTCCAATGCAGGCCAATCTGACCTCAAAGCCTTTGCCCCTGATCCCTGTAATATGCTCCAGCAACTTTCCTTGGAGAGCTCTTTACAACAAATATTTCTTGAGCTCCTATTCTAGATGGGTCCTGTAAGGCCTTGGAGATACAAAGATGAGTAAAACACTGATGATGGCATCTGTGTTTACTTTGGGGCATGGATCACACACACACACAATGACCTCATGAATGAGCATGATGCCCATAGATGCAGGTTAGACTTGACATACAATGCAAGGTGAGGGACAGGCAGGATGAATTCTGTCCCTAAGGATAATAGATGGGCAGAGGAATGGAGTCCAACAGGGAAGGGTGCACCCAGGGTGGGGGCAACACCACACACACATGGGGCAGACATGGCCGGCACAAGACAATGCCTATCCTCAAGGAGCTCAATCCCTGGCGTATGCTTTAGGAGCAAGGTGAACAAAAGGAGAGAATGATCACCTGGTGTGTGTGTATGTGTGTGTGCGTGTGTGTGTGTGTGTGTGTGTGTGTGCATGCATTCACGTGCGTGCACACACACACATATATACACTGGGGGAAAGGCAGGGGTGTGAGTGATGGAGAGAGAGGTGTAAGCCAGACTTGGACCATTCAAATGTTGCCCAAATCAAATGTTGGCATTTTATCTCACAGACAATAGAGAGTTCTATTGTTTTAAAAGGTGGAGAACCAACAGCTTCACTGCCAATGCTCTTTCTTCACTATGAAAGATGGGCATGCCAAGTTTTCGTCCCACTGCCCCTCCCCCTTCTGGTCTTCCCTTCCCAGGAATCTTCTTATATTACCTCCCAGCAGCCCTAAGCCAGCACTGCCCTTGGGCTTGACCAGCTCTCCTTCCTGATCGACTCCTTTCCTCTGGGTCTCTGCTGCTGCTCAGTACCTCATCATTTCTTAGCTGAGCAACTGTAAGTGTCCTCTGACTGGTCTCTGGTGTGGGCTGAATTGTGTCCCTCCGTTTGAAATGTGTGTGTGTGTGTGTGTGTGTGTGTGTGTGTGTGTGTGTGTGTATGCACGTGTGTATACACTCAAGACCTAGCACCTGATACCTGTGAACGTGACCTCATTTGGAAATAGTCTTTGCAGATATAATCAAGTTAAGGTGCGGTCATGTGGGAGCAGGGCAGACCCTGAAGCAATATGGCTGCTGTCTGTGCAGGAAGGGAAGATAAAGCGCACGGGAGATCACCACGGGTGATGTGTCCGCAAGCCAGGGAATACCAGTGATTGTCACTGTCGGCAACACCAAAAACTGAGGGAAAGGCAAGGCACAGACATCACCTAGAACCGTTACAGGGAGTTAAACCCTATCAGCACAGTGATATTGGACTTCTAAGCTCCATAACCATGAGAGAATAAATGTCCATTATTTTAAGCCCCACTCCCCACCTTTGTTGTGAGTTGTCACAACAGTCTTAGGACACTAGTATTGTCTCTTTGCCTCTGTGTTGGCTTGCCACCCTCTCTCTCCATCTTCCATGTAGGTATCAGAGTGATCTTTCCAAATCGTAGATTTGCTGCTTTTGTCATTTTCTCATTGAAAAATATCAGTGGCTCCCTCTTCATTGTCAACCTCAGCATAACATCCAAACCGCTTACCCTGCACCCTCATTTCTAATATGTGCTCCAAGGGTACTGTAGGAAATTTGAGGTTCTTCCGCTGTGATTGAAATGCCTGCTCATTTTCTCTGTCTGTTGACTTCTTACCCCTTGCGCAGCTGCAGAGTGGCCTGGGCTATGCTAACTTCCCTGTGTTGTCTCCTCCCTGGGGGTCCCTCTGTGATGGTGCCGAGTATCCCCGTCACTAACGGCGAACTTCCCTGGCGATACAAAAGAGTATCTCATTTCTCTATCCTCGGAGCCTATCATTGGGATATGGGAAGTGAAGAATGATTATTTGTTGGCTAAGTGAATAAGTAACCAAAAGAATAACAGAGTAATTATTCAGGAAAAATCAAGGTTTCTCTTGGCTATGAATATGCAGAGTTCAGAAAAGCATGAAAGGATTGGTATCCAAGCAAAGTACAACTTTCCACTCTTCCATTAACTATCTGTGTGACTCAGGGAAAGTTACTGAACCTCCCTGAAATTCATTTATAAATAAAGAAGAGGTCATCTGTATGTCATATATATATACATATACATATACGTATATACAGAACAATTAAATGAGGTGGGATAAGGGAACCACAGGCTGGTGCTTCCTAGCCCGGTCAGACCTCTGTGTCCACCACCTAAGGGTGGATTAACATATTCCAAGTCTGAAACCTCATTAAACACTGAACAGAAATTGGCTCTTTTTCTTGTTGTCCTCTGTAAGAACACGCACAAGCATGGACTCAGCAGTGGAGACTGCCCTAATTATTTGTGCAGAACAATAGCAGAAGCCATGAGGAGGTCCATTTAAACACAGAAGGGGCAATTAATCACAGCCCATTGGAATATTGCTTTTGGTCTTGAACTCAATCCGCCTTCTATGCAGGAAATGAAATGCAGTAATTATCACAGTCACTTGAGACTCCAGAGTCCTGACTTTAATTCCCAAATCCTTCATCATTTCATTTTGGCTGTGTCCATGTGACGCCAAAACATCTGGCTAAAAAGTGAAAACTGCCATCAGTTTCTCCACTGATAACTCATTGAATATTCTACCTTTCCTTTTTTTTTTTTATTGTGGTAAAATACACGTAACATGCAATTTGCTATTTAACCCTGTTTAAGTGTACATTTCAGCAGCGTGAAGTCCATTCATGTTGCCCAACCATCAACCACCAGCTCCAGAACTTCTTCAAACTGTAACTCTGTACCCAATAGACAATAACTCCGGGTTCCTCCTTTCTAGTCCCAAGCACCCACTTTGTTGCTTTCTGTTTCTATCAGTTTGGCTGCTTTAGTTACTTCCTGTAAGTGAGATCCTGCAATATTTGCCTTTTTGTGTCTGGCTTATTTCACTTACTGTCATGTCCTCGAGTTTCACCCATGTTGTAGCACGGATCACAAGTTCCTTCCTTTTGGAGCCTGAATAATATTCCATTTTATGGGGGCGCCTGGGTGGCTCAGTGGTTAAAGCCTCTGCCTTTGGCTCGGGTCATGATCTCAGGGTCCTGGGATCGAGCCCCGCATCTCTGGCTTTCTGCTCAGCAGGGGGCCTGCTTCCCCCCCTCTCTCTGCCTGCTTCTCTGCCTGCTTGTGATTTCTCTCTCTCTCTGTCGGATAAGTAAATAAAAATCTTTAAAAAAAAATACTCCATTGTGCATATGTGTGTGTATGCCTATATACCTACATAAATACATACACCAACTTCAACAGCAGCTCCGCCATATTGCCTTCCACTCTATTCTCAGCACGAAGGCTCTGATTTCTCTACAGCCTCACTAACACTTCTTTCTTTCCTTTTTTTTTTAGAACAGCCATCCTGATGGGTCTAAATGTCATTTTTCCAGTTTTTTTCTTTTCACAAGAATTCATGCTTGTTAATTCATTCATTCATTCATTCTCTCAATTTCTTTACCCGTCATAAATAGAAGAAGTCTGACTGATCACATTCCCCAACCTCTGTTTAATCCTCTGAGCATGCCAAGTCATCCTGGATTTTCACATTTTTTTCAAATTTAAAATTATTTATTTGTCTATTTATTTATTTATTTATTTATTTATTTTAACATCTTAATTTAATCTTTTCTCCCAAATATGTTAATTTTTTCAGTGTTACAAGATTAATTGTTCATGCACCACACCCATTTTTTCATTTTTTGCTCCATTTTTTTCATGGATTTTCACTTTTTGACCAAGTTGTCCTGAACAGTTTTTTTCTGTAGCCCCTGCAAGCATTTGCAGGACAGAGCAATTAAGGAACTGAGAAGGCCAGAAGGCAAGACAGTAAAGGGTGAGGAGCAGGGATGAAGAGGATTGTCTCCACACCGATCTGATAGGATGAAGAGAGGTCAGTGCACCAGGTTATGAGTCAGGCACTGGCTTTGCCCATGCCTCTGGCACCTTCTATCTCTCAGAGGACTGAGTCACTGAGAGGACTTTAGGCTTCTTGAGGAAACAGATGGCCACTTACCTGAAGATCTGTGTATCCTCACGGTCAAGACCAACTCCTAGTAAATGTTCAACAATTTTCTTTGGAAAAAATCAAGGCATCTCATCAAATTAAGTGGATTAGTGAGTAATTAATACTCCCACATAAGCAGAGAAACCGTAAGAAAAACAAACTAGATTTCTTGTCGAAATAATCCCATATGCAGAAGATTTTATAAAACTTGGCTCTGTGCAATTTTACTTCATCTGATTGTGTTGATAGGAGCGTACTTGGTCTCTGGGGTACTGAAAATGTCCCCAAGGCTATTATACATGCTGATTTGAATCGGAACACTTAATTGCTGGTCTCTGCCTGGAGATGTGGCTCCGGAGGCTGGACACGCGGGCTGCCGCCAGACCGGCCTGTCAGTGATGGATTAAGGGGTTTGCGGGCCCAGCCAGCCAGGGGCCAATGACTTCCGACAGAAACTGTGCCTGGGGGAAGGAATGTTCAAGTTGCCGAACTCCTCAGTCTTGCCTATGTTTTGTGTTTGGGCCCATCTGTGTTTACTTTTGAGGCAGTAACAGAGACGAAAAGGCCGAGCTTATCTTCGATTGACACGAGAATGGACTTCAGCTTTCTATTTTTCATCCTTTCTCACCAAGAGCAGAAGCTCTGGGGTGACAGTAGCCAACTCTTGACCCTCCACCAGGCCCATAGACTGAGCTCTGGCCTGCCATCGCGGGAGACAACTGTGCATGTGTCTTTCCCATTTCTTGTGAGCAGACACACTGGCAGCCTACGCCTCAGAATCTCTCCAAGAATGTCTGTGTAGACAACAGTCTGGGAAGGAAGAAGTGGTGTCCCCTCCAAAGCAAAAGGCAGGCTTGCTTAACCTTCCTGGGTAGCAAAGATAATGGGTCTCTTTCTGGGGCAGAGGCCAGATAAGGGTGCTAAGTGCATATTATGAATGATTCCGATCTCCTGAGTGTGCAGTTCCTCAGCTGTGATGGAAGCTCAGTCCATGAGCAGTATCTGCATGGACCCCTCGGCATCACTACTGAGGGATTTGGGGGCCACGGGGATCTGATGGAGCTATGCTGATGCCCATCCTGCTTGCTGTGCGGTGAGTGATGAGGTCCTTTGTTTCTGACTCGGGAGGTCGTGTCTTTTGCCATCATCCTTGAAACTGTAGCAGGCTAATGTGGTACTCTGCAAGCGGAGGAAAATCTCAAACCCTGGGTTCTCAATGCCTACTGCCTTCATTGGATATCGACCCATTACGTCTTGTTCCTCTCCTCAGGAACCCCCTCTTCGCCCAAGCCTGGCTTCAGTTGGTCTCCCCACACATCTTGCTTCCCCTCCACACCCATTATTCCACTGAATGCTAACTTCTGGAACCAGCCTACAAATGAACACAATAGGCCGAGGCACGAAGGGAGAGAGAAGGGAAGAGAAAGTTATTCTCAGGATCAAATGGGTCCTGCAGGCTCTTTGAAAATGTTGATCATAGGAATAATGTTTTCATTTCTCCCCACAAATCTCATTCTCTGGTCATCTTCTACCACCAAGGCTGCACCACTGAAGCATGTTATCTGAGAGCAATTTACTTATCTATTTATTTTGAGAGAGAGAAAGAAAGAGAGAGCAAATGAGAGTGTGTGAGAGAAGGAGGAGGGGTAGAGGGGGAAGATCTCAAGCACACTCCCCGCTGAGCACGGAGCCCTACGTGGGGCTGGATCGCACCACCCTGAGATCATGACCTGAGCTGAAATCAAGAGTCGATGCTCAACTGACGGAGCCCCCCAGGATCCCCTCCCAGGGAAATTTAGAAGTGGTATTTCTAGGACATATAAGTCCTTGATTCATGTCGAGTCTCAAAGATGACTTTGTCAAGTCTTTAGGGATTAATAAGCTTGACACCCAGGTGTGGGCTAGAGGATTGCTAACTGAGGGGTATGAGGAAGGGGAAAAAATGCAGCCTAGGCTTGGCTTGGCAAGTTGCACATGATGGTGCTTGGCTGGGAGATCTGAGAGCTGGCCACATTTTCTAACTCTCACACAGGCACCCTGTGGACCAGCAGAGACAAAGTCTGGCTTTTTGGAAAATGGAAGTAGGGATTTCGAAAGTCCCAAGCTTCCCATTTTAGACCTAAAGAGTGAGACTTTCCATGACTCGAATCAAAGTCATAGTGAAAAGGGAGAACTCCAATGTGATTGAAAGAGACCCACCTCTCCTGGGCCAGAAGTTGTTCGTAGGAAGGAACAAGACAGAGGAAGAACCATGGAACCAGACCTGAGGCTCCACAGCCCACCATCTGCAAGGCTGGCCCTTGAGGCAGACAATACTCAAGACAGAGAGACCGGTTAGGGGCCTGCTGCAATGGGGAGCTAACTGTTTACTATCCACCTGGGTGTTTCCAAAGCCTTCTCTAACTGGCCACCCCAGACTTCATGTTGTTTTGCAAACCCACCAAGCATACTCTTGCCTCAGGACCTTTGCACTTATATTCTCTTTGCCTGAAAGTTTCTTCCAGCAGATAGTCTCTTGAGTCACCCCTCATGGATTCCAGATCTCCGTTCAAATCTTTTCAAATACCACCTTATCAGAGAGGGCTTCCCTGATCACTGCAGATAGCTCCCTCTTCCCCCAGTGGTGTTGGTCAACCTTCCCAGAAATACATCCTCTGAGCAGCATGTATCCACCCTCTGAAACACTATGTATTTCATTTGATTGCCCGCTGCTTCCCTTTGTTTTGTTTGCTGCTCAATTGCCAGCAACCACAGCAGTGCATGACAGAGAAGTGATCCCTGGATAGATGTTTGTTGAATGAATAAATGAATGAATGAGGTTCGAAGCTCTTGAGAGAAGCCCTACCTTGACTTGAGAGCAGATACAATTCAGGCTGGGGATGAGCGGCAGCTCTCTGGATGGTCAGCCTCAGCCATCTTCCTGACTCCCTGCAATCTAGGCCAGGCATGCATGGGGTCCGGGCATTCCTGCTTGCCACATAAGAACATGTGAAGTTCCACGTGGATTAGCAATGGCCTAGTATTGGGGGGAGAGAGGCACTGAGGACAACGAAGGCCAGAGGTCCAGGCTGGGCGGGTGGCAGTGGCAGCAGATGGTGTCCCCCCTGCTGTGAGAGCATCCAGGGCCTCAGCGAGTTCACCGCAGACCAACCAGGACAGACCCCACACCGGAATCCCGAGGCGGCCACCAGCAGAGCTGGTAGCTCGTGGACCCTCCTTGGGCTGCTGCTTCCCTACTCCCAGGTCTTGTGTCACACCCGGATCACCATTTGGACAAAGAGGGAGAGAGTGACTACTTGAGTGGACAGCTTCATGTGACCATTCAAAGCAGAAATGCCCTGAGATGCTGTTTGCTGGGAAGCCCAGTCTTCTTTGCTTGCTCTCTCTCTCTATTCACTGTGTGTGGGGATTCAGGTAGAAGATAAACACAGCTATAGGATAATTTAAACAAAAAAGCAACATGTTCTTCGCACATTGGCATGCATCATATTAAATTTGGGATGGTCGTTACCCTTGAGAAGAATTCCCCCAGAAGAGTCTCCCTGAAGCCAGGCCCCTCCCTGAAACCAGGCCCCCCCAAAGGGGCCACTTGGATTTCATTAAATACATTCCCGCAGCTCCTAGTCTGTTTGTAAGTGCGTCCTTCGTCCTCTACCCGCCTGGAGCTTTTCCCAAAGGGCCCAGTTATGGTGGCTGGTAGGGAAGGGCAATATTTCCCCACCCAAAGACTTACTACCAGATCCTTCTTCGGAGCTTTGCACAGACTCCCTAGTACATTGGGGAGCCCATTTGAGGCTCTGAATTGAAATGTAAACTCTGAAAACATTTTGCTTACCTCCGACTGGAGGAAAGAACATCTCCCACGATGGGCAGGGCGGCAGTGGCTCGAAGGCTGTCTGGGCAGTGTGAGATTCTAGTTCATTCTCACAAGGGCAACATTTAATCAACCAGAGAGACAAAGCAAGTTTTTAATTTTGGTGAAAAACACACCAGTTAAAGAATTTAGGGGGTGGATATTACTGTTTTTACCAGTTACAAGTCCTCAATAGGGTAATTTTGCCCCTGCCCCGGGGACACGGGGCAGTGTTTGGACTTCTGGCACTGTTCCTTCACAAACATCCTGTGAGTTAAGACAGGTGGGTATAATTGTGCCCATTTTACAGAGGTGACTGGGACTCAGAGACGACAAGGGACTTGCCCAGGTCCCCACACAGCCCAGAGCAGGCCAGCAGAGTTTTCTCTGTAGCTCAGTTCCATTAGTGCCCTTGTGCCAGGAAGTAGATATTATTTTTACTCTGTGTGGTTTTTTCTTTGAAAAAAGGAATAATATTTTCAACATTTCTTGGGAGTCAACGAGGCATCAAGCTAAGAGAACAGAATCCTTGCCGAGAGGCAGGGAAAGGTCTGGGAGTGAAGCGCTTAACAGACTAGGTCATGTGTAGAGCATCTCAGACAGTGAGTGAGGAGGGGTGATGAGGGTGGACAGAGTGAGAGGGGAGCACAGGGAGCAGAGTGGGAGGGGGGACACTGAATCCAAGTGTTAGAAACCGTGCCAGGGACAGCCTCCAGGAGCTGACATTGTTTACTCCAATTTTTGAGGAATTGACACATACACTTGTACGTATTGCAAGCATACAATGTGATGATATAACAGACATATACATTGTGGAATGATCTCTGAGATCCAGATGATTAGCACACCCAGCGTCTTACATGGTCAACTCCTCCTCCTCCTCCTCCTCTTCCTCTTTCTTCTGTCGAGAACTCTTAAGATCTACTTTCAGCAGGTTTCAAGTTTACAAATCATATTATATATAATATATATTATATAATATACATATTATATAATATTATCATATTATAAACTATAGTCATCATTGGAAGTCACATTAGATCTTCAGAATTTATTCCTTTTATAACTAAAAGTTTGAATTCTTTGATCTGCATCTCTCTATTCCCTTCTTCCCATAGCCCCTGGCAACCACCGTTCTCGTCTCTGTTTTTATGAAAACTCAACAGCAAAAAACACAAATAATCCTATTAAAAATGGGCCAAGGGCCCGAATGCACATTTTTCTGAAGAAGACATACAAATGACCCAGAAGTACCTGGAAAGGTGCTCAACATCATCAATCATCAGGGAAGTGCAAATCAGAACCACAATGAGGTGGCCTTTGAATAAAGATCTGAAGGAAGTGAGGGATCGAGGCATGTAGCTGAGGCATGTGGCTATCTGAGGCAGGGATTGCAAGTGGAAGGAATAGCAAGTGCAAAGGCCCTGTGGTGGGGTGGGCCTGATGTGCTTGAGGAGTCAGTGTAGCTGACTGAATGCATGGAGGAGGGAGAGAGCAGGAGGAGGTGAGACCACAGATGTTGAGTCGTAGGAAGGAAGGGAACAAATCATAGAGACACTTGGAAGTCATTCAAAGGACCATAGCTTTCATCAGAGAAATAGGGAGCTGCTGCAGGCCCTGAGCGGAGGTATGGTAGAATCTTTGAATTTTAACTGGATCACTGGCTGCTGTGTGGGGAATATACAGAAGGAAGGAGGCAGTGAATTTGTCCAACTTCATTTTTGTCAGTTGTTCTAATTCCCTCAAATTTTTTTCTTTTCTTTTCTTTTTTTTTTTATTCTGTGATGACATGAACGGAGAGGAAAAGTGGAGGTGTGCACGGGCATACCGAGGACATCGTGAAGCGTGGGGCTCATTGGTCAGGAGAGAAAAGGAGAAGGCGGCTGTGAGGGAGGAAGATGCTGGCCAAGCTCCCCCACCACGTGGCCGGGGCTGGGAGCAAAGGTGCTCACACAACCCGGGTGTCAGCGCGTCCACAGCTGCCCGGAGGACTGCGGCGGCATGGCTGGAACGTGAGATCATATCCTCCAGGATTAGCAGCAAAATTCAGCCAATTATTTTCCTCTGATTAATTTTCATTTCATCATGGTTTGTTTGTCATTACTTTACCTGTTTTAGTCAAAAGTTCACAGCCTGTTTATATTAAGATATAAGCCCTTGAACTTGGGATTCGCAGGGGCCACGTGTACACTTTTCGCTAACTAGTATTGACATTTGTTGAGAAAGCCACCTCCTCAACTCAACAAGGCAAGGCTTTTGAACAAAATCGACTAAATCATTCTTCAGTCTTCTCGAACAAGGAGTTGATTTTCCTTCTTACCATGAAAGCAAAAATCAAGAACAATGTGGTCAAGTAATCCACTTTTATTTCCTAGTTATAAAACCAATCAGGCTCAGTATATGCCTGTGTGGCTGATCCTCAGAGTAGGAGAGACTGAGGTGTCCCCTGAGGGCTCTCGGGGAAGGTGGCACTTAGGAACCTCCCCGTGCTCCCTCTCAGGTCTTTGGGACATGCTTGCGGAAGGTGAGTCAACTTCCCATCGGAGAAGCAGGTGTGATCTTCTGAGGCAGAGACTTTGACAGTCAGGGTAAAATATAAAACCCGAGCAAGGCATCCAAACTTACTCGACGGATTTAGATACCAAGGTGTTTGTTTTGGCAGCATATATACTAAAATTGAAATGGCACAGGGAAGATTAGCACGGCTCCTGCATAAGGATGACATGCAAATTCATGAAGTGTTTCATATTTTTAGATAATTGGCCTCCAGTGCATTTTGCATGGTTGGCCTTCGTGGACTGTTAGAGGAAAATGAGATCACATTCTGGCCTCAGGGGTTCCTTCTGCCCTGCCGGTGCCCTGTTCTGGGCACTGCCGGGCCCCCCGTGGCACTGAGCGTGTGCGCGCCATGGTCCATCGGCTCCAGGGCCTGTGTGCTGGGAGGCCGAGGCCCCCTCAGTGGGCAGTTGGGGGCCTGGCTGGGGAGCCTCTGGCCCACTGGGAGCCTGGTTCAAGTACAGGCAGATTTACACAGTCAGGAAAGAGTCTGACAACCACAGGGGTGGGTGGGTAGACATCAGCACTGGGGTGGGGGACGCTGGGCCTCTCCGACAAGCCGCCACCTGTGACCCTCCCTGTGACACCGGATCTCGAGGCTGAAGCACTTAGGATCCCAACCCCTCTGAGCCCCTGTTTCTCCCTTGGTACCTGGAGATGCTCCTCGCTGCCCTTGCAGTCCTGCCCATCTGTTATGTCACCAAACAAGAGAGTAGGCACGTGGGGATTTCGAAAACTGCTAAATTCTCCTGAACAAGGGCAATTCCTGGCAGAGCGGGGTGTGTCTGTGGGGCTTGTGGGAAGTCAGGGCGGCAGGAGTGGGGAGTGGTCAGTGCAGGTGGGCGGCTGCTCTTGGGAGCGCGACGGCCAGAGGGGACTCTTGGACCTCACCTGCTGCGACCTTGGACGGGTCCCTGAGTAAGAAACCCCTGAAGGAAAAGGTAAGATGTTCGCCTAGTGCCTTGCAGTTTCCAAAGTGTTTCCCAGAAACACTTTCTCTTCTTGTCTCTTCCCAACCTCATAAAATTGGCAAGCAGGTGCAGTCTCCCAAAGTCAAAGGACCAGGTGTTTCCAAACCATTTCTCATTCAACTAGGAACCATCGCTATAGATATATCTCTACCTTTAATTGCTTTGTTTAAGCTAATGTACAAAAAGGGTGCATTGCTAATATCCTGTACCTGAAGACAAGGGCAGCCTCCCAAACCTGCAGGCTGTGTGGACCCCCTGCTGCTCCAGGGGGGGCCCCTGGGACCTGCCCTGACCCTCACCTGGTGTCCCTTAATTACTTCACATGTCTCCTGAACCTTAAATTTAATACGACTCTTCATGTGGTGGGCGCAAGCCATTAGGACAGAAGGGTTTTAGAAAAGCCAAAGGTCCCAAGCGTCCTCTCTGCTTGTCCACCCTCCTGTCACCAGCCCCAGCGCCCGCAGGAGAGCAGCTTAGAGGAATTCCTCAGAACGCTGCCCAGCCCTGCTCCTCTGTGTTGGAGGGAAGGTTCCCACCATTTCCTACAGGAGATTTGACCCCACTTTATCATCTCTGACATTTACAGCAGGAAGATTGGGGTCGCCGGGAATCCTGGGCTGGGACACAGGGGCCCCGACTCGCACAGGGGGATTCAGAAGGCAAGTAGAGAGGTTCCAAGCAACTCAATCCCCAGAAGGTATCTGAGGATCAATGAAGAGGTAATCACCACCGAGCTGAGGGTGCCGGCGCGTGTTTACAGAGCTGATCCCGGCCGGCATCCTGGCCAGCATCCTGGCCGGCCGGTGATTTACAGTGGCTCTCGCTTCAGAGGAGGAGCTCCAGAGGCTGGGGCTTTGTGGCTCTCAGAAACAGGGACAGCTGGCCCTGGGGGACACAGAGGGAGGGCCCCCCCCCATCTCCCCACATGGCTTCTCTTCCACCCACCCTCCCTTTCTCCCTTTTGTCCTTTTAAAGAATAACCTTACTGAGACAGAATTCACATTCCGTACCAGTCACCCATTGAAAGTGTACCATGCATCGGTTTTTAGCGTAGTCATAGACCCGCGCGACGGTCCTTACAGTCCACTTGAGAATAGTCTCCTCACTTCATGGGGCACCTGGGTGGCTCAGTGGGTTAAAGCCTCTGCCTTTGGCTCAGGTCATGATCTCAGGGTCCTGGGATCGAGCCCCGCATCGAGCTGTCTGCTCAGCGGGGAGCCTGCTTCCCCTTCTCTCTGCCCGCCTCTCTGCCTACTTGTGATCTCTCTTTCTATCAAATAAATAAATAAAATCTTAGAAAAAAAATTAAAAAAAAATATTCTCCTCACTTCCCTCAAAACCCCATACACGTTAGAAGTCAGCCCCTCCCACCTCCCTACCCCCACCCCCGAGCCAGGACACCATCGTTAGGCAACCGCGAATCTAACTTTCTGTCTCAGTGGATTTTCCCATTGTAGACGTTTATATGAATGGAATCGTGCTGTATGTGGTCCTTTGCGGCTGGCTTCTTGCAATTAGTGTAAGGCTTTTGTGGTTGGCCCATGTCGTAGCGTATGTCAGTATGGCAACCAAATGTGCCAGCGATCCAACTCCCGGGCGTAAAACCAAGAACAGTGAGAACATGCGTCTGCACAAACCCTCGTGCCTCAGTGACTGCGGCAATTCGTCATCGGAGCCCCAAGGTGGAAACGACTTGAGTATGCAAGTGTTGAAAGGGTACACAAAAGGGAATCTGTTTAAGGGACTATTATTCACAAATAAAAGGAAGGATGTAGGGCATCCAGCATGAGTGGACCTTGAAGACATGCAAAGCAAAAAAGGCCGGTCACAGAACACCACGGACTACACGATTCCATTTCTGTGAAGGGTCCAGAAAGGACAAATCTCTACAGACAGAAGGTAGACCCGCCATTGCCTGGGGCTGTGGGGGAGCAGGGGGTGAGGGCCAGTACCTGCTCCTGGATCCAGAGTTCCCTTCTGGGCGGGTGTATGGGCTCTGGAACTGCACGGTGGCGGCACAGGCTGCGACTGTACGTGTTAGATGGGCGACTCCCATAGTACGTGAATTATACCTCAACAGAGAGCGTGAAGGACTGGGTGGAGGAGGAGGAGGAAGAGAAGGAGACCAGGGAAGGGGCTTGTGTTGTGGGGGAGATGGCAAATCTCCGGGTCTCTTGGGCTCCCGTCTGCTCTGCATGGCTTTGGTCCCCGGAACTGGCACAGCGGGAGTCACTTGGAACTCACAGGTGATAGGAAGGAGAACTGGTTTAGGCCCCAGGAAGGGGGAAGAACGCAGTGGGCAGCGTCTTAGGTTCCCACCAATCCCCCCAGACGAAGAAGGAGAACCAGACCCAGTGTTTCCTAACCCCATCTGCCATAGGAGACACCCAGTAGGCTCTTTCCTTCCTGTATGGAATGAGAGTTCCTATAACACCACAAGCTAGGGGGATCCGTTGGGCATCCCACTCCCCATAAACAGCCAGGGGCAGGGCTCTCTCCCCTAGGCTTGAGACATAGCTCCTCCACTGAGAGGCTTCCTGGACCCGGGGACTTAGGCAAGGGGGGCCCCACACACAGAGCTAGCTTCTTTGTCCCCCAGGGCTAAGACCCTGTTCTCCCACTAGAGATCCTGGGGGGAACTGGGGGAGTCACCATCACAATAAAGGAACTCCTGGCCCACCCAGAGAAGGCTTGTTGCAAATGCAGACGGTTTGCAATTCTGCCCTCCCATCCTGACTCCTGCTTGTACCTTCAGGCCATTGTGTTTGTGCTCAAGTTGTGTTTCAATCTGAAACATCCACCCTGTGTTTCCCATTGGTAAACGCCAATTTGACGTCAAGACCCACTTCCAGGAACACTTCCTCAGTGGGTCTTCTCTGACCCCTTCCGGCACCTCCACTCTACTCCCTTTCACTCCTTGCACTTGGTGTAAGCAAGCCTCAAACAAAAGCCTTGGCCATCTGTCGGGCAAATGTGTTCTTGGGTCTGTTTTATCCATCAGACTACAGATCCCCAGCCTGACCTCAGCCCTCAGTAAACGCTCCTAGGAAGGATTAATTGGCAGGACGGGACTGGGCTGCCTCTGCAGAGGGGCAGAGGGCTTCAGACCTGCACCTGACCTTGCAGCTCTAGAGGTAGAGAAACTGCAGCTCAGCCACCTGGAGGGGGGCTGGTACTACCCAGGGAACCTATGCCCTTGCTCTGCTGTCTCAGATACCAGAGAGTTACCAGAGCAGAGAGAAGACAATGATATTTTGGCATGTTTCCTAACCATGGTTTATGAAAGGGAAAGTCATCTTTATTGCATTTATTTAGAGAAGGGGGTTATAAGCACTTCATCTGGTGTTCACTTCAGAGCAGCTGTTCGGTATTACCAAGGAAAAGACAAGTGACTCTTGCTCCTTATTCCAAGCCAGAGAATCCAGATCAATAGACACAATGGCGTCTCTTATGACAGGCGGGGTTCTTGGAGCTGGGAAGTTTTCTCCCAAATCCCTTCAGTCTCTGTCCCACTGATTTTTTTTTTTTTTCTTTTAACCCTAAGGCTTCATTTAGCCAACAGCTATTTCCTGATGCTTATTCTGGGGTTGGTCCTGGGCTGGACCAGGGGCTCTTGTCTGACAGGAGAAGCCATGTTGCAATGGAGTTTCCACTCGAGAGAGCACAGGAACAGTGGTTCAGTTACAAGCCACAGAAACTGGTTCTGGCTAGCATAAGCAGCAAAAAAATTTGTTAGATGTATATAGAGACACTCCCAGGATTCATGAGAAGGCTGGTGAGCAGATTTGGAGAACAGACTAGAACCAAGGGAAACCAGATAACAGGAAACATATTAGCCATGGGCACCATTTTTTTTTTTTTTCCGGATGACACCCCTGGGCCTTTGGCTGTCCTGAATATTTTCTCAAGTGTCCCTGAGTGTTTGCATCACTCTCTCAAGATTCAGTGCACTAATGGAAGCAGCAGATTGGCCAAATCCAGGCCATCTACCTGAACTCTAGGTGATAGAAGGCAGGAAGGAATAGCTGGTCTTTTGGATTCCTTAGGGGGTGGCAGGAAGGAGAGACCTTACCCACAGCTGGATTTCTTCCTTTAAAATTGTTCTTCTGGTTGTAGAGGAGGGACACTTAAGATCTTCAAAAGTAAGGATGATGTTCTATTTCTTAAGTGAGATGTGAATTTTAGTAGGACACTATCCAACTCAGTACAGTGGGATAAAGAAATATATTGCTCCCAGGCCTCACTAGAAAGCAAACCTTGGATGCACGCTGTGGGAGAGTCTGTCTGTCTGTCTGCAAATTCCAGACTGTGCAGATAGATGCCTATTAAAGGCTCTTGCATTTTGAATGTTTTATTTTCCAATGACTTCATTTCAAATTCAAATTTAAAGTTCCCAGTGGTCAAGGTTATCTGTTTTACTGGGTACTGTTAGGGCAGAGTTTGCTCAAATCTTGCAAAGAAATACTTTAACTTGCCATTAACTGGAAGAAACACATTTTTGCTCTCAGGAAAACTGAAGTCAAATCTCTGTGGGTTTTCTAGCCCAGTAACAAGGATTTGGAATCCAAAAAGATGGTGGTCCTGAGCTGTCTAGTCATATCTTTCTTTAAATTACATCTGAACCACAAAGTTACTCTGTGGAGTGGAGAATGACTGCCAAGTTTTTCATGTGTTCTCATAGTCTTTTCTTTCATAACTGTTTGGTGAAACACCTCGGGATTGCACATCTGATTAATATCAGAAACATTTTCGTTGTCACTCATTGTTTTTATTAACTATCACCCATCCCCCAGATGACCCAAACTTACAATCTGACTAAGTATCATTAGTTTTGGTCACTACTGCAAATATTCACTTACTCAATATTTATTTTTGAGTGCCTACCAAGCTCCATAGCCAAAGGAATGAGGACAAATAAGACCTGATCTTTCCCTGAAGATTATGTTCTGAGGTGAAAGATAGATCAGCAAAGGACAATCAGAATGCAGAGTGATGAGAGCTCTGAATGGGTTAATTACAGAGCACCATGGGCATATGTGCAAAGGATGCCTCTATACCAGCCTGGGAAATTGAGGCCAGGAGCCTAGGCTGGGGCGAGGAGAGTATAGATAGAGGAGAAAGGAAGCCTGAGAGTGTAGGGGCAGAACTGCTTGGAACCTCAATATGGGGATGTGGGGTGGTAGGTTTGTTGGAAGAAAAAGCACAGGGAGACTCATTTGGACAGCCTTGTAAAGAGATTCCTGTCTTTAATATAAAAATAGGAGGACGAGCCATTTCAGGAATCAGGGCATGGAAGAGAGTAAGTTCAGTTCTTAAAATATTGTTTTTTTGTTGTCAGAGGAATGTTGAAGAGAAACTTTCCAATTGAGAGCTTAAATCCTTAGAGATCTGGGAAGGAGAGTTATATTTCAAAGTCATCGGAGTATACATGATCCATGAATGGATGAGTGCATTCAGAGAGACCAGGTCCAGCGAGATGAAAAGTTATTTTAGGACAGGACCAAAGGCACACCTACTGCTAGCAGATGGGTTGGGGAAGAATCCTCAAGGGAGGCAGAGAAGGAGTAGTCTGCCAGAGAACCGTCAATATTTTGTCAGAACTTTTAGTTCCCTGGTAAGTCTCTATTTCCAGAATGCAGTGGCTATTTGATTTGACTTGGAGCTCATCTAAGCTCAGCTGGGGGTGAAAAATGGCGAGGACCAAAAGGAAACCTACTCCCAGGATGATCTTGAACCGATACCAAACCACTGGCAACATCTCAGCTACCTAAGGCTGTGATTTCATTTAAGGAAAACTAGACCCTGATTGGGAATTTGAAAAGAAGTTCTGGCAAACTAGACTACCATGGGGAATTTTGAAAAACTCCGACATATTCCTGGAGATCCAAAAGTCAGCACATATGCACGGAAAAGGCTGAGGCAAGGAGAAGTCACCAGTCCAGTTTACAACAAAAAATTATGAGACATGCAAAGAAGCGAGATAATATGTCACATACACAGAAAAAGAAAAGAAAAAAGCTGGCAACAGAATATATCCTTGAGGGGGGCACGGATTTTGCACTTACAGAGAATTTAAATCAGTTATTATACATATGTTCAAAGAACTAAAAGAAAACATGTACAAAGAATTAAAAGTATGACAACGATGCCTCACCAAATAGAGAATGTCAATAAAGAGAGAAATTGTGTGTGTATGTATGTGTGTGTGTGTATATATCTATATTGATATATATATCTATAGATATAGATATAGAAATTGAAGTGAAAAAGTCACTAGATTAACTCATGAACATATTTGAGCTGGAAAAAGAAAGAATCAATAAGCTTAAAGATTGGTCGATAGAGATTATCCAGTCTGAGAAGCAGAAGAACAAATAATGAAGAAAAATGAATAGAACCTCAGCGATCTGTGGGACACTAGCCAACATACCAACATATGCATAATAGGAGTCCCAGGCAGAGATGAGAAAAGAAAGAGATAGAGAATAATTTAATAAAGAACCTGAAAACTTCTCAAATTTGATGAAAAACATTAATCTACACACCCAAATAGAAAAAAGTCCAAAAGATCCATCATAGACATATCATAGTCAAATTAATGATATTCAAAGACAAGGAGAAAAATATTAAAAACAGTAAAAAAGAAGCAGTTTATTAAGTATAAGGACTACTTAATAATATTAACATCTGGCTTCTCATCAGAAACCAGCAGTCAGAAAACCGTGGACTGACATCTTCACAGTATTGAAAGAAAAAGCCTATTAAGCAAAAATTCTTTATCTATCTAAACTCTCCTTTAAGATCGAAAGGGAAGTTAAAGCATTTCCAGATAAATAAAAACTAAGAATTAGTTGCTAGCAGACCTGAAAACAAAACACAAAAACAAAACAAAACAAGACAAAAAAACTAACCAGAATTCTTTAGGATGAAATGAAAGGACATTAGATAGTAATTTGACTCCACACAAAGGAAAAAAGCAGCAGTAAAGATAACCATGCATTATGAAAGACAATATAAACATTCTTTTGTTTGTAAATCTTTTCTTGTCTGTCTTAGAATACTGCATTAAAATAAGTATAAAACTGTATCATGTACATACAAAGATATAATTTTATATTTAAACATGTAAAACATAAATATAAAGTATAATTTTTATGAGTATAATAGCACAAGGATGAGGGAGGGATTGAAGTAATAGAGGAGCAAAGTTTCATACATTGTTAAAATGATACTTGCAATCCCCAGGGCGATGACTGAGAAAATAACTTGGAAAAGTCTGGCAGAAGAAATAACAAAGGAATTAAAATGCTGCACTAGGAACTGTCTATTTACTACCATGAAGAGTGAGAAATCAAGCAACAGAAAAACAATAACAAAAGATATAGGACATATATAAAACAAATTGCAAAATATCAAGCATGAATCTCACCCTCTAAGTAATGACATTATTTACAAATGGATTAAATACCCCAATCAAAAGACAGAGATTGGAAGAATGTATTAAAAATTATCCAACTATATGTTGCCTAAAAGAGACACATTTTATATTCAAAAACACAAATAAAAAATAGAAAAATACATACCACATAAAGAACACACAAAAGAGAACTTTAAGACAAAAATCATCACTAGGTACAAAGAACGACCTTATAATAATGTCAGGGTTAATCTATATAGAAAATATGGAGATGGTAAACATTTATGCATGTAACAAGAGACTCAAAATACGTGATGCAAAAACTGACAGAATTGAAGAGAGAAACAACAATTCAACAATAATATTTGGAGACTTCAATACCCCAATATCAGTAAAGAATAGAACAACTGGGCAGAAGTTCAACAACAAAATAGAACCCTTAAATAACTTTATAAACCAAATAAATGCATCTTGAAAAAAATTATAAAACATATAAATGCATATGAATTATTCTCCATATGCCAGTCTACAAAATATGTCTTCATAAATTTAAAAGGCTATTAAAATACATTTATTTTCTCTACTTCAAAGGAATGAAATTAGAAATGGACAACAGAAGAAAATTTGGGAAAGCCTCAGGTTTTTCTACATCAGCCAACATATTCCTAAGCAATCAATAGGTCAAAAAGGAATCACATGAGAAATTTGAAAAAACAAGTTTGAACAGCTTAAACAACCATTAAGTGATAAATGATAAATAGGTAGTATATCTATTTAAGTTCAAAATCTGCAGGATTGGATGGCAGGCTGGAGACACAGGAAGAGCCAATGTTGCAGTTCAAGTCAGAAGTTATGCTGCAGAATTTCCTCTTGCTTTTAGGGAGGTCAGCTTTTTGTTCCATTAGGCCATCAACTAACTTGATGAGGGCACATTATAGAGGGCAATTGTCTTATTCAAAGTCCACCAATTTAAATGTAAATCTCATCCTAAAACACCTAAAGAAACATCAAGGCCATAAAAAACAAAGAGAAAATAAATAATAAAATGATAGAGGATTTAAGTATTAATTTACCAATACTTGCCTTGAATATAAATAATATAAACCTACCAATCAAAAGAGAGAGATTGACAGAGTGAATAAAATAATAACTCAAGTAAATGCTGTTTCTAAGAAATGGACTTAAGTTCCAATGACAAGGGCAGATTGAAAGTTAAATGATAGAAAAATATGTCATGTAAATATTAATAAAAAGTGACTACATTAATTCTGATAGTCTTTAGCACAAAGAAAAATACTAGAGATAAGATAAATGTTACATAGTAATAAAAATATCAATCTACTAAAAACCTATAATGAAACTAAATTTGTACATACCAAACAAAGCCTCACAATACATATAGCAAATTGATAAAACTGAAAAGAGAAATAGAGAAATCCAAATGAACAAACTTACAAGATGAATCTTAAGCTAGACCTCACATTTTATTCAAAAATTAACTCAAGGGGCGCCTGGGTGGCTCAGTGGGTTAAAGCCTCTGCCTTTAGCTCAGGTCATGATCTCAGGGTCCTGGGATCGAGCCCCGCATTGGGCTCTCTGCTGGGCCGGGAGCCTGATTCCCCCTCCCTCTCTGCCTGCCTCCCTGTCTACCTGTGACCTCTTTCTCTGTCAAATAAATAAATAAAATATTTTTAAAAAATTAACTCAAAATGAATCTCAGAGTTAAATGTAAAATGTAAAACTCTAAATCTTTTTGAAATAAAGCATAGGAGAAAATCTTCAGAATCTAAGAATAGAGGAATAGTTATTAGGTTTGACACCAAATATGTGACTCATAAAAGGAAATATCTACACACTGAACCACATCCAAAACACAATCTTTTGCTCTGTGTGGATGAGAAGAGAAGCTACATACTGGGGAAAAAGTGTTTGCAAACCACTTGTCTTGTAAAGAACTAATTAGTATCTAGAACACAGAAAGATCTCCAAACCTACCAGTAAAAAACCCATAGAAAATGGGCAAAGGGTATGAACAGGCATTTCACTGAAGAGCATATACAGATGACAAATAATCACATGAAAATATGTTCAACATCATTAGTTATTAGGGAAATACAAATTAAAATCCGTAATGAGATAATCACTCTGTATTTATCAGAATGGTAAAAATTAAAAGCAGTGATGGCGATAACACCATATGCTTGTGAGGTTGTGGAGAAACTGCATCATTCTTACATTACTTGTAGATATGTAAAATGTCATAGGCACTCTGAAAAGCAATTTGGCAGCTTCATGTAAAATTAACCGTACAACTAACGTACAACCCAGCAGTTGCATTCTTGGGCATTTATTTAGAGAGGTGGAAACTTGTGCGCATGTAAAAACCCGTATCCAAATGTACAAAGCAGCTTTATTCATAATAGTCAAAAACTGGAAAGAGCTCAGATACCCTTCAATGGATGAATGATTAAACAAACTGTGGTTTATCCGTACCATGAATATATTACTCAGCAATAAGAAGGAAACAACTACTGACACGTACAACAGCTTGGATGGATCTCAAGAGAATTATGCTGAATGAAAAAAGCCAATCTCCAAAAATTGCATACTGTAGGATTCCATTTATATAGCATGCTTACAATGATAAAATTATAGGGATGGAGAACAGATTGGTGGTCACCTGGACTTAGAGACAGAGGATGGAGAAGGGAGGTGAATGTGGTCATAAAGATGGAACTGTTCTGAATTTTAACCTTGGTCATGAATAAACAAACCTATACCTGTGATAAAATTATATGAAACTAAAAACACACACAAATGAGTAAAAAATAAAAGCTAGTGAAACTGAATAAGATTTGGGGCTAGTAGCAATGTCACTATCATGTTTATGACACTGTACTATCGTTTTGCAAAATGCTACCTTTGGGGGAAATGGTATAAACAGTACATGGGATCTCTGCACATGTGAATGTATAGTTACCTAAAAGTTTATATTAAAAACAACA
>CM053617.1:37934825-38002505 GCA_028646535.1 Procyon lotor | reverse complement strand
GGGCCCCTCGGACCCTCAAACAGATCTGGAAATTTGCCGGGAAGGAGATGAGAAGTCCAGATGTGTGCATTGACACCAGGCTCAGCAAAGCTGTCTGGGCCACAGGAATAAAGAATGTTCCATACCCTATCCATGTGTGGTTGTCCAGAAGACATAACGATGATTGAAGGTTCACCAAACAAGCTCTATATATTGGCTTCATATGTATCTGTCACCACTTTCAAAAATCTACAGACAGTTAATGTGGATGAGAAATAATCACTGATTGTCAAATACCAGTATGAAATTGACAAGAACAAGCAAGCAAGCAAACAACCAACAACAAAAAAGACCAAGGAAATGTGAAAATTGTAGGGGAAGAATGCAGAGAATGATAATTGAAAGGTGAAGAAGTCAAGAGGTTTTGACGAAAAGGACAAAAAATATATATATCAAGTATATTTTTCCAGGAAAAAAAAAAAAAAAGGTAGGTCATGCTTCCTACTTCTGTTTACTCTGAGCTCAGTCCCATATGCCTCTACATGGGCCACCCACGGGCCTCATGCCGCCTAGAGAGGCACCCTTACACCTAGCAAGTGTCATTTGACTCAGCCTGACTTTCAAACCTTGGTTCCGTAGGGCCCGCAAAAGAAGCTGATGGTGTATTTACCAAGAGCCTACCATGTGCAAGGTTGAGCTCCTTACATAAGTGGTCATACTGAATCCCTAAAAAATCCTAGGAAAATGTCTCCTCATTTTACAGATAGGAAAACGAAGGCTTGGAGTGGAGAAAGAATTGCAGAGATGGCAAGACACCCAGAAGATGAGAGCATCAGGTGGATGGGGGTGAGGAGATGGTGGGGCACAGCATGGTGACATGGGTTTGGAGAGACAGTGCGTTTGGAATGTTAGATGGGCGAGATAGAATGCCTCTTAGGAAAAGGATTCCCTGGGGACTCCTGGGTAGGGGGTTCACATCCTAGAAACAGAATTGGAAAGCAGCACTTCTTTTTTTTGTTGGCTTTGAACTAGCCAGCTGTCCAGCTCTGGACTCCTGTAATTGTCCAGCATGTCCTTCTCTTTGTAAGAGACAAGATTAACATTAAAAATCACTGGAGAGCAAGACGTTCCCACCTGACCTTCAATATGAATGAGACACGTGTTGCTGAGATCTCATCGTGAGCCTGACCCCCATATCCCCAGACCACTTAGCACCCACCGTCCAGACAGCCGTGACCTGTTCCTCGCTGGGCTCATGACGACTGCTTGGAGCGGGCTGGGAAAAAAGGAGCAGCTCCACATGCCTTGGAGTTGTTTATCGGTCATTTTCAAGTTTAAGCCTCAGGCCCGAGTTTTGAGTGGCCAGATTTCTTAAAAAGTTCTACCGACTTCCAAACACGGGTTAAACACAGAGAAACGGAACAGGAAAAATTCTAGATGTTTTTGCTAGGCAAGGTTGTACATCTGGATATTTAAAAAGCACGATTTTTAATGGAGCTTTTCAGTTTTCTCATGGATATTTGGCCTCGTGTAGCTGCAAATGTGAATCAAAGTCGGGAAATAATATGTGGATTTGCACGGCGAGTTCAGTGGGCACTGAGCTGGAACTGTCAAAATGAAGGGCCCGAGTGAATGTCTTGGTTTTGCATTATTGCGAGATGATGACAGCACGTGTGTGTTATATTACAGCGATCGGCCGTGGCATTAATGGTTTCGGTGTGCGATAAACGCAGCAGGTCCCCAAGGAAGTCCACACAGAGGTTAACTCCATCCAAACGAGTTATATATAGCTTGCCTCTCGCTAAATTCAAGCAAGTCGCCCTCCACTTTCAAATAACACCACAGTCAGAGCAGTATTTTGTATAAATTTTGTCCAAGTGATGAGTGTTTCCAGTGCAGGATTTCATGTTACTCTGGATAATATGTCCTGTGATGCTGAGGGTAATTAGGAGCGAGTGCAGAGCAAGCCTATCTCTGGGGAGTTCCCTTGGAGACTATTACATCGAAGCTGTGGAATGGATGACCCTAATGCGGCTGGATTTGGGAGCCAATTGTGGATCGTCTCCAAGGCAGAGAGAATGTAGAGTGACCCACGGAAGAGAACATACACTGAAACCTTCGGTGCTTGTGGACATGTGGCCATTGGGCTCAATGCCACTCGCTGAGAGTAGGAAGATGAATATATTACAGAACTGGGGACAGTGTGGGACATTCAAGGCATGTGACAGGTCTGGAGACGAAATCTTGGAACTGTAAGGTCCCCTCGGCCCTGGGCTCGCTCGGCCATCGCATACTCCCCAGAGTTACATCCAAGCACCCCCACAGCAGGGTCTGTGGGAAACACTGTGAGGACCTCTTCTTGAATGCTCCTCCCTTGTGACCCTAGCGTCCGTCTGCTCTGTTTGGACAAGTAGGAGGATATTTTCTAACCCAATGGGCCTCTGGTTGGAGTCATTCTTTAAGGTTTCCTGGACTGAACAGATCCTGAGTGAAATGCAAGTCAGAAAATAAAGTAGTCTGCTCAGTGGGTCACAGTCTCCATGAGGTTATGTGAGCAGTAAGCTCGGAACATATGGAGAGAGCATGTGTCTCCGCAGTGCGCACCTAAGGACCCCTCCCATCCCCGCCATCTGCGTGCACACATTCACACTCTCACTCGCATCCTGAATTCTTGCTGTGACTCTTGTTCTTTAAACTATTTAAAAAATATTTTATTCACTTATTTGAGAGAGAGAGAGAGAGAGCATGAGCAGGGGGAGTGGCAGGCAGAGGGAGAGGGAGAAGCAGACTTCCCGCTGAGTAGGGGACTCGATCCCGGGACCCTGGGATCATAACCTGAACCAAAGGCAGACCCTTAACTGACTGTACCACCCAGGTGTCCCTACAACTCTTCTTCTTAAAGAGAGGAAGAGTCTTTATCAAGAGAAAGACACAGAAATGTAGTCTGTCTGAAAGAGCTTTCAGGGGAAAGGAAACTAGTAGGATATTCTAATTTGAGTCCTGCAGGACATTGCTGTTGAGGAAGGGATTGAGGGAGGGGGTCCCTGACTCTCTCTTTCATCCTTAATTTTACAGAGGAAAAGGAGGTTGGATGAAAGTTGAGACGCCCAACTCAAGTTTGTTTATGGGAAGGAAGCAGTTTATAGGCAAGATTAATGGGTTGACTCCAACGGAATGGATTACTTCTACCTAGTTAGTACCTTTTTTTTTTTTTTAACCAAAGAAGAAGTAGATGTACATGGTAATATTCAAACAATATTAAAGATATTTAATATCTCATTCCAGATCCCCTAATCATGCTTGCCTAAGGCAGCAATTATTAATAGTTTGTTGGTTATCCTTTCAGAAATCTTTATGTACCCGTAAATACAGAGATGTAAATGCATACACATTTGTGTGTATATTTACATCTCTATTTTTTTCTGTAAGTGGGAACACATTTATGCAGTTGTTCTTTGTATTTGTTTTTCTGATTTGGTCAGCCAGTTACACTCTACATTGGAGAAGAAAGTGGAACTTAACCCAACGCTTGGGGTGAGCCCATCCACAAAAAAAGTGGAACGAAAGAAGAGCCAGCCTCACAGCTTTCCCTGTGACTTGGGGTTTTATGCAGCTCTAGAGAGCTCGCTTTGGCCATAGCATGTGATATAGAAGCTGCCGTTCTAAATGCGACTACAGCCTTAACATTGGATTAATACAATTCTCGTGTTCAGGACAGAGAAAGACACTTGAGGAGCACGTGGATAAATTGGGATGCATTTTGAGGAGAGTGACCAGAATGGCAAAAGAGTCATGTCCAATGAGTTCTGAGTCACAAACCAACAAATTGTGCCAACCAACTCACACCTCCACCCCCCAGCTGGACATCCACGGAGGAGATGGTGAGAGTCTGTTTATAATCCTGTTTCTGTCAGGAAAGCCACATCAAGGGAGAAGGGAGAAGGAGCCTCTTCTGTGGAGAATCTTTGTGAAGATTTAAGGTCACCAAGAGGAGGAGGCAATAGAGAGGCCGCTCGCCATGAAGAACAGTCCTTCTGTGGATGGCGTCATCAACCTTGTAGAGTGGGAGTCCCGTGGCACCGAAAATGTTCGGGGAAGTCACACGAAGGAAAGGTCCTCACGTCATATCGCTCAATCTCTGCCTTTCACAAAACCGATGTTCTATAGGATAGTATTACTTGCTTCTCAGAGAACATCCTGTGGAAAATGGAAGGTTAGAAATACTAGCTTAAACCACATGAAGCCTGTGTCTTGAGGACAGACTGTTTCCCACGTGGACTTGTGGGCACGCGTGCCCTCCTGTTGTGCAACATGACAGAGGACGGACGTGCCAAGGTTTAGGACGTTCCCCAGGATACAGTTGGGGCCATGCTGCTCCAGAAGATGGAACCACCACTGGATGACCATCTGGGTCTTCCTAAATCCACCATCGTGACTCCAGATGAAAACATGTCTTCAAGATAATCCAACGCATGCATTGGACCTCAGGTCAATCATCAGTTGCATGCTTCGCTAAGTCACGGGCACTATTCAGTATGCTTTACCAGCATAATCTGGTTTTACCTTCACAAGAAACCTCAGGAGGCAAACCATTAGCAGACTCATTTTCTAAATAGGGAGCCTGAGGAGCAGAGAGGTTACCCAGGGTGCCTCAGGTCCCACAGCTGGGAACCGGAACCCAGGCTGACCGCTCGGGCATCGTGCTGCAACTGAGAAGAGAGAGCAGGCACTGCAAGGACAAGGTCAGGAGCAGGTATAAGGTGGATACCTTCCTAGGAGAATCCACGATGGAGTCTGACTGGAGGAATCTGGCTCCCGGGAGTGTAAGGACGTAGAGAATATGTGTGAGCTTGGGTGAGGGGGGAGGAGAGGGTCAGGTCATACTTCGAACAGAAAGCTTCCTGTACAAATGATTTGGAATTTCAGCACATCTCCAAATGGCCTGCTACAGTGTCTGATGTTCCGCCTTTAGGAATAGATTTATTTGATACAAATTGATTGAATCTCTGAATATCATTTTACATTATTTAAGATCATCTAAGAGAGTCTTGGTCATTTCGATGATGGCACAGCTTAGGCCTTCACAGGACCGTGTTTATGATTCCTAGCTGCGGCCAGGGCTTGGGAGGAAACGCAAAGAGAGAGTCAGAGCGTGCCTTATTTAAAGCTCACCAGGGGTTCCGTGTGGCTTGTCCTGCTCATGGGGAGAGGCAGTCAGGAGGTAATGCTCTGCTTGTCTCAGGACAACGTCCAGATGCTCTAGGGTACTAGGGAGCCCTGCGGGGAGTGCTTCCCACCTCTCGCCTATCTGTCTGCCTCCAACTCTCTTCAACTGGGCCTGTCCCCCCAAATCCTACACAGACTGGTGCAGGGGTATGGCATCTGCTCATCTTCTGACCCTGTGTCCGTGGGAGAAAACAGATACTGGCCATGCCTCAGGGGATTCTGCAGGATGCCCCTGGCAAGGCAGGCCAAATCAGGGAGCCTCTGTGTCTCCAGGGAGGCTTAGCCGAGTTCCATCAGTGGTGGCCTCTCCCGCTCTCCTCCCACACCTGCATCCTGGGCCTCAGCTTGCTGCCAGCTCCCAGGGCCAGTCTAACGAGTTCTAAGGTAGGGCTTGTCTTGGGCCAGCTCGTATTAAGACCAGACTTTGCCCAAGAGCCAAGAAAATGGAGATGTGCTTTACCATCAACACTGCAACCAATGTTTATCTTCAAGACGTAAGGGAAGAGCCTGGAACATGCTCCTCTTCTCAGGCTTTTGGAAAGCGCTGGTGGCATTAAACTTTTCCAGACTTTCGAGCTTCCCAGCCCCTTAGCCCTGTGCACACATCACAAAGCTCGGGAAAGGGGCACTATCCTGCCAGGCTACTGACAGATTTATCCCTCAGAGCTTAGGGGGACCCGGCCAGGCTGCGGCAGCCTCCGCACGGCGCTCCTCACTTGAACAGGAACTGTCAGGACGTGTGAATGAAACACAGAGCAGGACTCTGAAAGGCTCGTGGAGATTTATTGAGTATTTCAAACCACAGAATTCTATAAAATAAGATCCGAAAGCCTGTCTGAGTAAAGCAAGAGAATCAGCCTTCAGAGGGAACTGTGATTGATTTAGGGGCGCGGGGCAAATGTCTGTCAGCCAGTGTTCTCATCCCTTCTGCCCCCGCCCCCAGTCCAGTCCTTCGGGCAGCATAGTGACGGAGTGAGAACGCAGATGACCTCTGAGCAGAGGGTCCCTCAGAGTCCGTGGCACAGGTAGCATGATTTGTGGGGTGACTAGCTGCAGTCAAGGTAGCGACAGCAGGTCAGGGGCTACAGACACGATCAGGCCCGAGGACTGTTGGCCTCATGTCCTACAGGTCATGACGGCTGTGATGGGGGTGCCCCACAGGCTGGCCTGGAGGGAAAGTGGTCTGGACCCCGGGGGCCAGGAGTGTCTGTCGTGCCCTGAGGATGGACTGGTCACAGGCTCTACGCTCACTGGAAGTTTTTTTTATCGGTCATCCCTAAGCTGCAGAAAGATGAGGTCCTCATCAAATGTTGGTGGTGCCCTCCTGGAGAAAGATGTGAGCGCACCGAATTCTCTCTGCTTTTTGCCCTAATGGGGCTTCCTCAGGCCAGGCTCTCTGAGGGTGCTGAAGAAGGAAGCAATAAACCCAAGAAGACCCATTGTTCCGTAACAAGCTTCCTCAAAACTTGGACTGAAGATAACTACCACTTTATACTATCTCATGATGTTGCAAGTTGGAATTTGGTCAGAGCACAGCTGACAATTTTACCTGACGTGGTGGACGGGATTGACTTGGTCATCAAAGGGTGGCTAGATCGTCTGAAGGGCCCCAGATGGCCTTACTCTCATGCCTGATGCCATGGAGAGGACAGAGGGAAGGGTGAGTCCAGCTGGGACCCTCTCCCTCTCCAACAGGGGAGATGGATTTCTCACGTGGTGGATTGGGGCTCCTGGAGCCGGTGTGTGTCACTTACCCCAAACTCTGTTGGTCAAAGTGGTCACAGGCTTAAATCGTAAGGTATATGAATACTAGGAAAAATATGAAAATAGAGAAAGAAAACCCTATTCCAAGACAAACAGGGGCACAGGCAGGCATGGGACAGTTTGAGTCTTCTCTCTTTGTCAAGAAAGAGCAAACCAGACAGAGGACGAGACATGAGCAAATGAGGGGCTGTCAATTCCTCCCTTGGGAAGGAAGCAACGAGGGAGATGATAGTGGGGGGAGCCCCACTCTTGAAGTACAAATAAATATTTATCTTTGCAGACTGATTTGGGCCAGGAAGTCCTCCTAGGCAGCTCTTCTGCAAAGGGCTACTGTGAATAAAGATGATATAAACAATTGCATGTAGGTTTTTGTGTGGACAAGTTTTCATCTCTCTGGGACAGATGCCCAGGAGTGCCATTACTGAGTTGTATGGTAAATGAATGTGCAGTTTTATAAGAAACTGCTGGACTCTTTTCCAGAGTGGCTGTACCCTTGTTCCCACCGTGATGCATGAAGCTCCTTGTCCTCAGCAGTGTTTATCATCACTATTTCCATTTTAGCCATTCTGAGGGATGTACAGTGATACATCCCTTTGACTGTAATTCACGTCTCCCTTATGGCTAATAATGTTGAGTGTGTTTTCATGTGTTTATTTGACATCTAAATATCCTCTTTGTTAAAATGTTTGCCCATGTTTTTCCCCCTTTTAAATTGGATTGAGGTTTTTTGTTTGCGCATGTGTGTTTTTTAATGTTAAATATTTTATCAAGACGACATTCACATAATATAAAAACCACTCAGTGCTATTTAGAAGATTCACAATTCTATCTAGTCCCAAATAATGTTCACTAACCCAAAGCAAAACTTCTCCATTTGGTAGTTCCTCCCCATTTTCTCCCACCTCCCAGCGCCTGATAACCACCCATCTGTGCTCTGTCTCTGGATTTACCTGCTCTGATTATGTCAGATGAGCGGAATCACGCAACATGTGATGTTTTGTGCCTGGCTGCTCAGTGCCGGTGGGGATTCCACTCAGACCCTAAATGGTGTTGCCGACAGGAATAGAAGGAACGCCCTGGGCCTCCCGGTGCTTCTAGGTGGGAGCTGGCGGGGCCAAGTCTGCAGGATAGACCAGCTTCCTCGGGCCAGCTGTCTGGTTGTCCTGATGCGATGGCTTCCGCTGCATCTCTGCTGCTGCGACCAGAGGAGGGAAGAACTTGTTCTGCTTTCTGCCACTGCAATGGGAGGTGGAAGACCCTGAGCCTAGGTCCCCCTTTGGGTAAAGGACCAAGAGATGCCAGAACTGCGGCGGGTGGATCTGGGTCACGTTCTCTTGCTGGATAGGAGAAGTTTGCTGGTGCAGCTGGGTGGGAGGAGCAGGCCCTCCTGTTGTCACTGCCCAGGGGACGGAAGACAGGCAGTTTCTGCCTATGCGGCTGGTGGGTGAGTGGGTAGGATGATGATAGTCCCCACCTGCCTTCTCCTGACACTATTTCCAGCAGAGAGAGCAACCTACTGCCGCTGTGGGCAGGGAGGGGATTCTCCAGCCAGGGTACGCCTGTGTTGCCGCCGTGGGCTGCATGGAGGTGGTGTCCATACTTTTACTTTTACTTAACTTCGTTAATCTTTTAAGATTTATTTATTTATTTGAGAGAGAGCGTGCACAGGGAGAGGGGAAAGAGAAAGGGAAAGGGAGAGATTCTCAAGCATACTCCCTGCTGAGCGGAACACCTGACACAGCAAGATCTCAGGACCCTGACTGAGATCATGACCTGAGCTGAAATCAAGGGTCAGACGCTTAACTGACTGAGCCACCCAGGTGCCCCTTAACTTCATTAATCTTTACATTTGTATCTTCTTTCTGTTATGCTAAAATTCTCAGTTCCTCCCAACTCCAACAAAAGTACTTACGTGCTTTATCTTATAATTAAAGACATAAAAAAACAGCCTCAGTAACAATAGCAAAGCTATCTCCAACAATATAATCATCGAAAATATTTCTATTTTCCCAATTTTTACGTGTGTGTTTATGCTACAAGTCAATAGAGTGAGGTGTATTGTTTTTTTCAACCAGCTTTTGTTTTTTAAAGGTTTCATATTTTAAATTTAATTGTATTACAATTATATAAAAGGTCCACAAGGTTGAACAAAAGAAAGCATACTGGGAGCAGTCCAGGTTTATCTTTGTTTCTATCTGTGTTCTCTTCCTGCCCGAAATGTAACTTTGTTGCTGCTGTTTCACTCTGAGGTTCTTCCCTTTTATTGGTAAAATAGATACAACATAAGATTGATCATTTTAGCCATTTTTAATTGCGCAATTCATTGACACTGTTTTGCAACCATTGCCATGATCCCACTCCAACACTACTTCATCATCCTGCACTGAAACTAAACCTGTTAAGCCTAAATTCCACATTGTCCCCACCTCAACATCTGGTAACCACTGTTCTCCTTCTGGTCTCTATGAATTTAACTACTTGATGCTCTTAGGTAAGTGGAATCTTGCAGTATTTGTCTTTTTGTGTGTGGGTTATTTTACTTTGTGTATTGTCTTTAAGTTCCAGGCATGTGATTGCAGACAGGAGGATTTCATTCTTTTTCCATGCCGAATAATATTTCATTGTATGTGTGTGGCACGTTTTTGTTTACTCATTCATCCACCAAGGGATATTTGGATTGTTTCATTCTTCTGCTACTGTGAATACTAAACTTTCCATTTCACATAGTTGTAGATTCCCATGTGGTTGTAAGAAATCCCAGGCCCTCTTTCTCTAGGTCTTTCCAAAGGTGACATCTCATAAAATAAAACCAGGATCCAATACAGTCCAATACAAACAATGTTGCACTATATAATATAGCAGGTAAAATGCAGTAGAGTATTCTACAGGTTCACAAACTAGATATTGACATCGATTGAGTCAAGATACTCTCTTGGCCCCAGCTTTCCTGTAGTCCTAATATAGGAATCACCCATATCCTTTCCATCCCTATAATTTTGTCTATATTTTGCCTATATTCATAATGTAGGGATCCAATTTTGCCTATTTTCCTAATATAAAAACCTCGTAATTTTCTCTCTATCCCTATAATTTTGTCATTTCAAGAGTACTATATAAATGGAATTCAACTGCATATAACATTTTGGGATTGACTTCTTTAGTTCAGTGTTTAACAACCTTGAGATTCACGCAAATTGTTGTATGTATCAATGGTAGTTTTCTGTGTTTTTCTTTTTTATTACTGAGTAGTACTCCACAGCATGGATGTTACATTATTTGTTCAACCACTCACTTACTGAAAGGCATCTGGGGATTTCCAGGTTTTTTTGGCTGTTACATGGCAATGAAAAATCTATATACAAGCTTGAATGCACATAAATTTCTATTTCTCTGAGATAAATGCCCAAGAGCACGATTTCCATGTTGTATGGCATTGCATGTTTAGTTTTATAAGAAACTAACAACTTGTTTTCCAGAAGAACTGTATAATTTTTTATTCCATAAACAATGAATGAGTAGTCCAATTTCTCTGCATTCTCACTGACATATGGTGTTGTCATTATTTTTTATTTCAGCTAATCTGATAGGAGTGTGGTGATATCTCATTGCGATTTTAATTTGCATATTTTAGTGGCTAATGATGTTGAATATATTTTCATGTGCTTATTTTCCTTCTGTTTTATTCTCTTTAGTAAAATGTTCGTGTTTTTTGCTCATCTTCTAGTTAGATTGTTTTTTATTGTTGAGTTTTGAGAGTCCAGATATTAGTCCTTTGTCAGATATGTGATTTTCAAATATGTCATTCCATTCTATAGCTTGTCTTTTTTTTTTTTTTTTTAAGATTTTATTTATTTATTTGTCAGAGTGAGAGAGACAGACAGAGAGTGAGCGCACAAGCAGGCAGAGAGGCAGGCAGAGGCAGAGGGAGAAGCAGGCTCCCCACTGAGTAAGGAGACTGATGTGGGACTCAAAGCCAGGACCCTGGGATCATGACCTGAACCAAAGGCAGCTGCCCAACCAACTGAGCCACCCAGGTGTCCCTATAGCTTGTCTTTTGATATTTTAAACAGTGTCTTTCATAGAGCAAACATTTAAAAATTTTTATAAGGTCCAATTTATTAATTATTCCTTTTAGGAATTGTGCTTTTGGTGTCAAATCTTTGCCCAGTGCTAGATTTTGAATCTTTTCGATTTTGGGGGGAAATTTTATTGTTGTACATTTTAAATTGAAGTCTGTGATCCATGTTGAGTTAATTTTTGTATAAGGCATGAGGCTTACATGAAGGTTCATTTTTTACCTATAAATCACTTCATCCAGCACTGTTTGTTAAAAAGGCTATCTTTTCTCCATAGAATTGCTTTTGTATCTTTGTCAAAAATCAATTGGGCATATTTGTGTGGACGTATTTCTGACTTACCTCTTCAGGTCCATTGATATATGTATCTTTTTCTCTGATAATACCAGAGTCTTGAGCATTGTCAGCTACATAAGTCTTAAGAGTAGGTGGGTAGGCAGATTCCTCACACTTCATTCTTCTTTTTCAAAATTATTTCAGTTCTTCTAGTTTCCTTGTCTTTCCAAATAAATTCTATCATAAACTTTCTTATATGTAAAATTCTTGTGGTTTTGATAAGAATGGTTTTAAAACTATATATCAATTTGAGGGGCACTGACATTTTTACCGTGCAAATCTTTCAATCCGGGAATGTTATATGGCTCTCCATTTACTTAGAACTTTAGTATCTTTCACCAGAGTTTTGTGGTTTTGAGCATATAAGCTGAATACGTATTTCATTGAATTTATTTCTATGTGTTTTTTGAGAAATTGTGAGTGGTATTTTATTTTTAATTTTAGTTTTCACATATTAACTGGTAGGATATAGAAACACAATTGATTTTTGTGTGTATGTTTATCTCATACACATGGGAACTTGCTGAACTCATTTATTAATTCTAGGAATTTTCTTTTTTAAAAAAATTTATTTAGGTAATCATACTATCTGCAAATTTTGCTTATTTTGTTAAAATCTGCATTCCTTTTACTTTCTTTTCTTGCCTTATTCCACTAGCCACAACTTCTAGTATTATATTGAATAGAAGCAGTAAGATGCAACATCCTTGGCTCATCTCCACACTTATAGGGACTTACAGTATCCATACTTGTAGTATCCATATAATGTCAGCTTCATAAAATAAATTGGGAAGTGTCAGTCATCCAGCAATTTTGGAACAAATTCTGTAGAGTTTGTGTCAGTTCTTTAGAAATCTGATGGATGGAATCCTCCAGAAAACCATTTGAGTCTGGAGATTTCTTCTTGGGGGAGTATTAATTATGAATTAAACTTCCTTAATAGTTTTAAAGCTATTAAAATGATTGATTTCACATTTAATGAGTTGTAGTAGCTCGTCCTTTCCAAGGAGTTGGTGTAGTTCATCTATATTTTCAAATTCATATGTATAGGGTTATTCCTCACATTTTCATGTTACTTTTTTTCTGTATACAATGTCAGGTCATATTCCTTGACTAATTCCTAATATTAGTTATTTGTATCATCTGTCTTTTTCCTTTGCCAGCCTTATTAGAAGTTTGTAAATTTTACCAATCTTTTCAAACAGTAAGCGTTTGAGTTAATGATTTTATTTATTGCTTTTCTTTTTTCTCTTCCCACAGTTTCTATTCTGATCCTTATTATTTTTCCCCTTCTAATTGTTTTGGCTTATATTGGTCTTGTATTTATAGATCCTTAAGGTGGAAGTTTAGTTTACTGACTTGAGATTTTTCCTCTTGTCTAATATGTGTTTTGGTGCTATATATTTCCAACACAGTACCATGTCAGGGGTGTCCCCCCGAATTTTGATAATGGTACATCTTAATTTTCATTCAATTTAATACAATTTTTAAATTTTCCTTGATACTTATTTTTGACCCATGTATTATTTTAAAGTGCTTTGTTTATTTTTCAACTACCTGAAAATTTTTAAAATCTTCTTTTGTTGATTTTTAATTTGATTCCCTCAGCGTCAGAGAACAATCACTGTAATTTCAGTTCTTTTAGTTCTTGTTAAGTTTTGTTTTATTGCCTAGGTTATGACCTCCCTTAGTATATGTTCTGTGGGCCCTTGAAAAAAAATGTGTATTCTGCTATTCTTGGGCAAATGTTTTACACATGTCCAGTAGATCCTATTTGTTAAGATTGTGACCGAGTTTTTCACTATTCCCCTGATTTTCTGTCGAGCTTTTCTAGTAATTGTTGTGAGAGAGAGATGTTGAAAACTCCAACAGTAATTGTGGATTTTCATTTTTCTCCTTTCAGTTCTATCAGATTTTGCTTCACATAACTTGCAGATTTATTGTTTGTTCCATACATTTTATGATTGTTATATTTTCTGGATGGATTGACCCTTTAATCATTATTTGTCTCTTTCCATATATAGCAGTTTCCTTTGTTAATCTCTGTCTTTTAAATGGTGCATTTAGACCACTTAATATAGTTATTGATGTGTTAGAGATTAAACCGGCAATTTTGTTTTTTATTTTATTATCTTTGTGTGTGTGTGTGTGTGTGTGTGTGTGTGTGTGTCTTTTTTTCCTACCTTTCTGTGGGTTCTTTGAATATATATTTTTAGAATTTCATTTTGATCTGTGTATAGTATTTGTGAGTACATATCTTTATATAACTGTTTTAATGATTGATTTACATAATATATAAATCACAGTTTACTGGTGTCATATTTTACCAATTTAAGTGAAATGTAATTAATTACTTTGTGTTCCTCTACTCTCCCCGACTAATACACTTAAAACCATTACCAGATAGTGTTAAAATTTTTTTCAACCATCAATTATAATTTTGGAAACCCAATAGTATTATAGAATATTACGGTACTATGGTACCACAGAGTATTACTGTTTAATTTACTAACAGTTTCTCTTATGCATTCATTTTTCCTTCCTGATGTTCTGAGGCTCTGTCATCCTTTCTTTTCTAAGACCTTCCTTTAGCCATTCTTTTAAGTTAGGTCTGTTGGTGGTAAAACCTTGGTTTTTCCCTGTCTGAGAATATCTTGCTCTCGCCTTATTCCCGAGGGATATGTTCACTGGGTATAGGATTCTGGGTTGACAGTTCTTTTCTCAGCATTTAAAAAATGTTCCACTTCCTTTTGACCTCCGTGGTTTTTGATGAGAAATCCACTGTTGCCTGAATTGCTTTTCCCTATAAGTAATGTATACTCCTGCTTTTTTCATGATATTTTTTTTGTTTTTAGTTTATAAAAGTTTAACTATGATGTGTCTCAGTGTATATTCTGAGGGCTTATCTTGTTTGGGGTTTGTTCTGATTCTTGAATCTATAGATTTATATCTTTTTTTCCCCAAGTTTGGGATGTTTCAGCCATTATTCTCTTGAATACTTTTGTCGCCCTATCCTTTTTCTCCTCTCCTCCAGGACTCCAATGACACAAATGTTAGACTTTTTGTTATAGGTCCTGAGGTTCTATTAATCTTTTTCAGCCTGTATTATTTCTGTTGTAAAGATTGGATAATTTCCATTTGTCCATTCACTGATTCTTGCCTCTGATTCCCCATGATGCTGTTAAGCCCACTCCCCTGAGTCTGTTTGCTTGTTTTTAATTTGGTTATTGTATTTTTTAGTTAGAAAATATCCATCCTGTTTGGTTTTTATTTATGTCTTCTGTTCCTTTGCTGAATTTTCCTTTTTTTCATTTGTTTTAAGCACATTAATAATTGCTCATTGAAGCATTTCTGTGATGACTGATTTAAAAATCTTCTTTAGATAACTCTACATTTCTGTCATCTCAGTTTTGGCATCTATTGATTATTTTTACATTCAGTTTAAGATCTTCCTGGTTTTCAGTATGATGAGTGATTTTTTTATTGAATTCTTGTCAGTTTGCACATTATGTTTTGAGATTTCACATCTTATCTAAACCATCTGTTTTAGCTGGCTTTTTCTGATAGTGCTCCACCAAGGAAAGGGAGATTTGTTATGTCATAATGGCCAGATGGATTTAAGAATCCAGTTTTCCCCGCTTGGCCTCCATTGGTACCCAAGATGGGAGGAGCTTCTCATTACTGTTGGGCAGGGATGGGAGTTCTATCTCCCCACCAAGCCTCTAATGGTACCTCTCTGTCTGGGGGTGATAGATATACGTTGTTACTTCTCTCCAAATGGATCCACTGATATTACGGATGGTGTAACCTCATTACTACTCAGTGGTGGTGAGAGTCCAGACTTTCCTCTGTCACCTCTGTTGTCACCCCAGTGGGGAAGAGGATGCATCATTATTTCATGGTAAAAATGGAAGTCCAGGGGCACCTGGGTGGCTCAGTGGGTTAAAGCCTCTGCCTTAAGCTCAGGTCATGATCTCAGGGTCCTGGGATCAAGCCCCGAGTCAGGCTTTCTGCTCAGCAGGGAGCCTGCTTCCTCCTCTCTCTCTGCCTGCCTCTCTGTCTACTTGTGATCTCTCTCTCTCTCTCTGTCAAATAAATAAATAAAATCTTTAAAAAAAAAAAAAGGAAGTCCAGGCTCCACATATGGTCTCCATGACACTAGGTATAAAGAGAGGCTCTATAATTTGGTAGAGATGAAAGTCCTGGTTCCCTACTCAGTCTTCTCTGACACTACATCAACAAGAGTGTTGGGGTGCCTCCCAACAGAGTGGTGAAGGCTCCAATCCTCACTCAGGCATGGGAGTAGGTGGGGTCAGTTTTTTTATTGGAGGTGTTTGACTGGAGTAGAGTTGACACTCTGTCTTGCTGGGCTGCTTCTTTCATAGCCATTTGGCTTAGGAGAGTAGGCTTTTGTTTAGTGGTGTTTAGTTTAGTTTAGTTTAGTTTAGTTTAGTTTAGTTTTGTTTTGTTTTGTTTTGTCTGTGATCATTGGTACTTCTAGGTAGCTGGCTTCTTCATTTCCGTGTTTGGAAAATATGAGGAAAATAAAACCCACAGAACTAAACACAATGTGGCCTTTGGTTCCCAAGATTCTTCAGTGGTCTTCCTTCTTTCTACTTTATAGTTGATCTGATGTTTGTTGTATATGTACTGTCAAGCGTTTTTAGTTGTACTTAGCGAGAAGAATAAGAAAAAAGTACACCTACTCCATCTTTCCAAAAGTTGAAGTCTCTTATACTTGTTTAATATGGAAGATATCTACATATATGTGTATTCCTTTTGTTCAGAAGTAAATGGTAGCACAACATACACACTTTCTTGTCCATTTTGCTTTGTTCACTTCAAACTGTATCCTCACAAAGGAATATGTGGAGCCATTCCTTATTTTTTTTTATTGCTTCAGATTAATCCTTTGTGTGACTGAACCAAAGCTGATTTTACCAGTTCCTTATGGACGCCATAGGTGTTTGTTCCAATCTTTTTTATATTACTGTGACAAATAATCCCATAATGAAAATCTTTGTACCTACATCTACACCTTATCATATTTTTACCATCTTTGGGATGGGTTACTAAAGCGTATGTAAGCTTGTTACCTCTTCATAATATTTTTTTTGATAGTTGAAACTGATATCCTGAGGAGGTGATGAACTTTAACCTTAATAAAGACTTGCACCAGAAACTTACTTTCAATATATTCTAGACCAAGGTAATTATCCCTCTAGACTCCAGTTTTCTCATATCTAGTGTAATAATAGCTACCCTATGCGTGTTGTGTGTGTGTGTCCCATTAAGTTTTGGACATTGTTTTAATTGCTTTACTTCCTTCACAACAGTCCAGTGTAGTCATGATCAAACTTTCATTTCATAATCAATGGCTTGGAAGCATGTAGGAGAAACTTAAGATTTTCCTTTTATTCCCACCTTCTGTGAAAAAAGTAAAGATGACTGCCTATGTTTCAGGGTGTTGCAAGGATCAAATGAGATAATAGCTATAAAGCATTTTTAAAGCATGACTTGTAAAGTACACATCCATTTTTACAGTCATTTTACTTTACTTGGAGAGATTTCATGGAAACCAATGTCTATTTTCATCATGGCGTTTAGAACTTTCTTTTAGGACAATCTCTTGTGTGGGTGGTTAAAGTCACTTATTTCACAGAGACTTCATTCCTCACTTCCTTTTTAGAGGTGGTCCTCTCAATGTGTTTCATTCCTCTGAGGACATTTTCCCCATTCACTCCATAAACCTGGGTCCTGATAGAAGTTCCCTGTGAAGCACTATCTCCTTAGAGGTCTTCTCAGGTCAGTCTGACTTGCATGTGCCTGAGATCCTTTTCCTGCTGACACACACATTTCCAGAGAGCCAGAGCAATGTGGGTAAAGTTCAAGGGTGCTCAGGGGAAAGGGAGAGAATATGGATGAAGGCAATAGTGCTGACTACCAGATGGATGAGAATTAGGATTAGGAAGGGCTCCCGAGCTTTTGGGGCATTTTTCTGGTCTTTGCTCATTCTTTAGCAATAGTTACATCAAGTATCTATTTGTATCCAATCTCAAACAGACAATGAGGGAAAAGATTGGAGATAAAGTAAATCCTGTCAAAGCATGATTAAAACTTAATTTTATATTAAGTCCACATTAATTATTTAGAATATAATGATTGTGTTCCAGATGCTATTTTCAAGAGTAAGGAAAACAAAAAGCACAACAATTTAAGCAGAAAAAATGTTACAAGTTGAGGATGAAGAAATGGCAAAAGGTTAGACTCAATTAAAACAATCTGCTCTTGTTTTCTGTTGTTCAGCTAAGCCTTTCATTTTAAAATGTGAAAAATGATTCCATACAAATATTAAGATTGTTTGTTCCAGCACTTTGAAAAATGCCGATGGTATTTTGATCGAGATGGCGTTGAAAGTATAGATTGCTCTGGGCAGCATAGACATTTTAACAATGTTTATTCTTCCAATTCATGAGCATGGAATGTTTTTCCATCTTTTTGTGTCTTCTTCAATTTCTTTCATGAGTGTTCTGAAGTTCTTCGAGTACAGATCTTTACCTTTTTGGTTAGGTTTATGCCAAGGTATCTTACGGTTTTTGGTGCTACTGTAAATGAAATCAATTCTTTAATTTCTCTTTCTACAGTTTCGTTGTTAGTGTATAAATTTACCCCAGAGATACAGATGTAGTGAAAAGAAGGGGCACATGCACCCCAATGTTCATAGCAGCAATGTCCAAATAGCCAAACTGTGGAAAGAGCCAAGATGCCCTTCAACAGACGAATGGATAAAGAAGATGTAGTCCATATACACAATAAAATATTACTCAACCATCAGAAATGATGAATACCCAACTTTTGCATCAACATGGATGGGACTGCAGGAGATTATGCTGAGTGCAGTAAGCCAAACAGAGTAAGTCAATTGTCATATGGTTTCACTTACTTGTGGAACATAAGGAATAGCATGGAGGACATTAGGAAAAGGAAGGGAAAAATGAAGAAGGGAATGTCAGAGGGGGGTACGAATCACGAGAGACTGTGGACTCCGGGAAACAAACTGAGGGTTTTGGGAGGGGATGGGTTGGCCCAGTGGTGAGTATTAAGGAGGGCAGTATTGCATGGAGCACTGGGTGTTACACACAAACAATGAATCATGGAGCACTACATCAAAAACTAATGACGTACTGTATGGTGACTAACATAACATAACATAATAAAAAAAAATAATATTTAGAAAAAAATTGAAAAAAGAGTGAAAAATGAAATCTCCACAGCATGAGTTTGGCACTCAGTGGGCTGTCCTCCTCACCCTACAACAGGCCTGCAGATGGTCTGGTGAGTAAGGGGATAGCTTGTCATACCCTTGCCTTGCGACCTCCTTCCTCCTCATTCACTCCTTTTCTGCCAAAAGACTTAATTTTGTTGTCTTTGTTGAAAAAATTATAAAATAAGTAAATTAATGATTTTATTTTTTTCTAACTGCGGCCTCTCTGTTCCCCCTTTCATACTTCCTGGACCTTGCCCATTGGAGGGCTGATTGACTCAGTCTGGGCTGGGTTCAGGGATCTGCAGGTCTAACTCACAGAGATGAGACACCATGTTTTATTGATAAATGTTTAACATTTCCTCCTTTTCCCTGTTCTGGCCTTATTCTCATGACATGCTGATGGAGCAGAAGACACGCAAGATGATGATTTTTGTGGAGTTCCAGAAATTTCCTCAGATGGATGGAAATTTGCATTTTTCTATAAATACGTGGTCCATTATTATTTTTAAACAGTCAATCAGCACCCTGCACAGTCAATTAAGGATTAATTGTATTTTCCTAATGTTGTTTACTCCCATATCTATGAAGCAGGATGCCTTGACTGAGTTGCCAATGGCTTTCATTTTGTTTATCTTTCTTTGGTTCTTATTATTCATTTTGTTTTCCTTTAATGAATATGGAACAGATAGGATTTGGGGGAAAATGCCACTTTAAACCTGGGAGTATTTTTCATATTTTGCTAGATGTGGACAAGATGTGGATGCTCAGTTCAAGAGACTATAGGAAGCGCATGGTGGCCTGAAGTTCACGTCATGCAGAAGGAACACTGTAAACAAAGAACAGCCTAGGAGGGCAAACATGAACTTTAGGAGTGCCTTTGCAGGTAGCACTTGGAATAATCTAAGACTTCCCAATGAATATGATCCCTGATACAGGGAGGCAAGCTGGATGGGTGGACAGTGAATGCTAGGCAGGACCTATGGACAGTGAACCTGGGCAGGTGGGTACTAGGAAGGGCACTTACAGAGTCACTCTTTGCCCATTAGCTTCCTTCTACTCATGAGTCTTGAGCCCAATTTTGTCAAACTCACCAAAAACATTTGCCAAGTTGCTGTAGAGAATACTAAGAATGGAGAAGTAGAAGGAGGGCAGGGTCTGCCCCCAGAACTGCTGGGGGACTGTGAGGAACACACAACTTCAAAGAGGCTGAAGGTGAGGTGTGCTGAGCAGAGATGAGATGCCCTGGGCCCACTCCAAAGACACTGAAGGAGAAAACCTTAGGGGAACTGAGGTCTTGTAAGAACTGGAGGCACCACAGAGCTCTCAAAATCTGTGGCATCAATGACAATGTGACCTGATTTGCACTGAGGGTGGCAAAAGCTGCATGCGCCTGTCACCTACTTTGTTTAATTCTCAGAAACCCCTGTGAGGTGAGTGTTAACTCCATTTTATAGATGGGTCAACTGACAACCAGAGAAGTTGACTGGCTTTCCCAAAGTCATTGACCTAGTAAGTGATAGAGTTCAGATTTAAATCTGTACTTACGAGCCGTACATCTCTCCATCAGTCCTTTATAGAGAAAAAAACAAGAGATAAAAAAAACCCCACAGAAATAACAAAAAAGTTCCCAAAGTAGGTTGAAGAAGCTTCCCATATGGTCAAGGGAAAGGCTCCTTCACCTAGAGAGTATTTTCTATAGAAGATCTGGAAGACCAAACTCTCTGCATCTAGTTTCACAAAGGAAAAAATTGGAAGAAGTAGATTGTCCAACCCTAGGAGGAGGCAGACAAGTACACATATTCTGGGATTTGTGATGGGGGGAAATAAGAATGGAAGCCACAGAGAAAACATATCTCATAGACAAAGAGCTCTGTGGCCTGATGGGAAGAAGATAGTTTATCATCTGGGGTCTCCATGTATTTGTGTCTGCCCAATAATGATGTTTTCTCTCTGCTGCCCATGATCTTCAAGGCAATGAGCAGAGACGTTTGTGATGGTGTTATCTGGGCTGTTGAATGTCTGTTTCTCGGTATTTCTTAGAGGCTAATGGAGATGAGTGATTTTCTACCATTACCGAATAGCTCCAGCACAAGCACTGACCTTTAGTGGGAGGGAACTTGGTGAAGAAGGCTATGACCTCTTTCCTGGAATGGAGTTATACTGAGAGTGCCTGGTTCCCACATAAAGGTGGAGTTATTATACTTGACTCTGGGAATTTGCAGGGAAGACTTCTTGAAGGTGATATCAAGTGTGGGGGCCCTAAACAATGGTGTGTTCTAATAAAGACTTTGGAAAGACAACATTAGGTTGATACTGTAGAAGGAACGATGAGCCATAAGAAATATGGCAGAGGGAGCTGGAAGGCCATGAAGACCTAAGCCTGGCAGCCCATGAAAGGTATCAGAACAGGTGCTGGACTCCAGGTAGGGAACTCTGAGAGCACATGCCAGGGGAGACAGGATTTAACCATGTATTAGAGAAACCTACAGAGCTGAAGGACCTGGGCAGAGCTGCAGGCAAGATGGGAAGGCATGGGGCTTGGAGGGCATGTCTGACTGCTGACTTTTCTTTAAGTCTTGATCAGGGTAGACTTACTAAGAAAACATGCACTAAGTTTTTAACCTTGAGCCTGAGAGAGCATGAGAATAAAGACTCCCAGTTTCGTGAGGTGATTAAGGACCTCTTTACCTAAACCAGTGGGGAGAGAATCGAGTCGTAGGTGAGAAAGCGAGACAAGCTGCATTGCTGATGGGAAATACTTTCGGGCAATCTCCATAACAAATGTTGGTTGGCTAGAAGGACACCTGGTTTCCACATTTTATTTCAATTAATTTGGAAAAAAAGGAGACCATTGCTGCTACTGAGAACCAGAAAGAAAAACAAACATAGTGTAGGGTGTGGGGTGGATGCAATGGCTTTTCCAATTCAAGTCTGCCACCTAGACACTGGGCTACAATGGCACGCACTGGGGCCTGACAAGGGGATTACTACACAGTTTAGAAGCACCAGTTGGACACAGCCCTTGTGAAAGGGCATCAGGTTTTATCACAGCCCCATCCAATTCCTCAACAGTGTGTTGGGGGTAGCTGGAGGCCACAGTCAGAGCTGTAAGGATAACACACGTGAGCAGAGCTCAGCCATCAGAGAACTGGCAAAGAGGGTGAACGAGCCTCCCCCGGCCACCCAGCTCCCCCGAGCACCAAAATCCATAAAGATGCCTGCATATCTCGAAATGCATCAACCGGGGCCAAAGAGATGTTTGCACTCCCTGCTCAGGAGATGCAGAATGAGCGGGGAAAAGATAAAGACCTCCAGAAATAGGGATCCAGCAACACGGAGCCCGAGGTGGTATTCACTACTGCAATGGCACAAAATGTTATATTTTCTTCCATAGAACTCAGCAGCCCAAGTCTGGGACCCAGACATATATTCAAAATGAACATAGGACTGCAAGATTGAGAAAGGAGCAGCGATACCTACCACCAGGGTGCGTGCATGTGTGCACATGCACGTGTGAGGTGGGGAGGGGTGACAATCCACATCTGGACGAGGAAATCAGAGGGCTCGATTCACCTGCTCCAGATCAGAGTGGAGGAGAAGCCTCCGTACGGTGGGCCTTGGGGAAGCCACCCCTTCTTGCCTAGGCTGGGGGTGAGGAAACCAGTGTCCCTGTCAGGACACTGACAGAGTATCTTCTCCCCTCCCTGCGGCTGCTCTTCGGGAATACGGAGATTAGAGGCTGAAACCATGCCCGCAACGTACAAAGGGAGAGCTGGTAGGGAACACACAGCCTTGCTTTCCTTCCTGGAGAGGATTCCTTCTGAATTTGTCACCTACCATTCAGTGGGAAGGGGCACGAGCCGGCCCTGATATGTGGGGAGAGGGGCAGCTCTGAGAACTTTCTCTCTTATTGAGGGAGGGGACCTGGGACATAAACAAAGACAGGGACCAGGAAGAAGCGACATCCAGCTGCCCATCCTGGGGGACTCCCCAGAATAAGAGTTAATTTATTGGGCAAAGTGAGAACTCTCACTCAGCACTGTCTTCTGAACCTCCCATGAATGCATGGTCTTTCCTCAGTAGGGCTTTCCTTCTGGTAAAGTCCATCCTCAGGGATGTAAGCTTCTCAGGTTACAGAGTTGCTGTCCCTCTGCTTCTGCTTGGAATGGGGAAGGAAACAGGAGAAAGCCCTTCAGCGGAGGAGGGAGGGAAGACTCAGCCCTGTGTTTGCCTATAAATACCAGGTGATTGGGGGAGGGGCTGGGCCTCCCCCCTTCAGGAGCGCCACCAAAGTCCTACAGAGAACTGGCAAAGAGGGTGAACGAGCCTCCCCCTGCCTGGCTCCCCCTCTTTCCCGGGAGGCCTGGGGGTCCACTGTGCCCGGTGTCTGACAGCACCTGGGGACAGGCTGGACCGACCCATCCTGTTCACCTCCTCTCACAATGTATTTTTTTCTCCTTCTTCCCAAGTCGGTTTGAATTTAAACAAATTTTAGACCTTGAAATCAGACTCAGAATCGCCATGATGTGCCTATTTAGAAACGGGGATATTACAGGAAAATGTCGTTCTCAACATGGTTTCCAGCCCAGACGGCAATTCTTTCCAGATGCCTACAGAGCTTGGCAGAGGCATGGAGAAGCCCTTCTGATACTGGTCCATGGTCTGTGAGCTCAGCTGCTCTCAGCGCTGCCGGCCGGGGTGCAGCTGGGGTGCCGCCGGGGTGTGTGCTGGCGAGGGACCACCCAGGCCTCCGTCCCACCCGGCTTCTAGCTGTGTTTGCGGGTCCCCTCTGCTCAGCTTCCTTACTTGTGACATGACACAACTGGGCACAAGGTGCTGGACCAGCTCCGGGGTCCTAACCTTCAGGTCACTTGCTCCTTGTTGAGTGTTGTGAAAGGGGCTCAGGCTGGACTGTGGTGCAGAGCATGTCTTTTTTTTTTTTTTTCTTAAGATTTTACTTCTTTATTTGTTAGAGAGCACGCACAAGCAAGGGGAGCAGCAGGCAGAGGGAGAAGCAGGCTCCTGCTGAGCAAGGTGCTGATGTGGGACTTGATCCCAGGACCCTGGGATCAAGACCTGAGCTGAAGGCAGATGCTTAATCAACTAAGCCAACCAGGTGCCCCCGAACAGAGTCTGTCTTATCCAAGATGTGCCCAAAGGGCACCTGCGGTCTTGTTTCAAAGCCCCCCTCCAGGCCAGTGTGTGGCGCACAGTGTGGGCTCAGTGCCCCTACGTGGGCCAGGTGCCTCTCACCAAGGCTCTGCCACTGCACTTGAAGCTTCCTCTTGAGTGTCTCGTATCCTACTCACCAGGCCTGTTGCTGATGGAGGCTTTCTTTGTCCTAACTGCCTCCTACGCTAATTACCGCTTATTAAGGGCCCAACACCAAGTCCCTTTCTGGCCCTAGACAATGCCATTAGAATAGCCAAGCCAATATGCCTCCAGATTCCACTCATGGGACTTAGGCTTTCCATTTATTTCAAATACCCAAGGCCGCCAAGCTCATGGCCAGAGGTACGGGCCGTGGGCCTCAGGAGGGACTCACACTGAGCCAGGTCAGCCACGATGCTGCGCTGCTCACCAGGGGGGCCCCCAGCCCCTGTCTGGGGACCAATTCTGCCTAGTGCTGGGGAAGGACAGTGGCCAGGGGAGACTGACCCTGGCCGAGAAGGCAAACTTCAGGCCCAGGGAGGCAAGCACAGTGATTTGAATTGACAGTATCAGATGGTGCAGGGAATGAAGCTTTAACAGTATGTGGACACATACTAGTGGACAACAGATCTAGTGGACACAAAGTTCATTTCTTGTTCATATGAAGCCCAAAATGTGGGCATTGGGCTCCCACCTCCAGGGGACCCTTCGGGGACTCAGGCTCCTTTGATCTTGTACCCCCCCCTCCATTCAACACCTAGTCTCCAAGGACATCACCTTAGTCTGTAGGAAGCCAGCAGAAGGAAGAGCTTTAGGGGATCCCACATGGGGGTCTTTGTGTGCCAGTGTGGAAGTGATGCTTGAATTTCCTCAGCCAGAACCATCTCATGGCCACAGAAATACAGAGACTGGTAGTATGTACGGGGCAGGCAGATCTGGTCTGCAGTCAGGAGGTGAGGACATTATAGGGGAAGCCCCGACCTGGGCCAGCCTCCGTGAGCAGAGCCTCGGTGCCATGGAGGGTGCAGGCCAGAGTGAGTGGGGTCTTCCAGCTCTCCTGGCTGGACAGAGGTCACTGTGTTTGTGCAACTCATCCTCCATGAGGGGCATGTGGGGAGTCAGGACTTGTTTGGGCTTGTCTTTAAGAAGCCTACCTCAGTTTCTGCTCTGCAGATGGCGATGAGCTCTAGGCAAGGTTCTGGAGTGTTCCCTGCATTGAAACTGGACTATGGGAAACCCAGGGGACAAAGGGGAGGGAGCACCTCCTGGAAGGAGGCAAGTGGGAAAGACAGGCAGCAGCCCTGAAGGTCTTTGCCTGTGTTATAGTCACTTGGATGGTCTGACACAGAGGGAGAGTATCAGATATTCACAGAAATGTCGAGACCTGAGACTCCCTGTTCTGGGTTTTGTACCAAATGGGAGCCCCTGCTTTCGAAGTCAGCCTCCTGTGAACCTGAGTTCAAGCTGCATGGAGACATTATGAGGACAAAGTAGTGTCAAGTCAACAGATCTCAGGGTTGGAAGAAAGTGACCATGAAGACCTTTAACTACCTCTGTACTCACCTATACAGGGGCTGCCATTTCTCACTCCTTGTCCAGCTTTCTCGCTCAATCCCTCTACGGAAATGGACTTGGTGCCCTCCCAAAAGAACCACTCAAAGAGCTATAAGCATTAGGAAGTGGAGTTAATGTTTAGCTTATCCTGGGAGTTTACTCCTGGGGTGGCGCAGTGAAGTGAGGAGAGTCTTTTGAAATCTCAAAGACAGTTACTTTAGGAGCCAAACACAAGAAACTTAAATATTGACCGAAGTCATTTGCATGTGAAGCTACCCTCATAATACTCTGGAATATTCTATCACAAAGCACCGTTTACCAAATGAGTCCACCATTTACAAAATGCACCCACCACCCAATGGGTTCTGGGCTACAGCAGCGGGTACACCAGTAAATAAGGCAGATCCCCTCCTGAGGGGCTCACTCATTCCAGGGGGACATTGACATGTACCCAGATGATGATAAAAACAGTAGAGCACAAGGAGGGAAGGGCTTTGCTATGGCAGTCAGGAGGACTGAGGGTCTGGCATGATGGAACATCGCTGTGCAGCTCGAACACAGGGCATGTGACTGGGGCTTCCGGACACTACACCTGGTCCATCAGAAGTGGATGTTACATTTGGTCCGGATTGTTTTCTCACAGAGGGGAGACATACAAGGCCCTTGCCCGCCAGCGGGTCAGTATGTGGCACAACCAGAGCTCCAACCCAGCTCCACTACTCACCCACTGGCCTTTCCTACCCTTACTGTTTCCCGTGCTCCCAAGACCTGGCCCGTCCACGCTCAGGCTCCTTAAGGAAGGACAAGTGGGGGGGACTTTACATCCCATCCTTGTCCCGGGCAGCAGATGTGATTCCTCACAACTACTGGTAAGGAGCATGTGCTCCAGCACCACACGTGTACAGTATTTAATCATGGCCGCACCCCTAACGAAATAAGGAGAAGGGGTGCAGGTGCTCGAGTCTTGCCCGTTGGTTAATCTGGAGTTGAGATGCCACCTCAGGCTGTCTCACACCTGAGCCCCCATCTTTTTTCCCCTTAAATGCAAGGCTGGCCAGGCACAGGGCACCCTTCAGGGTCTCCCCGCCTGTCACTGCCCACACCAGCCATGACCGAGTCCTCCATGCCCCTCTCCACATCTGTACCCCAGCCGCCTCCCTCAACCCTGTGGCAGATTGATTGTTTCTACTCTTTTCTCAAGGACGTCCGGCCACATTTTGAGGGCCCTCAAACCAAAGAGGATAGCATTTGCATGGAGGAAATAAAATTAGATTTTCAGGAATATTATTATATTAGGAGTGACATGAAGGAAGCATTCGGCGGGGGTGGGAAGCACGAGGGTCAGCGAGGAGGTCACCGCTGTTAGCTGAGAGGAAACATGGGGAGGGTGGGTTCTGGGGTGGACTCCAGTGTTTGACGCCCAGCGTGGGAAGGGTTTGAACATCCCCCTTCCTATGTATGAAAAAACTGTTTTTAGCAATAATCGTGTCATAGTTAGTGATACTCATTCTTTTCTTAATCTAGTCTTTAGTATTCAAGCAATCAATAATTTAAAAATAATATCTGTCCATTTCAAATACATTTTTCAAATGCAATAAAATATTTTATGAACTAAAGTTTGCACTTATCAAACAAAAATGTTAAGCTTCACACTGCACACTCATGCTTCATTGTTTTAAATTTTATGAACAAGTAAACATTCCCAGGGATCCCATCAAGGACACAAATGACAGAAATGAAATAGCTCAAGTTCTGTTTCTTCTGGCCTAACATCACTGGGCTATCATCATGTGCATTGAACCTATCATTGAAATTCAGGAATACAGATTGAAACAACCTTTGAGAAACAAACAGACTGGAAGCCAGCTCAGATGGTTTTAAATTGTTACAAGCCTTCTCTTGAAATGGACCCATGTGGCCAACCACGTCTAGCTGGTCAAAGACCAACTGTGTAACTGGAAGTTTCCAAACGAAGTTCCATAGAAAATACGATGGTTATAAAAATGTACGTAATAAAATTGCTATTTTGAAGCCTGCAGATACATTGTTAAAATCAAAAGTGACTGCCTCAATTTTTTAGAACATAAACTAATGAAAGGTTTTGTGGGGAGAGGAGTGTTTTACCACTGACTGCTAGTGACTTTGAGCTTGTTTTTAAATTCATCAGCCTGCACCAGGCCGACCCCACCACCAGGCTGGAAGGTACGGGTGCCGATGGAGAGAGAGGGATGGTTTGGGGGGCCCCTTGGGGGCTAGATCGTACAGGATTTGGTCATAATTGAGTGCGGGCCGTCGTGGAGGGGGATGAAGGAGACCTAACTCTTGTTGAATGTGGACCACTTGCCAAGAACCACCTGGATGCATTCAACTGTCTCAGCATAACTGACAGGTCTCTCCAGTGAGGCCGGCCTTTGGGACCGTCCCTGAAAGGGAAGGACCAGATCCGCATGGAGAAGACAGGACTGCTGGGCATGGGAGTCCTGCATGTACCCTCAAGGCTCGTCATGTTCATGGGCAGGAGCTCAGAGAAGGTGGGGCATACCTCAGACTTGGGGTGCAGGGTGCGGAGCCAGGAGGTGGCCCACAGGGGTGGCCCAGGAGTGGAGGAGAGGGCCAGGGCCTGGGCACTCCTTCTCCCGTCACTTCCTGGTCCTCGAACTCTTCTGGACACAGAGATTGGAAGATACATTACGTAACCTTCTGATTTCTCCCTCCCTTCAGAGTAAAACCTGCAGATACTTGGCCTTCAAAGAGAAAGTTTTAAAAGCATCATTCAAGAAAATCCTATCCATCAAGATGAAATTTGGGATTCTTAAGACAAAAAGAAGGTACCTCTTCTCCCTTCAGGGGACATGGGGAGTCTCCCTGACCTCATTATTTCTGCCATGGACACGTTAACCCCTCTCTGATATCTGCCAACACCGCCCTTCTGAGCCTCTAGGCCACGAGGTCCTACTGGAGATCACGGGACGCGTAAGGAAGCAGGGACTTCATGTTTCAACGGCTCCCAGGACGGGTAGGTAGCTGGGAATGCAGATCCGATCCCTCTTTGCCAGAATGCAATAAAGAAAGTTAAAAAAGGCCATCAAGTGATCTGAAAAATCCTTGAAGGCAAAGAGCGCTTGTTTAAATAAGGCTACTGGCTGCTGAGCTGGACAGAGGTTTTCATCTCGGGGACATGTTAAAATCACCTAGCTAACAACAACCAAAAGACAACCCAAACCAGGCAGCCTGGGGCCCCCTCCAAGAGCAATGAGGCCAGAGTTTCTGGAAGTTGGGCCCAGGCAAAAGAAACGTTTACCTATAAAGTCTGTTAAGTGACTCTGATGTGTCCCTGGTGCTGCTCAGGGGAGATCCCCGTAAAATGCAGAAGAGTCAGAAAACCCAGCTTTGGTTGTGGTTGCTTCATCGCCTACGGACCTCCAGCGGCTTCTCATTGTTTTGAGAAGAAATTCAGGCTTTTTACCAGGCCCAGTGCATATTACCTGTGCAACCCCAGCTGTATTCACCCCAGTTTATCTTGTCTTTTCACCTTGCTTAGGACGTTGTCTCTTATTTTGGTAAAGATTAACACAATCAGACTTAATGACCTTTCTGTTTTTGCTTCTGGATTTTGAATCATATGCAGCTAGAAATGTTTTCTCCACTTAAAAGTGACAAAGTGATTTACCTATGCTTTTTTTTTTTTTTTTTTTTAGTACTTGTATCGTGGCTTTGCCTCTTCCAAGCCCTAATCTTTCACACTCTTTCCATCTCATCAATCCCCATGCATTCCTCATGTCAAGTCGTTCAGGTTTTCTGGACCCCCCTACCCAACCTCCACGTCTGCCTTAGGGGTCTCTCCACTGCACCCCAGTAGTACCGTATAGTCGCCACTATCACACCATTACTGCTCTGTTTTATTTCCAATTTATTTTTTTTTTCTCCTCCTCCTTAAAGGCAGGATTCCATTTCGCATCTCTGAATCCCCAGTGCCTCCTGTTATGTTTAGTTTATAGTAGGTGTGCAGTAAAAGCTTTTGAACGCACGGATACACGAATGGTGGTTATTTATTTGTTGAAAAGTGCTAAGAGCTTGCAACTGTTTCTTTAGTGCTATTCCCATCGTGATGGCTTCTATTCCTGCTTCTGCCAGAAATAGGCATTTAGCCCTCAACTTTGAACATGTAACTCCTCTCTGTTCCTGCCTGGGGATCTTTAGATGTAGAATGAGGTCCCTGGGCTCAGTCGTGTTTCAGAGTCCTAAAAATCTGCTATTCTGGGCTCCCTGTCAAATGATCTCAACCCTGTCCCTCCAGAAAGTACATTTCAGCGAAATTCTGTGGGAGGAAATAACCTGACCTTCCTGTCTGCCTCTTTGAATGATTTTTCTGAATGACTCGAGACAATGAGAACATCTGCCTGGAGTAAATGAGGCTTGGGCAAAAAGAAGCTGTGTACACGTTTCCAGTTCATGGCGACTTGATGGTCTTCAGCAGGAAGGCTTTCATTCAGCTGCCAGGCCTGCACAGTTGGTAGAAAAGTGTAAGCACGTGCACTGGCGTGTGCACAGTGCACAGTGTAAGCACGTGCACTGGCGTCTGTAGAATGTAGATTCCATTTGCAAATCACCCAATCGGACATCCTGGCTCAAGCCCTGAAGGAAAAAGTTTGACTTTGCCAAGCCCAAGTTCTGGCGGCTTGGTTGGCAGTGCTTGAGGGCATAAAAGAAAGGGTGTCAGCCAACCCAGCCCTCCGGGACCTCTGCCCAGGCCTGCAGGTGACTCACGCCAAGGTGTGGGGAGCAGGGTGGGGTGGCCCGGCTCCCAGAAGGGCCTGGCTGCGCCCACAGAGGTGGTGAGTTTCACTCCTCTTGGACATGAATCATCCTCCATCTCAGGAGGTTCACAGACAGCGTGACCTAAGGATTTCCAGAAGACAGTGATCAATTTCACCTGTCTCATTCAGTCAGTGAGTGAGTTTACTATGACCTGTGGACTTACTACGTGTGAGGCTCCGTTTTGGAAGTGGGGATACAATGGTGGACAGGTAGACTTGGAAGCTTTAGAACAATGCTTCTCAGAACTGGCTACACATCAGAATCACCTGGGGGAGTTCTTAAATATTCCAATGCCCAGGCTACTCATGGGACCACTTAAACAGGAAGAAAATCTGGTGGCAGGCCAAGACATTACTATTTTTTAAAGCTCTCCAGGTGATTCCGACGTGTAGCCAAGGTTGAGACTCTTGGCTTTAAGACCTACATTCTAGAGAAGAAACAGATGAGGAAATAAAATGAGCTAGCACCTTTGCCAGCATGTACATGGTGACACGTGGGACTCAAGCATGCAGCTAGGCGGAGATCCAAGGGAGAAGTAGGAGTTACAGAGATGAAATACATGGTAAGGGAGTGAGAGATGGGTTTAGAGGTGTAAGGACGAATGTGAGGCACAGGGAAATGTTTGATTAGAGCATAGGAGGAGGCATATGGAAGGAAACATTTCCCAGAGTGGTGACAAGGGCAAGGTGACACCCCTAGTTAATTTAGAGAAAAACAGTGGGAAAGGAAAATTGGGGGAGGAAGAGGAGTTCCGTTAATGACATCTTAAACTTGAAATGTTTGTCTTTTCAGATGATACTATCCAATTGACCACTGGATTTCCCTAGTCTGAGGAAAGAGGGGATAAGCCTGGGGAGAAGGAGTAGAACTAAGTTGTAGCAGATACCTTTGGTTGCCCACCCAAAAGCCACGCTCCCTTCTTCCTTGGTTTTGAAGTCCTCGTTTGGTGTCATGGGAGGAGATTGAATCTAGCTCAGGGCCGAATCCTGAATACTCAGCCAATTATTACAGATTCATTCTTTTTGCTACTGATTAATTTTTAATTAACATTTTATTTTGAGATAATTATAGGCCCACATGCGGTTGTAAGAAATAATACAGAAAGATGCTATATACTCTTCGCCCGATTTCCTCCAAGGATTCCTATCTTGCAAAATCACAGTGTGATACCAAAATTATGATTTTAACATCGACACAATATACCAGTCCTACTCAGATTGCTGTTTTACTTGTACCCATGTGTGTCTGGAGAGGGAGTATTTAGTCCAGTGCAATTTTCTCACAGATGTAGGTTCCTATATCCACAAAAATCAAGATCCAAAACAGCCCGATCGGAGACAGACATCTTTCGAATTATTCGTTTATAACTACACCCATTCCCTCTTGTCCTCAGCACGAATTGATCTTAACCCTTGGCAAGCCCTCATCTGTTCTACATCTGTAGAATTTTGCCATTTCAGGAATGTCCAATGAATGGCATCACATAGTATGTAATGTTTTGTGACTGTATTTCATTTCACTCGGCGTAATTCCCTGGAGCTTCACCCAAATTTTATGTATGAAGAGTTCTTTCCTTTTCCTTGCTGAGGAGTTTTCCATGGTGTGATGGTTACCTTTCTGGGTCAACTTGATTGCGCCCAAATATCTGGTCAAACATTATTCAGGGTATGTCTGTGAGGGTGTTTTTAGATGAGATTAACATTAAAATTGGTAGATTGAGTAAAGCAGACTGCCCTCCTTAATGTGGGTGGGCCCCATCCAATCAGTTGAAGACCTGAATAGAACAAAAAGCCTGACACTTTCCCAAGTAAGAGGGAAATCCTTCCACCTGATGGCCTTTAAATGGGGGCAGTGGCTTTTTTCCTGCTTTTGGACTTAAACTGAGACACATCAGCTTTTCCTGGGTATATAGCCTGCTGATTTTTTAACTGGGACTACAACATCAGATCCGCTGAGTTTGAGGCCTTCAGACTTGGAGCTCAACCATCAGCTCTCCTTGGTTTCCAGCTTACCGAAAGTCCCTACAGATCTTGGGACTTGCCAGCCTCCAAAATCACATGGGCTGATTCCTTAGAATAATTACTCTCTTTCTTTTTATGTATATATTACATAATATGTATTATTATATATCATATATATACTACAAGTATATGTTGTATATATTATCGTATTGTTTTGTATTATTGTATACTATTATTATATATACACTATTATTTCTCTGGAGACCCCTGCCTAATATGCACGATATGGGTGTATTGCGGTTTGTTTGACCATTCACACATTGAAGGAAGTCATCTGGGTTGTTTCCAGCTTTTGGCTATTATGATAAAAGCTGCTATGAACACTCATGGATAGGTTTTCACGTGTACTTAGCTTTTCATTTTTCTAGGATAAATGTTCAAGGGTTCAATTGCTAGGTTGTATGGTAGTTGTGTGTTTAATTTTGTAAGAAACTTTCAAGCTCCTTCCCCGAGCAGCTGTGTGTTTTACATTCCTGCCAACAAGGAAAAAGTGAGCCAGTTTCTCTACACTCTTACCAGGATTAGGCAATATCATTACTTCTTATTTTTCCCATTATGACAGGTATGTATTCACATCTCATTTCTGTTATTATTTGTATTTTTCTAATGGCTAAAGAAGTTGAACATCTTTTCATTTTGTGTTGATTCCTAGACCTTATAGTTGGATTTGGCAGAGAAAAGCAGAGACGAGTCTACTGCACCCTTTAAGCAGGGGCTAACAAGGTTAGACTTGAGTTTTGGAAGTGAGAGGCAGTGGTCGGGAGTCAGTTGGGTCAGCATTCAATACCAGCCTTTCTGCTCACTCAGGTCCCCCAGGCTGTTGTGGAAACCTCTTTCAGAGCATTTCTTATCTATACAATAGAGACAACAGGACTATCTACCTTGTAGGATCTTTGTGGGGAATAAATGATATCACAAGTCTAAAGTGCTCACTGCCATGCCTGACACATTGGTTATTGTTAATGCAATCACGATTCCAGAAATATGAGGACAAGAAAGATTGGAGCAGGATAAGAATTAGGACAGAAACACTACTAGGAAAATTTCTAATCATCAAGCAGAAATGATGAATGCCTGAATTGGGCCAATGATGGCAGGAAATTTCTTCCCTTAAAGGTCATATGCCAGGAATACCGGTTTCATCAAATCACATTTGCAAGATTCTTAGGCAATCGAGAGCTCTGATCACACATTCCTCCCTTGTAAAAAAGCACAACACTTGGGAGAAATTCTCAGGAAATGCCTGATTGCTTACTATTTTGTGACAAGCCTCTCTGAGCTAGAATCCAGAACTGAGACCTTGCTGAGGCCTTCTTGAAACTACAATCACAGAAGTGGCCACACCGTGAGCCCACGGACGTCCCAGACCGGACAGGAGAACTTGCTGTTCAAAGTCAGCCCTTGCTCCCCTCTCTGGCTCAGCGGAGCCGCCCCCGGGGGCTGCCAGGAGAGGGACGGGGGCGGACCATTCCCAGATAGGGGACTGAAGCCAGGACAGGATGGTCTCACAATGGCAGTTCTTTTGCTCTCAGAGAAATCAATTTCTTCAAGAGTTTTCATTGCACTTCTGAGATCTCTCTGCTGAGTCACTTCCTGTCCCTAAATGTCCCCTCTAGCAATCTAGTACATTTAACTAGAGCCGTGGCCCAGCGTCACCTGCCACACATCAGTTTCGTGACCTTGAGCAAGTCCCATCACCTCCCTGAACATTAACTTCTCATCTTTAAATCAGGGGTAATGAAATCGTGTAGTATATGATCTCATGACACTGGTTTTTCTGCCATGGTGTTTACATGATTCCACACCTGTGACAAATCGCCACAGGACTAAAGGCACACTTGATGCTAATGTCAGTTGTCAGTTTCCTAGTTTTGATACTGTTCCACAGTTACATAAGATGTAACCAGTAGGGGAAACTGGGTGAAGGGTACAGGAGACCTCTTTGCACTATCCTTGAAACTTCCTGTGACTCTATAGTTATTTCAAAATAAAAGTTAAAAAAAAAAAGCTTTTTAAAAAAGCAATGGAGTTGCCTGGGTGGCTCAGTGGGTTAAAGCCTCTGCCTTCAGTTCAGGTCCTGGGATCGAGCCCTGCCTCGGGCTCTGTGCTCAGCAGGGAGCCTGCTTCCCCCGCCCTCTGCCTGCCTCTCTGTCTCCTTGTGATCTCTCTCTCTGTCAAATAAGCAAAATTCTTTAAAAAAAAATTAAAAAGCGATGACATTTCCTTAATAATTGATGTGAGGATTAGATATGATAACAGTTGTGAAATTGCTCTGTAAGGTGAAAGGTGCTATGTACTCAGTGTGTGTATCGGCTCTCTCCCTCCTTCCGAGGGTGGGGGTGTGTGCAGGCACACGTGCACGTGTACGTGGGTAACTGAATGCATTCAGAAGTTGGACAGTTGAGGGGCGCCTGGGTGGCTCAGTCATTAAGCGTCTGCCTTCGGCTCAGGTCATGATCCCAGGGTCCTGGGATCGAGTCCCGCATTGGGCTCTCTGCTCTGCAGGAAGCCTGCTTCTCCCGCTACCATTCCCTCTGCTTGTGTTCCCTCTCTCGCTGTGTTTCTCTCTGTCAAATAAATAAAATCTTTAAAAAAAAAAAAAAAGAAGTTGGACAGTTGAAGGAATACCTACTTTGGTTAATCTTTGCTGGAGAGACTTGATCTCCAGGTTGGTAAAGAGGAACAGACGTAGAGCAGGCACGGATCCTGCCCTGAAGTAACTTTACTAAAGCAGGGAGTGCCCAGAGATTTGGATACAGTGCTGTTTTCTTTTCCAAAGCATGTAGACCGTGTGGGAGACATAGACCTTTGCGGCAGAAGGAAAAATAAGGATATTGGCGTAGATCTGAGGTCAAATCTTTATTCTATTACATTCTAGCTGTCAGTCTTGGGATGATCACTTAGCATCCCTCGGTTTCCTCCTCCATGCAGGGACCACATGCGTAATTGAGGGTACCACGTCTAGTACAGCACCTGGCAGAGTAATAAATGTTCATTCCCTTGGTGCCCCACTGGCTTCTTCCTTGAACACATGAGGTGGCCAGGAGGTTCCACATGTACAGAGTAACTCTGTTCTCCAGGGGAAACATTTGGCCTGAGCTCCAGGAATGTCTTTTAATTCCCGGAGACCACTGGCCAAGCAGTCTGTGGGGACCAGAGACACCAGAAGCTCATCTGGCATATTCTGTAAAGATAAGGGCTCTTCCAGGAAACCGGAGTGGCTGAGGTTTGCTGTGTGGTTAGAATAATTACGGCTGGTTTGAGCAAGGGAAGGAAAATTCTTTTGCTCAGAGCAAGTGTTCTGATTGCAAATGACCTCAGAGTAAGAAGTGCTTATCCGTGCTTGAGGCAGAGGAGTGGCCTGTCTCCTCGATGCTTCTGCCTTCCCGTTCTGTGGCAGTGGGTGATTAGTAACATCTAATTTGGCACGAAGCCTGGGCCTCTGGTACTGGAAGACTGGATTGTGAAACCACAGAATAAGGAGGGAAAGATGCTCAGCACCTTCCCTACAGAGGAGGGGAAAGGAGGCGGGAGAAGGGAAGTGACTGGTCCAAGGCCATGAGTACAGGCCAGGACTGGGGCTGCCTTCCTGACTCCAACGCCAGGGTTCTTTTCTCAGAAAGAGAAGCCAGACAGCCAAAGGGCCGCACCACAGCTGAGTGTGAGCCTGCCCTAAAGGGTACCACGGACCCTAGCTTATCTTCCATCCACACTAAGAAGGCCCAGAGGAGAGGGGCCCAGGGAGAGGAGAGGAGTACAGAGGATGGTGTTGTCTCCTGGCTCGGTCGTGCACCCCAGCCCTGAGGCGGCGCCCCTCCCCCAGGGTGGTGACTCCAACTCCACAGGCTCCCACAAGCCCTCCGTGTGCTTCAGGAACCCCTCACTGACCACACCCCCTCCTCTCACCACCGTGGGATTAAGTTCCTCTTCTGTGCTCCCACAGTGCTCTGCTCTGAGCGCTGCACACACAATTTCTCCATTGGTGACTATCGGTTGGAGGGACAAAGACTGCGTGGCTGCTTCGTGTGCCTTTGGTGCTTGAAAAGTGCCCCTGGTAGCCATGTAAATGTTTCCTGAAGAACGGCTGGTTGGTTCCAGTTCTTTCCAGTCAGTTCCCAGCCCTAGAACCCTCTTACGTGTGAGATTTGGGAATCCTGTTTCTAACTCTGTGACTCAGGGCATCTGTGTCTGGAGTTCCTGCTGGAAGAAGCTAACACACACACACACACACACACACACACACACACACACACACACAGAGCTCCTCGAGTTCTCAGTGAAGAGGGTATTCTGGTAAAGGATGGCTGTCTTTGCTTCTAAGGTTTCCTCCAAACAGTTCTGAGTCATGACCAGAAGGGTCCACAGGCAGCCCCTCTGGGCCATTGGTTCTGTAGACCTTGGCATGAGTGAATTAGCATCTGTTCTGCTATTCCCAAGAGACCCCAAAATTGCATGGTACATGATAGTTTTGTCATTTCAAGTCTTGTGTGTGGAGATGCTATTCCATGGGAGCAAGAAATGTAAATAGTAACTGGCCTAGATGAGGGTTCATCAATGTACCAGCTCCTCTTTGGGCTTTGGGTTGCCATCAGAGGGAAGAGGAGGAAGGTCCCCAGGCAAGACATAAAGCTTTGCAGAGACAGTAGAAACCACAGGGCCCATCGAGGATGTGACTTTGCGGATCATGTCAGAATCAGAAGCGTCTACATATATGGATGCCACCCCAAATGTGAGTGGCTATTAAGATGCAACTGTCTCTTGAGGGTTTAGTTGACTGTGCCTTCCCTGCTTATGCACTTAAATGGATTGAGGCAAGAGAATGGGTGTGGATACAGGAAAGAATGCTCTTTTTTCCTCCCTCTATCAAAAAAAGGCATATTGGTACCAGAAAAACATTATAAATCTAACACATTTAATTTGCCATGTTTGTATGAAAGGTTACAGTATCCTGGGAAATGGGGATGGAGCCACAAAGAAGTAGTAAATGTGATTCTAGCTCCAAAGTTGTTCATGGTCCCATGTATTATACTTGCTTAAAATAAGCCCAAAGTGTATAAATGCCATTAGGAGCTGGAAGCAAAGAGACAAAGAAGAAAGAGATTGAGTTTTGGCTCAATGGAAAGAACAGGGGTTGAAGGAGTCAAGGATTCAAAGCTCCCTCAGTCTGTGAGGGACTGTGAGGGATGGGAATCCCCAGCATGAATATGGTGGCCATTTCTTATATTTGCCTAGAGCTCATTATCTTCCCTTTCCTTTGAGGAGGTACTTTCTTTCCTAATCTCTATCCACATGGCTTTTTGCCTCCCTCCCCTCCCCTCCTACCTGTTCCCCAGCTCCAGGAGTAACTAATCAGTATAGTTCATCACCCTGATTGCACACTTATTTAGAATGGAGTCATAGTTATATTGATGGAATGAGATTCAACATGGCACTTTTGTGAGAATTCTTAGAAGTTCTCGTTAGTTGTTGTTGCTAAATCAGTTAGCTATCAGTCTAAAGTCCTTATTCTGGAACCGTAGAGAGTGAAAGCAGAATTGAGAGGGAGAGCCATGATGTTATGAGCGCCTGGATCCAGCTATGCCTAAAGCCTATCCTTTCATGTTCTGGGAGACCCTACATTCCTTTTATGATTCAGCCATTTCGACTTAAGATTCTGACACTCCTAAGCGAAAGAATCCTGACTAAGGGCACCAGCTCCAATTCTAGGAAGAGAAGAAACTCAACAGTGGCAAGTCCCTGTGCTGGAAAGGCTGGCCGAAGTGTGGCCTCTCGAGTAGCATTGCTTTCTGGTCTCAAAGAAACCGTGTGCTCCCTGGAAAAAGAATATCCTCCAGGTCTAACTTCTGTGTAGAGACTCTGGTCGTTCTATCAAGTGACACATCTTGTTGTCCTCTGAGACATTCAGCAAATATAGAATTTTCACACAACCCACATCTCCACCACATAGGCTTCAAAGTGGAAAGGAGAGGAGGGGCCAACATTCTCAAGGTAGCACCCTGTCGAGGGTAGACGGGATGTGTGACTCTGTCTAACTGAGTGGGAAGCATCAGTGATCTCTAGCACGTGTCCCCTGAATGGTTGCACCAGACTTATAAAACGGATCTGTGCTTCTGGTCTACCAGCTCCCATCACCGCCGCAGACGGGTGCTCCACACGGCCTTTCCAAATAGGAGATGTGATCACGCAGCTTCTCTTTTCCAAAGTCTCTGGGCTTGGCCAACAGAACAGAGTTCACACTCTTAGCATCACTCCAGTGTACAAGTAGTACAAGGGAGAACATGACAGAGCTCTCCAAGGCAGCTCCAGAGTTCACAGAGGTACTTCTTTCCACAGCAAAATCAAGTCCAGTTTATCATGCCGACTCTAAGAGGATGGTTGCCAGCAGCAGCGAGGCTTTCTCAGGTACCTGGGGTGGGGAACAGCAGTCAGCGTCAGGTTCTCCTTCAGCCATGTCAGGGCGTCGTGCTAGAGATCAGCAGAGAACAGGAGGACCACCGTGCCGAGGCTGCGCCCAGAATTGACGAGTTTGAGAGGCTGGCCCCCAGGGAGCCTGATGTCTGCTCCAAGGCCAGGGCTAGGGGGTGGGGGGGTGAGCAAGCTCGTGGCCATGACGCTCAACATCCTGAGAATGGAAAGAAGACAAGACTTCTTTCTCATCCTGTCCCTTAGTTCCCTTTCCTCTAGATCGGGAGCTCTGTTCTTTTCTTGTGGTTCTAGATAAACTAATGAAAAGATGTTTACCCTAGACCAGGAAATGAGGACAACTGGTCAAAGGGCACAGATTTCAGTGATAAGATGCTAAGTTTTGGGGATCTACCATGCTACATGGCGTCAGGGTCTGAACACAGACTGGGGAGGAGGCTTCAGGGGATAGCCTGGGAAGGAGAGAAGTTAGACTGGGCAGAGGTATAAATCGCGATGCAGCAGGGGACTTGCTGAGCCCACAGGGAGCACTGGAACCAGTATGGCCTTGGAAAGCTGCCCCACCTGGAGCACAGGGGCTGGGTCTCCGGACCTCTGACCTGGTCACCAGGCAGTGAAGGCGAGTGCATGACCTTGGCACAGACCATTGCTTTCTGGCCTGTGGAGCTGTGAGCACCAGCCAGCTGAAGGGGAGTCCCAGCAGGGTACCGCCGCACCCACTGAGACCCTTCTGCTTGGGCAGCCTAGCTGCTGAGGAAGGATGGAGAAGAGGCCTGATACTTAGCATCTGAAAATCTAGGTCTCTTGTCAGAGGATCGGTCCAGCTGGCGGCCACAATGAGGACAAGAGCAGTAAAGCGATTATCTTCTGGGGTCTGCAGGGGCTGTGCCAGGCCTTGGGCAGGCACACTACTTACACACACAGCTCCTTTAATTCCCACAACTGCCTGATGAGGTTCACGTGAGTTAGGAAACTGACACTCAGATAGGGTTTTGGTGACTTGTTCCAGATCCCACTGCTGGAGAGGGAGGGAGGGAGGGAGGAGCGAGTACTGCCCCTTGTGACATCAGAGCCGGACACTTTGCAGCTGTCCCTGCACTGCTGTGTCTGACACTGGTGGGCTGGCAGGGCATGGATGAATGCCACCAGTGGCTGTCCTGCAGTCCTGCACTGGGGACGGTGGCCACAGACTATGGAGATTTGTTCCATTTTTGGTTTGCTGTTTTCTTCTTTCTTTTTAAGATTTTATTTATTTATTTATTTATTTATTTATTTATTTATTTATTTATTTATTTATTTGACAGAGAGAGAGATCACAAGTAGGCAGAGAGAGAGGGGGAAGCAGGCTCCCCACTGAGTAGAGAGCCCCATGCGGGGCTCGATCCCAGGACCCTGAGATCATGACCCGAGCCAAAGGCAGACGCTTAACCCACTGAGCCACCCAGGTGCCCCATAATGTTTTTTTTAAGTAAGCTCTAGGGCTTGATTGAAACCTGAGTCGAGGTCAAGAGTTAGACACTTAACTGCTTAACCCAGAGGCCCCAATTTGTTCAGTTTTTACAGCTCCCATTATGTCAAGCACAGGCTTAGCTTCTAGTGTGGACTCTAGAAATCCTACGTGCTGGTGACAAGCCCCTCAAGGTCTCCTGGGGCCTGTTCCTCCCTTGCCTGAGGACCCTCGTCCACACCAGCTCTGAGGACCACGTGTCAGTGCTGCCTACAGAGGTGTGTGCATGGCTGAGCTCCTTGCTATTATCTGTGCAGATCCTGAAGAGTAGAAAGAAGCAAGATCAAAATCAGCAAGGGGACCCAAACCCCTCTTGCTGGACCCTAGCACCTCCCAGGCCTGTTGACCAGTAGCTCTCCCTCTCAGCTCCCCTGCAGAAGAGGGCTGGGGTGGGGCTCATCCTGAACAAAGCTGAGAGCCTGGGGTTCAAGCCAGCAGGAGAAGGGATGATCCACAAGGGACCATGCATGGGCACTGGGCGGTGGGCCAGTGGGGAGAGAATCCAGAGCAATCCGGTGTGGGGGATATACCGCCCCAAATGCAGGTCAAGCTTGTTCAAGCGGGCTTTCCAGGAGAGCCTTGGCATTGCTTATGTAAGCTCTGGGGGCTGCCTGCAGATTTCTAGGCAGAGAACCAGCCCTGTGGGCCTCACCATCCAGAGATGGCCCTCAGCATCATCACAGAAGCACGCATGCTCTGATACTCTCTCAAGCCGAGGACCTTGAACCTTCCCACATGCTCCCCAGCTCCAGGCTCCTTGCAGATTCAAGTCCAGGTTCTGCACCTTCCTCTACCTGGTCCCATCAACCATGGTAACTGTAGGTAGGATTTAGTGTCACCACGGAAACTTCTAGAAACACTGAGAGACTAGCTTGTTTTCTGGACATAGAAGGATGTCTACCTCAACTTGGCAAGGACCAGGAGGGTCCTGTTAACTGCTCCTCAAGGTGGTGACCCTATGGAGTGTCCTCCTATGTCTGTGCTATCAGAAGGCAGGTAGTCAGGCGATCTTGAACTTCCCTTCCATGATTTGGAGAACTGCAGAGATTCACATTTATTGTTAATGCCTTTTGTTTTCAGACAAAAAAAAAAAAGTAGGAATTGAAGCACTGCTGATTCCTCTGGAGCCCCAAAGCCAGCAGCATCTGGAGCCCACACCCTCATTTGGTGGCTGCACGGGAAGGTACTCTCCATAGCTGCATGGTCCCCCCAACTTTTCTGGTCTGCACGTGTGCCCTGGCCTAGTCTCAGAATCAGTTATAGACCTATGAGCAAAGGCCAAAATGCAAGAGACATTGGCTGCAAGTTTGCAAGGAGACAGAGATCCAACAGGAGGCCCGGGGGCAGTTTGAGGAGGGCCAGGTAGGGCCCACACAGGTGCTGGGGGCGGGGTGCATGCTACCCACGGGGTCACTCGGGCTACTGAATGAGGGGTTGAGCCTGGTGGCTCCAGGCCAGTCGCTTATCACTCGGAGATTTAGGTTTCTTCTCCTTGTAACAGGGTTTCCTCCACCGAATAATATGCATCCCTGCCCTGGTTCCTCCCAGGGTTGTGAGAGAAGAAAATCGATGTGCAGCAGGATGCTTTCCTGCACCAGGCAGAGCTCTGCAAATATTAGTCACTCATAGGAAGAAATGGCAACGCTGCTATGAGATGGTGAGGTTTGGCCTCAGCCCTGCGTTCTGGAACTCTCTTTCTAAAATTTCACTTTGACACAGATGGAAACACAATTTTTGTTTAAGTGAAAGAATAACCAAAAAAAAAAAAAAAAAAAAGAAAGTGGAGAGAGCCTGTCTGCCTCCAGATTTGTGAGCGCCTGCCGGAGATCTGCAGGCGCCCTGTCGGTTCTGAGCATGAATATGGATTGATATGGATTGCCCGGATACTTATCCTGTTTCATAAATTCCATTTCTTTAGATTTCATTCAGACACTGATTATCAATTTGCTAATTTGATTTCAGTCCCCAGGCTTTGGCTCTGTGGGCTGACTGGAGGAACCCGCTGCTGTGCAGAGATTCTGAGCATATGTGACCCAGCTTAGGAGGAGTTGGGGAGCTGTGGACTCCGCAGGAGCCCCCCAGGATTCTCGTCAACAGTACAGCCGCTGGAAGTGCGGGATCGTCAAGCAGATTCGGGGGTGACATTCTCAGCAAAGGAGTTGTGGGAAAGGCGGGGCAAACCGAGACCTCTCTCTGCACCTTTGGTTATTTAGAAAAGGACTTGGCAAAAATTCTTTGCCCCAAGTCCCATAGACCCTGGAAGGCCCTGCCAGAATTCTTGGGCTGAATCTCGTGGTTCAGCTGCACCATGTCAGCTCAACCCCCTTGCAGTGTTTTGGGGAAGGAAGGAGCCCCCTTGGCTTCTCAGGTGGGGTTTCCTGTCATGAGCACTGAGCAGTACCGGAGACCCAGGTTTCTAGACGCTGTCCCTCAGGGCGATATCTCTTCGGGGAGAGTTGATTGTTTTATCTTTTCTAGCCTTTGTCTTGGATCATGAGAAGAGTTTAACCCTCTGTAATTATTTCATTGGTCTTGAACCCCATTCTAACTTACATACAACTTGCTGCTTTAACCTCACAAGGGTTTTCCGGCATTTTCACTATCTATGTCTCTGAGCCTAAGCTGGGAAAAATGTGGTCATAGTCTAGGGCACAGATGACAATAAGTTTTTACTCACTCATTTATTTATGGTTTTCTTTATTCTACAAAAATGTAGGGAGTATTTGTATGTTTCAAACCCTGTTTTATGCCTTGGCGCTTCAACATGACCCTAACTAGCAAAAAATATCCAGCCAGGTAGAGTTCACATCTCAGAGAGGACAGACAGACCACAGGTGAGCAAAATATGCAGAATCTGCTACAGTGATGAATGCTATTGAAGAAATATAGCAGAGATGGGGAAAGGGAGCGTCCGGAGTAGGGTTTGTTATTTTAGGGAGGGGGAGCAGCAAAGCCTTTCCTGAGAGGTTGATACTGAGCCCTCCAGCAGTGAAGGGACAAGCCACGGAGGTACACAGGTGGGTTAATTGGCTGGTATTCCAGGGGCTCTTTTAATGATGCTCTGTGTTGGGCATTACTCTGTAATAATGGGACTAAGAGAGGAATAATCTGGAGCCCATGCCTCGCACACGAAGGCACTCACTGGGCACCCCCAGTAGGGCTGATCAGTACCCAGAGTTAATGTTTGGGTAGCATCTTCTAAGTTTCCAGAGTTACAAAGGGCTTCTGGGGGGCAAGGAGAATGGATCCCTGGCACTCTGGGATATCCCCGCAGGATTCCAAAGTCTCAGCTGTTAAATCTGCAGCCAGGCTCATTATCAAGTAATGTATGTTACCGAAGTTGCATTTTCTTTCCTGATATTATTCCATCCCGCACCCTACCTGGGAGTTGAAGCTCAGGGACCGGGCAGGGTCAGTGATGGTGGGCCATGGGGGTGGGAGTGGGGGATTCTGCTTCTCCTTGCCTGGCGGGGCTCTGCGCTGGATGAGGGTCTGGGACAGGCCATGGGGAGGTCTGACTCTGGGGAAAACAGGAGCTATTTTAAAGAGACCTACGGGCAGGGGCAGAACCTCAGGATGTTAGGAATGAACGCATGCCAGGAACTGGCTACTTTCTCCATTAAATTTTCTTTTCTTTTGCATCATTGACCTGTACCATTTCACTGTAGTGTCTGTAGACAATTTGGCAGAAGCTGGTTGGGGAACGCTTAACGAGTGCTTTCGCTGACGCAAAGCTCTCTCGTAAAATGGGGGATTAAACTTTGAAAAAGCCAGCTTGGGAATGCTGGTGGTAGCAGACAATTTGATTTGATGCTGCTAGCATCTCCTGGATTGGTTCATCTCTGGCAGCGGTTCCCACATAATGGTGTGACTTTCCCTGGAGAGCATCTGGTGTCAAGGTCCTGGGGTCTCCGTCTGCCTGTCAGTAGCACAGACAGAACAGAGAAGCTGGATTTCATGCCCCTAGGACAGCTTCAAGCAGTGAGTCCTGTCCCAATCTGCTTCTCCACCTTTCTGCAGGACCCTTTCCAGGAATGTTTTACATGTTTCTGAGAGGGCTTCCAGTCGGATTAAGTGCCCCAACTGTCCACACCAATACTGTAAGCCTTAGGTCTCCCTTCCCTCTCTTTTCTGCTTTCTGTATCTCCCTGTCTCTGAGTTCTGTCCTGGCTACCTGGGATCATATCTCAGACACGTTTTTGTTTTTTTTTTTAATGATTTATTTACTTATTTGAGAGATTGAGAGAGAGAGAGAGAGAAAGAGGGTATGGGGGAGAGGCAGAGGGAGAGATTCTTTCAAGCAGACTACCCACGAGCACAGAATCTGCCATGGGGGAATCTCAAAACCCATGAGATCATGACTTGAGCCAAAACCAAGAGTCAGCTGCTTAACCGACTGAGCCACCCAGGTACCTCATCCGACACCTTACCTATAGCCAAATCCTCACCTCAGGCTCTGCTTTCAGGAGATCAAACAAGGACAATGGCCATGTCTGTGTTATGAGAATGTACCCCTAACAAACAAACACTATAAAATTCATATATGATTCGTAAGCCAAGAAGACATACTAAACTCACCAAACAACGTTCACATACATCTTCTTAGTTGTCAAAGCAAATTTCCACGAAGGTGCCGTTACCGTCGGTTGGTGTCCTTGGAAGTTAAGCCGCTACCCAAGACATCACAGCTAGGGAGGAAATGGAGACCTAGACCCACATCCCTGCCAACAGACCACAATTCTCACGGGGGCCCTTGGGGGCAGCTGGGTCTCCTGCTCCAACCTAGTTCCCGCAGCCTAGCTACGCCCCCCACAAAACTCCCTGCTCAGATTAGGCTGAGCTAAGAGGGCAAAGATCTTATCCTCTTTCCCCATCCCACTGTGGAATTGAAAAGAAATTTTTATTTCTCCAAGATCATTCTCATAGGTGCTAAACCTGAACTAATTTACTAATAGTTATTTTGATGGGAGAATTCTGGGTGAACTTAAGTTCTACTTCTCTCTCTCTCTCTCTCTCTCTCTTTCTTCTCTGCTATGCCTCCAGCCTGCACATCATCAGCACTTTGAGTAGCCAGGGTCAGGAAGGGGACTGAAGGGCTGGGTCATTTCCAGGCGAGAGGGGGATAGAGTTTATCATCTTAGAAAAACACACTAAGTGCTGTGGCAGAGGTTTGGGTTTGAATATATGAAGTGGCCCCCGGAAGGTGGTGAGGACAGTAAACGGTGAGTTTATACCACGTGGACAGCTGCCGCGGGACCAGAGGAGGAAGGACCGCTGTGCGGGTTCCTCCAGCGAAGCAATCATCTGGGCAAGAAGAGCCTCCAGAACCTCAGACCACAAACACGGGAAATCACCGAGGCACCGGGGCAGGCTTAGACCCCCCATCCAGGTAGACACAGAGCTGGTGCTGACAGGATGGTACCGTCGAGGGCCGTGTCATAAGGAGCATCTGTGTCTGTGACATCACACGCGGGGCCCCACGGCAGTTACCTGTGCCACAGACGGGGCCCACCGTGGCCTTCCCACCTCACTGCCCTGGTGGTCAAAAGCAAGCCCATCACCTGGACTTCTTTTTCAAAGAAAAAACATGCTTAACAACCCAAATATTGATAATGTCAGCAAAGGGCAAGAGATGTTCCACAGGCCGGTGAAATGGATTCCAAAGTTCTTACAGACTCAGGCGTCAACAAGGGTTACTCGAATTTAATTTGAAAAGAAGTAAAAGGAAAAGAGTGATTTGCCCGGAGGATTCAATTTTTAAATATTTATGTGAACTGTTTGGGGCAATCGCTTCAGGGCATCGCAAGCCCCCTGGTGCCTCCTTCTGCTAATGGAGGCTCAAGATGGGGGCCTCCACTGGCTCACTCCAGAGGGGTCTCCCCGCTGCTCCTGGCATTTCAAACGTGCTAATGTTTTTCTAAAGAGATAAAACTGGGTGGTCTGGAGGAGAAGTTAAGCTCTAGTTTACACAATTCTCCAGAGTGCAAACAAGAGCCCCTTCCTTCCTTTCCTCCCCCTCCTCTCGGGCCCTTCCTGGGGAGGCCCTCCCGTTCCTTCTCACATTTTCTCCAGCCTGGGGCGTGTCCTCTTAGCAGAACCAAGTTACTGTCTCGTAGGGAAGGCTCAACCTTAACTCAGTTACCCGTAGAATTCCAATGGTTTCATCTGGGAACTGCTGGAGTGAAGAGGACCTGTGAACACAGCCTCGGAGACAGCCCGTTTAGACTGATCCAAAAATAAGCGCACAGATGCCCTCCCCTTGCAGGGCGGAGCGTGTCCCCGTGACAGTCGCAGCACACAGCCCAAGGTGTGTGGCGCCCGGTGTAGCGGTCAAGTGCGGGTGCCTTCGGCCCTGTCACCGGCAGGGCTCTGAGACTCTGGTGTTTATTTTGGTTCTTACGTCGCAATTAAAACATAATGCGTGGTCCCATTTTTTTCCAGCTGATTGTTTAATCGTGAGATTATGGGCTATCATAAAAGCTTCATTGCTCTCATATTTCTTTTTGGCAGAGTATAGAAAAGTTAATTTGGGATTAGCTCCAGAAGCATTTTGACCCAGCCTTCCCGCTATTTATCATTCCAAAGACACGGACAGTGCTAATGAATGTCTGGAGTTGTATATCATTTTATAAACACAAGGCGCTCCCGAGGTGGTGCCAATTAAATCTCCAATAAAGGATTAACGAGGACCTGTCTGAAGGAGAGGTACTGATCCCTTTTGACAATTTACTGGAGGCTTGGCCTGAAGGCAGCGGTGTGTGGCTTGGGGAGGGGGGGCAAAAGAGCAGAACATCCTCTGCTCTTTTATACCCCCTGCTGACTTCTACAGGGGCTTCTGCTCCCTCTGCTCCCCGAGACTACATTTATCTCAGCTGTAGCTAAGGTTGCGCACGCAGCCCCCAGCAGCCTCTGGACGGGAGGCTAACGCGGACCCGGGTGCTGGAGGGAAGGGCGGCTTGGAACTGTCTGCCAAGGGGAGAGGGGAGGAAAAAGATTAGATGAACATTAGCTAGATTACGAAGTAAGCTGGAACTTCCGCTGAGCAGATCCGTTCTGGAGGGAGATGCGCTTTCTCTCCGTCTGAGCAGTTAGTGAGCCTGGCAGGTAGTGTTCTGCAGGCGGCTGGCGGGTCTGTCACCCAGCTCACTCACCAAGAGGTCGCCCTGAAGGGCCGGCTGTACAGACTGTTTATTTTTAAACTTGCATTTGTTCCTTGCTGTTTATTTGTAGTTCCACTCTGTTAGAGTCAAGGAGTCAGACTTCGTCTCTCCATTCAGTCTCCGAAGGACATTCGAGTGCGACTCGAAACACTGTCAGCAAAATGAAGACCTGGGGGTACCCCGCCCCCGGAACGGTGTGCAGGGACCAGCTCCCCATCCCACCAAGAGTTGGCAGTCAGCACCTCCTAAAGCTGGGCTTCTCAAGGTCAGAGCCTTCTCTTGGCTTTAGGATAGCATAAACATGGACTGAAAGTCAAAGTTGAGCTCATCAGTCTGATTGTCCCACAGACTCCTGCACTGGGTCTGACACAGATGGGAGCCGCGGAGGCAGCAGGCAGTGGCAAGGTGAGAAAGCCAGCTGCACTGCAAAAGTGGGTCACTCAGATCACTGCCTCCTACTTCCTCCTTACTGACCCGTACACCAAATCAGTGTTAAAGCCACCTGCCCAAGTCCCCTGACTACCGGAAGGTTGCGCTGGAGCTGGAGCCCTGACACCCCTGTTTTCCCGCCCCTCCCCCAGCTGCCCAGGCACGGCACCAGGTGCGATTCTGCGAAATCGGCCTCGGCTCTCCTCTGCATTCATTTCGAAAATAATGGCATTTATTTTACGTAAGTAAAGCATGAATGTAATTTTGTTATAAACACACAAAATAATATAAGAATAGAATAAAAAGTAAAATTTTCCTTTGGCCCACCACAGCCTACTTCCTTCCTAAATCTTTTCCCTTATTTTAGTATTGGCACGTATGGTGAAATGGGATCACGTGGTATATATATTCTTCGGTTCACCTTTTCATTTGCTAAAAGGGCTTGGAGGATTTTTTTTTTTTTCAAGTCAGTACTTGCAGATCTCTTTTCTTTTTCAACTAGGGAACAAATTATTACGATATGTATTTATCTTCACGTGTCCATTTGCCTGTGATGGACGTTCAAACTGCTGCCATTATTTTTAAGTCAATACTTGACTTCAGTACAATGTTCATATGAAAATAGGCACAAATCCTAAGCATACATTTCAAAGAATTTCCACAAAGGGATCACGCCTTTAATCAAATCAGATCAAGAAAGAGCCTTTACAGAACTCTGCAAGTATATGTCCTTCCAGGCATGACTCCCTCTCCTCTGAGTGCCCACCATGCTGACTTCTTGTCCCCGACATGCCAGCATCTATTGTAAGGTTCAACTGAAGTGGTGACAGACAGAACCCTTGTCTTATCCCCAACCTCAGGAAAAAAGGTTTCCAATGACTGACCTGGAGGATGATGTTTTCTGTAGAGTTCTGTGGCCACCCTATCAGAAGGAGGCTCTTCCCTTCCACATGAGATTGCTGACTGTGTGCATCATGAATGGGTCTTGAACTTTATTAAACATCTTTCCCACATCTGTGCCTTCCTGGAACGAAGAGTATGTGAACAGAGAACTTCCTTATCTGGGCAGCACGGTGTCTGCAAACTCTAAAGTGATACCAGAAACATGCTTGGTGCTCCATAAACATCTGTTTGATAAATGCATCCGTAGTTTCCTCCTGCACGTGGGCCCCGGGAAAGTTCTGCATATGAGAGCAGAAGCAAGGTGGGTGTGGAAACAACTCCAGTCGATCCATCAGTCAGGCAAGCATCAGATGACGAGCCCGCTGAGTAGAGAACTAGAATTATGGGAGGTGATATAACGACTGCTTTGAAGTCACGGCTGCAGTGGTCGGAGAAGTCCTAAGGAGATGAGCTTTAAGCTGAGAGTTGAAGGAAGAGAGGAAGCTAGCCTTGCAAAGCCGGGTAGGAAGGTGGGAGACAATGGAGCCACTGGGCTTGTGTAATAAGGCCCTGCCAGTGTGCCTCCTGGATCTTCAGACTCATTTACAGGGTTGAAGGGAACAAGAAGGACGAGGGGGAGAGAGTGCTAGGAGTGAAGACAATATACAATTAACCAAAAGAGAAGGTGATTTTATAATGCATCCAGTTATAAAGGAAAAGATAGGCAGATACTTTTTAAGTGTAATTCAAGGATTCTCCAGAGAAACAGAAGCAATCATTTGCATATCTATATCTGCATCTATATCTAGGGATGAAAAGAGACCGAGAGAGAGAGAGAGAGAGAAACAGAAAAATTTAAGGACTTGGGTCATGCAATTGTGGAGATTGGCAAGTTCAGAATCTACAGGGCAGGCTGGCAGGGTGGTGACCCAGGGAAGAGGCAATGCTGAAGCTCTGTCTTGAGGCAGAATTCACTCTTCCTTGGAAAAGTCCATTTTTTAATCTTAAGGCCTTCAACTGATTGGATGGGGCCCACCCACGTTACGGAGGGCAATCTGCTTTCCTCAGAGTCTGCTGATTTACATGTGAATCTCATCTAAAGAGAACCTTCACAACAACATCCAGCCTGGTGCTTGACCAAATATTAGGATACCGAGGCAGAGCCCAGTTAGCACATAACATAACATTAGCACATAACATTAACCATCACAGATGGGATGGGATCATATAGTAATATTTTTCTTACTCTACTCAAAAAAGAAACCCCAGCCAGATTATAGAATTCTCAGGTAATTCTCAGATACTTACTGGCTCCATAGAAAGGCTTAAAATTATAAAAATGAGAAAAAAAATTACTGGGCCCAATCAGTAGTCCTCTAAGTTGCTAGTGAATGCCATTGAGAGCATTTTTTTGTACATGTACCTGCTTCACAGAGGAAACCAGCTTCATAGCTGTAGCCCTCAGGCCTCTGGGAGGGAGGCCCTGGAATGTACAGGGAGGGGATCACCTCCCACAGGTCACCCCTGAATCACCCTGGAGGGGGTTGACCTGGGAAAGAAGGAGTAAATAACGTGATATGCAGGCTTGAAAGGTGCTGGGAAGGGACAGACCTCTGGGAGATGACAGACTGTGCTTTAAATTTCTCCAGGGCTGTCCTGTGGAGGAGAGAGGTGACTTGTTCCATGGGAGTCAGGAGGCAGATGGTGTGAAAACCATGAAGGCAGGTGGTGACCCCAGTCAACACATGCACCTTGAGCTTCCAATGGTGGAGAGTACACCTTCCCCAATCTTGGGGCCGCTGGATCACCTGTGGGGTGTGGTGACAGAGGATGAGGCCAAATGGCCTTGAGCTCCTTCCCCTGTTACGTGACCCTGGCAAACATCAGAGATGCTTCTAAGGGAAGATGTTAGAGCCAGATCTCACTCACATCAGAGATGAGGAAGGACAAGACAGATTCAGTTTAGACCATAAGTGTGGCCCTGGGAGTAAGTGAGAAGGCAGCTGTGAGACTCATTTCAGGGGCACTTCACAGAGGAGACTGGATTGGAGGCTGGGGCAGATCTTGCCAGGGCTCCGTCAGAAGGTGACGGGTGACAGCACCTTCGTTCCAGGGGTCCTGCCGTAGGGCTGGACCAGCCCAGACCTCCTCAGGGCTGAAGACTGCATGTCCAAATCTTAGCATCTCTTTACTCCTATCCCAGGAGAGAAATCTAATTAGATCTTACTAGAACAAGTGCCCATGGAGGTGCTACCTTAGAAGGACTGAAAATGTGGTAGGAGAGAGGGAGGGAGACAGAGGGGGAGGACCTGAGATGCTTTTGATCTTCTTTTACGTTATTCATATATATCTATATAAGAAATATACTGAAACGTTTTCATAAAAATTCAAGCGAAGGTACATCCTTGTTGCCTACCCCTCACATAAATTTTCTTCTTTTCTGACTTTCCTAGGACATAAAGCCAGAAAAGGGCCTGGATGTCCCTGGGTGGCATCTAGATACTAGATATAGGCTTTGTTGGTGCGGCGAAGGTAAAGCCGCTGGGCCCGTCAGTTGTGTGCTCCTCCTTTGGGCCTGGAAACTCTGAGAACAATGGGCTACTTCTTCCCAGGACTGTTATGTTTTTGTTTTTGTTTTTGTTTTTCCTATTGCCTCTTCAGTGCAGATTTATGAATGTGTTACTTGCTTAAAGACTGTGATTTCTTTAACAAAAGAGCAGGCATATCCTGTGTCAGCACCATAAAACTCTGGGAAGATGTTCAAAAGGAAAAAAGAAGATGCTTATGGTTACATCCTAAACTTTGATTCATAGAAAGAAAGGTACTTAAGGAACATTCATGAACTTCCAAGATCCTCATAATGCTCACATTTTTGCAGGTGTAGAAAATGGGGCCAACAGACTGGAAGTGGTGTGTCCGTGGATAACACGGGTCCTGCCTGTCCAGGTCACTGCTCAGTCCTGCGTTTTCCGGCATTAGGGATAATGCTGAAGGTTCGTAAAACCATAATGCATGTTATGCTCATAGTCTAGGAAGGGCCACGATCCTAGGCAGATGAAACTTCAAAGGCAGTGGCATTGAAGCCATGGTGGGTGTTGAAAGATGACCTAGGGGAGCGTGACTATTGCTCAGTGCCAGCCTTTTCTTGCTTCTTCCTTTCACACTCCATAAAGGGTGACCTTACACAAACAGATGTTATTCCCATTAGGAATCAGTGATACTTTGATGAGTTTAGATGGTCTTAGAACTGAAACTGAGAAATGCTCATACTCCGTCCCAAAGCATTGCAATGCTGATGTGTGAAATTCTAGAGGGCAATGCACACTCCGGGCTCTGCCAGTGAGTGTGTGCAAGTTAGCGGGATTGTCTGGAAAATGGAACTAGCACCAGGAGCTCAGTATCCTTCTCCTCTTTAAGCCCAAAGGGTGCTTTCAGCTGACCATGGAGCACAAAACCCTGAGACGGCCATGAGGATGATGAGTAGGGGAGAAGAGAGGGAGGGGAGGTCTGTCTGAGACACTGGGCTCAAGGATATGCAGCCAGCAGAGTTGGGGACCTGAGGGGAGAAAAGGGATGAAGGGTGAAGGAGGAAAAAACAGGAGAGAGGGAGGTAGAAGGGTGTATAGATGGCAAGAAGCTCAGTGGAGGAGAGGGGAACGAGGCTTGCCCTAGAGCAAATCAGAGGTGAAGTATTACAGAGAAACAATTCCCAAAGAGGACCACGAGGAAGAGGCAAAATTCCACCATCTGGAGGAGGCAACTGAGCTCTAATTGGAGGCAGATTCACCTAACTGCACAAATTTGGATCAGAAGTTCATGCCTCAAAACTCTTGAAAGAAGTAAACATTTATGGTTTGTGAAAGGCAAAGAAGAAAGGTGTGATGTGCCCTCTTCTTCCCGCCGTGGCCTTGGGAGAGCACTTTTATTAGCAACCTCCTCTTAACTTGTACCACTGCACCTCGTCCCAGTTGTCTACATGTCTCCTCTGTGGCCTGCTTGCTGGAACTTCTCACCTGCTTAGATTGCTCTTATTCACATGCTCACACACGCATGCATCTGTGCAAACTCTCGTGTGCGCACACACACTCACGCTTCCCTAGAAGGGAAGTGGGGAATCAGTACCAGATGTGCACATGCACTGTGGGATGGATGTGTTGGGATGCTTACTCGTCTCTGCTCACCTCATAACACAGCTGCTCCTTTCCCTAAGTCTGGCCATCTGTGACTGGGTGACAGTGAAGCGGTCCTGCATTGTCAGCCTTGCCTCCATCAGACTAAGTCACATACTCAATTGCCTGGCTGAGTTTTGTCCTTAGTCGACTGTGGAAAAACACCAACTCCCTTTGAAGAGGTGTGTTAAAGGAAGATACCCTCCAATACTGTCCTAGGAGGAAGGGTTGGTCATTAGAAATGTGGGAAGAATGACAGATGATAATTACCATATATCTTATCCTTTTATTTCAGAAATTGGCAAAAAATTTAGGACTTCCTGGTCCTTATGTATTTGAACTTGGGAATTTAAAGCTTTCTTTGGAGATCAGTTGGCAGGGGTAGATAGAAGTAGAGTTGAGAGTTGGAAAGAAGTTTCCATCAAGTAAATAATTAATTTATTCAGGGATGGAAGAAAGACAGATTGGCCAATATGGTTAGACTTCTCTACCTCTCCGTTCCATTGTATAGGTGAAGTGTGGCATCTTGGTGGAGGAAGGGAGCCTCCAACCTTTCATCCACACTCACTCACCAGAATTTATTCTTTGCAGCACTAACATTGGGCGGTAGTGGTGGTGATGAGAAATGATGGTGAACTGCTCTACCATTTATCAGGGAAATACTGTAGCTTTGGGCTGGGAAATAGAGGGAGAAGGAGTCCCATCTTCTTGGCCACAGCTGCCTACAGAGAACTGAGCTGGAGAAAGTGAGTGGGGGAGTGGGTTGGGGCTTAACTACCATAGACTCTCACTGTTCTGATTAAATAGGTTTGCTTGAATGAATGTTTCTTCACTTGCCATATGCTCTGACAATCATTTCCAGAGACATTAAATGGTGTTCTTAACATTATTTTGTTAACATCTGTGATTATATCACTAGAGAGCATGTTTGTAAAGCTCTTTGTGCCACCATTCTGGAAGAGAGAGAACATATTTGAAAATGTCTAACCTGGCACATAATATTAGTTTTCATAGTGCCAGAGCATGCTAAAAACCTTCACCTTGTGACATATAAGCAATTAATTCAAAATGGACCCAAAACCTAAATGTAAGAGCTATAACTCTAATACTCTTAGGAAAAACAAAAACAAAAACAAGGGAAAAGCTTCAGGACATTGGGTTTAGCAATGATTTCTTGGACATGACACCAAAAGCATAGGCAGCAAAAATAAATAAATAGGACTTCATCAAAGTTAAAACCTTTTGTGCATCAAAGGATACTGTCAACAGAGTGAAAAGGCAACCCACGGAATGGGAGAAATTGCAATTGTATCTGATAAGGGGTTAATATTTATAATATTTAAGAGAACTTCTATAATTTAATGACAAATAAACAATCCAGTTTAAAAATGGGCGAAGGACTTGAATGGACAGTTCTCTAGAGAAGACACACAAATGGCCAATAAGCACGTGAAGAGATAATCAATGCCATTGGTCATTAGGGAAATGCAAATCAAAACCCCAATGAGGGGGCCACACCCCACCTACCAGGAGGGCAACAAACGAACAAGCAAAAACCTGAAATGAGTAGAGGTGGAGAAACTCGAACCCCTATGTAATTGTTGCTGAGAATACAAAATGGCACAGCCACCCTGGGAAACAGTTCAGCGGTTCCTCAGAAAGCTAAACATAGAATATAAGACCCAGCAAATCCATGCAGAGGAGTAGAACCAAAAGAGTGAAAACTGCAATTCCAACAGATGCTTGTCTATCAATGTTCCCTCCTGCATTCCGCACAGTATCCAAAAGGTAGAAGCCCCCGGCTATCCTCCAAGAGAAAAATTGGTAAACATAATGTGATATATGTGCTCAGTGGAATATTATTCATCCATTAAAACTGAATGAAGTTCTGATACATGCTGAAAATGGATGAATTTTGAAACACCATGCTAGTTGAAATAAGCCAGACAAAAACACCACAAATTGTCTGATTCCCTTTCTCTGAAATATCTAGAATAGGCAAAATCAGGAGAGAAAGCAGAGTGGAGGCTATTGTTCAGTGATATGGAGTTGTTCTGGGAAGATGAAAATTTTGGAAGGGTATAGTGCTGCTAAGTGTAAAGCATTATGAATAAAATTCATACCTTCAAACTATATACTTAAAAATGGATGAAATGGCAACTTTTAGGTTACATATACTTTACCACAATAGTAAAGAATTCAAAAGATACATTCTCATTAACAAGTGGGCCCCTTTTCTGGAAGAAATTATACCACAGGGAAAACTGTGTTTTACTTCTATACCCTCCTGCTTACTAACTGGGCGAACTTGGGCAAGTAACTTACCTCTTCTGGGTCTTAGTTTTATCAGATATGATGTGGATTGAATGATGATTTGTAGAAGGTTTTTAAAAAAGATTTTTCATTTTTTAATTATTCATTTGAAAGACACAGAGAGAGAGAGCATGAGCAGGGGGTGGGGCAGAGGGGGAAAGAGAGGGAGGGAGAGAATCTCAAGCAGATTCCGTGCTGAGCATGGAGTCTGATGCTTCATCTCATGATCCTGAGATCATGACCTGAGCCCAAACCAAGAGTCAGACACTTAACCAACTGAGCCACCCAGGAGCTCCAATGATGATTTGCAGAGGACTAAATGTGCAAGTATTTCACAGATTTTCGTTAATATATATGATATATTGTCTGTGCAGATGATCCTCACTATTGCAGGTAGGAAGGGTGGAATATTATGATAACCACCCTTTACTTCCTATTTTCCTGTTTTAAACTTTTTCCTAATTTGTGATCTTTCTTTCTTTTCTTCTTGCCAAGCCCACATGCAACCCAGCTAACACTGGAAGGGACTTATTGCCAAGATAATTTTTTTGTCATTGACATCATGCAATGTGTTATTTTTGGTTGCTTCTCCAAGGGCCCACTCCATCTCCTCCACATCTCCAAAGTAGCTGCAGAACATTAGCTTGTCCTGATCCCTACTGGGGCCTCTGAAGGAATTCTTTCTTGAAGTGTTCCTGGTGAAGATTTATGACAAGTCTCTTAAGGAAGGTCAGGTAAATTGACCTCAAAATACCCTTTAGCCATAAGATTCTATGATTCTTGTTTATATATACTCTACTGAAGGAATGAGATATGATCCACTTCTCTCTCCATCTGTCCACCAATAAAATGAAGTTGACAAGGGCCCCGGGTGATTTCAAATTTCCTTTAGTAGAAAATGGAATTCAGGCTTTTGTAGATACTGATCTTTATGACTTTTTTTATGAAGCCTGAAAAGATCTGACCTACTCTTTGGGCTGAAATCTCCTGTGAACCACCTTCCATGTGATTTACATCCAGGTCAGACATGTGGCGCTCTTTCCTAACCATCCTCTGTCGAGGGAGCTAGAAAATAGGAACTGGGACACCTTAGAAATGCCTTCCATCAGATTTGCCCAGCTTGAGGAAGGCATGCAGGACCCATACTGACCATGTGTTGCCCCAAACACGGTGTTTCTTCTGCCCTCTTGGTCCCTCAGTCAGGCATTCCGGAAGGGGTCCCATGAAGCCCACAGCAGGGAAACAGTGTTTCCTTTCAGGGCCCTTTACCAGTTTAGAATCTCCACGTGACCCTATCCTTCCTCAGACCTGACTCAGTACCTCCTGTCCATCTGACTTCTCCTGGGTTTTGCCTCTCAGGTCCCTCCAACACAAAGTGTCCAGAAAGGAGCTCCACCTTACCCCTAACTTGTTCTTCTCTGCCTTCCATTAACTCCTCTGATTTCACTCTGGTCTCTTCAAAACTATTCTCCACACGAGTCTCCAGAGTATCAGTTGGAAAATTCAGATCACATTATGTCATTCTTCATCACCAACTCTTTCAGTGATTTCCCCATTACAATAAATACCCTACATCTGAAACTAATATAACACTATATGTTAATTATATTTCAACTTACAAAAAATTTAAAAATGAAAAATAAAAATCCAACTTCCTTCCAGAAAGCCAAGCTCTGGGGTGACCTGCCCCATCCCCCAATTTCCAACACACAAAGTTGCAGCGGTGGTATTTTGTTTGTTTGCTTCAGTGTCTTTTTCATACCATCCCTGCTGTCTGGATCCAGTTCCCATATTCTTCACTTGTTTAATTAGCATTGTTTATGTTTCACTCAAAATCGTCCTCTGAAGTCTACTCTCAGCTCTTCCCTTAGCCCCATCAGATACTGTTCTCTATTTCCATAACATTTTTGAAGAATCTTATCACTGGATTTACCAGTTGCGTTGTAACTTTTTGTTTAAGCGTCAGTCTCCTTAACTAGATTGTGAGTCTTTGAAGGTATTGGCAATGTCATATTTACCATTTTACATCGAGGATCCAACATGAAGATTGACACATCAAAGTCTGCTAAATGAATGCATGAATCAATGAGTGATTACCTAACTTAGCACTGCTTTTTCCCTCCTGGCTTTTCCTTAAACCCCTGGTCCCCACTGGGTTACTTTGCGGATGGACCTGGGCCTCATTCATCTCTGTGAACCCCTGCCCATCTCCCAGCCCAGGCACACAACAGGATAACAACACATGTTTGCTGAGTCGACAACACTGTTGCTTAGCTTTGATGACATTTGGGAAAAGGAGCAGACATAAATAAATGAAGGCCCACTAACCCATCTGTGCCCAGGAGAGGGGTAGGAGTAGAAAGATTTTCCACATGAGCCTATTGGCTTCTTTCAGTTGAAGTCATTCACTAAAGATTTGCTGTAAAAAAAAAAAAAAAAGATTTGCTGTAAAAGAGACTCAGGCTCTCTTAAAACTTGTTAATCCTCGGGTTCAGGCAGAGATCCCTGGTCTTACCTGGGGCACTCATCTGTCCCTTCTCCTCAGGAAGCAGATCTTTATAGCCTGAATGCCTGGCTTCCCCACCCCAGGCCCTAGGGCAGAGCTTGTAACACAGGCTGTCTCCAGATCGGGTGCCTGGGAATGGGCGTGTTTCTGCCCTTCCTCCACACTGCTGCCTAGCCTAGGGCTCCCCACCTGCCCCCCCAACCCCCACTAAGGCTTCATCAGATTCACTGCACTCAAACCTCTTTGCTCTCCTATTATTAACTATAGAGTCTTGGAATAAACTATTTCTGTTATCTCATCTGATGTAATTGTTCCTCTCAACACCCTCACAAAGATAAAAGATTTTGGACACATATAGAGCAAATTAAAGATAATAATAACACAATGGACATCTGTGTATGCAGGTCCCTTCTTCAGTTATGCTCTATTTCTCCCACCAGAGGTAACCAAAATTCTGAAAATTACCATTTCTTTGTCTTTCTCCATCACCACGTAATGTAACTCTAAGTGGCACACTGTTTAATCGTATGTGTTTTTCACTTTATGCAAATGAAGTGTTTTCTTAAAATGTGTTTTTTTTTTCATCATTTCTTCGTGATGAACGTTGATTTTTTTCCCCTAGTGTTTTCTTAGTACAAATAGCACTGCTATGAACAATCTTGTACATGCTTAGGAAATATTTGCAAAAATTTCTCAAACAATGGAAAGGGATTGGTGAGCTGTAGGTTAGGTGTCTCTTAAGCTTCACTGAACTCCTACTGTTCCACATCCTCACCAGTGTTTAGTGTTAGGAGATATTTTAATTAATGACAATTTGGAGTGTAGAAAAAAGTGTGCTGCATATTGAATTTTTATATATTGCACATTGGATAGTATAAATTTATATACTGGGATTGAATATATATATGTCTTTTTTATTATTTGTGTTCTACTGTAAAAGATCTGTGTTTTATCCATATTTCATTGGGAATTTTGTCTTTTTCTGTTAGATTTTTGGATTTTTATTTTATTGTATTTATTATTATTTTTTAAATTTATTATTTTTTTCTCACCATAGCACATACCCTCCCCAATGTCCATCACTCAGCCACCCTATCCCTCCTGGTTTTTAGATTTTTATATCTCCTGTATATTACTCTTGAGCATGGCTATATAGTATTCCATTGTATAAAACTATCACCCTTTATTAATTCTCTCTTGATGAAAATTAGCTTGTTTTCTAAATTTCAATGTTTTGTTATTGCAAATGACACTTGAACATTTTGTACATACTTAGGGCATCTACACAAGAGTTTTCTAACTTATGTGTTGCAAATATATTCTCCAAGTTTATGACTCATTTCTTTGGCTTCCCTAGCTGAAATAAGTTTTTTGATTATTTGACATTTGAGTGTGGGGATTTTCAAAAATGTACAAAACAGACAGAACTGTGAACATCCATATCAACAAGCCAACCTTGTTTCATCTTAACTCTTTCTCACTCCTCCTGGGTTCCAGACTATTTTAAATCAATTTCAAACCTCATATCCTGAAATCCAAAACATGTTTTAGTATGTCTATAAAAGATAAGGGCTCTTTTGAAACATAACTGCAATACCAATATCACATATGAAATTATTAGTACTTTTTAAATACAATGAAATAGTGCTCAAAGTTCTTCAATTGTTTTATTTTACCTTAGCAGTCTGTTTCTTCAAGATTCAAGTAAAGTTCATACACTGACATTAGTTAATGTCTTACAGTCTATTTTCTCTCTCTTTGTAATTCATTAGTTGAAGACACTGAGGCATCTTCTTACAGATATTTCTACATTCTAGAATAATCTAGATGTTGCTAATTTAATTCCAGCAGTGCCTTTAAAAAAATGTAGGGTTTCTTCTATTTCCTTCTTAAAAGCTTAAAGGATTGAGCATAATCAGGTATTTTCTTTTTTCACAAGAACAGTTCACAAGTAGCACTGTGGGCTTCCATCAGACTTCCATTAGACACACCACTTCTAGTTTCTATTTTTTGAGAACCATTATTTCTTTAAGACTTACTAGATAATCTAATTCTATCATTCCTTCTCTGTTTATTATCTGGAAATCGTCTATAAAGAGAAACTTTCCCCCATGAACAACTTTATTATCCAGGGGTGAAATTCATATTAAAAAAGCTAGATATGCTTGATTCTTTCCCTTTATCAGTTTTTTTAAACAATGAATTAATTCCACTGCACTGTCAAAAAGTGATGAATTGGAGATGTTTTTCCTGAAATTTTTCTGAACTTAGGGATTTAAATAAGATTTATGATTTTCAGAGCACCTGGGTGGCTCAGTTGGTTGGACAGCTGGCTCTTGGTTTCAGCTCATGTCATGACCTCAGGGTCCTGGGATTGAGCCCCACTTTGGGCTCTGTGGTCAGCAGGGAGTCTGCTTGAGGATTATTTCTCTCTCTCTCCCTCTGCCCTTCCTTCTGCTCTCTCTCTCTCTCTAAAGTGAATGGATGAATCTTAAAAAAAGAAAATTATATCTTTCAGTCTATCACAAATATAATTCTCACTGATGCTTAAATTGTTGCATTTCCAGCCAGTGGGAGTCTCTCCAAGATGGTCTCTGAGCCTTTGGACATAACCTCAGTAACTCTTGGTGGCTTCTTTGCTTTCTAGTATTTCACGATGCTCCAGATTCACATGGTGCCCATCTTGTTCTAGATTTAGAAGCACAATTTCTCCAGGAAGTCCTAGTTCCATTTAATTGAAAATGACATTTAGAGACATAATGTAAATGATAATGATGCTCTTTTCAACTCAGTGATCACGTCTAGACTTTTTCAGGGAAAATAACAGGAAATAAGTTTTTTTTTTTCTTTTAAGATAAAATACATCATGAAACTGAAATTTTCACTCAAATTGCAGACTACAGGACTTCACTGAACTTTATCAATCTCATATCAATATATCCTTCCTTTCAGGGCAGAAGTCTTTGTTGTCAATGAGCCGACGTAATTACTCATTTGTTTTATCTCATCATTATATGGACACAAATCTTAAAATAGCCATATCCCAGCCACCAACAATATGTTTCCTAAAAGCTGTTTAAGACTTTCATTCAGGTTGGGGTCCCTGGGTGGCTTAGTTGGTTGAGAATCCGACTCTTGATTTTGACTCAAGTCATAATCTCAGGGTCTTGAGATCAAGCCCTGTGACAGGCTCCATGCTGGGTGTGGAGCCTGCTTAAGATTCTTTCTGCTCCTCCCCCAATTTCTCCCTCTCTATAAATAAACAAACAAACAAACAAATAAATAAATAGATTTGTTTGAGTCTCTTTCTCCTTAGAGTTTATCTCACTAAAAAAACACAAATTGGGCACCTGAGTGGCTCAGTCATTAAGTGTCTGCCTTTGGCTAAGGTCATGATCCCAGCATTCTGGGTTCAAGGCCCACATGAGGCTCCCTGCTCAGTGGGGAGTCTTCTTCTTCCTCTCCCTCTGCCTATTGCTCCCCCTGCTTGTGCTTTCTCTCTCTCTGTCAAGTAAACCAATAAAATCTTAAAAAAAAAACACACACAAATTACTGTTTTAAAATGATTTCAAATAGTTTCTCTATGCATGTGTAGCCCACCAACTCAGTCCACAGCTAAGTACCTAATTTTTGCTTTATTTTACTCCCAATTCTTAAGAATTACATTTTGTTAAATATAATTTTGTTTTGTAATTATGCCAACTACTTGCCTGATGGCATCCAAGTCAAATTAAAGTGGATGTATTTGGAGGAGGATAGATTTTAACTCTCTCCCCTATACTGTGTCTACTCCCTCCCCCAGAGTTTTAATTTTTTGTTCTTCTAATTATAATATAGGGCAAAATGTGTACACATTCATATACCCCAATTTCTTTATAAATGGCAGCACACCACACTTCTCTCTCTACTCTTTTTTTCTCTCAATATATCCTCTGCAGTTTGCTCAGTAGTTGTACATAGGGATACGCTTACACTTTTTCCAATGGCAGAGTTTATTTGTACCATTGTTTATTCAGTCAGTGACCTGCTGGTAAATATTTGTTTTCTATTTTTGTTTTGTTTTATTTTTGCACAAATGATGCTGCAATGAAGACTGTTATGCATGCAAATTTGAGCATTTTTTGCTAGAATGTTAGCATTTATTTAATTTTTATAAGGAATGGATGTCACGTTTTGTCAAATGCCTTTTCTGCGTCTTGCAGATATTTAGAGGTTTCGCTTTTTTCTTCCCAGTTTTATTAGTATGAATGGATTAAGTAAATGTTTTTCCAATAGTGAGCAACTCCTATATTTCTAGAACATGTCCCTCTTTGCTATAATGATTTGTGAAATGTGCTATTATATTGTGTGCTTTCACTCATTTACAATTTCTGCCTTATCATTCCTCAGTGAGATGGGTCTGTGGTTTTCTATTTCCCTTCAGTCTCATTCAGGTTTGGGGACAGATAGCCTTCTGATCTAGTTTCAGATGCCTTCTATACACCCACCCTCCACGTGTTTACCTCCAGTCCACACTTCCGCTCTCCACTCCAGACCCATCTGTACAGCTGTCTTGTCAACAACCTCCCCCTCCCACCTCTTCCCCGCCTCCAGGTGTGTGACAAGCGTTTCAAACTCAGCAAGTCTAAAACTGAGTGCCTGACCTTCTTCTCCTACTTGCTCCTCCGGAGTCTCCCCATTCTGGAAATGTCGGCTCCATCTTCCTAGTTGTTCAAACCATTAACCTCGGAGCTTTCCTTGGCTCGTCCTCCTCACATTCACACACATCCTTGGGCACTGCCCTCCTTCCAGTCCTCCCGCCTGCACGCCCGTGTACCACGGCGTCCCTCCTCCCTCACCTCCCTCCTCTCTCCCTTGGACTACTGTGCTCACCTCTCATTCTTCTCTCAGCTTCCCTTCAGATCATTCTCAGCACAGCGGTTGTTGTATCATGTCCTATTTTAGTCTCAACTGTTGAGGGGCTTCCCATCAAATGCGCACACTCTTCGCCGCGGCCTGCAAGACCTTGTCTGGTCTGGTCCCGAGCCAGCTCCCAGATGTTTTCCTCCACCCGGCCTCCTACTCATCGACAGTCACATGGGCCTTCTGGCTGTGGGTCCAAAGTACTGTATATCCCCAACTCCTCTGCCTGGAAGACATTTTCCTGGGTTATCTGTTCGGCTCTCTCCCTCATGCCCTTAAAATATTTGCTAAAATGTCACTTCCTTAGCGAGGCCTCCTTAGCTCAGCATTTCCCTTGCCCATCCTCCCCTTCAATTCTCGGCCTTATTTTTCTCCATGGCTTTTATCCTGCTGAACCTGACTATGGATGGCATTTACTGGTTCATAGTCTCTTAGCTCCACCAGGACTACTGTATCTGTTTTGTTTCTTTTGTTCACTGTTGCTACATGTCTTGGTACCCAGAAGAGTGCTTAGCTCACAGCCGGGTTCAGCAAAAATGTGTTGGACTTGCTTTCCAGGGATTAATGCACCTCAATCATCATCTCACTGATAGTTATTGCTGGATTAGGTTTGCTGATATTTTATTTAAGAATTTTCGTTTCTGTGTTCATGACATAAAATTGGCCTATAAGGTCTCTTCTTCTTATGTGGGTCTTGTCCGCCTTTGCTATCAAAGGAATTTGAAAAGTATTTCCTCTTTATCTACTTTTCTTGAGCATTTTACAGAAGATTGGAATTGAAATTTGCTTTTTTGTTTTCTACATGGGAAGATTTTTTAGTAGATTTAACTTAAACCTTTATCTTTTATTCACGAGTAGCTTTCATAAACATGTTTCTCTATGAAGTTTACTTTTTAATTAAGAGTTTTGTATTTACTGGCACATGCCTGTAATTATTTTAATTAAAGTTCATTAAAATCAAGATGAAATTAAATATTCAGTTCCTCAGTCACACTAGCCACATTTCAAATACTCAAAAGCTACACATGGTTAGTGGTTACCATATTGGACGGCATAGTTATAGAATATTTCATCATCACAGAAAGTTCTATTGGACAGCACTGGTATAGAATATTCTTCCCCCAGATATTTTCACATCTGGCTTCCTTTTACCGATCATATGCTAGCACACACATCTCCCTTGTGGAGCTTTTCTGAATACTCAGTACGGTAGGCCCACCCCCACCCACAATGACATCACCCTGTTTTATATTCTTCACAGTCCTACCACTTTACAAGAGAATCGTGTTTCTCTTGTCTCCCACCATTCTTGATGTATACAGTTCCTAAGAACAGGGACCTTACTGGCTTATTTACCACAGAATCCCCAGAGTACAGAACAGTGCCTTGGACAGAGTAGGTATTCAAAAATTATATATTAAGTAAAGTAGATTGAGTGATCAGGAAACTTCATCAATGCCAAGTTGAGATTTTTAATTTTAAAAAAGGCATAAAGTAATATATATTATCTTTTCAATCTCTAATGTCCCAGTTTTTGTTCTAAATAGTTTTCATTTGTGCCTTTTCATTCTCTCTTACTTATGTCTTATTAATCAGTCTCACCAGAGGTTTGCTTATTTCATCAGTTTCTTTCAGAAAGATGACTTTGACCTTACTGATGATCTCTATTGTATATTTGCTTTCTCTGTCATTAATGTCTGCTCTTACTTTATTACATCCTTTCTTCTGCCAGCTTTGGGTTTATTCTGTTGACTTTGTATTAACTTCGTTTTCTTTTAACTTAGCTCAGTAATGTAAAGGTTTTTTTTTCCTCTCTAACATAAATAAAAATATTTAAATCTCCTTTGATGTAACACTTTAGCTAAATATTGTGAGTTTAGATATATTGTACTTTCATACAAATTCATGCAAAATTTTACTAAATTTTAAGTATTTTTAAAAGTTCCATGTCCTCTTTAATCCATGAAATGACTAGAAGGGCGTTTTTGTTCTGTTTTATCTCTTGTTTTGTTTTTGTTTTGGAGTGGTTTGTTTATTGTTATTATTCAAAAATGTATGAGGCTGTTTTTAGTTACTTTGTGTCATGGTGAAAGAAATTTCTTTTTCTGCATGTTACAGATTCTTTGGAATTTGTTGGAACTTCCTTTAAAGCTTGATACTGGGTCAATTAAAAAAAAGCATACCATGTGTTCCTGAGAAGAATGTTTATTCTATCATTATTGGGTACTGTGTTCCATATGTGCCCATTAACAACTTAATTTGGAATGTATTGTTGCAGTGAGGCTGGGCCCCCCTAGGAAAGGCAGCAAACGAGAAATGGAAAGTCCTTTCACTTTTAGGCTTGGGGTCTTCCTCTAGCTCCACCTGTTTGTAGAGACTGGCAGAGAGTGGCTGGCCAAAGAGAAAGGGAGTTCTAGCATTCCAGCCCGAACATCTCAAAGCAGAGAATAGAAGAGCAGGTTGGCCTTTGTGCTATGAACTGACGGGTATCATATACTTATTTTTGTACATCTGAGGTTCCAAAATACTGCTAGAGGAAGCATCAACCCATGACAAATCTGTACTTGTGGGCACAGTGTCTACTCTGGATTTGTAAAAACAGCACTGGAGAGAAATGAAGGAGCAGTGATTTGAAAATTCTTTTGAGGAATTTTGTTTTTCGTATGTCTTGCCTTCTCAAATATCTGTCAGCCAATACACATGTGGAGTATTTCTCCTTCAGTAGTAAATGACCGTGGTTCAATAAAATTGACAGGCTCTCCACATGATAGAGGAGTTCCAATCCAGCTTTGATTCACCCATATGGTCGACAGGATCCTATCCATATTGAGTTTCTCCGGCCTTCTGCGTGCCACCGATCACAGTCACTCACTGACCGATGCATGAGGTCGTCATCACACTTTGTGAGCTAGGACAGGGGACAGGACAGGGACACTTTGGTGCACTCTGCTAGGCACATGGGGGTGCAGAGACCTAACAGAACCCGCCTTTCAGGGACTTACAATTTGACAAATGAGGAAAGATATGGGAGCTGACCATAATAGAATGACCCCATCGCTTTTCAAGGTACCGCCACGTTTTGAGGTTGCTGTGGCCCAAGGTCTCAGAGTTACCCAACCCTCCTCCCATCTCACAGCCAAGCAGCCACTGGAAACAGCTTACTGTCACCACAGCATCTTCAGGAAGCCTGAGATCTTTTCTTCCTAAATGCCTCTTTAGAAGATCTCATTGATCCAACCTGCTTTCCCCTTAGAGGCACGCTTCCTGCTCCTTAGCAAGTCCCCTTCACACTTCCTCTTGGTGAGTCTGCATGACTCAACACTTTGACCGTATTCTTCCTCTCGACAGAAAGCCCCAAGCTTACCACTCCCAAGTGTGTACAAGACACCATCTCAAATCTTTATGCAACTTCCCAGTTCCCCTCACTGCCCTGTCTGGTTTTCCTTTTCAACTTGATCTTTCCTGCTTTCCGACATCCTCCACAAGCCGCTCATCTCGCATTCCCTTAACTGTGTATCTGCCCTCTCTCTCCTCCACCAGCAGGGCCCGAGAAGGAAATGCCGATTACTCCTTTAGACATCTTTCAAGGAAAAAAACAATCTTTTTTAAGAAACTAGTCCTGGGGCATGTGGGTGGCTAAATCAGTTGGGCGTCTGATTCTTAATTTCAGCACAGTTCATGATCTCAAGGGCTGTGGATCAGGCCCGGCATCGGGTTCTGTGCTCAGCCCAGGGTCTGTTTGAGATTTTCTCTTTTTCTCCCTCTGCTCCTCCTCTGTGTGAGCTCTCTCTCTCTCTTTCTGAAAGAAAGAAAGAAAGAAAGAAAGAAAGAAAGAAAGAAAGAAAGAAAGAAAGAAAGAAAGAAAGAAGGGAGGGAGGGAAGGAAAAAGGAAGGAAGGGAGTCCCCCATGGGATGCTCACATTTGAAAAGGAGTCATCCTGATTACCTTTCAAGTATTACAATTTGGATCTCTAAGATGGTTAAATAAATGAAAGAGTTCATTTTTTTTTTTCATTCTCTGGGGAATAAAGTATAGCCATCATTGCTCACAATCCATAAAATAAATTTCCATATACTTCACAAATACCTCCTTGGATATTTTATATCTTTTCCAAGAACACTTACATAATTTGCAGGATCTAGTGCAAAATTAAAATGTGAGTCTCCTTGTTCAAAAATTATTAAGAGTCCCGAGATGGCCACAGCAGAGCATTACAACTCTGAGCTCAGCGTTTTATGTTAACTGAATGGGTTGCTTGCCCATGAATCCAGCCCTGATCTTTCCTTGATATGTTTGACTTTATTCCATGGGGAATTATAAGAAATGTGAGCTAAATGGATACTTACATATATAAACTATATTACCTAGAGCTCTTAATATCTCTGAGAGAGGCAGGTGATCCTCTTGATTACAGGCACAGCCCCAGGGACAATATTGTGTGCATCTAATCTTGATTGCACCAATTCTCAGCAAGTTACTTACTCTGTAGCTCAGATTCTTCACATGTAAAGTTTGGATAATAATAGTACCCACATCATAGGGTTCTTAGAAGGCTTTGCTGATTTAATACAGGTAACATACTTAGGACAGTGCCGGGATATAGAATGTTCTATAGAAGTTTGGGGTATTAAAATGATATCTTTCTTTGGAAATATTTCTGATTTCATTTTTTATCCTTCATTAAATACTTTCAATGTGTAGCTACATTTTATTGCAAAGTTTTTGAGCATCAAATAGAAAGAAAAACCAAGCAAATTACCACTTAGGGTACAAAATTAGGTCATAATCAACAAGATCTTGGCACCAAGGCTGAATTAATTAATTGATTTGTTAGTTGAATTGATTACTCATTCCTTCGAAAAGTATTTGCTTTTGCCTACTGATCTCTGCAAGAGGTTGGAAAGGCATAAATGAACGAAGCACAATCCCAACTATCACAATACAATATAATGTGACACACACAAAAAAGTAAGCAAATGCAGCTAGAGATGTCCAATAGAAAGGAGCTTGAGTCTGTCCTAGACGAGAGTATGATAGAATTAGAGAAGCCTTTGCAGAGAAGAAGATGATGGTTAAGGAAGCTCTAAAAAGATGAATAGACATTTCCCAGGCAGACTCACTCAGGGTAAAAGTATATTCAAAAGACTGATGATGTAAAGGAATCGGGCATAATCAGGATGGATGGGAAGTTTATTG
>CM053617.1:37913412-37934325 GCA_028646535.1 Procyon lotor | reverse complement strand
GGGAGAAGGCAGCAAAAGACAGAACTGGATGCAAAGGGTGTGTGAGGTGCAGACAGAGAAACTGAATGTAAGATGATGAAATTCAAGAAGGTGGAGAGACTCCCTCAAAACCAAGATGGGTGTCAAATATTACAGGTGAGGGCTTTCCTGAGATAGGAGAAAAGGAGGACAAAACAACTGCTTTTCACCTGCACTAGTTAGACTGGGGCTGAGAGTGACGTTGTTACAAACAGGAAGGAAGGAAGGAAGGAAGGAAGGAAGGAAGGAAGGAAGGAAGGAAGGAAGGAAGGAAGGAAGGAAGGAAGGAAGGAAGGAAGGAAGGAAGGAAGGAAGGAAGGAAGGAAAGAAGGAAGGAGAGAAAGAGAAAGAAGAAAGAAAGAAGAAAAAGAAAGAAGAGAAAGAAAGAAAGAGAAAAGAAGAATGCACAGAAAGGGGGCATGAAGAAAATCTAGATGTTTAATTTTGCAGATAAAGTACTCAGAAAACATGAACACGGATGATAGTTGAAGGATGGTTACACGGAAGAGGGGGCTAGACTGCCATCAGCCGAGGGCCAAGGTTGGAGCGCTGCCCTCCCCCGCCCTGCGACCCCACCTGGCTGAGGGGCCCCATTTCTCTTCCCCGAGGGGCCGCAAGTTTGCTTTGCCTTCCTCACTGCAGTCCAGTCACTGCCAACCTCACAAAGCTGAGAAGGAGTGCATCTGTCACCCCAATGCCAATACTAGCTTTGAAAGTAAGAGAGAAGGAGCATCACCAGAGAGAGGTTCTGTGGGGAGGTGGATTTTGCTCAATACAAAGGATGGTACAAAACAAGAATGATTAGAATCGCCCAACCACGGAGAGAGTTTCCTCTGTGGAGTGAGGAGTCTTCTATCACTTGATGTTTTCAGGGAGAGGCTGTTCAAGCATTTGTGGAAGGGAATCCTGTGAGGACAGGGCACTGAAACACGACCAGTAGGGTCTCTTCCAGGTGACAGAATTTAGGATTAAAGAGTAGAAAATAGAACTGCCGTTCTATTTTCAAGGGTCTCTGGACTCGTGGGGCTCGCAGAAACCGGACGATGTCCCCATCCACACAGCTGAAGGAGGACCCCTGATGGATCCCTCACCCCTTAAAGAAGAGAAGGTCAACATATAGAAAGGGAAAATGAGTCCATCTATTCTGGACTCTTCTGAGCAGTGAGGAGAATGAGACCATTTCAAAGCAAGAGGCCACTTGATTAAAATGATATTTACCGAATGCTTTTCCATGCACCGGCACTGGGCTGAGGGCTTAATCCTCCCAAGAAGCCTAAAGCAGATACCAGGGGAGCCATAATTTTCAGACGAAGAAATTAAGGCTGGACACAGACTGATGGTAGGGCACCTTCTGGTGGTGGGACTGGAGAGAGAGATACTGCAAAGTGCTGGTTCTAGAAGGAACTGAACACAATCCATGACTCATCAGAGCCCGGATTCGGATTTGAAAGGTTGCCACAACCATCCCTTTCTCTCCTATGAGCAACGTCATTTGTTCAATCGTGACGACCTGTAGGAACCTCGTGGGGTTGAAATCTCTGTCCTCGGGCAGTACAAGTCCCAGTGCATGGCAGGGTCTGTAGCAAATGTAAGATGTCAAAAGAGCAGCTGTGCCTCCCTGGTCTATAGATTATCCACACTAGCTGCACATGAACTTCACTGGGGTGAGCTTTTGAAGATAGAAGCTTTTTCTGGCCCTCACCTACAGGGTGCACGTGGGTATGACTATTTTTTTGTAGCTTGACAGATGCTTCCAGAGCACAGAACTGCCCCAAGTCCAGCCAGACCAAGGGGACTCTAGACCTCTGTTCCAACCATGTTCTCTGCACCTAAGCCTGTAGGAAACTTCAACTTTGCCTACAGAAGAAAGAAGAAGGCACTAACTAAATAAATGAAAGAAGGAAAGCAGTGTGATTTTAACGTATATTTTTAACAATACTATTGCCAAGCCCCTCCCAAAATAATACTTATTACACCTTAAAATTCAGGGAGACCCTGGGCTTTACTGTTGCAGCCACTGTTCACTCACATTCCTCTTATTAACAGAGTCTGCCTGGTTTGGAACCCTGAACTGGTCAGCAAAATTTAATTTCCTGTTGGGGAGATAAAACAAATTTATTAAAAGAAACACAATTTAGTGTTCTCTTTAATAATCTCACTGGATCTTCAGGGCCCCTGAATGTCAAATGCCTGTTGCAAACTGATATTCTTATCACTTTTGAGAAACAAAAGTTCCCCTAAAGGAATAGACTTTTGGCAGCTTTGACCCCATTATATTTTTTTCACAAAGTGAATGTTAAGATGAATATGAGTTGAGACGCCTAAAACAAGTCAAGAGAAGCAAACTCTGGATTCCTGGGCCTGTGTTCTGGTCCTTTTTCTGCTGCTTATTTTCTCTGTGAACTTGCCCAAACCACAAGAACCCTTGGGACTCTAGTCCCCTCTATAAAACGAAAGGGCAGCTGGGAGGAGCGGCTGTCCAGGCCTTCCAGCCTTGACATCATGAGATCACAAATCTCCAGCAGCGAGGAAATCACGGGAGTGAAGAGACACAATCTATAAGGCATGTTGCAAAGTGGAGAGAAAACCCCACCGGATTTGGAGTCAGAACCACTTGTTTCTGGCCAATGCTAGATGACCATGAGCAAATGTTTGGGTGTATTTGGCATGTCAGTTCAATCGTGTGCATGAGGGTATGGGACTGTGGGAAACTAACTACAAGATCCTCTGAAACTTTAATACGTAGAAACTGGGAATGCCTTTAAGTAAATTTGAGGTTGTTTCTGGCTTCCAAAATGCCTAGGAGGGAGTTTGCTCTCTTACTTGGGGAAGCCCTTGGTTTGGGGTAAACCTAGGCTCACTGTTAGCCTGAAGGAGGATGTTGAAAGCAGGGTTCTGCTTGGGTTCTTGCTTGTCAGAGCAGGCCAAGGCTGCATTTCTGAAGACCTTTGACTTTTGGGGGGAACGTTCTATTTTCTCTAGATCCCAATGGGGCCACTTGACTGCTTATTTCTTTGAAAGTAGGCACGTGCGTATCTGTATGTGTGCGCTTGAGGGATTATATGCTTGCATTCATGCAGTTAGTCCCAGATGGGCAGGCCTGGGCCCCACATTCACTCGGGCCCAGGGTCAGCCTGAAACCAATGCAGCCGGCTGGCCCTACTCCACTTCAGACTACGTCAGTATGGGTCTCCAGGTAAAGGTATTTGCAATCGAGTAATTCCAAATATACTATTTGGAACTATAATGCTCTCAGTATAACACATACAAAAATCACATACAAGATCACATCAAGGGAAAAATTTTTCTTCCAAAAAATAGATATTTCTAGTGCCACTTTAGCCAATCTGGGCCCCATTGTCAAGATCAAGGGGGTGGCTTGTTTAAAGGAGGAGGCTTTAGATTGAGACACTGAACGCCCAGGAGGAAGGTGCTCAAGAAGGCACCACAACCCCTTGAGTCTGCTGGTACCGAGGAAGGCACCCTAGACCTCGCTGTCTGCAGCTCTGCCTCCTACCAAAAGCAGTGGACTTTCATGGCAGGTAAAGATGGCCTTAGATAAACCAATTGGGCAATTTGTCTTCTCCCAACTCCTGCACACGTGCAGAGAGCCAAGAGGTCCACATGGTGCTGGCCCCATGCAAACCTTTCAAGACTCAGGCCTTGCCAGATTTGTAACTCATGAGAGTAGGCCCTACAACTTGCTCATCGGGGTTTCATCTCACCATGTCTTTTCCCAATGCTGTCCATGGCCTGGAATCCTCATTCCCCTGTGTGAAAAGAGGCAAGGCCCCTCAGGAGACTCTGGCAAAGGTGTAGGACCTGCACCCCCTGCTTCTGTATCAGAGAATGGACCGCGCCACACTGGGGTTCCCAGAAGCCACTGGATTAGGGAACCCGGGGACCATGACCGTCCTCTTCCCAGAGTACACTGCTCGGGAAACAGCCTAATTCGAAAAATGTGATCATTGTTAAGCCGAGTTGGGTTATCTCAGACTTAATATAAAAATGATTTGTAAAACATCTGTGCTTCATATGGACAAAGCCAGCCAGGGAAAATATTCAGCTAGAAGCAACATTCATTTCACATCTGCAACTAAAATGCTCTACTATTACGCCGTCTTTTGGGAAGAATCCATCTGCGGGGCCACACGGGAGACTTGAATAAAATATATTGCACCTTCTTTTCCTAGTATGCACTCTATTTTCATTAAGGCTCCATATTCCTCATTCTCACGATTTATTGAGTGATCTCCATATTTCTCAAAAGCAGACAGCATGATGGCGTATTTTGTCTCTCCATTAAATAGATAAGGAAACCGAGACATACACACTAACAATTACCTCTCCCAAAACAATTCAAGGGATCGGAGGTAAAACCCCTATAGTAGGCTCTCCTGCTCTGAGCACCATTGCCCCATCCACTTTAATGTCAAATATAATCACATGCACACACAATCAAAAGCTAGGGAACATGGGTTCCTGCTATGTAATCAATCTCTAAGTTCCCTAGCAGGGTCCTGGCTCAACAGTTATGAGTGAATGAGCATGTCTTCAAATTAGTTCATGCAAAATCTGTGTTATTGCATGCATTAACTCCTGCTATAAGTCTACAGAAAACAAGTATTTTTTTCAAAACCATCACAAAGTGCAAGATCCAGTCGGTTAAAGATACCCCAGTTACCTGTCGAATGTCAAGTGATGATAAAGTTATGCAATACAGTCCTCAAAATCTACTCTCTGTAATCTAATGAACTTAATGGGTAATATTTCCATGAAATTCATTTACTCTTCTTCCGTGAACAACTCTGAAGAAGAGTTTACCAATGTTCAAACCAGCAATTAGTACTAGAATAGCAATTGATATCATTGAGTATTTCCTGTGTGCAGGACATGGTGCTCAACACTTTACATTAATAACCTCATTTCTTCCTCTTGGTAATTAACTGGGGGGTGAGTTATGCTCAGGGAGTAATATACATGAGATCCTAGAGCTAGAAGAGTCAGCATTTGACTTTGGACCTATCCCATTAACCTTAAATTCTAGACCCGCACTCCACAGCACAGTAACTACTAACCCCATGTGGCTGTTTACGTTTCAATTTAACTAAAAAAGTCAGCTCCCTGATCCCACCAGCCACACATCGAAGTTCTCAAAAGCCATATGTAGTTAATGGCGACTATGTTAACAGCACAGGCAGAGAACCTCTCCATTATCACAAGCATTTCTGACAGGCAGCCCTGCAGTGCAGTCTACTCCCTTTCTTAGAGGTCAAGGCAACTTAGAGAGTCACCATCCATCTCCAAATTTCCTTACTTGTATGGGAACCCAAGTGGGGAGCGAACAGAAAAGAGGACCGTATAGCATCAACTTTGGAAATGAGTGCATTGGCAAATCCCAATCCTCCTTGTCCTCTAAGGCAAAATACCATTCAACTGTTACATTCTCTTTGATATTTCCCTAAATTCTCTCCACTTCAATTAGAGGAGAGAAGAGATAGAAGATGGGAACTAATGTGTACCGAGTTCCCTGCTAAGGGCACACATGATCTCTTTTAATCTCCTTGGTGGTATATTTGAGAACATAATATTATCTCCAATTTCCCATGATGAGAAGAAATTGAATTACTTGTACAGATTCCCAAATAAACCCCAGCCCTTGAGATTATAGGGGATTAGCATTGAAAGGCCAAGGTTTCTGCATCCTTTCGCCTCCTCAATGCACACATGGGTAATGCCTCATAATTTAGACTTGCTCCCAGGTGGGTACTCAGAAATGTATAGAATAGCTTTGCTTTTTCTCCTACCACTCAGGAGAGTGTATTGAGACATTAAGAGTAGAGATAGCGTTACTAGAGGGCTAACTGTTCTAATATGTTGAAAAGGTAAATTATTTGGGGGCACCTGGGTGGCTCAGTAGTTAAGCGTCTGGCTTCGGCTCAGGTCATGATCCCAGGGTCCTGGGATCGAGCCCCACATCGGGCTCCTTGCTCGGCAGGAAGCCTGCTTCTCCCGCTACCATTCCCTCTGCTTGTGTTCCCTCTCTCGCTGTGTTTCTCTCTGTCAAATAAATAAAATCTTTAAAAAAAAAAAAGGTAAATTATTTGTAAACTGTATCACCGGGACTGGGGAAGCCACAAACTTAAATGGGAAGGGGGATTGTGGGAAAAAGTCAATGAATGGAACAGACTGCTATGCATCCATGGTTATAAGGACCAGCAGCATCAGCATCACCTGAGAACTTTTTAGAAATGCAAATTTTCAGGGTCCGCCCTGGCTTATTAAATCAGAATATAATCACGGCAATTCTTGTTCTCCTTTCAGATCTTTATTACATCCGGAGTCTGTTCCAAAGTCACTTATTTTTAGTACATTGTTTGGGGGGCTCCAAAAACAGTCATCAGTTAATGAAGTCACAAGTGATATTGCTATGTACAAAACAGGTCCTTTTCTAACAACATTGAATGTTTAATGAAAACACCAATATCACTACAATTTCTTACAGAAGTTCTGGGAGGTAATGTCCTGAGAGAGGATAATGGGAACTTCTGTTTATCAGCTCAAATAATGCTGTTTTAAAATAAATGAATAAATAAATAAATGAAGTAAAAACAACTTGCCATGTGTTTGGCGCCCCCTAGGTTAGAAATGCTTTAATTTTTGACTTTATAATAACCTTGGGTTTCTCAATACTTTCAATTGCGTACGTAAACTGACACTTTATTAACATTTTCAAGTAGCTCTGTCTCCAGTTGGCCTATTAGGATTGGACTAAATAAGAAAATTTCTCTTTTATCACAATTTTACAAAGTATTTCAGGTCTACAAAAGGCATAGAAACACACTGAAAATATTGTTTGAAGACTTTTGTGTACCCATCCTGGCTATCATTCCTTCCCTTCTCTTAGAGGTAACCACTCTTCTGAATATGTCATCATTCCTTTTATTCTTTTACGTTTACCCCATATGTGCGCACATTTCCAGAAGGTATAACCTCGCTTTGCATATTTTTAAACGTTTTGTGACTGGAATCATTCTATACGAACGTTTCTGAAACCTGCTTTTTTACTATTATGCTTATGAGATCTGTCATTGTTGAGGACTGTAAATCTAACTCATTTGTTTTCATTGCTGGTAAATGTATAGTAAAAAGAGCCCATCAAAATTTAATTATCATCTCTTTCATGATGGGCGTTGCAGCTGGCTCCAATTCCTCACCCCCAGACATGCTGGTGCTGGTACTTTATGTTTTTATTGAGTATGTACACAGGTGTTTTTCCAAGTTACACAACGAGGAGAGGAAGTGCTGGGTTATAGAGAGCTTAACTAGGTCTTCTCATTTATCAGACTTAAGTGGGTCTTCTCGTTAATGCTGTATCATTCTCAAAGTGGTTATCATAGTTTATATTCCTACAGTAAGATATGATTGCTCCCATTTCAATATTTGTACTTTAAAATGCCAAAAAACAAACAAAAAATAAATAAAATGCCAAAAACATACTTGGCGCTGTCAGACTTTAAATGTTTTTGTCAATCTTACAGGTATGAAATGTTTTTTCTTTTTGAAACAAAAAACTTAATGTTTATTATTTATATTCAAGTGAAACTTCTGGAGGCCAAACACAAGTTTAACCACAACATACTTTTGATTAAGTTAGTTTAGTGCTTCTTTACATAATGCAATGCAAAAATCTTCTCTATTTTTAAAAAATAATGTTAAGTTCCCAGTTATAATGCTATTTGCACACTAATTCAAAACCTTCTACACATACACACACACACAGTCATAGAACTTGTATATGGTTTAAATATTTTGATTCTCTGGGTATTTTCTTCCCTCCAAGTGATTTAAAAGCTTAGAAAGGCAACAACCGCAGTAAGACAGAAAATCTATAGTTTAGTATTAGAAAATTTTAGTATTAGAAGTATCAGAAAATTTGATTTTTAGTATTAGAAAATTTTATTTTTAAAAAAGCCATTTCCCCTCCCCTTATACAGTTTTCCCCCAACCACAGCCATTTCAAATCTACCTTTGGATGACCTTTTAGTTAGCTAGCCCCTCCCAGCCACTCTCCTTTCTGAAGACAACAGGAAAGGATAGGCAATGATAACCGCCCCCACACACAACCCCACACTAATACCTCAGTATGCCTCAATCTTGAAAAATCTAGAGCAACAAAAAGGGGATGAAAGTAGGCAGATAGTCATTTTAAAAGGATTCCCACAGAATGTTTCTTTAGTATGATGATCCAATCCCCACTTTGTGCTTCATGAGAAAGCACTCAAAAAAAAAAACCTACAAAATTTTGCTGGTTAATTCTAGCAGGAAGAAATTATTACTAATTCTTTATACCCTCTTTCAGAGAGTGGAAGCAAAAAGAGTATTTCCTAACTCATTCTACGAGGTCAGTGTTATCCTAATACCAAAACCAGGCAAAGATGTTACAAGAAAAGAAAACATCAGGGGCGCCTGGGTGGCTCAGTCGTTAAGCGTCTGCCTTCGGCCCAGGTCAGATCCCAGGGTCCTGGGATCGAGCCCCGCATCGGGCTCTCTGCTCTGCAGGAAGCCTGCTTCTCCCGCTACCATTCCCTCTGCTTGTGTTCCCTCTCTCACTGTGTTTCTCTCTGTCAAATAAATAAAATCTTTAAGAAAAAAGAAAAGAAAACATCAGACCAATATCTCTCATGAACGTGGATTCAAAAATCCTCAACAAAATGTTAGTAAATGAAATCCAACAAGGTATAAAAAGAAGTGTACACCACAACTAAATGGGGTCTATTCCAGACATGTAAGGCTAGTTCAACATCAGAAAATCAATTAATGCAATCCATAACATCAACGAGTGCAAACAGAAAGATCACTGTTGATCTTTTCAAAAGAAATGATCATATCAATAGATTCAGAAAAAGCATTTGACAAAATCCGATACCCATTTGTGCTTAAACATAAATAAATAAATCTAAACACTCACCTTTCACCCTTCACAAAAATTAACTCAAAATGTATCATAGACCTAAATGTAAAATAGAAAAATTTAAAACTCCTAAAAGATAACTTAAGAGAAAGCATAGGTGATATTGGGTATGATAATGATTTTTTAGACTACAAAAACATAATACATACAAGAAATAATTGATAAGCCAAGCTTCATTAAAACTTGAAACGTCTGCTTTGTGAAAGACAACAGCAAGAAATGAGATGTCACAGACTGAGAGAAAATATTTACAAAGATGTATCTGCGAAGGGACTGTTAGACCAAATACACAAAGAACTCTTAAAACTCAGCAATAAGAAAACAAATGACCTGATTTAAAATAGGCTAAAGGCTTCAATAGACAGGTCACCAAAGAAGATACACAGATGACAAAGAAGGACACGAGAGCTGTTCCACATTATATGTCATCAAGGAATTGCAAACTAAAACAACAACAAGATACCATTGCACTTGTATTTGAATGGCTAATATCCAAAACACTAACAACAGCAAATGCTGATGAGGTTGTGGAGCGATAGAAACTCTCATTCATTATTGGTGAAAATTTCTTTTATTTATTATTTATGATTAAAAATTATGATTATTTTTTTTTTTTACAAAACTAAACATCCTCTTACCATATGATCCCACAATCACACTCCTCAGTATTTAATGAAAAGAGTTGAAAACTTATGCCCAAACCAAACTTGCACACGAATATCTATAGCACCTTTACTCATAATTACCAAAATTCAGAGGCAACCACATTTTCCTTCCATGGATGAATGGCTGAACAAACTGGAATACATCCAGAAAATGCAGTGTTTAAAAAGATCTATTGAGCCATGAAAATACATGGAAGAAACTTAAATGCACATTAGTAAATGAAAGAAGCCAATCTGAAAAGGTTACATCCTGTATGATTCCAACTATATGACATTCTGGAAAAGGCGAAACTAGGGTGACAGCAAATAAATGAATGAATGAATGAATGAATGAATGAATGAATGAATAAATAAATAAATAAATATCAGTGGTTGCCAGGAGTTTGGATGGGGGGAAAACAGGTAAAGTACAGAGGATATTTAGGACAATTAAAATACTACTCTTCATTACACCATCATGATGAATACATACCATTATCCATTTGTCCAAACTCATAGAACATTCAATATTAGGAAAGAACCATAATGTAAACTATGGACTCTGAGTGATCATGATGGTCAATATAGGATCATTGACCATAACAAATATATCACTCTGTTGGGGGAGGTGTTGATAATCGACGAAGCTGTGCATGTGTGGCAGCAGGGGTTTATGGGAAATCTGTGTACCCTCCTCTCAATTTTGCTGTGAACCTAAAACTGCTCTAAAAGAAATAAAACCTAAAAAAAAAAAAAGAGTCAAAAGCATTGTAAATGTGCTCAGTGGTGAACAGTATGTGTCAAATGACATGTGGTGAGACTTATACACAATACTTATTAAAAAGGAAAAATAAATAATACATCAATAAAACAATAGATTATTTTTTAAAATGGAAATGCTGCTGGCAAGTGGCCAACATCTTTTTTTTTTAAATTGTATTTTTAACTGAACGTACAGTTGATATATAATGTAATTTTAGTTTCAGGTGTGTAGCACAGTGATTCAATAATTACATACCTTGCAAAATTCTCACCATAATAAGTGGTTACTATCTGTCATCATATAAAGTTATTATAACACTGTTGACTATATTGCATATGTTGTACTTTTCATCCCCATGACTTATTTATTTTATAACTGGAATTTTGTCCTTCTTAATATCCTTCACCTGTTTCACCCATCCCCCCCAAACCCCCCCTCCTCCAGCAACCACTACTTTGTTCTCTGTATTTATGAGTCTGTTTCTCTTTTGTTGTTGCTGTTACTTGTTTGTTCATTTGTTTGTTTGTTTCTTAGGTTCCACATATAAGTGAAATTATATGGTATTTGTCTTTCTTGGTCTGACTTACTTTACTTAACATAACACGGTCTAATCCATCCATCTTGTCATGAAAGGCAAGATTTCATTCTTTATGATGGCTAATATTCCATTGTGTGTAGGCACATCTTTATCCATTCATCTGTTGATATACACATATATTGTTTTCATATCTTGGCTGTTGTAAATAATGCTGCAATAAACATACAGGTGCATATAAAATTATATATGAAATTTTTAAAAAAAAATTTTCACACACACACAAAACACATGAAGATGAAGGAATTAGAGTGGAAGACATCTGAGAATCACTGGCCATGCCTGATAGGTGATCACTGACATCAGAAGGGAAGGAAGCACATTTTCCTGAGTGTTTTGAGGGTTTTACAGATAATCAGTTGGACTATTTCAGTTGGACTTGTCCCACAGGAGACTCTGCTCATTTTTCTTCCATATTTTTCTCTTTAGTTTTTACAGCAGTTAATTTCTACAAATCGACCACCAAGTTCACTTGTTATTCTATTTCAAATATTATTTTGGAATCATTTAATCATTTTTTTCATGTCCGCCATTCAAATTTCCATTTGCTTCTTTTTTATTTTTATTTTTTATTTTTTTTTAAGATTTTATTTATTTGACAGAGAGAAACACAGCAAGAAAGGGAACACAAGCAGAGGGAATGGTAGTGGGAGAAGCAGGCTTCCTGCCAAGCAGGGAGCCCGATGCAGGGCTCGATCCTAGGACCCTGGGATCATGACCTGAGCTGAAGGCAGATGCTTAATGACTAAGCCAGCCAGGCACCCCATTTGCTTCTTTTTTATAATTTATATTTCTTTATAGAGCTATTTTAATAGTGGAGTTGCTATTATGTCTTTTTTTAATTCTTTGGACACCATTTCCTTTTGTCTTTAAACATTTAACAGTGTTAAAATGGAAGTCTTTGTGCTCGCTTTGGCAACAGACATATTAAAATGGAGTCTTTGCCTGCCCAAGGCAACATCTGGGACCACCCGGAATCAGTGTCTATTGGCTTCTTTTCTCCTCTCTGAGTATGGTAACACTTTCCTGTTTCTTTGCATGTCATAATTTTTGGTGTTAAAAAAAATGGAGCTTTGAGATACTATATTGTTATAACTGTGAATTCTGAAATTTGTCTTGAGGGAGTTTTATTTGTTTGCTTATTTATGAACCTGCCTAGACTTATATGTAGACTTTGCCTCCTAGACAGTGTTTAGCCACTGATGGCTTCCTATGGGCTGCTCAGTGCCTGAACAGCTTAGTGATAAGCCAACAGTGGAAAAGAGGGTGTGGTCAAATGTAAGTCTATGCTCAAAATATAAGTTTCCACTTTCCATAATAGATCCATGTGTGGGAACAGGCTCTCCTTAGTTTTGTGTTGATTTTGACAAGTCTGTAGGTCCTAATAGTTTCATAAAAATCAAAAGACTAGATCTGTCATTAGCATTATTTTCTCAGATCTTCCCTCAGAAACTCAGCTATTGAAATTAAAACTGTACTTGGTCCTTTCAGGGATCAGATTTGCCTCAGGGTGTTATTTTAGCCCCAAACTCACAACATTATGAAGTATTAAAATATAAATATTTCTTTATCCAAACTATTTCTGATATCCTAGTACTTGTTTCTGGTGGAATAAATGACTGTAAAATTGGCTAATTATTTAAATGTATGAATGGATGTTTGAGTGCTCAGTCTCTAGGTCTTTGTCTAGAAGGATGTTTGCCTCAACTAGCAAAATCTGTCATTGATATTAGAAGTAATTTCTGAGTACAATTAAGATTAAGTTTCTCTTCTTTGCCTTCCAGCTCTTGGTTAGAGGCATAGGTCTCTGATTAAGTAGGTGCATAATATTGCATTTGAGATAAGTGGACACAAATGGTCTTTCCTTCATCATGGAATAAATCTTCAAGCTTTAAGAAACAGCTCTCATTCCCATTCATTTCCATACTGGCCTTTGATTATTTGCAGATCCCGGGTAGCATGCCTTACCTGCAGCACTATCTGCATTTGCTATAACAATAAAGTATATTTTGTCTTGAAAAAAAAAAAGGTTTAGAGAGCTCTCAGGTCTGTCCTGGGTTTCCTTCCCCTGGACCCTGTCAGGTCTTCCAAGTGTGTGCATAGTTTCCCTGTCTTCCAAGGATGTGTATAGAGCTTATCAACTTTTCGGTGACTGTCCAATTTTCAAGGTATTCTCCTTAAATTTTTGGCTGGTCTGCTTCATTGCAACCAGGACTAACACCTAAGGCTAGCAGAACTAGGGTTCTTTACATTTTTTTTTTCTTATTTATTTTTGTTGACACCATCCATGTTGACATATGGATTTTTATCCTCCACTTCAAATCAAGGTAGCTACCCCAGCAGCAAAGTTACTGGTTTTCATACCCAGAGCTTCCCAGCTAAACCTGCTACCAGTGATTGGAGGGTAGGAGGGATGGAAGAAGCCCCAGGCGAGTAGCTTCAGACTCCTTCCATTTTTATCCAAAGTTCCAGCAGCTCTGCATGAATCAACACCTCTCAATTTGCTCTTTGCCTTTGGTCACTCTTCAGAGGCTGGAAATACTTACATTGGGGGATTTTGTTTAGTTTTAAACTTGGTTTATGGGACAGAAGGTTTGTCATCCTCTTTACCCTAGCCAGAAGTCCTACTTGTTTTCAATTATAATATGGGTAAATTTACTGAATTTTCCTTTATCGTTTACTATTTTGTGGTTACTTAAAAAACAACTTTTACCTCCCTCCCTTAGGTGTTAAGTATAATCACCCACATCTTTTCTACACTTGACTAATTTAAGTTTTGATTTTCTTGGAATCAACTATTATGTAAAGCATGGCACTATATTAGTTGTAATTTTATTTTTTTTCTTTATGGAGGTGTTATTGTATATTTGCATATCTATCGCTAAACCAAATCATTAGGGTCTCTATTTTGCTAAAATCTTCAGAAGTCTTAATAACTGCTAGAATACATTCTCTGCCTTCTTCTCTTCTACTAGGCCATTTTTAGTTATATGCTCTTACTTGTAACTTCAGAAGCAGTTTGTCAAAGCTGTAATAAATCTTGTTGGACTTTTTCTAATGGAACCACATTCTCTATAGATTAATCTTGAGAAAATTTGTATTTTCATAATAACATGTGTTGATTTAGATTTTGATATCAATTTTATATTTTTTCCTTTCTATCTAGGTGGTAGTCTCTATAGGAAGATGCTAGTAATGATGATCACAAACTCTTAATAACAACAGTGTCCCTGTATGTCATTTTGGCTGACATATTTTTAAAAAATTATTTCTGTATTTTTAAGTTTGTTTTTACCTTATTTTAATGGGTAGTGTTGATTTTTACAAGGAAAAATCTTTACCCTAACCCTTCTGGCTAGGGTAAAGTTATTATTTTTTAAACACGTTAAGAAGGAAGCTGCATAGGAGGTAGATTAAACAAGGACCAGTGACTTTGATGGGGGCTGGTCAAGTCCCTTGCGATGTGGCAGTGTTTCCAGGCCAGCTGGGTAGGTATTTGTGGTCCTGATAAATCAGAATTTTTCTAGTTAAAAAGAATTAGATTCAAATTTTGATTTCTCCCACTCACTATTTTTTCCTTTATTCTTCTGGTGTTCAATTTCCTAATAACATGGGGCCAATGTTATTGGCCCTAGAATTTTTGTCTGTTTTAATGAGATGAAATAATGTAAATTACAGTCAGTTTGGTTTTATCTTAAATCCCCAATTCCATGAACTTGGAAGTCAAATTTCTCCCCACAATGTGTGCTAATGCCTTAATTTAAACTCGTATGCATCTCCTACGTTCTCTTTGTATTATATTGTCTCTGTTTTGTCCCCAGATCAGCTCAGACATGAAATTGCAATTATTTATGAATATCCATGCAATTGAGTCATGATTAATTTCATAAACATTTTGGAAGCCCTCAGAGTTCATTGTCTTCTGCAATATCTACTGATTCTCTAGATTCTAAATTCGGCTCCAAACTCCATACCACTGGGAACAACCCTAAAGCTCAACAGTATTTTGGTGCCAACCAAACCAAACCAACAAAAAATAAAAGGCAAAATCAGACAACAAATAAAATGAAAATCACCTTGGAAGGTGATTGTTATAAAATAGTGTATGTATATGCAATTGAATGTATGTAAAATCTAGTTCAGTAAATGTCCAGACACTAGTTTGGTAAATATTCACTTTCTTTTTCCTTCTTGAGAATCAGTTTTAAGAGCCCATCCCCACGTAGATGCCTCTTTGATAACTTTCAAGGGCCATGTTCTCGCCCCTTTCCTCTTTTCTTGCACCCCATTGTCATCCTGCTGGGGGCAGCCAGTGGCCACATCTCAGTCACAGACGCATGAACACCTTCTCTGGCCACGCCCTGTTTCCTGTCAGCCATCTTCCCCAGTCTCAGCTAGCTATTACAGGGTCTGAAAAGTGAGAACAGGAGTCCGGGTTTACAGAACATAACTACATTTTTGGAGACAGCATTTTGTGGTCTTTGCCTTGCCAGCCCATCTGTTCACCATTAGCCCCCATTCAAATGAAGTCATCATGTTTTGTTCATAAGGAACCACTGCGGGTGAAGCAGTTTTTTGGGCTTCGGGCTTCTAATGGGTTTGCTCACCACAGAGAATGTTCTTCAACATGTGTCAATGTTAACATCCCTCAGGTTCACTTAAAATCCCCTTTTGTGGGCTGACAGAGACCCAGGGCCCTGCATGCATCCCCGGACTTCTCTTCTTTGACTACACTTGATGGCTGAACTCTGCAATCATCCAACTGAGAGCGAAGAGCTCCACCTCTCTCTGGGACAAATGAAATCAGAAAATTATTGGTGCTTCTGGTTCAAGTTGCAAAACACCTACTTTCAGTGAGTGTCCATTGTGTCCACACTGCTTTGAAATCATTGTTTATAATTTTTACCACAGATTTGTGAGATTGAAGAGTATTTTATAGCTGAGGGAATGGAAGCTTTGAGAATTTAAAAAGCTGGCTCAGAAGTACACAGCTGGTAGATGACGGAGCTAAGACTGAACCAAGAAGAAGGTGGCTATTTGGGGAGGCATCCAACTCTCAGTGACAGCTGATACCGTTCTTCAGTGAACGTGGCTTCATGTTTCCAGAACTTTCAAATGCAAAAGCTACTAACACAGACATTGGGAGATGAGCCCAAGTCCTGAAACATACAGCCCCACGGAGCGCCTGCTGGGAAGAGGGGGAAAATTAATTTTCATTGTTTTACTAGTTAAGACTATTGTGTTCAAAAAGAAAAAAAGAAAAAGTCAGCCAACAAATAAAATATATACATAATTTATTGATTGTACAGTGATTCTCTTTATTACAAGGAGTGTTTTCAATAGAAAGAAAAGTATTTTTTCTGAACTTTTACTAGGTCATATATCCAGTAATTGTGTTAGAGGGAAGCTCCCAGGACCATCAGCATCACGGTCACTGCCAATCGCTCTGGCTGGGAAAGATGGATCTACAGGAGCAGATAAGCACATGAACCCCAGCTTCCTTCCCGGGCACAGGGAGCCCTGCAGAGGATCACCCTCACTACACCACATTGAGGATTAGCTCCAAGTACAGGTGGAGGTGTCTTCACCAGGGGTCCCCAGCTTGGTTTTATCTGGATTCCCAGAGTGGAACTTTCCAGCATGTGGATGATTGGAGACAGCCCATGGTATTTTGTTTGTTTGAAGCTATCTTGGTGATTCTAATGAGCAATTTCTGCAGAGATGTTAGTTTACGGTAAGGCCTGTCTGATCCAACAGTTCTCTCCTACAGGCTCTCCCTCAGGCTTCATGATTTTCATCTTTCAAAGTACACCAGAAGGAGCACAGAGTTAGGGGCCAGAACAGCTGAAATTTGTCTGAGTTCTGTCACTAATTAGTTGTGTGATTTTAAAAAACTGCCTGAGCTCTCCGGGCTTTAGTTTCCTCTCCTGTAAAATGGGACTATTCATCCCCTCTCTGCCTCCTTACAGCTAGGTATTGGAGAAGCCAATGGGATAATGAGTGGAAAGGGGAGAAGGGTAAAGCAGGGAGACTCTAGTTCAGAAGGAAGGAAGCTGTGGAGAATCCTTTCTGTGTCCTCAACTATCCCATAGGTTTGGGCAAGTCACCCCCTCCTCAGATTTCTCTTTCTCCATCTGAACAAGGAAGGAACTGTACCAGATGCACCCTAAGTGACTCCTTCCAGCTCCTACATTCCATGACTCTGAGAGTCCACCATCAAGGTCTACAACTTCCTAGAAAATGCTCTGGAGGGACTGGGTCAGGGGAAGTGGTAGTTGCGGCGTAGGGTGGAGTGAGATTCAGAGAATGGAGGCATACTCTGAATGCCCTCTTGGAAGGGATGCTTCCTATGTGTTCACTCACTTCATCCCTAGACACCAGAGGGAGGGAAGAAGTATCATTCTTACCCTACAGAGGAGCAGACTGGGGCTCTGGGCCATGCCACTGGTGAAGGATGCTGAGAGACTTGAATCTGTCTGACTCTATAAAGTCCCCACTGGTCCTCAACTGCCAGAACCTTGTCCCTCCAGGGAAACATGTTAATGCCTGGAGACAATTTTGGTTGTCACAAATGGAGAGATTGGATGCTACTGGAAAATAGTGGGTACAGGCCCGGGATGCTGCTCTATACTCTACAATCTTACAATGCACAGGATAGTGTTCCTGCAGCAAAGGATTAACAAGCCTCAAATATCAATCTAGCCAAGGTTGAGAAACCCTAGCCTGAAAGAAGGTTCTGGATGGTGGAGCTGCCCTAACTGTGCTCAGTCCCCAAGGAGGTCTGATGCATTCCCCTTCCCCCTCCCAAAGCTTATTTGCATCAGCTGCCTGTAGGAAAGGTTCATTGTTTCCCAATGCTGCCTAAGGATATGGCCTCACTTGAGAAAAGCCAACAAAGAGATGGATCTGTCTGGAATTAAAGATAGGAGGAGCTCCATATGAGCTCATGCAGGTGTCCTGGAAAATTCAGGGCCCTTTGCAGGGCCAGGCCCAGGGCTGGAGGCCAGAGAGAGTGTAGAGAGGAACTGTGCTGCCTGCAGGCTGCCATATCCTTGGGACTAGCTAAACTGCCTTCACACTCCTCCCTGAGACCTTATTCCTGCTCATTTCCTTCCACCTGGGGGTAGCTTCCTGCATGAGCCAGTAACATGTGCATTCACCCCAGTGAGACCCTTATCTGTCCTCTTCTGATGCATTTGCTTTTTGGGAGTGTGGTCTACTTCCATCCCTCCACTGGGCCCTTAAAAGATTCCTTTTGTTGGACAAGGACATTGCAATGCTGAGATGCCACCTCCAAGCAAGCATCAGTGGGAGATTCTGCGCAAATCCCAGCTCATTCATTGAATTGGATCCCCAGACCCCTACATTGAAGAGCTTGTGCTGCCTCCCATGTGCTTAGGTGGGAAAGTCATGATACACATATGCATAACAGAAAGGAAAGATTATCTAGTGCCTGGAGGGGGAAGGACCTATAGACTTCTCATGGTTTCTAAAATACAGATTGCTTGGCAAAGAGGGGACTATTTCATGCTCCCATGACACAGGAAGCAATAGCAGGGGAGGCCAGGCCACCGAGCAACAGTATTACTTTGAACTGTAGAGATTACAGGATTATCCCTGAAACTGATGAGTTCAGATGGGTGGGTGGGAAGGACCCTGGCATGGGCGGTGAGATGGGAGATTTGGCTAAGGCCTTTAACCAAATACCCACTGGGTGGGTGGGCACTGAGCCCAGATACATATGTCAGAAATGGTCAGAAATCTTGGGGCCCAGAGCAGCGATGACATCTCATTTCCCTGATGAGAAGAATCCAGGAGGACATCCAGACTCAGGACTCCAGGCGCCCCATCAAACCCAACTCTAACATACATGGTAACGTTGGCATTTACACATCAGGTTTTATAAGTGTTCTGGGTTTAAAGGTGGGATTAGAGGACTAAGAATCTTAAGAATTAGGTAGGCATGTAGGAGGGTAACATGTATTAAGGACCTAGCACTGTGGGAAAACAAGATATGTACATATTTTTCCATAAGGACCCTGTGATGTGCTTATTCTTGTCCCACTGTAAAGAGTTTAAATCTAAGGCTCAGAGAGGTAACAATACAGTCTTACAGCCCTCAGCTAGGAAGTGGAGAAGCAGAATTAACCTGTCTGTCAAGGACAGTCTCCCCAGGGGATGACTTGGGGTAAGGGTGAGGGATGGCCTGTGATCTTCCCAGTTCGCCTGGGATGAGGGACTCTCAGTGCTCACACCAGGACAGCCCCCAGCAAACTAGGACAATTGTTCACCCTACCTGTGGATCTCCATGCTCTACTCTCTAAGGGTCAACCTCTTTACTTACTCAGTCACAACTCATGCAATTAATGCAGAGAACAGCAATTTCCAAAGAAAGTGATGGTGCCAAATGAAACCTTTCCTTGCTGACTGAGAAGGTCCTTGGGTTTTGAGGACCAGCAATGTGAATGTTACTCAGAGTGTGTGTCTTTCCAGGAATCTGTCTATTTCACCCAGGTCGTCTAACTTATTGGCACACAATTGTTCATAGTAGTCTCTCATAATCTTCATTTTCACAAGTTCAATAGTAATCTCTCTCTCTAGTCCTGATTTTAATAACTGAGTCTTTATTTCTTGGCCAGCCTAGCTAAAAAATTGTCAATACTCTTGATTTTTTTCAAAGAACTTTTTTTTATCTTACTGATTTTCTTTATTATTTTTCTATTCTCTATTTCATTTATTTCTGCTCTAATCTTTGTAAGTCCCCTCCTTTTGCTTGCTTTGGGCTTACTTTGTTATCTTTCTAATTTCTTTAGGTAGAAAATGATATTATTGATTTGGGGTCTTTCTCCTTGACTTTAAATCTTAGACATATCTGCTGTACCCAGCAAACTACAGTGAGGGCCAACAAAAGTCAGTTTGCATAGAGGCAAAGGAATATCCTCGAGCTGGATATGGAATCCATGTTGGTTATGGAGGTTCAACACATCTTTACATACATTGGGATGTCTTAACAGAGGCTCTTTCCTGTGAAAGAATCTTGGAAGGGAATTTGTCTCCAGCTTGCCTCAGGAGCAGGTCAGTAGCTCCTCCTGTAGCAGAGGGGTGGGTGTCCCAGAAAATAATAAATGGAGGAGTCATAGTTCTTTCTGCCCCGGCCAGGCAGAAGCTGCTTGATACCAGGAAGAATGGTGGCTGAGAACTGAGGAGTCAGGAGGAACAGAGGCACACCCAGACAGAGAGGGAACTTGGTCATGAGTCTATTGGACTCAACATTGTCCAAACACTCTCAGAAACACTGGTGGCAGGAGCAGGGGGACAGTAAAGAAGGTTGGCAATCTACATCTGTGGCTTGGATGATGAATTATGTGAACTGTTAGTGTTCGTGGGACCTCACTGGGACTCCAGGTCAGTGGGTCCTTTGCAAATTCTGTTGTTACACCAGGTTTCTTAAAGCAGGATGGAGCTCCACCATGCCGTAAAAAGGAGAGTTTGTGAACCACGCCCACCCACACAAACACAACTTAAACTCTGTCCCCTGTTTCCAAGACTAAATAAAAAACATGAGTCCTGATTCCTTAATTGCTTCAGATTCGTTCTTCTTGGCCATGGCACAAATCGTAATGCTGAGACTGTGGCCATGCCGGACTCTCCTGACAGGGCAGGCATTCAGCACTTAGTCACTGTTGTGACTCCACAACCCCCTCGGGCTCCCTAGGGACTCTTCCTTGGAAACCAGTGAGTAGAAGCACGGCTGATGCCACAGCACTGGGGACTCTGGAACTAATAAATTAGGAAGTTAGAGAAGTCCTGCCTAACAGAGAAGCTTCATCCCGTTGGCCAACTTCACTCAACTGCTGATGGATGACCGCATTGAGGAGGACCCCTGCTGCCCAGAAAGAAGAAGAAAATGTGACTGTTT
>CM053617.1:37874359-37912912 GCA_028646535.1 Procyon lotor | reverse complement strand
CTGAATTGTTGTAAAGACTAAATAAGATAGTGCCTATAGAGCTCAAGCACCTATGATAGACACATGGTAAGCTCTCAAAAGTATTAGCTATCTATTGTTATAGATGTTATTACTAATAATCTATACAAGATGATTACTATGGCAATGCCATTATTGTGTGACATGGCCCCCATTACACCCGCATTTGTTCTTTTTTACAAGATTTATTTATTTATTTGAAAGAGAGAAAGTGAGTGCATGAGCAGGGGAAGGGCAGAAGGAGAGGGAGAGAGAATCTCAAGCACACTCCCGGCTGAGAGTAGAGCCTGACATGGGGCTGTCTCTAAACCTTCAAATCATGACCTGAGTGGAAATCAAGAGTCAGACACTTAACTGACTGAGCCACCCAGGTGCCCCTTGACACCCACATTTCCATGCTGTGCTCAGTAACCCTATCTTCAGGGCTGAAGGAATTAGCCACAAGCCCAATCCTGGGATATGGAGGATGGAGCCACAATATGAACACGGATCCTTTTGTCCATTTTACGGATCAGGAAGCTGAGGCACTGAATGGTGAGGAAAGGGAGATGTGAAATGATGAAGAGTGCTTCTCCGTGCCACTCGAGGGGCCACTCTTGCCGTGACTGTGGTGAAGACTTGCATGTTTGTCAGCCCTGACCCTGAGGGAGCCTGGACCCAGGTGAGGTGTCCCCTCCCTTCAGACGATGAAGCTGGGAGCACCCCTGCCATTCTGAATCCAGCCCTTTGGTGGAAACCCCCTCCTGCTGCTTCCCAGCCAGTTTCTCCCTCCTGCTTCTAAATCCTACTTCCCAGTCAGATGCTCTGAGGAGTTGTGTGAGGGGGGAAGCCTTGCCTCTGGTGGGAGGGCATGAAGGCATGAGGAAGGACTCCTGGGAGGGAGCCTTGGGAAGCCACGGGGGCTCAGACAGATGGAGAGTGCCTGGACACAAAGTCTCCTGCAGGAAAGGGAGACTTCGAGGCAAGCAGTGCCTTCTATCCGTTTCTATCATTCCAGGTACAGGCTCCTAACCCATGGAGGGGACAGAAATCGATGAGGATGGGAATGTTAGCAATGACAGCAGAGAGTAAAAGTTGAGGGCAGCTCCGGAATCCCCTGACCCATGGGTCAGGATCCTTTCTTTGTCTCTTCCCCAGGTCTGTTATTTTTGCTATTTCTCTTATTGTTGTTGAATATTAAACCACTCACAACGAAAATGAGTACAGGGGTATTTTCAGCCAAGGAACGAAAAGATAGCTCAGGACCCTGTGTTCCCCCCACCATGCAGGAAAATATGCACACACACACACACATGCACACACACACAGCTCCCCTCCAGACATGTTTTCCCAGCCTAGTAGACCAGACTCTAACTGAGACAATGGCCCTGATTCTAGAATGGAAACTACTCAGGATGAAGGAAGTTATCTATTATCTCTTTCCTATTTTGTCTCCTGGTATGTCACTGTGTTCCTGTTTCGTTTGGGGACCAATCAAAGTTGTGACAACCGCTGCTTTGATGGGCCGGCTTCCAGCCCCAGGTGACACAGCTGACTCGTGACACAGCCAGGACTGAGCACGGATCAGGAGGAGTCCCTGCTCTCAGGACTGAAGTCAACTGGGGCATTTGCTGGGCTGCCTCTCAGGGCAATCTGAGTGACAAGTTGCATGTGGGTCCATCCAAGGAGAAGAACTCATCAGTGGAGCAAGAAAATCGATTTAAGCTAACATGAGACACTGAGAGCCTGAAAGAGAGATGCCTTTTTGTTTTCTGGCAAGAACTGACATGGTACGTGGCAAGAGCTGTCCTGGGGCTCACAGTAGGGCCCTTTTACTCTGTTCTACACCTAGGGAGATCAGGCCTTCCTCACCCCCACCAGTTCGTCTCAGGTTGGTCTGCCCTTTTCAGGGAATCCAAGCCACCAGACCAACTTTTACCCAATTTCCTCATTTTTCCGATGCTCTCCAGGCACCCCGTGTCAGTGATACATAGTGGCCAAGTAGAAGGAGACACACTTTTCAAGAAGACAAAGCAGATGAGGAAATAGAAGTGATAGAAGTGGAAGGAAAACCAAGAAAGTCATGGGTCTTTCTGCCAGGTGGACAAGGGCAGAAGCTCTCTCTGAAAGGGAAGGGAGGACATTGACTTTCATGGGAAAGTTATTATGTGTCCAGTGTTTTCCATTAGTTCTCTACTGACATCTGAGTGGCCAACAGCTTCCCCGGAGAAGGCATTCCAAAGAAGGGGAAAGCCTACTAAAGCTTGAAGGCACAAACGGGGACTTATGAATCATCCCGATTGACCAAAGTTGGTGAGGATGGGAATAGACATGTAGTTAAGAGCTTTATTGTCCAAACCAAGGAAGGGGTAATCTCTCACAACATCATCATCTCAGCACCCCTGCACTCGGCTGCCTGCCCGCCTTTGCCTGTCCGTGTGTCCCCATCCTGGGCAGCTCAGGTCCTCAGGGAGCACCTGGGCCAAGGCTTGATTCTGGGAATCCTCACGTAAGATTCTCTTTCTAATCCTTAAAGCAAGTCTGAGAAGTGTTTATCCTGAGGTTGGGGGCCACACTCCCCTTGTAGCTCTCACTGCTTTGGCCTATCAGAGAGATTGTGCTTTTATAGCCTGGCAGGTATTTATGGCACCTCTGGGAGTTCATTAGGCTCAGCTGGTTCAGTTTTACCTTTCAAAAGATACACGGAGCCTTTTGTGCGATGCTTTTGGTAATCCTTCAATCAGGAGACAAAGCAAACTGGAGAAAAAAAGTGTGGTCCTGGAAAAAATCAAAGGATGTTCTCCAGGGCTGTGAAATGCCTTTCTTTGCTTTCGTGATTCAGGGCACCCTGGGGGCTGCGTCTTTACAGCGTCTCACTTCCAAAGAGTGAGGAAGGGGCTACGGGAGGATGGGAGGATGAAGGACTTGACTTGTACCCAAGCCCATAAAAAGGCTGAAGGAAAGAACAGCTTACACGAGAAACATATAGATCCGGCCGCCTGACTTCACTAGAGAGCTTGGGAAGTTCTCTGCACTGTGTCTTCAGTGACGACTGGGGATTGGCAGGACTGGTGGTCCGACCTAGAGAAGCTCATCTTTGCAGAGTAGCTTCTGTAGACACACAGTGGAAGACATTTCAAGGATTATTAAGTCATATAATAATAATAGTGTAGGTAATTGCAGTCATAAATGTAAGTAATTATTACTCTGTTCCCGGCCCTCTGATAAAGCCCTTTCTTTGTGATTTTATGTAATCCTCACAACAATATTACGATGTAGGTTAGCATTATGTTTGTTTTATGGGCAAGAAAATGGAGACTAAGAATTTCGGTAGCTTGTTCAAGAGCATCTTTTTTTTTTTTTTTTTTTGAACTAACAAAGCCAGGACTGGAAGCGAAGCCACAGAATTTCAGAGCAGGAGGCCTTGAGCACCATGCTGTATTGTGGCTAGTTAATCGATACCGCTAACTAGTGAGCTAGGCAAAGCCACTTGTAAACTATAAAGCTCACCAGGCCGGGATGTTGGTGCTGGTGCTGTGACGTCCATCGATGTCCACACGTCAAGTGCACGCTGAACTCCTCTGGCTGGGCCCAGCCCATGGCTAAGGGCACCATGAAAAGTTCCTCTCGCCCCAGGCTTCTGGCGAGGCACTCAGCATCCCTCCGTTGAGACCATCCAAGTCACTGTGTGTCAATACTTTATGCCTTGTTATCGCTGAGCAGTCGTGGTGTGGAGAGACCACAGTCTGCTTAACCGGGCACCCTACCAAGGACATCCGGGTTGTTTCATTTTGGTTATCGCAAATAAAGCTGCTATCAACACTTGTGTACAGATTCTCAGGAGACCGTAGACCCCATTTCTTTGGGATAAATATCAAAGTGTAATTGCTGGATCTTATGATAGTTACGCGGCTACTCTTAAGAAACTGCCAGACTGTTTTCCAGAGTGACTCGATCATTTTAGGACCCTACCAGAGATGCATGACCAACCAGCCCCTCTCATCCTCGCTTGCACTTGGCATCTTCACTGTCCTTTAATTCAGTCATTCTGAGAGGTGTGTAGTGGTATCGTATTATGGGTTTAGTTTGTGTTTCCTTAATATAATTTCTAGACTTACTTGCCATCTGTATATCCTTTTTGGTGAAATGTCTGTCCATCTCTTTTGCCCTGTTTTCAAGGTAGAATTTTTTTTTTTACTGTTGAATTTTGATATTTCTTTATGTATTCTAAAAACTAGTCTTTGGTCAGATCTATCATTGGCAAATATTTTCTCCCAGGCAGTATCTCCTCTTTTCATCTTCTTCACAGGGTCTTTCACTAAGCAAATTTTAAAATTTTTGATGAAATGCTATTTATTAATTTTTCCTTTTGTGGGTCAAGCTTTTACTGTCAAGTCCAAAAGCTCTTCACCTGGTCCTAGGCCTAGAAGATTTTCTCCTAGGTTTTTTTTCCCTAAAAGATTTATAGTTTCACCTCTTATATTTTAATCCACAATCCATTTTGAGTTAATTTATATAAAAGGTATGAAGCTTGGGATGAGATTCCTTTTTTTTCCCTTTTTGTTCATGGGTTTACAATTAGAACAGCACCCATTATGGAAAAGACTGTCTTTCTTCCACTGAATGGCTTTTACACCTTCGTTAAAAATCACCTAGGCTAATTAACGTGGTCACTTCTGGATTCTCTGTTCTGTCCCATTAATCCCTATTACTGCACCAATACTGCGCTTTCCTGATTGCCAACTTATTCTTCCACTGAAGTTCCTTTGCAAGAGGGCTGTAGTTATTACAGGGCCTGTGTCTTTCCATATAAATTTTAGAATAAGGTTCTCTGTGTCTACAAAAGTATTGTTGGGATTATGTTAGGGATTACTTTAAACTTATCTTGAGTTAGGATGGGGCTTTTATTTTGCTGAATTTCTTTCCCGTTCCTGTCACTATCCTTAAGAGACCTGCTGCTCGGGCGGTGTGGGCACATGGAGAAGACCCTGTTCTCCCTCTTGAGGATGCTGTTACTACTCCATTCTGTACTGGGAGTGGACAGGCCACAGAGACCCTAAATCTTAAAGGCAGCAATGCGTGGCTGCAGCCGGCCCCCAGCACGGCCCTGGCCCCCAGCACCTTCCAGCACCTCCCTGGTCCTCCAATGCTTCCCTGCCCCCCAGCACCTCCCCAGCCCAGCTGTAGGCTGCCTGGGCTGAGGCACATCTGAAGAGGTATATCCTTGGCTCAGCCCTATGCAAGCCTCCTTTCGTCCCTTGCTCCCCTTGGCGAGAGTGCAGCTTCTACATGTGAGCATTCTGTGGGATGAACAAAGGCACCTGCTTTGCATGGGTCACTAGAGTTTGGACCATGAGCAAATCTGTGGACTGACATTGGAAGGGAACTTCTCTCCTTCTCCTGCCGTGACGTCCGCTCCATGCCTGTGTGAGTCCACAGAACAAAATGAGTCAGGTAAGATGGGACTATGCCAAGATAACACATTAACTCCTAAGTGTCCCTGGCTTCACACAGTGAAGATTCCTTTGCTGCTTCCAGAAAATTGGGTGTGGACCTGGCGGCCCACTCCTGTATGGAGCAGCACCATCCAGATATCATGATCCTGAAGCCTGGGGAGAAGGGAAGAGAGAGCCGGAGGGCGGAGCTGAGACTTTATACCTCAGCCTGGAAATGGTGTGGGTCACTCTTGCTAATTCATTGGCCAGATCTGGTCACATGGCCCCACTCTAACTTCAAAAATCAGGGACATGTCATCACTATGTATGCCACACGTGCATCTCTGACAGTAGCCATGAAGACTGAAGGCAAAATCAAGGTTGATATAAATTCTTTAAGATTTTATTTATTTATTTGAGAGAGAGAGAGCAACAGCATAAGAGAGAGAGAGAGAGAGAGAGCAGCAGAGGGAGAAGCAGGCTCCCCGCTGAGCAGGGAGCCCAATGCAGGACTCAATCCCAGGATCCTGGGATCATGACCAAAGCCCAAGGCAGATGCTTAATCAACCCAGCCACCCAGGCGCCCCAAAACTGAGTTTGATTTAAAAGAAATAAAGTAACCTAATAATTCCCGTACACACATTTTTTGGGTGATAGCCTTGCAGTATGTTGCCAGACTCGACAGCTTTAAGCCGAGGCACACGAATGATGCAGCTCGAAAGTGTTTAAAGCGCGCACCAACACAGCGCTCACTCCTACATGACATGCTAACACTCTCGCTCTGTCTTCTCTAAAAAACTCAAAAGAGGGAGCAGTGGCCAAAAGGAGGGTTAGCCCCCACATAAAGCCAGGTGTCAGGTGCTGACTGTTTCTGGGAGGTTGAAATATCACATTCCAAGACCGCAGGCTGCCGTCTGCTCTACTTCACTGCCAAGTGCAGTTGATGCTGGAGGAGCAGAATCAAAACTGCTGCACACTCAACCCAATCGCTGGATTATGACGCAGTCAATGAATATTTCTGCAAAAGCCTTAATGTGCTCATTTAAAGGCATGTCTGTGTCTTTAAAGAGCTGCCTGTAGTCACAGCAAACTCGGGCAGCCATTTAGGCAATTTTTTTTTTTTTTTCATTATCATCAGAGTTGTTTTTCCCTAATTTCCCTGGGATGATTGTTTGGGCAAACAGGAAAAGAAAGAGAGGTGACATGAAGCTGACTTCAGAGGCTTCTCTGAGCCAGAAGTCAGGGGATGACAGTCTGCCCGCCCCACTCAGGTGCTGGTGGCCTGGGCTGCCGGGCGCTTTCTATCCCAGAAAGCAGACATTCGTGAGCATTTCTGGTTTTTCCTAAATATCACGTGTTTGGAACATATCTGGTTTTTTTTTTCTTTCCTTTCCTTGAACTTACTTTTAATATTACTATTCCTCAGCATCCAACACCAGGTTTCTGACTTTGGAACTTGTCGTGTGGACAGCTGAGGCGGGAAGGAAATGGGGAGCATTATCTTGGCCCTCCTGCCTCTCGCTGCCACGACAACCATTCCTTGAATGTGTTTACTTTCAAGGGCAGCATTTCAGGAGCTATACAGTGCGTGTCTGAAATAAAAATGCATTTAATAACGAAGCATGGCTGAGTTTGTTTGAAGGGAGTTGCGGTTTGCCTCACTCCACTCGAATCTTCTGGGACTGAGGCCAGGTCAGGAGGAATGACTCTCAGGGCATGTTATTTATTTATTTATTTTTAAGACTGCATTTATGAAAGAGAGAGAGAGAGGGAGAGAGCTCACGCGAGAGAGTGCGAGCGCAGGTGGGGGGAGGGAGAGGGATGAGCCAGCCCTGGGCTCCAGGTGAGGCTCCATCTCAGGACCCCTAGATCATGACCTGATCATGACCCCGAAATCAAGAATCAGATGCTTAACTGACTGAGCCACCCAGGCACCCCTCTCTGAGCATGTTCTTAAGTCGGCATGACAGATGTCTCCATCCTAGGCTGGCTCTGAAGTTGTTTGCTGTCCTGGGCCCGGCTCTGAAGGCCAAGCTGGTGTGAAGGCCACACCACAAAGAGATGGAGTTGGTTCATCCAGATTTCAGTTTGGCCCAGCCATCGCCGACGTGTCAGGAGAGACTCGGAAACACACAGGGGAGGGGTGTGTGTGCGTGTGCACGTGTGTATACATACATGCATATGTATGTATGTGCTTATATAGGTCTGTGTGTATGTTTGTGTGTTCATGTGATAGGCAGGTACCTGTACATGTGTGTACATATATAATTACATGGACATGTATGTGTGTGTGTGTGTGTGTGTGCGTGTGTATAATGTGTATTTAACAGAAATCGAATGCTCATTTGGCATATTTATTTATTTTATATTTCAAGGCTGGAAAGAGCATGTTCTCAGTCTTGTGTACAGAAGGACTCCACGCACTGAGAACTCTGGGGCAAGGGAGTCTGATTGAGAAAGCACCTTGGAGGGGCGCCCGGGTGGCTCAGTGGGTTAGAGCCTCTGCCTTCGGCTCAGGTTGTGATCTCAGGGTCCTGGGATCGAGCCCCGCATCAGGCTTCCTGCTCGGCGGGCAGCCTGCTTCTCCCTTTCTCTCTGCCTGCCTCTCTGCCTACTTGTAATCTCTCTCTCTCTGTCAAATAAATAAATAAAATCTTAAAAAAAAAAGAGAGAGAGAGAGAAAGCACATTGGCCTCTTGTGATCACTTCTTCTCGACTCCTGAGGGTACTGCCTTCCCCCAGTGAAATATAAACTCCACGGAGCTCTGTCACATTCCCAGAGACTCTGCCCATGTCACCGTTCTGGGGAAGGACACTGCCAGGTGTGCTGGGAACAGGAACAGATCTTTGGAGATTTGGAAGGCGTTACCAAGCTTACATTGATTCTGTTCTTCTACGACTAAAACATCAGAAGGAAAATGATACAAGGAGATCTCGGGATGTATTCTATCTGGAGCTCAAGCTAGGTCCCTAGGGTGGGATTTGAATAATTGCCCCCAACTGTAGGATGAGGCGGCCCTGGAGGTAACTGGGAACTGTGGGGCCATGTGGGATGGAGGGGCGGGTGAGTCCCACAGCATACTTCCAGTCCAAGGATTCCAGAGAAAAATAAGCCATTTTCTTTGGATGAGCATGGCTTATCGGGTTGTTGCAATTGCAAGGGTCCAGGCCATACCGTTTGTGCTGTTTGGCCTGGAAACTGAGACCTCGGTACTTCTGGTTCCAGCTGTGTGTGATGCCGTTCTGCAGAGCTCATTTCTTACTGGTCTTCATAAATTCCACTGCTGTCAGCTCAGGTTTTATTTGTGGGAGCTAACACAGGCAGTGGCCAGGAAGGAGCAGAGTGAGCCACATTGTCCATCCGAATCTATTTAGCATCTAGTACTGAGAAGTATAGCAACTGAGGGGCGTGGGGGAAGCCAGATGAGATGCTCCGGTGGAAACCTGTGAAACACAGAGACCACTTGGCAGGAGAGCCTCAGATAAATCACCAGTGGTCGGCGCCTCACAGGGAGATGTTTCAGTCCCTGGATATCTTGGTGGGGGGTAAGCTACAGGGTAAAGAAGCCAGTTGGTTCCCAAGGAACATGGGGATAGCTCAGGCACCCCCAGCATTTTCACATAAACCTCCATTCTCTGCACCACTCAAGTCGGCAATCCACAAATCTCTCACCTGTCAACTTGGCCCCTGAACTGCAGTTACGGGGTGCGAGGGTTGGGGGAAAGCTCACAGAGGGTGGCCCCACCGGGTTCCATGGACCGAGGCAGATGCCCCATGACCCTGCTGCCAGCCACGGAGCCTTCAGGATCAGCTAGTTCACTGATCCCTCTCCTGGAGTGCAGCCCACACCATGGCATCCAGAAATGCGCCAGCTCTGCAGGAGGTTAGACGACTCCCGCTTTGGGAGCACAAAGAATCTACAACTTTGCACTTAGGATGGAGACAGTAATAGTAATAATATTAGCTAATAGTTATTGAATTCTATACACTCATCTTTGTGTCACCGAATATAAGTTGCTTCAGTAAATATTTATAAAAAGTGTGGTTTTCTACAACCGCCTCTTGTTGCTAATAGATTGGGAGGTCTTCTCTCCAGTGTGGAGCACAAGTTGACCCTGTATTTGAGTTGTTTAATAGAGAAGAGAACACTAGGTCATTGCTTTCCAATGAAAAACAGTGGGGGCTCACATATGGAATTCTAAATTTACTAGTCACCATATTAAAAAAAGAAAAATACACAAACGAAATTAATTTATTGCAGCCCAATACTTAAAATATTATAATTTAAACATGTAATTAATATAAAATCATTGGCAGATATTTTGTATTCTTTTTCCGTACTGTATTTTATGTTTACACTCATCTCGATTTAGACTAGTCACATTTTAGGGCACCCGGGTGGCTCAGTGGGTTAAAGCCTCTGCCTTCGGCTCAGGTCATGATCTTGGGCTCCTAGGATCGAGCCCCGCATCAGGCTCTCTGCTCCGCATGGAGCCTGCTTCCCCTTCTCCCTCTGCCTGCCTCTCTGCCTACTTGTGATCTCTCTCTCTGTCAAATAAATAAAATCTTTTTAAAAAATTAAAAAAAATAAATAGCGACTCTTGATCTTCCCACTCAAGTCATGATCTCAGGGTGGTGAATTCAAGCCTGCGTCAGGCTCCTTGCTCAGCAGAGAGTTGGCTTGGGATTCTCCCTCTCCCTCTGCCTCTGCCCCTGCCCCTCCCCCACATGCTCTCTCTGACTCTCTTTCTCTCTCTCTCAAATTAAAAAAAGTGCATGGATCATAGAAGATGTCTAAAATGTCCAGTGACAGAACTCTCTACCCTCTGAGAGAACATGTTTTATTTCTGGATATGGTATTACTCTCCTATTGCTGCTATAACAGATTACCATAAATTTAGTGGTTTAGTTGGTTTAAATTCATTATTTTACAGTTCTGTGGATCAGAAACCTGTATAGTGTCACCAAACTACCATCAAGGTATTGGCAGGCTGCATTTCTTTCTGGAGAAATCCCTTTCCTACTTATTCCGATCATTGAACTAGTTCAGTTTCTTAGAGTTGCAGGACTGAGGTCCCTGTTTTTTGCTGGCTATGAGCTAAGAGCCATCCCCAGCTTCTAGATGTCACTGGAATCCTTGGTTTATGGCCCCTTCCTCTATCTTCAGAGCCAACAATGCTGGTGGATGTTCCATCTCTCTGACCCACTCGTCTACCTCTCTCTTCCACTTTTAAGGACTCATTTAATTAGATTGGGCTCAACCAAATAATGGCAGAATTATCTTCCCACCTCAAGGTCCATAATCTTAATCATATCTTCATGTTTGCCTTGCAAGGTAACATACCCAGTTTCCAGAGGTTAGGTGTGGACATCCTTACAAGGGACACTATCATGCTTCCCTCAGATACCTCTTGGAGAGTTTCACCTACTGATATTATTTGTCATTCCTTTTGTTGCAAAGCAATGTTTTACTTTTTTAAAATTTTTATTTAAATTCCAGTTAGTTATCATACAGCGTAATAACTAGTTTCAGGTGTACAATTCGGTGATTCAACACTTCCATACAACAGCTGGTACTCATCACAAGTGCTCTTCTTAATCCCCATCACCTATTTCACCCATCCCTCTGCCCACTTCTGCTCTGGAAACCATCAGTTTGCTCTCTATACTTAAGAGTCTGTTTCTTTGTTTGCCTCTCTCTCTCTTTTTCCCCTTTGCTCATTTGTTTTGTTTCTTAAATTCCATATATGAATGAAATCGTATGGTCATTTGTCATTCTCTGACTTATTTCACTTAGCATGATACTCTCTAGCTCCATCCATCATTGCAAATGGCAAGATTTCATTCTTTTTTATGGATGAGTAATATTCCATTGGGTATATATACCACATCTTCTCTATCCATTCATCAGTCTAAGGACACTTGAGCTAAATGAAAAGCTTCTGCACAGCGAAGGAAGCAATCAACAAAACTTAAGATAACTTACTAAAAAAAAGATAACTTATTGATTGAAAGAAGATATTTGTAAGTGATATATCAGATAAGGAGTCAGTATCCAAAATGTATAAAGAAACTATCAAACTCAATACTCCAAAAATGAATAATCTAATTAAAAAGTGGGCATAAGACGTAAATATACATTTTTCAAAGAAGACATCCAGATGGCCAACAGATACATGAAAAGATGCTCAAAATCACTTATCATTGAGGAACTACAAATCAAAACTACGATGAGATACCACCTCACACCAGTCAGAATCGCTAAAATCAACAACACAAGAAACTACTGGTGTCGGCGAGGATGTAGAGAAAGGGAACGCTCTTGCACTGTTGGTGGGAATTCAAACTGGTACAGCTACTCTGGAAAACAGTGTGGAGGTTCCTCAAAAAGTTAAAAATAGAGCTACCCTATGATCCAGCAGTTGCATTACTAGGTATTTACCCAAGAATGCAAAAATACTAACTCAAAGTTTATAGCAGCATTATTAATACTAGTCAAATTATGCAAGATGATGTTTTAAAAGCAAGAGTGTGTCCAACACCATCTATTTTACAACCTATTGGTTCTTCTCTATGTTTTCAATGTCCCTCTTGAAGTAATAAATTTTATTTTCAGAAAGGAGCTATGTAATGGTAGTATAGATGCAGATAACTACTACTTATTGTGATGTTTATTGTGATTCTTATTATGTGTCAAGCACTGTTGCAAGCATCACGTATGTTTATGTATATACATAATCTAATTCAATCCTCATGACATCCCCATGAGGTAAGATCTAACTGTCCTTTAACAGATGAGGGAACATCTTAAATATTTACCAAATGGAAGCTTTCGTTAACACATCAGATGAAACCTTAGCATGTAAGTTATTTTTAATTATAGTAAACTCTAAACAGCACTATCAATTCACAGTTCTGACTTCTTAACTGTATAAAACAGTAATATTCACATAAATTCTTCAAATCTTCTAATAAATAGGTAAATTTCTCAAGGTTGTATCAGCCTGCACTCTTATCGGATAAATGTCCAAGATAATAGTCTCTTTCTTGGTCAAGATTCTAACTCATTCTTCCTGAGTCCCTTCTTGGGCCTCCCCCTCACCTTGAGATCTCCTATTTTGGCTCCCTCTGTAGGCCACCTCTTGCTGTGGTCACCTGGGCCACATGCTCTTGACTTGGGCACCACACTGGCCTCTCTTCCTCCTATAATAAGCAATAATCATTAGCTTGTGTTGTTTGAAAATTACTTGAACCCTCTGCTTAAATGATGTTGATCTTTCCTTCAAACACATACAATAACACATCCCAGGTCTGCCTGCCATTTCATTTTACATCTTAGTGAGAGCTTTCTTTGGCTTGTGAAGACCTTGGCTTATAGCTCAAGGACTGGATTTTTTTTTTTTTTTAGCTCAATTTAAATAATGTTTTCCCACCACTTGGGACAGCATAATTCAAAAGAGAGATGTGCTAGAGAAGTGAATTTGGGTATTGCAATATGAAAGTAGCTGACATATATCAAAAAAATATTCCAAATCCATGGACAATTGGAAAATGTTGAAGCCATTGGAGCAAAAACCTCCCTGTCTTCCACAGGCCCGGTAGGTCAAGTGAAGGGTGTCTAGAGGTGAAGTCCAGAGCCCGTTTACTCATTTTTCTTTTCCCTGAGGCTTTCCTCCAGACACCTCATCTATTACAGACTCAACTCTCAGGCCAGAAATCACAGTCCCATGTCCTCCATAACAAAGGGCTGAGTCAATAGCTGCCAAACTCAGTTCTTGGGCTGGAAGTGTTCTCATGTGAAAGCCTTGGGTGGCGGCTGGGAGGGGGAAAGAACATGCAGGCGGTTTCACGAGACTTTTCTGAGCTATTCGTGCCCAAGATACTACAGATGTCGAAGAACAGTTCAGCTTTAACTTTCATAACACTTTTTATTAAAAAAAAATAGAAAAGGTTTGGTTTAAGCCACCCCATGTATGGCCACAGTGACCCCCAGACTTGGAGGTCACTTAATTACTTCCTAGACATCTGAGAACCCCACATTGCCTTGGGCAGAGAGAATCGTTTTCACCTAATTATATTTTTAGTCACACCTACAGATGGCTTCAGCTGTGGTAATTTTGGGACAATGATAATGTTCAAGGTCTGAGGAGAGACGTTCAGGGTCTTGCTGTGTTAGGAGCAAGATGGAAGATTAGCTCTCTCTCATATAAAGGCTAGGTTTTTCAACAGAGTACGTGAGGAGCTGAAGTCACCTCCTTCAAGAAGAAGAGATCTGTCCCAGGAAACAACTCACAGGAAGTCCACTGGTGTGGGAGGGAGGATGTATAGAACCAGAGTGGATGAGACTCAGGGGCAGAGAAGTCTGCTGACCATCAGGGAAGAGTCTGGGCCCAAGGAAGTCCCAGTCACACTTACAACTGCCTGGTGGAAAGCCTGGGAAAGAACAGGGAGTCCTGAAGCACCAGGCTAATGAAAGCCAGGATCTTGTCCTGGAGAGGAATATTCTCCGACTCCACCCCAGGCTATGTTGGTCAGTTTACTTTTGAATCTATGTGCCCAGATCTCTTGGACTTTTTCTCCTAATAGCCAAATATAAAAATCTATTCCTGATTTTTATGTGGAGAATCAAATGAGGAGAAGTCAAAAGGATGCAGAGTGAGTGTCCAATCCTGGGTGTCTCTATTTTCTTCCACTGTGGCCGCCCCTGGGACCTCAGTGGTTCTCAGTGAACTGTTTTCCCACCATTAGGTGTAACCTGGCTGATTTTGTTCACTGATGTGTTTCCAACTTGGAACACAGGGCCTGGCCCATGGTGGGTGCTTCATAAATATTTGTGAGAAAATTTAAGGGCTTCATGTGAATATTATTGTTTTATATAGTTAGGAAGACAACTATGAATTGGTGGTGCTATCTAGAATTTTCTATTATTAAAAATAACTTGCATTCCAAGGTTTCATTGGCATATAAATAATGACTACCATTTAGTAAAAATGTAAGATGTGCTATAATTTTATACATGCATCTCCAAACTTCCCAATGATTCAGCAAGGTATGCTTTATTACCTCTATTTTATGAATGAGAAGCTAGGGAATTAAGAGGAATTACTGAGGACCATTCAAAGGTGTGGCTGGATCTAGAAACCTGGTCTGTCCGACCCTAAATGTGGTCACTCTTGCATTCTGCAGACGCTGTGCCACCAGATGTGTGGCAACTCTCAAGTCAAGTCCTGGGCATGAGTTGGTAAATTAGAACGAGTTTACCAGTACACTCAGGCTTCTGATTCAGAAAACAAATTCACTGTAGCCAAGCTCAGATGAGACTGACGTCTCAAGAGAACAGTTTCCTGGGGCACCTGGGTGGCTCAGTGGGTTAAGCCTTTGTCTTCAGCTCAGGTCATGATCTCAGGGCCCTGGGATCGAGCCCTGCATCGGGCTCTTTGCTCGGCAGGGAGCTTGCTTCCCCCTCTCTCTCTGCCTGCCTCTCTGCCTACTTGTGATCTCTCTCTCTCTCTGTCAAATAAATAAATAAAATCTTTAAAAAAAAAGAAAGAAAGCAGTTTCCTAATTTGTGGAGGTGAATATTTGTTAATAGAGGACCTGAAACGCAAACGTAAATGTGAAAGATTTTTGACTCCTATTCCACCTCAGTCTTAGTGAGGCCCAATCGTTTCCGCACCAAATAAGCAGGTATATGCCTAGTGACTGAATCTTTTTATTGAGGGGCTGCTTCCCTTGACGATTGCAGAAGTTTTAAGACATGGCTACAAATTATTTAAAAATTGCCCCCATCAAGAGGTGATGACCTTTGTCCTGTATCCTTTGATTTGCTTGAGCTTGTGACTGCTTCGGGGAACAGAAATTGGAAGAACCACACGGAGTACCTTCTGCAGCTAGGGCATTACTAGAACATTTGAACTTTGGAGCCCTAAACAGACCTGTAAAGGATGTGACTACCCTTCAGCTTCACGCTGGGAGGGAACCCCCAGCTCATGAAGAGGCCACCAGAGGCACTCCGATTAATAGTCCCAGAGTCGTCCAGCTTTCAACTCATCCTGGCCCAGGAAACAGACTTGTCAGTGAAGAAGTTTCTAGATGATTACAGGGTTCAACTATTCAAGTCATCTCTAACATTTCTTTTTTTTTTGGTAAGATTTTATTTATTTGAGAGAGAGAGAGAAGTGGAGAGAGGGGGAGAAGGAAAGGGGGAGAGACAAGAAGATTCTGCACAGAGTGCAGAGCTGACTCAGGGCTCAATCTCATGACTCTGAGATCAGGACCTGAGCTGAAACCAAGAGTCAGACACTTAACCGACTCGAGGTCCCCAGATGCCCCTAAAGTCACCTCTAGCTTTGTGAATGCACCCATTTGAAGCACTAGGCCCTGTGGTGCAGAGACACAAGCCATTCCCACTGTGAGCTGCCTTCATCCCTCACTCACAGAAGCTGTGAGCTTCATTAGTTAATCATGGTTTATGCCTATAAGTTTGAAGTAGCTTATCCTTTCACATGATCATTAAAAGACATGAACAAAATGTTTCACGTTAATGAATAGAAGTCTTCAGTTTTGATGAAGTCCAATTTATCTGTTGTTTTCTTTTTTGTCTGGTGAACTTTTGATATGAGAAGCTATTATCTAACTCACGGTCACAAAAATGTACTCCTGTGTTTTCTCCTAGGAGTTTCATAGTTTTAGTTCTTACATGTAAGTTCTATGATCCACGTTGAGTTAATTTGAGTGCACTTTCTTTTGCAGATTTTATTTATTTATTTGAGAGAGAGAGAGAGCAGGAGCAGGGGGAGAAGTAGAGGGAGAAGCAGGCTCCCCGCTGAGCAGGGAGCATGATGTGGGGCTCAATCCCAGGACCCTGAGATCATAACCTGAGCCAAAGGCAGAGGCTTTGACGCACTGTGCCACCCAGGTACCCCCAAAATTTAATTATTTAAACTAAAACTTTAAAAAGTGAAATTCATGCCATCGCAAAGGTGAGGAGAATATCCTAGCAATAAACTTACATTAAAGAAAGGACTGAGATTTTCCCAAAATAATATTTTCAACTTCAGGATAATTTGCCTATTGATTAATCACTAAATGTCATCAATATTTGAAAGGATATTTAGTTAGATAGAGTGAAATATTTTGGAGAACAGATTTGGGGAATGACAAAAGCCCCTTTCTTCCCCTAAACTAGAGTGAGGTTCCCATGACTTCTCCTTCTGAGTAGGCCTTGACCTTGGGTCAAGTCCTTGATCAAGGGCTCTATCCTTGGCCTGCTTATTCCAGTTTTAGCAAGAATCCTGCTGAATCAGTTCAGCAAAAATTCCCTACCCTTGATAGCCTGTCACCCTAGCCTGCCTAAAATCCCAGTAGGTCAGTTTAATAAGAATTACACTACCTCTTAGTAATTTTCCACTCACGACCTCCCACCCTGCTACTTGGCTATAAATTCCCACTTTTCCTTATTGTTTTCGGAATTGAGCCCAATCTCCTTCCCCTACTACAAAACTCCCTTGTAGACTTAAATAAAATCTTCCTTGCCATCTTTAATAAATGTCATGAATAACTTTTTCTGTAACAGGAACAGTCTAAAAAATTATGTACATCAGGCAATAGCTGTCCATGATCACTTTATAGCAGTCTCTGAAAGAAAAATTTGTTCTTTCTCCTGGCCACCTCTTATTCTGCCAATGCCTCATAAAATGTGGACGTGAAACATAAATATTCCCAACCATGATGTGGTGATTCAGCAGGAAATGGAATATAGTGAAACTGCACTTTGCATCTCTGCCTTGACTCCAGTAACGGTTCACACTCTGGGGACACAGCCGCCTGGCCTCACAAGACATCTGCCCTTCCTAAATCCCTAGGAGACAACTACCAGCAAGGAAAATGTAAACTGCAAAAGGCATTTTTCAAGACAAATTGACTTCAAATTAGGCATTGGTGCCTGTAGGTAGTATGAAAACGAAATGATCTAGAAAGCAATTTATACCTTCAGTGAATTCCAGAATGTTCTCTGTGCATTGGCAAACTTTAATACAAGGTTTTTGGAAAGGGGATATTCAAGGACATCAGAACTAGTGGCAGCTAGCTTAGAGTTCTTGAGGACTGCTTTTGAAAGACACTCGGTACACCCTTTCCAACTTACTGCAGGCTGTTTGACATACAACTCCAACTCTATGCCTGAAAATCCTTCTCTCTCCTCCTCCAGCCAAGCTCACTTGAAGAAATATGGAAATAGCCCAGAATTTCTCCTCAGGGGCAAAAGGAAAGCATTTGTAAATATTTTTCCATCACCCAGCTCATCTGAGATTCCCACTGAGGCTGCTCGTAGGGAGAAAGAGAACAATTATTCTCTCCAAGGAGAAAAGGAGCACGTCTACAGGGGTGACTTTTCTCCAATTTGCTCCTAAAAAGATTAACTTTATGAAAATTGCTGCCAGACATCTATTTCTTTAAGAAAATCTAGCTGAGGCTGTGTGGCTAGTAATCACCCACCAACCTTCTTCCTTAAAACACACCTCCATACACGCACACATGTGCGCACACAGGCACACACGCACAAATTAAACATGACAAGCAGAGTGGTTAGTTTTCCCCAATACTGTGATGAGATGTGGGGATTGTGAAGCTGGGGTGAGTAGTTCTTATTAAATTTTAAAATATAAAAGAGAAGTTGTGGCATGTCCTTGGACGAGAAAATAAAGGATCTTTCTTTGTTAAATGTGTACTGAGGCTCTGCTATGTTTCTGGTAAACTGAAATTACAAAGGTGCAGCGTCCGCCCTCTCAGGAGTTGTTATTTTGGTGGGGGCTAGAAGGATATAGAAGGAAGGTAGTTCTGATAACCACCCAATTAATTGTAACACCAAATCCGGTAGTCTCGGGGCTGTAAGGAAAGTACATGGACTGTAACATGAAGAGGTTTGTTACATTCTTTGTTCCTCCTCTTGCCATGATCCATGTTGAGCCTGGCACCTAGCAGCCTCGCACTGACCACCCTCCCTGCCCACTGGTGACTATCCATCTGGGGTGAGAATTTCTGGCCAAAACAGCAGTGTTCGGGGAAGAGGGATTACCCGCTTGCTAGAGAGCATCCCCAATTCCTCCAGCGATATCCACAGATTCTCCAACTGTGAGACTGCACTCTCGCCTTACATGTCCCAAAAAGATGGATACAAATCTTTTTCTTTCTTATCTTAATGATGGTACTTTTTCCATCACTAAGAGTCTTCCAGGAGAGAAGACTCTACTCCTTTCCAAGTGTGGCTCCACCAGTAGAGAGAGCCCTCTCATCCCCCTGCTTCATTTCTGGGTGAATGAGGATCGGTATCTTGAGTGGCCTTTTTGTACTTAGATGAGGCTCTGTATTTGGCTTGAGAAGCAAGAATTTTCTATTTATAAATCTGATAACATGAGGATCAGTCAATGTTGTGAACATTGCTCTAGATAGTGAGACCCACGTTGGCGATTCTCAAACAGTGAGAAGGAGCCGTTGGGGTTCAACAACGGGGACAAGAATTGCTCTGGGAGTTTCTTTCTGCCCCCCCAAGACACTGCATAAGAAATTTCCTCTGCCTACTTTGGATAAAGTCAACTCGAGGTCCATCTACTCCAGAGACTCTGCCTACACTCACAAAGATAATTAACTATCACTTCCTCTGAGACTCCTTTGCAACCATGATGGGATTCTCTCATAACACGCTGTTACTTACACTGCTTTACATAATTTGCACCCTCTAAATTATAAGTTCCTCGGGAGTAGGAAAGTATGTTTTATAAAGATCAGCATAATAAAAACAATAATAAAAACTTACTTTTATTGAGTTCTTACTATGTCCCTGCAACGTGTTAAGTGAATTATATGCATTTTCTGCGGCATATTGTTCTTTCCAAACACAGTCACAATATTGTCACCCATCCTACATGCACTTTTGCCATGTGTTATTTCCCTATCCCATCAAGAAGTGGGCTCTAATTAATCTCCCTCTTCAGTATGAACTGGTCTTAGCGACTGTTAAGGTCGCTAGTCGATAACCAACCGACCACAGCAGAGTGTTTTCTGAGGCTGGCTCTGAACACTTGCAACTTCTGTCTTGCTCTCTTTGAGTACTCCCTAGGATCACCCCCTCTGGAAACCCGGCTCCCATTCAGCAGGAAGCCCGAACTACTTAAAGAGGCCACAACCAGCACTTCAATAGACAGGTGCATCTGAGCCCACTCTTTAGTGACCCAAGTGTGGGTGCCAGTCCCATGAGCAAAGACACCTTCTGACTTTTCCAGTCTCATGCATTTGCATTTCCCTAGCTGAGACCTTGCCTCCTGTGTCTTATCTGAATTGCAGGCCTGCACGTCCTGACAGCATAGTAAGTAGTACTCATGTTATGCTACTAAGTTTAGAGCGAGTCTGTTACATAGCAGTCGATGATCTACATAGATGATCTCACAGTGCTATGACACAGGTCCTATCACTTTCCCTAACTTAGAGGTAAGTACTCTGGGGCTTTAAGGGTTGATGAAAAGAGTAATGACCAGAACCATGTATTGAGCCCTTCTCCGTGTCAGAAATGTTATGTAGATCATCTCACTTAATCCACAAAAAGCTGAAGTGGGTTAGTTTTAAGAATCATATTTTAAATATGAGGATATTGATGCTGCAAGAGATTAAGGAACTGACCCTAAAATATACAATGAGTCACGAGAAGATGGACTTTGAACCCAAGGAATCCTTTCTGGAGCTTGAAGTCTGTAATCTGTATACTGCAAGTCCAGGCTGCCGTGCATTAGACGAAGAAAACAATGGGTGAGCTGGAGCACTTGGGCAGCAACCTGACTCTCTGCCTCTGTCAGCCTATGTGGCATGGTGATTAACGCTGCAGAAAAAGGCATGAATAAATCTGGGCCACGCATTGTAAGAAGACAGAGAAATGGATCTTTTGGTTTTTGTTTGTTTTCTCTTTCCAATTCCATGGAGTTTTGCCTCTTAGACTTTGACATTGTGCTGATAGAGGCATACACAGTAAGGATTGTCAGGTGTCCCCAGAGAATCGGCCCCTCTTTTATTATGGAATGCCTCCTTATTTTTTTATCATTTGCGTAATATCATAATATTATGATATATTATATCATATATATATATTGTCTACAGGAAGCCCACTTTAAATATATATGTATTTATATGTATATAAATATATATATCTTCTTTTTCACCCATTTTGACAAATTCTGTTTTTTTTTTAATTTGTGCATTTGGACACTAGACATTGTTAAAAAGAAAACCACAGGCCCAGAATGGCCTTATTTAGGCTGAGGCCCCAAACTGGGGTCTAATACCAAACCTAACTGTAGTTCCAACCTCCTCTAGAAATGTAGTCTTTTTTTTGCCCCCAAATACCTTTATTTTATTTTTTCAGTGTTACAAGACTCATTGTTCATGTACCACACCCAGTGCTCCGTGCAATACGTGCCCTCCTCAATACCCAACCACCAGACTTGTCTAACCCCTCACACCCCTCCCCTCCAAAACCTTCGGTTTGTTGCTCAGAGTCCACAGTCTCTCATGGTTCATCTCCCCCTCTGATTTCCCCCAAAGAAATGTGGTCTTAATCCCGTAGGACCTGAATCCTCTGACCTTAATGAAGTAATCTGCTACCTGGGCCTTCCCCAACCCCCAAAGGAAGATGACGTAATCCTCATGATAAGACCCTGTGCTCTTCCCCTTAAGGGAAACACCTTGCCTGGAACAATTTTTTTTTTTTTGTTAATAACTTTCTTACTCCCCCTGCTATAAAATCCTTCCATTTTATACAACTCCTCAGAGCTCCCCTTTACTGGCTAGAAGGGATGTTGCTGGACTCATAAATCATTTAATAAAGCCAATTACATCTTCAAATTTAATTGGCTGAATTTTGTTTTTTAATATTTAATGTGCTATTAGAATATTTAGACTGATAACCATAAATTGCTTAATTGTTTTCTATTGATTGTATTTGTTTTTGGTTCTCCCCATTTGTCCTACCTTCTCTGGTTTTAACTGAGCATTTTAAGATTCCATTTTATCTTTGCTCTTGATGTAAATTATACACCTATTCTTTACTTTCATAATTGTTATAGAGTTTCTAAGATTCATTTAGCTAATCTAAGTTTACCTTCAAATCACACTATGCTGCCTAATGTGCAGTGCAGTTAACTTAGAACATTACCAATTTCTCTCTTTTACTTATGACATTGCTACCATTCAGTAGTCATTGTTTAAGGTTAGGGAAAGTGGGAGTGACGCCTGACTGCTAATGGATATGGGGGGGGGTATTTAAATATTTGTAATTAGTTGTGATGGTTGCACAACCTGGTAAATATACCAAAGAACCACTGAACTGTACAATCTAGAAGGTTAAATTTTGTGATTTGTAAATTATATTTCAGTAAAGCTGTTGCTAAATATCTGACACATTATATGATTCCACTACTGTAATATTCTGAAATGGAGAACAGATTAGTGGTTGCAAGGTGTTGTGGTTGGGGGTAGAGAGAAGGGGGAGTGAGGTGGGGGTGGATATAAAAGGTCAAAGAGGGGACTTTGTTCAGGGTCGGGACTTTGATACATGTACACAAATGATTGCAAGTAAAGCTAAAGAAAATTGAATAAGGTCAGTGTATTGTATCAATGTCAATAACCTAGTTGTTACATTGTACTATTGTAAATGGTTGTCCTTGGGGAAAATTGCTTAGAAGGTACATGGGACCTCCCTGTATTATTTCTAACAACTGCATGTGAATCTACCATTATCTCAAAATAAAATTTTAAATAAGAAAAGGTGCAAAGTGGGGTGCCTGGGTGGTTCAGTTGATTAAGAGGCAGGCATTTGATTTGGCTTAGGTCATGATCTCAGGACTATGAGATCAAGTTCTGCCTCTCTTGGGCTCCCTCCGCACCTCCCCGCTCCATGCACCCGCTCACTTTTTCTCTCTCAAAAGAAAAAAAAAAAGGGTAAAGCAACCAAGATATCCTTCTAGATGACTAGACAAATAACCTGCAGTACATCCAGAATATGGACTATTACTCGGCACTAAAAAGAATGGAGCTTTGAAGCCACAAAAAGAGATGGAGGAAACGTAAAGGCATATTCCTAAGTGAAAGAAGCCAATCTGTCTGAAAAGGCTACATAGTGTCTGATCCCAACTATACGACATCTGGAAAAGCTAAAACCATGGAGGTAGTGAAAAGATCAGTGGTTGCCCCGGGTTTGGTGGGGAGACAGAGATGAACATGCTAGGCACAGAGGATTTTAGGATAGTGTGACTATTCTGTACAGTGTTGTAAGGGTGGAAACTTATCTTTATACATTTGTCAAAATCCCTACAACAGCAGGGTATGTTTTTAATGGGTCGATAGAAAACATCACATCGAATATATAACACCAAGAGTAAACCCCAGTTTAAACTATGGACTTCGGTTGATAATGATGTGTCAAAACTGGTTCATTGACATAATAAATATATCACCCGGTAGTGCTTGGACGCTGGCAGATAAGGAGGCTTTGTGTGTGTGTGTGTGTGTGTGTGTGTGTGTGTGTGTGTGTGGTGGGGGCAGCGGGGTTGGGGGGGTGTGATCTGTAGGAGAACTCTCGGTACTTCCCACACAATTTTGCTGTGAGCCTAAAACTGCTCTAAAATATAGTCTATTTTTTTTAAGTGGATAGAGGGAAGACCAGCCCATCCATCATCTTTTTTAACAGGCTCTTTTTTAAGAGGCCACCTTATTCCTCCTTAACCTGCTGAAATTAACCGATTAAGCACATTGAGGGAGATACGTGGCATTTTGCAGAAAGCTTGGGACTAGCAAGCTATTCTTTAGCCTAAACACGAATTTCTGCACTTTCTGAAACTGTTTATATCTTTTATATCTATTACACTATAATCAAGTATTACAAAACTCATGTATCAGTATGAAAAGACAGCTGCTCAGTATAATAAAATTAAGCTGGGTGTTTTGGAAGGCCCCCATAAAACATTAAAATACAGTTCTCAAGTTGGGAATGGAAGAAACAATTGTAAAGTATTGGCATTTTTTCATTTTAAAAAGTCTGGTAAAATTCTGCTCTCACATCGCTTTGCGAAAGTTCTACTTTAAATAACTACAAAGAACTACAGCTGAGGCGCTGAGACACAATTTGGCCCGTTCACATTTTTGAAATTGAAATTACGGCTAATGTCTGGAAAGTTTGTAATTCCTGCTTTACCAACATGTCCCGACTAACCAGCCCTAGCCACGCTATGAGGGTTTGTCTTCGATACTCCACACGGTCCCGATACACAGAAAGTGTAACTGTGCTGAAAGGGAGCTGTGCCACACCCACAGAGGATGGATTTTGAAATAGGTCAAACCTGTACAGAGCTATTGCTGAGAGAATCTGGAAAATGTCATACGAACTCCAGGTAACTTGCAGTCTATAAATTACCGACCATGTGTAGTGTAGGGGCCCCCGGAGCAAAGGGGGCATCAGGCAGGCCTCAAAATCCTCCGTGGGACAGGTCCCGTGGGGCTGAAGCCCACCCCCAGCACACAGCTTGCAGAAGAGATGGCGTGCGCTGTGTGTGTGTGAGGGGGGAGGAATGGTGTATTTCATGCCACTTAAGTCTTTTTAACAAAATCCATCCACAGGTCTCAGAGCCACGGAAAAATGATGCATTGTTCTTTTTGCTGTGTTTTCCAAAATGATTGGCACTCCATCCATAACAGCAGGGTATGTTTTCAGTGGGCTGATAGAAAACATCACCCATAACCAAAGATGGGACCGATGGTCTATTTGTCACGCAGCTCGGCTTTGCAGTCCGAGTTGAAAGCTGCTGCTGTCCAAGGAAATGTTTAGATGACTCAGCCAAGGAGCTGGTTTATTGGTTTTGGCAGCAGACAACAGGTGACTATTTCATGGAGGGGAGAGGTTTTAGTAGTTGTTTATACAATCTGCCGAGCCGTGGCCATGGTTATTTAGTTTGGTGAACTGGACAATATTTCATGTCTCGCGAGCCTGATGACTTCTGTGGATGGGCTGATGTTGCTGCTATTTGCTTACGGTGATTGGAGTCAAGTTCTCACTTCCCCAATATACTCTCCAACTACCCCGAGGAGCAGCATTTAGGCTTCTGGGCATCTGAGTTAGACAAGTTCCTCCGTCCCTTTTGGCGGGAGCCTGCAGGAAATTCCTGCTGCACCTTTGTAAGGAGCTCGGACGTCTGAACAGCTCTGGTTACAGAGCCCGTTTTATCACAAGAGCTTGCCTTTGCTTGTGAGGAGACTCCCGCGGCGAACACCCAGTCTTGCAGGGATGCTGAGTATACCGCGTACACCCAGCAAGGAAGCCCCCTGTCCACTCTGAAGGGGGAGACAGGTGGAGCCGCACGACGTGTTTACACTCACAGTGTGCAAAACACACTCTCACATACAAGCACAAAAACAAATCAATGGGTCTGTCTGTGAAGCCACATGGCACATTAAAAAGACATTTCCATAAGACGCAGACCATCTGGATTCTGCTATCAATATTTACTAGCTTTGGGACTTGGAGTGTCTCCCCTCTTGAGAAAATCCATAGCTTCCAGCCTGATAGGTTTAGGGGTTTGGAGGGTTGGTCTCTAAGTTATTACCAAGGCCTAATGTTCTAGGATATAAATTTTTTTAAAAAATTTGGAGCAAATTCTTTCATCATAGAACTAAGAAAAGCAAGTTTTGGGGGAGGGATTTAGTGAAATATCAGAAGACAGTAGGTATTTGTGTGTTGCCTAATGGGCATAAGATGGAGACACAGAATTTCCCATTTCTTTACCGGTCACAGGCCAAGGGCACATCATAGAAACCCCAGGAGCCTGTCGGCACCGGGGAAATCGGAGCTGTCAACACGGGCCTCACACTGACGTGAGGGACTACCGGAGATCCTGATTTTCCGCTACCCAGTTTCCATCTTTACTGGGGCCATCATATATAAAAATAGTAACTCTCACAATAAAAGCCCTTGCAATAGCTCCTTTTATTGTTTGCCAAGTGCTAAGCACCTTGCCAAGCATTTAAAAACGTTATCTCATTTCATTCTCACAACTCAGCAAAGACTGTGTCATCAGCCGTGTTTCATGTTTGAGGAAATTAAGATGTAAGGAGGGAAAACACACGTGTAAGGTCCACAGCTGACGAGGGTCAGGGCCTTGCTCCCTTTGAGCACAGCTCTTTATGAAGTGATAACACTGACCATAATCTCTGTACTGAAAAGAATTACCCAAGGGTAAGAAAAGCTTCCAAACTCTTGAATCAGACTCCTTCTGATGGCTCTCCCTATCACTGGAAGAGCACGTACTATTTTCTCAGTACTCTATAATTCATTGAGTGCTCCTTATAAGGCCTGTCTGATAATCGGACCCTCAGCCCCTCTCCCACTCGGACACGGGGTGGGGGGGTGACCTGTGTCTGGGATTCGGCAGGTGCTCGGGGCAAGGCAGCCTCAAACCCTCACTTGCTCATTTGTTCTCTGCCGTCACCTGTGACGTAAGCAGGGTACACATTTTAATCCTAATTCTACAGATAGGAAGCCTCGGGCTCAGAGTTTTCTTTTCATATTCCCTCAAAAACGAAACAGAAGCAACTGCCAATTTCTGTTCCCCATGAAGTAGCTTTATCCTGAGGCTTTGAAATAATACTAAGTCATCTAATGGTCCCCTGTGGACTCTGGCCCCACCAATCTCACTCTTACCATTTTCAGTGACCCTTTTGAACGAGAAAGTGAAGTTTTTCAATGAACCACATCAACTCACTCATTTCCATTATTCATTTTCAGATTCGTTTAGCCATTTCCACTCTTCATTTTCAAACCATCCTAGCGCCTATGCTTTTTCTGAACTTTCTCTAAGTTTCGGCTATGAGGACGTCGTCCTGGTTGGTCACGATGTGAAGACAGAACTGCCCCTTCTTCTCGAACACTGGCCAGCCCCGGTCCCTCTTCCTGCCCACGGAGGGTCACGTGATCCTGCTTCTGCCCACCCGGGAGGCTTCGGCTGGAGGTGAACGCCTCCATCACGACCAACTCTGAACTAGGACGCCATGTGCTGTGTTCTATACATGGAACCACTGTATACCGTATGCACACGCATGTACACGTGGAGGAAAACTTGACCACGAACATGAACTGAACAAGATGCACACACACATTTATACACACGTATGTAGGCATCGGCATCATGGCCACGGCAATCTTGTGTGTATCCACAGAGGCCACGCACGAGGTAAGGTTCGAACCACTGACCTAAGCGTTGGCTGGATGCCTCTGGGTGGCCTGTGAGGAGCGGCTGCAAGGCCATCCCCTCTAGCCTCCCTGCCTCCCTTGGGGAGGCTGTCAGATGGCTTTCTCCTCTCCTCCAGGTTCTAGTGCAGGAGGGAGGCTTCACTGCCCACGCCCCCTTACAGACGCAGGTGGGATAAGCCCGCAGCTGCAGGCTAGACCTGGCTTTCCAGCCAGAGGTGTCCCCTCGCTCACGCCGCAGTCATCTGGCCCCTTGGGTTTGGCGCTGTCTCCCTGGGTAGGAGCTACAGGGACCTGGCACTCTGGGCCACTCTTCCTTCTACTGCTTACATGAGCAATAAACTGTCTTTATCTAAAGGGGACTCATTGTTCCTTTGCCAGTTCCACCTCTCACGCCTTAGCCCTCGCCTTTGCCTTGTGCTTGACTCTGTGTGTGTGTGTGTGTGTGTGTGTGTGTATTTTAAATAAAAAAGAGACCGTGTCACACCTCATCCCTCTCCATGCCTAGTTCTTGTTCCGAAACCTATTCTCTTTCAGCTTTTCTGGTTTTCATTCATCTCTTCCTAGATTTAAAAACATGAAATGTGTCCATTCCTTATTTTCAGTGCTAGGCTAGCGTTCACAATGAATGCGATGATTTTATGCACCATTCCTGACCTCTACTCCTGTGAGCCTTTCCCAAAATGTCATGGTTTATTTATCAAATACTTACATAGTATACGTGCTATGGCCAGGGCCTGAGTACCTTACAAATATTAACTCGTTCCCTCTTGGTAACAACCTTGAGGCAGATCCTATTGCCAAGTATATTTTACAGATGAGGGAGAAAAGGTACAAAGGGTTTAACTAACTTGTTCAAGGTAATGGAGCAACTCACATCAGAGTTGGGAATGGAACCCAGGCGTAGCTGGCACCAGAATGTGGTTTAAAATTACTCATCTGAAAAAAAAAAATAATAAAATAAAATAAAATTACTCATCCGAATTGCCTCTTTTCATTGGTTTGTTAATGTAAATGATAGATGTGTATTTCCATTGCTGGTGCTGGGTTTTGCTAATGAAAGATGAATGTATTAGTCTCCCTCCCTTTCAGTCTCTCTCTCTCTCATTTCCCTCCCTGTCCCTATTCTCATGCCTGCCTACTTTCTACCTTCTGCCCCTTTTATTTTCAAATTGTCAGACTTTTAGCAGTCTCAGTGTTTTGTAACCATAATTATGCCTTCCATACTTTTTCTATGGTTGAATTCAAAAGTTTAAAAGTTAAGTAATGATATTAACATTGTTATTACTAAAAATATTGTCCATTTCATGGTAAAGTGGTCTGCAAGAATTATATCTCTGTGTGGTCTCATGGTATGATCCCCGGGCTGCAAATTTTCATAGCATTGAGATAAAATATATTTGGTTTCCTTATTCTGCATCAGTTGCTTAAAATATGGCACATTTGACTTGTTCACATTTGGGCCCCAGTTTTAAGAGTTTTTTGTTTTCCTTGGAGTTTCTCATTTCTCTCTTGTTCCTTTTGTGAGAATAATGATGTGTCTTCTACATATCTTCAAGTTCATCCAAATCCACAATTATATGTCTAGAGCAAGAAATACTCTATTTTCCTCCTAGAGCAATCCTTTCCTGGAGTTTTCTGGTTTGCTGCTCTAATCCCTAGGGTTGTTCTCTTGGAAAGCTGTAGAGTCTCATCCCAAGACACTCTTCCATTTACTGCACCTCTGCGCCTCCAGCCCCCATTTTCAGGATCCCTTTCTTTTTAGTGATTGTTTCCCTAACAATTTATTTTGCTGGATCACATCCTCAAGCAACATCAGCCACTAAGCATTTTCTCAGCTCTCTCTGTATGTGACTATGGTTCAGCCGGTTTCTCGGACTCATCCATCTATCTCACGTTACCTTTTAGTCTCTGCTGTGAGTCTTGAATTTTAGTTATCTCCTATAATTTTTTTCATTGTTAAAACCTTTTTATTTTGAGATACTTGTAGATTCACACGCAGTTTTAAGAAACAATACAAAGACATTCTGGGCACACTTTCCCCTGTTTCTCCCAATGATAACTTATTGTATATTATAGTACAAGATCCTAATCAGGAAATTGACATTAATAGACTCTATCAACCTTATATAGACTTCACCAGTGTGATATATATTCATTTGTGTGTGTGTGTGTTTGTGTGTGTGTGTTTGTGTGTGCTAGTTTCATGCAATTTTACTGATGTGTTGATTATGTGACCACCACCATAGTCAAGATAAAGAACAGCTTGATCACAAAGATCCTTGGTATTTACTATCCTTAGACACAGACCCCTTCCTCCCTCTTCCCACTCAACACCTGATACCCACTAATCTGTTCTCCATCACCATAATTTTTTTAAAAATTTTATTTATTTATTTGAGAAAGAGAGCAGAGTGAGAGAGAGAGAGACAACACAAGCAGGGGTGAGGGGCAGAGGAAAGGGATAAGCACACTCCCCACTGGGCAGGGAGCCTGATGTGCGGTTCAATCCCTGAACTCCAAGATCATGACCCAAGCCAAAGGCACCTAACCAACTGAGCTACCTGGGCACCCCATCTCTATAACTTTAATATGGTATTCCAAGAAACAATGCAGTATTTTTAAAACGCCATATAAATAAGACCATCTAGTATGGAATCTATGATTGTTTTTTTCACTTTACACGCATCCACGTTGTGTGTATCAATAGTTCATTCCTTTTTACTGCTTTTTATTTCATAGTATGGATGTACCACAGTTTATTCATCCATTAAAGGATACTTGGATTATTTCCAGTTTGGGCTATTACTAACAAAGTTTCTCAGAATATTCATGGACAAGTTTTTGTCTGTTTCCATTTCTTTGGGATAAATGCCTAAAAGGAAATTGCTAGGTCATGTAGTAAGAGAATATTTTACTTTTGTTATAAACTTCCATATTCTTCTCTAGGGTGACTAGATCATTTTATACTCCCACCAGCAATGTATGAGTGATCTGGTTTCTCTACATTCTTGCCAGCATTTGGCGTTGTCACTTTCTATTTTAGCCATTCTGGTAGGTGTGTAGTGATATCACCTTGTGATTTCAGTATACATTTCCCTAGTGGCTAATGATGTTAAACATCATTTCATGGGCTTATTTGCCATCTGTATATTCTTTGCAGTAAAATGTCAGTCATGTCTTTTGCCCATTTTCTAATTTGATTTTTTTTTAATTGTTACCATGAGCTTCAATGTTCTTTGTGTTTTGTTTTGTTTTGTTTCCTTTTCTTTCCAAGTTTTTATTTAAGTTCCAGCTAGTTTACATGCAGTACAATATTAGTTTCATGTATAGAATTTAGTGATTCATCACTTACATACAACACCCGGTGCTCATCACCACAGTGCACTCCTTAATCTCTGTTACTCATTTAACCACTTCCCCCACTCAGTTTGTTCTCTATAATTAAGAGTCTCTTTCTTGGTTTGCCTCTCTTTTTCTTCCCCCATATTTATTTGTTTTGTTTCTTAAATTCCACATATGAGTGAAATCATATGGTATTTGTCTTTCTCGGACTGACTTATTTCACTCAGCATTATACCCTCTAGCTCCATTCATATCCCTACAAATGGCAAGATGTCATTCTTTGTAATGGCTGAATAATATTCCTGTGTGTGTGCGTGTGTGTGTGTGTGTGTGTGTGTGTGTGTGTGTGTATACACCATATTTTCTTTTTCTACTCATCAGTCGATGGACTTTTGGGCTCATTCCGTAATTTGGCTATTGTTGATAATGCTGCTGCAAATATCAGGAGTACATATATCCCTTCAAAGTGGTATTTTTGTATCCTTTGAGTAAACACCTAGAAGTGCAATTGCTGGATCATAGGGTAGTTCTATTTTTCACTGTTGAGAAACCTCCATACTGTTTCTCAGAGTGGCTATACCAGCTCGCATTCCCACCAACAGTGTAAGAGGGTTCCCCTTTCTCTGCATCCTTGCCAACATCTGCTATTTTCTGAGTTGTTAATTTTAGCCATTCCGACAGGTGTGAGGTGGTAGCTCATTGTGCTCATTGTAGTTTTGATTTGTATTTCCCTGCTGGTGAGTGATGTTGAGCATCTTTTCATGTGTCTGCTGGCCATCTGGATATCTATCTCTGTTCACATCTTCTGCCCATTTTTTAACTGGATTATTTGGTTTTTTGGGTGTTGAGTTTGGTAAGTTCCTTGTATATTTTGGATACTAACCATTTATCAGATATGTCATTTGCAAATATCTTCTCTCATTCCATAGACTGTCTTTGTCTTTGTCCATATTCCTTAGACTGTTGATTCTTTTGCTGTGCAGAAGCTTTTATTTTGATGAAGTCTCGGCAGTTCATTTTTGCTTTTGTTTCCCTTGTCTCAGGAGACCTATCTAGTAAGATGATGTTATGGCCGATGTCAAAAAGCTTACTGCCTGAGTTTTTCTCTAGGATTTTAATGGTTTCCTATCTCACATTTAGGTCTCTCATCCATTTTGAATTTATTTTTGGGTGTGGTATAAGAAAGTGGTCCAGTTTCATTCTTTTTTTTTTTTTTAAGATTTTATTTGTTTATTTGACACAGAGAGAGAGACCACAAGTAGGCAGAGAGACAGGCAGAGAGAGGGGGAAGCAGGCTCCCCGCTGAGCAGAGAGCCCGATGCGGGGCTCGATCCCAGGACCCTGAGATCACGACCTGAGCCGAAGGCAGAGGTTTTAACCCACTGAGCCACCCAGGTGCCCCTCATTCTTTTGCATGTTGCTGTCCAGTTTTCTCAACACCATTTGTTGAAGAGACCATCTTCTTTCCACTGGATATTCTTTCTTGTTTTGATGAAGATTTGAGTTCTTTATACATCCTAGATTAAGTCTTTGTTGGATGTGTGGTTTGCAAATACTTTCTCCCATTTGGAAGCTTGTCTTTGTCCTCTTATCAGAGTCAAAGAGCCAAAGATTTCAATTTTGGTGAAGTGTAGGTTATTAATTTTTCCTTTTATGGATCATGCTTTTGTTGTCAAGTCTATGAATTCTTCACCTACTCCTATGTCCATTCAACCAATGGAGGGTATTTGGATTGTTTCCAGTTTGGGGCTGTTAATAAAACTTTATTAAATCACTTTACATATAAACCTATGATGCACTTTGAGTTAATTTTTGCACAACATATGAGGTGTCAGTCAAGGTAAATTTTATTTTATATTTTTGCCCATAGATTTTCAGTTGCTTTACACCATTTATTCATTTATTGAAAAGGGGTATTTTTCCTCCACTGAGATGCCTTTTCACCTCAATCAGAAATCGGTTGGGCGTATAGGTGTGGGTCTATTTCTGGTTTCTCTAATCTGTTCCATTGATCTACCTCATTGATTGTGTCTTCATTGATCACCTCCATTAGTCTCTCTTATCAAGGTAAGGTGTCATGGTTCCAGTTTCACTGACATAGCTGCTGAGGCTCAAAGGGTTTCAGTGACGTGCCACTGCCCATATAACCAGGAAAGAATGGATATTCTGTTCTCATGCTTATCCCATGCTCATTCTGCAGCCTATAAATGCCTACTAGCCTCTGAAATGTCACTAAATCCTTCCTTTAATAATGAGAAAACACTTGCAAACTCATTTTACAAGGCCAGCATTACCCTGATACCAAAACCAGACAAGGACACTACAAGGAAAGAAAATCATAGACCAATATACCTGATGTACATAGATGCCAAAATTGTCAACAAATACTAGCAAACTGGAATCAACAGCCCATTAAAAGGATCATACCCAAGGATCAAGTGGGATCTACCCCTGGGATGTAAGGATGGCTCAGCATAATGCAAATCAATAAATGTGATACACCACATCAATGAAATAAAGGATATAAATCATATGATTATCTCAATAGTTGCAGAAAAAAAACATTTGCTAAAATTCAACATCCTTTCAAGAGAAAAAAAAAATCTCAACAAATTAGGGATAGAAAGAATGTGCCTCAGCATAATAAAGGCTATATATGACAAACCCACAGCTAACATCATACTCAATAATGAAAAGCTGAAAGCTTTAATTCTAAGACCCACAACAAAACATGGATGCCCACTCTCCTGCTTTATGATCTCACTTATATGTGAAATCTTAAACACTCCAACTCATAGAACCAGAGAGTAGAACGTTGGTGGCCAGGGATTCAGGAAGGTGGTGGGAATGGGGGGAGGCTATTCAAAGGATACAAATTTTCAGCAATAAGATGAACAAGTACTGGGGATCTAATGTACAGAATGGTGACTACACTGCATTATATGTTTCACATTTGTTGAGGGAGTAGATTTTAAGTCTTCTTACCACAAAAGAGGGCAACTACGTGAGTGGACAGACATGTTAATTAACTTGATAGTGATAATCAACGTATATGAAGATTAATTTCTCCTACTTTATTTTTTTTAAGATTTATTTATTTATTTGACAGAGAGAGAGAGAGATCACAAGTAGGCAGAGAAGCAGGCAGAGAGAGGGGGGAAGCAGGCTCCCCACTGAGCAGAGAGCCAGATGTGGAGCTTGATCCCAGGACCCTGAGATCATGACCTGAGCTGAAGGCAGAGGCTTTAACCCACTGAGCCACCCAGGTGCCCAACTTCTCCTACTTTAAAAATCCATTGCGTAACCTAAATATAGACAATTTTCTTTGCCAATCATACCCCAATAAAGCTGGGGAAAAATAATAACTCAAATTTCAGAAAGGATGATGTCCCACTGTCAGCTGTGAACACTGAAGTGTGCACGGTTCCATGCTTGCTAACATCTGGGAAGAAGTCACCAAACAATGCTCAGTCTAGAGCTGAGTCTAATGCTGCTTGCTCATTGTTCCAAACACATTCAGATAGTGTCACAGAATCCGAGATCTCAGCATCCCCCATTCTAACGAATCTGGTATCCACACTGCTGTGGTGAGCACTCCCCTGTCAGTAAGCGCTGGGCAAGAGACAAAGCACAGTATGTTCAGCTTAAGCCTCTTTCCCAAGTTCCCATGGAGAAGCTCTGGGAAACCAGGGAGCAGCCCCTGTTCATGGGGTGTTACATGGATAAATCAGCATAAACCACAGCTATTTCAGCGGCCATCAATACTGACTCTGTAGACAGCTGGAAGGAAGAGATCCACGGGCTGTGATTTATTTTCTGCTGCATCTCCCTTGGTAAACTCGGAAAACAAAGCATGGGCTATTTTCACCCTAAGGAAGAACAGCGAACACATGAGAACATTCGCTCAATTCCAGTGGCAGTTGGTTTAAATCATCCTTTGCCTTTGATTAATGCTATCTTCCACTTGGAAATACTGGCTTAACTTTGTTCTTTTGATTAAGTAGAAGACACGAGATCTGAACAATTCCTTAAGTAGCTCTGAAATGATTCTATGGATAGATAACACAATCTAAAACCAAGAAACTTACTGTGAAAAAAAGAAACCCTGTGTTTTACCTGAATTATAAATGGAAAAACAATTAGTGACTTACAGATTGTCTTAGTCTAGACATTAGCCAGGGTTCTCTGGCTTATCTACACTTTTAAGTTTCCTGAAACAGGACATGCAAAATGAATGCTGGTCATATATTATGCGTTTTAACCTTGGAATGTTTGTACACTTGTACAAAATGAAAGCTTCGCATGTTTACTTTTGCAATCTGAAAACAGTCAACGTAAGAAGTGTTTAAAGCTAGTTTGGTTGGAATGATGTAGGTGTTACAATTCAGAAATTCCTGCAAGATTCCTTCTTGAATTACCTCGCAGTCCCTAATTTGTACCCTGAAGCCAGATGATTTCAAGCTGGCCAGGGCGGTGAAGCCATTCTACTGTAACAAACAGCCAACCATGAAGTGTGGCTCAGTATGATTACCTAGCCCTGGACCTCAATTTCTCATGCCACTTTGAAACGTTCTGCAAGTCTGATTTTATGATCTGAGATATATTCCAGATTTTTGGTTTTGAAGTAAACTTCCTTGTAGCTTTACAGAGAACACTGCCAAGAAACTGGGCTCTAATGAAATGTCATCCTTAGGGGCCAGTCCTGCTTCGGGAAATGTCCACTGAAAGGATGCGCTCGGAGGAATTCAGACATCTTTCCATCTCTGGATCCGGTCCAACTTGCTCACAGGCCCATTTGGCACTGGTCATACTCCAGCTTTCCCACAAGGCCCTGGAAGGGCTCCAGGAGCTCATTTAGGCTCTACCTCTACATATGGATCTGAGCACCAGAAAGGAATCATGGAGGAAACCAGCCCCAGGCACCAGTCACAGAAGAGACCTTGGGGAGATATATAAAGGGACGCGTGTGTTCACCATAGCGGTGCACCCAGTGATCTAGGAAGTCAGACGGAGGCCGAGACCTCTGCTCTGGAGCCCAGGGAGAGAGGAGCCGGATGTTAAGCGGGCCTCTCAGGTGCTGGTGTTCAGGGACCACCAGCTGCCAATGTTCTACACCAAGTGAACACGATTCCCAGAGAAAAAGGAGAAATGCAATATGTGTGTCTGTGTGCACATAACACAAAAGAAATTCATAGAGAGAGAGGGTAGGATTGATTTTCAAGAGCCAAGGAGGTGATCAATGAAAGGAAGGCTGAGTTCTAATTCTATGACACCAATCTCTGGTTATGACCTTTAGCAAATCTTTAAGGTGATCTGTGCTTCAATTTTCCTGTCCTTGCAATGAGAACATTGGATGAGGCAGTCCCCTAGGTCCCTTCTTGTTCTTACATTTATATGGGCTTAAGAACAATGCAGAGGGTCACACTTCTCTAATTGTCATTCCAATTATAAATCATCTGAAATCAATAGATGATCACAAATAGAAATGATATAAGTGGTACAGATGTGAATCCAAAACATATAGGCACTTTCCCTTCAAGGAAGATGAATTGTAAGCTCTCGAGCCTTCTCTGTCTATGGGGCATGAGCCTTCTTTCACAGAACCTGAGCAGTTGCAAATACAGGCAAAAAGATGAGGACACAATAAAGATGCAATTCATAATTTGAAAATACAGAAGTACTACCAAATCAATGGAAAAACTTGAATACCCCAGAAAATGAGCAAAAGATGTGAACAGGGCAGTTACCAAAGACACAAAGGGCCAATTAACACATAAACTTTTAATCTTAATTGCTATCATGTAATGTTAATTGATAAAATAGTATATCCTTATGTTGTCGATGGAATTAATCAGTCAAACACTGGTAGAACTGTAAATGAGTTCTGTTTTCAATTCGCTGAGAAAAATTAGGCAACATAAAGCAAGAATTTTAATTGTAGTAAGCCCTTTGATTCAAAAATTGTTTCTCAAAATATATTCAGGGACAATAATCAGAAATGTGCATAAAATTCATGTAGTAATATTCCTGGAAGCACTGTTTACAATTCTAAAATACTTTTTAAATTTAAGTAATTAAATTTATTTTGACATATCCAGATGCTGTCATTAAAATTTTCACTTTTGAAAAACATTTAATTATATTAAAAATGCTACGAATGTAAAATGAAAACAGAAGGGTATATAGCATGATCCCAATTCTGTAACCGCAAAAATAAAAACTAATCAGTAGTTTCATTTTGTTTTATTTTACTCTGTTTTCCAAATTCCCAATAATAACATGCACTACTTTTATTATCTTAAAAATAAATGCTATTTTTAAATGAATCAATATTGAAAAACCCTGTGGTAAGATCTACGCCATCTCAACACGCACCTATTGTATGAGCAATTCCTCTCCTAGGCGTAGGTTCAACAAAAATACATCCATGTGTTCACCAAACTTCATATCCTAAAACATTCATAGCGACGCTATTTATAATATCCCAAAGCTGGAAACTGTTCAATGCCCATTACTAATAGAACACACTTATAAATTGTGGTATGTTCCCGCGTTGAGCACCACAAGAAATGAGAATGAATGGTGTAAAACTGCACGCAATGATACAGATTAATATGACAGATATCACGTTAAAGTAAAAGAAGAAAGTGAAAAAGAAAAGGGCCCATGCTCTATGAGTCCATTTATCTAAAGCACAGAAATGGATCAAATTAATGAAGTTAATTTGTTACTTGGGGAGGCCTTAGGGCAGAGGACCTGAGGGTTTCTGCAGCACAGTCTTGATGGTCTCTCCATCTGGCCATATGCAGTCCATGAAATCCACCCAGCTCTGTATCTCTGTGCTCTTTTCTACATGTTTGTTATACTTCAATGGAATGTCTAAAAATAATTAAATATTTAGCTACTGTGACGGGGCAGTGGGAAAGAGGGGAGGAAGAAGGAATCAGCAAGATGAGACCAGGCATGTCTTCTGGGTGCCTGAGTGAATAATACTTTTTCCAAGTGAAGGAAGGAGAGGTTAGGTTTGGGATGCAGGAATGGGGTGGGGCGATCCAGTGTTATCCTGCAGTTTGCATAAGAGCCACTTCACTGACACTCGTTTTACCCTTACCAGTCCCTTCATTTGGAAGACTTGTTTTTCCGCATTCATACTTGGCTCACTCCATTCAAATCCTTGTCCAAGCATCACCTCCAAAGGACTATTCATGGACCACTTATTTAAAATAAATAGCCTCACCCCAACCTTAGACTCATCCATGAGTCCTACTTTATCTGACCTCAGAAGACATATTGCTATGTGTAGTTAGATTACACTCATGTGTGCAGAAGAGAAGATACAAAGATAGATAGAGATACACAGGTGTAGGTATAAGAGATATAGACATTTGGTTGCTCCACTAGAATATAAGCCTCACAAAGACAGAACTTTATCTTGTTCCATCTCTCATTCCCTGATGCCTTGAATAGGTCCCCAAACATCAAAGTGCTCAATAAATATAAGTGGAAGGAATATGGTTCCCTCTGGCCCCATTCTTCATAAGTGTGGCCACATGTATGAAGGTGCCAATGGCCCATCAATGGAAGGGCACTTTCTTGGTGACCGTTCTCCACATCTTTCTCTTCATGGCAGCCCAACACTGTCCTGAGCAAAGGGTGGGGCCACAGTTGCAGCTTCCCAGGATAATTGGAAACAGACTCAGCAACTGAACACATTGAAGTTAGGAAAGCAGTTGTTTGGAGAATGATCGAATCCTGAGTGCCTTTGTATTTTTGTTGAGCAATCTGAGCTGCCGGGCACATATCACGCGAAGGGTCAGCACCACGCTTTTCGAGAACTCCGCTTGAGAAAGAGTAGATGAACAAAGGTCAAGACAATTTGAGTCCATATGGACCTCTTTAGTACAGGGAACTGATGTAAAGTGTTGTGAAGTGTTCTCACGGGTTTGCGTGCAGTCGGGATTCAAAAATTCCCAGAGTTTTTGGTTCGCATGTGATTTCCTCACTTTCATATTGAATTATAGCAGGTCGAAGGCAGCAGCCCGAGGTCCTTGTTGCAGCTGATTCAGCTCAACTGGTCTGTCCCAGTCTATCCCAACCAACAGGTTGACTTTGTGGCCCAAGGCAGACTTTATAAACATTCTCTTTTGTAGAGGTGGGAGCTGAAGATCACAAGTGGTGGATGTCACTTGCTAGTGTCACCTCTATGTAGGACAGTTGTCCCATGTGGCCAGGTGCACTTTTTTTGGTTTTCGCCCACTGAGATCAGATGGCTAGTAAATGGTACAGTTGAACCTCAAGGCTTTCCATTTTAGGATAACAATAAAGTTCTAAATATTTTGTCTTCATAAATGTTTTTCCTTTTCTTAGTTACTCTCTCTTTCCACATCATATAGACAGTTCCTAGACTTTGTGTGTTTGTATTTTGAGAGTGATCAATCAAAACGAGGTCATTTAGGATGGGCCCTATCAGTTATAACTAACGTCTTTATAAAAAA
>CM053617.1:37836322-37873859 GCA_028646535.1 Procyon lotor | reverse complement strand
AAATAAAACTTGAGATTCAGCGCCTTAGTCACAATTGCCACATTTTGCACACTCAAAGCCACATGTAGCTAATCACATTATGCAACAAAGATTATAGGATATTTCCATCAGAGAACGTCCTACTGGGCAGCACTGATCTAGAGAAATTTATGGCTCTGTGCTCATGTGATTGATATGTGTGCCTGTTTTTGTTTTACATCAGTTTACCCCACTGCACATATTGTGTTATAACCTTTTTATCACTATATCATGTGTCTCATAGATCTAATGTCACTGCGTGTTTATCTCCACTGTCCTACGAGTGTCTGCTATTTCTGTACTGGTGGAGTTTAGGTTGTTTTCATTTCGATTTTATTTTTTTAAAGATTTACTTATTTACTTGGGAGAGAGAGTGCATGCAAGTGGGGGAAAGGCAGAGGGAGAGAGAGACAGAAAAGCAGACTCCCAGCTGAGCATGGAGCCCCACATGGGTCTCAATCCTATGACCCCAAGGTCATGACCTGAGCCGAAACCAAGAGTTGGCCACTCAACTGACTGTGCCACCCAGGTGCCCCTCATTTTGATTTTATTTCGTATTTGTTATTATAAATAATGTTCCAATTAACATCCCCATACGTCTCTACACCTGCCCCTTCACAAACCTGTGTAATTATTTTTCTAGGAGAATTACCAAGAAGTGGAATTTCCAGATCAAAGTGTATGTCATATTTAGTTATTACAGTTACTGTGACATTGCCCTTTGGAGCAGCTGTATCAACTTACTAAACCTATCACCCTGTTATCACCAATTTTATCCACCTCTGGAAATGTCACCGTGCTTATGGCTTAAAATAGTATCATTGCCGTGTTTAAATGGACTTTTCCAGACAAGAAGGTGACTATCGGTCAATACAAAGTAGTGTTGTTAATTTGTTATTTCCTTGACTGTGAAAAGCCTCTTCTAGTATTTTGATCATTTTTCTATCAGTGTTTGTCTTTTATTGAACAAAAGAGCTCTTCATATATTTAGGATTTGGGTCTTGCATCTATTTTGTTAGTAATACTGACTTGTTTCTATTTTTTAACTTTTTAAAGTAAGGTCTATTACTTTTTTTAACCTTTTAAAATATTTTTGATTTTACAGTTTTGAATGTTGATGTCATCGTATTTGTCAATCTTTATGAGTTTAGAATGTATTTCTTATTTTAGGCTTTTCCTACTTCTGAGTCATAAACATTCTTCCTTCTAGTTTTTTTTAGACTTTTTTTTTATTGTTTTACTCTGTAACCCATCTGGAACTTATTCTTATGAATGGCATGTAAGGTAGAGATCTAACTTATAGTTTTTTCCAAGTTTATAGCTAAAAGTTCCCACACAATCATATTAGTTCATTTCTTTCCATTGATCTTAAATATTATTATCACGTATTAATTGCCCTCATCTATGTGAAAATGCCTATACTTTCTATTCTCTCATATACTTGTCTATTCTTGTACATTGTTTTACATTCCTTGCCTTTCCAACAAATAATGATAGGCAAGAAGGAAAGTCGTTGCTTATTTTCCTTTTTCAGAGGAAGTCTGTCCATGCTGATCTGCTGTATTCTGCGTTTGGGGACAGGGTACCATAATTTGGTCAGTGACATTGGGTCCACCTGGATAATCCAAATAATCTCCCCATCTCACAATCCCTAATCATATCTGCAAAGTCCTTTTTGCCATGAAGATAACGCAGTTTCAGTTTCCAAGGATTAGGACATGGGGATCCGTGGGGGTATTATTCTGTCTACCACATCACCCAATGACATTTCATAAGGAATTTATGAGAATGGAAAGTGAGATAATTACATCCTCAAAAAAATAATTGCAGTGCCTTCGTTTTAGTTACCCCTGAACTAGAGACAGCCTCTGCGTGGTTAGGATTCACCCACATCCCTACAGCCTTATGTTATCTAGACCTATCTGTCTGCAGAGATGGACCTAGACTAGATGGTCTGAGGTAAACCTCCAAACAGGCCACTCTTGATGGACAGTGGATAAAGTGAGGGCCACAAGAAGAAGGAGGGAAGATAGGGTGTCCTGAGGAGAATCTTGAGCACGTTGGGTAACTTTAGAAGGAACCGGCTGGTAGAAGGTTCTGCATGGGATGTGAACTGAAAAAGCCAGCAAGGCAAAGGAACCCTCGAACAGGCTTGAGGCAGAGAAACAGGTAATAGGAGTGAAAAACAGGAAGGTTGGATTTCAGGACAAGTTTGTTCCAGGGTCCAAGTCTCTGAGGGATCTAAAGTAACAACCTTCCCTAAGGTCTTCTGAGATGAGGATACTCTGACATGCCCATTGCAAACAGAGCAAAGTGTGCCTATGCTGTTATCTGTTAAACAAGCTATTGTACTGGTTTTTCCCCCAGCAAAAGAAGAATCTGGGGCTAACCTGAGGAGCTATTTTACCAGAGATAAGATTTCTTGAGTAGAAGTCAAGGCCACTGGGAACATTCCAATTTTTGCTGTTTAGTCAAGTGATTTCTTACTTATGGCACCCAACTGGCTGCTGAGATGAAAACCAGGAGCCCTTCTGCCCAGAGGCAAAGCTGGACAATCCTTGAACAGGACTGTCTACTACTCAACTGAGCTGAACCACAAAAAAGGGTGATTGTGTGATTGACATCTTCCACCAAAACTGTTACCGAAGGGGAGATTACGTGTAGGATCTGCAAGCCTGTCTGGGGCTGGTATTCCTGGGCCTTTGGGTAGTCTGCCCACGCCAAGAGCTCGTTAACCTGTCACCATGGGGAGCACAGTGAGAGGCTTGCTGCAAGGACACAAAGAAAACCAGATCCTGCAGATAGGCAGGTAAGCTCAACATGGGGGAAGAGAGCCTCTCTGCCCAGAACACCCATGCCTAGTGCCTCTGTGCTCTGGTGGGCTCCTCGCAGGTGAGAGAGGCAGGGGAATTATGACCGGAAGGGTGGTGGTCCAACAGTTTCACGGACCCAGGGCACAAATTACAGGGAGGCACCAGAGTGGGATATAGGAAAGGAGCAGACCCACCTTTCCTGGTTTGTACCTCCAAATTCTGTTAGTGTCTCAGATACGGAGCATGGGAGGAAGAGGAATTGAGACCAGTGAAGGGCAAGGTAGCGGCTTGGAGAGGACAGGGACTGGGAATCAGAAGATGGGACAATCCAGGTCCCTCCCACCTCTGGCTGAAGGCTCTGGGTGCAGGTCCCTGACTCTCCCAAACTCTAACTTTAGAAGAATAACATCTGCCAAGCCCCAGGGGAACGCAGTATGCATCAGTCAGTCCCCCAGGGCTACATGGCCACCTTGCAAATCTAAGCCCCCACAACGGGATGACGTTTCAGAGGACTTGGTAAACATCCCAGATTTCCTTCAGCCTTGTCCTTCCCTGTGCCACCACCCCAAGTTTACACATGGAACATACACACCGCTGGGGCACAGTTGATCTATATACCCCCTCAGCGTATACTACGTTTGACTCTCTCAGTGCATTTCCGTAAAAGGAAAAGAAAACCAAACTCTTTTGTAATTGCAAAATCAACATGTATGTATAGATACAAAGATAAGAAAGATGTTTACAAAGTAAGTCTGCAGTCAAGAGTAAATACTTGGGGCATGCATAATGAAATGACAAAAATAGTGCCAAAAATCTATTCTAATTGAATATTTGTAGCTCATTTCCAACTGGCAAAAAAAAAAAAAAGTACATAAATAAGGAGATGAGAGATAAAACATGAGTCTCCACTGGAATTGGATGATACTAGAAAATCTGTTTCTCATATACTCTCGAGCTAGGATATTTCAGCTCTCTTTTTGTTATTGACATTTGGAAGTGAATCGTGTACACAAATGAAAGCTTGAAATGGTCATCATTTGAATTAATAACGTTTTTCCTTTTCAGAAGAGCCTCCACTGCTCCTTCATGCCTGGCTTTGGACTGAAAGTTTCCTGTGAGTGCCAATTAAGACCAAAGAGACAATATTTTCAACAGTTAAATTAACAAAAATCTAAATGAAGGCATATTGAGACACCCCTAAACCCTGATTGAAGGAGTATAAGTTAGGATAATCTTTCTGGAAAGTAACCTAATAATCCATAAAAGACTTTAAAATCTCCACTTCTTTTAACATATTATTCTACTTCTTAGACACTAGAGGATTGGAAAATGCATGTGAAGAAAGCATTGCATGTGAAGCAACGCTAACCGGCTCATTACAAGAATGAACACAATCAACATTTATTAAGAGAATGATATCTGTGATTCTTCAACAAATGAGGTAAACAAAAGCAATTGAAAAATCCTGCAAATACTGAACTCCTTATATTATAGGTTATCTGTATGGGTTTGCATTTATAAGTACATCTCATTCATATACATTTAAGTACGATGAAAGCAAACCGGAAAGATAAGCAAAGTCCCAGTTACGTATGTCCTGAAATTGCAAGTGATTTCACTTTGAGTGTTTCGATTATTTGAGACCTCAGAGTATTTATTACATGTACAATTAGAAAAATAAGCTATTTCCATTTTGAGTCCATTTGTTGTTGAAAATTTGGAAAATAAATGAGAAATACAAAAATAAAAATCACCGCTAGAGTGCCAATATAGAGATAACATCAGTGTGTATTTTCTGGGTTTTGTTCTAGATTTAGATGGATTAGAAACAAATGTAAATGAACATGTAGGTAGAGATGAAGATGTAGATACACATATGGGTATATATACCTGGATTTTTAATTTTAATTGATACATAATAGTTCATCAAACTGATGTGACTGCCAATATTCATGCTAAGTTTCTTTTTTTTAAGATTTTATTTATTTATTTATACCTGAATTTTTAATTTTAATTGATACATAATAGTTCATCAAACTGATGTGACTGCCAATATTCATGCAAAGTTTCTTTTTTTTTTTTAAGATTTTATTTAGTTATTTGACAGAGAGAGAGAGATCACAAGTAGGCAGAGACGCAGGCAGAGAGAGAGGGGGAAGCAGGCTCCCCACCAAGCTGAGAGCCCGATGCGGGCCTCGATCCCAGGACCTTGAGATCATGACCTGAGCTGAACACCAAGGCTTTAAGCCACTGAGCCACCCACACGCCTTCATGCAAAGTTTCTTACTGTTAAACGTGTAACTTGTTTGCAGGTATTTTGTTACCATGATAACACAGTGACGAAACCTTGGCCAATGGCTCCTTGGCTAGTCTCTGGTTAATACTTCTGGATAAAAGAATAGAAAAAATGATGAGCTGAAACGCGTGCACATTTAAATGTGTCTATATACACAAATAGCCAGAGGGGTGTGAGGAGCAAATGCAAGAGAGGAGCTATAAGAGAACAACCTCTTCTTTAAAATCCAAACTCCGTGCCCCTAAGGGTCAGGGAAGACGTGCTCCAGAATAAAGAGAGGTCTTCCTGAAGACGCATATCAGGAATTGCTCGCCTGCATCCTGAATCTTCCTTCTCGTTGGAACCCTGCCTGCACCCCGTCGCTTCTGTCCACTGCATACGGAATAGCTCTTTCTTTTTTCCTTTTGTGCTTTTGATAGCAGAGACTTTCTATTTTTGCTTTGTTCCACAGACATGACTAGCATTTTCACTGAGAATTTATTAAACCCAGAAGAGAAAACATGGGCAGCATAAAATAGCATGCTTCCCGAGAGATGCTCATTTCCTATGAGGAGGCCAACACTCTCTGGCAGGCGGCTCTCTGGCCTGGGGAGGTAGCCTCCAAATGCCGTCCAAGCCACCATTTCACCTTTGGCCACATAACCTGGTCCCTGGGGCTGCTTTCCTGTCCCCCTCGTGTTGCCCCTCACTGTAGATATCCAAAGATCGAGAGATGGTTTGTTACCTTAGCAGAGCCTGGAGACCTGGGCAGGCTCTGCAGGGAGCAGCTGCTAAGCTTCTCAGAGGTGGGAGCCGGCCGCTGCAGCCCACGGAGACTGCCCAGCCCTCCCCTCAGCGACACTACATTCTGCCTTTCTTTCCAAGCTGTCTCTCCGTTTCCCACATTCTTTGTACATTTGTTTCATATCATTTTCCTCTCCCTGACTTATTTCAATTAAAAATACACAGCTCATTTTGTCTTATACCAGTAACTCTAACACGAGTAGAGTATCGTAGTTCATGAGTGCCCAGGATAGCCCGCTAAGTGATCTAGAATGCACAGGTGTATTTAGACCCAAGCCGCAGTTTCTAGAAAAACAGATTCTCTTGAAAAAGTAATGAGACGACCACAGGCTCTTCTTAGTCAGATGTCCTTTAGATCCCAGGCATTTTACATTATATTTCATTTAATGATCACATACTGAGTTCAGAAAAGGTAAGGTAACTTGTCCAAGGCCGCTCAGCTTGTCGGTGCTGGAGCAGGGATGCCAACGGATATGACTTTCTCCAAAGCCAATGTTCTATTCACTGTTCCCTGTTGCCTCCCTGAGTCTCAGCTATGGGAACTTGTTCTAGATTTAATTTGTGATGAAGAAGGGTAGGGTCCTGATGAACATTATCAGTTATTATAAAGTAGCCTGAAGTCCCATCTCCTTTCCCTTAACGAACAGAATTTTATTCTTTCAGCAAGAAACTTTAATCATTTCACCTTGAACTCTAAACAGAGGACTGTGTTAGAGCCATTTCAGAGGGGTGGACAGGGAGGGAATACGCTGATCCCTGCCCCAAGTCATGCCTCTCCCTTGACGTGGATGTTCAGACTGGACTAAACTGGACATCAGGAGACCAGGCTGCAGTGCGGATGCTGCTGCAGGAAGCCTGTGGAAATCCCAGCTTCAGCCTCGGTATCCCTCTCAGTAAAATGGTGAGGGTTCAACCATCTGGGAGCTAACAAGTAAGTTGTCATCCCCATGCCAATTCTGTGCACGTGGCCCTCGCTCCCCAGAATGCTGCCGGGAAGGGCTGGAAGGCTCTAAGGGCAGTGACAGTGACAGAGCTCATTGGCTTCGGGCACAGGAGATCCAAGGCGCATGCGTCTTCCATTCCCAAGGTTAGGAAACCACTAAGATCCCTTCGAGTCATGACGTTTGTGGCCACATAGCTCTACCCTTTGGCCCTGTCTAAACGCAACAGCCTCATAAACGTCAGTCTACTTGGCACGTCCTGGGCAGGAGGCATCATGGGAGACGAAGACAGGGGACTGAGGAGCCATCCTCTCCGCAGGATGCAGGGGAGTGAAGGGGAGAGCTGCAGCCGGGGCCGGGGCCACACCGCCATGTCTGAAGCTGCAGAACACACATGACTCAGGAGTGTCCATGTTCTTCAGTGGTTAAAAGAAAAAAAAAACTAAAGTCATGGCCTTTTACATTAAAACAAATATCTTACAGAGTGGAATATAAAACATACTCACATGATTTTTTTAACTCGGGCTGAAACTTCAATTTACTGCGTGCCCAACCCACCCTCTCCCAAAAGCCTACATGAGCTTCCTCTTTTCTGGCATTGGTGGAACCCCATGGAAAATTCGGGAAACAGCAGTAGGGAAAGTAGCAGGAAAGTGGTGACCAAAGATTCAACAGGGAAAGGAGAAAGGATGGAGCCCCCAAGGAACTTGTTGACCACAGAGGAACTGCAACACTTGGGGCTGAAAGCCAATCCATGACCCCAGGGAGCTCACAAGAGGAGTCCAGGGCTTCTGAAGGGGATTGTAGGAGGCGTTAGCATGAACTCCATGGAACAAGTTGCCTGAGAGAGACCCATTTGCGTAGGTGGGGATGGTAGAGAGGAAATCTCTTTTGTCTCTCTCCTGAATAAGCCCTGGCTATTCATTAGCTATAGTCCCCATCTTCTCTATGGTCTTCGGGTCAGTATATTTATTTGGCAAGTATTTACTGAGCATCTAAGATGTGCCAAGTGTGGTGTAAATTCCACAATCCATTTCTTACCCCACAAGTATCTCCTGTCTATTTTGCCCATGTCTACCTTGAGCCTGGTCCCCTTCTGTCCATCTCAGCAAGTGCTACCAGTACCACTCCGGGATCCAAGCTGGAAGCTGGGCATCATTCTCCTTCCCCCTCAGGCTCACTCTTCATCACCTAGTCAATCTCTAGACTAACTCAGAATCTGGCCTGAGTTGTCTCTTCTCCGTGCTTTTGGAGCTACGTCTCAGTCAGTCTTGCAGCATCTGCTTCCTATTCTGAAAGTAGAAACTTCTGATGCCTTCCCGTGGGCTTGGCAAGCAAGCCATGCTGACTTGCCCCGGTGCCAAAAGCCTGGGGCCTGGGGGGCAGCAGCAGAGAGTTCAGCTGCTGGGAGCATGGTCAGCGCTGCTAAAACTGCAGGGCACGCGGGGCCTCTGGATGGGGCAGGAGTAGCCCCAGGGGTCACCCCGGACCAGCTCTGGCTATGATTTCGGCAGGCATCCTGCCTAGGGCTCAGCTTCTCTCACGCCTGACCATTATCTCAACACTGTTCCATGGCCTTTATGGGGTCCTCTGAATTGCCCAACAGCCTTCCAACAAATCCTTTTCCTTGTTAGATCAGCCAAAGTCAATTTCTGTTGCATGCAAACAAGGCTCTTGCCCAGTATTAGGCTTTGGGGTATCATTTCCCAGTGAGGAGAAGGTAGGGGACGGAATCACAACTGACACTGGGATGTGGTCTCAACAGCAAGGACTGGACAGACAAGCCACAGGCCGGGACTATGCAGTGGCAGGTGCAGCCAGAGAGGGAAACGTGAAATCTGGACTAGGGCTCACGGCCAAGCCAGAGGGCGGATCTGACATGAGTGTCCAGTAGTGCTATGAAACGGGATGGGACTGTGACCAGAGCAGTGGGTGGGTGGGCAGAAGCACAGGATAAAGGAGCTAAGAACAGAGGCGGGGCAGCTCCAAGCGTCCTGTGGATGCTCCTGGGTCAAAGTCATGGGATCAGAAATTAGCGGAGCTCCTATCACATCCTTGGTTCCCTGTGACCTCACCCCCATCCTCCATGTCTGCGTTCGCCATGAGTCCAAGCCTCCGAATATTCCACACACAGCCTCACTCTCTCTGGCCACGCCTGCTTGTGGAGTCACTTCAACGACATCAGTTCTTCCCGCTGGACTTGGCCAGGTTGTTGGAGGGAAGAAACGGCATCTGTATTGACTCACCACCACATCCCCAGGGCGGGCCACACAGTAGACACTCAATAACCGTTTGTGGAAGTCACGTCTGAGAGGAAAAATTGATTGTTAATCACAATTCATGCCATCTTCATAGTCCATCCTCATAAATCAGCAAAGTGGTGCCTATTACCCCTTCTTACAGTTGAGAAATCTCACACAAATAAGGTCATGTCGTTGGCCCAAGGTTGTGTGACCTTGACCCAGGTCTGTCCTCACCCGGGTTCTGCAGGCTCCCGCCAGCCCATGCATTCAGATAAAACATGAGGCAAGGGACCCAGGAGTTATATGAGTTACCACCACTTTCCACCCATTGCCTTTTAGGAAGTCGCTCTCCCTGTCTTGCTCTAAACCACAGCCAGAGAAGTGAGTCCGAAGCAGGTGTGAGACTGGCAGCGTCTACTGCCCACGGACCTTTTCTCTTTAGCCAGCATGTTGTTTTGGTTGAATGTGAATGCCCAGCGAGCAAGAGCTCTATGGTTTTCAAGCTGCTCACCCCATGCAACCCTCCATTTTTAATTCTTGAGATTGAGTTCAAGGCTTCATGTCACCTGCTTGGGTTTGTAAGCTTGTGAGCCTTGAACCCCTAAGCTAGCTGCCTCTGCACCCTCATTGTTCACTTCTCACAGACAGTCCTGTCCCTTTCCCCCACCCCATTTCTTGATGAGCCCAGGGTCTGCCGGCTCCCAGGCCCCGGACCCAACAAAGACAACGTTCTAGTTCAGCCATCTCTGGCTATGTCAGTCTAACTGAGGGTTATTTTGAGGATTTCTGGGATAAGCACTCAAAGATGTGTTGAAACCCTCAGGAAAAAGAAAAGACGCCTACAAAAATACCTCGTATTATTGAGAGGAATTTAAACCATGTGGTTTTGCTTTTCTTTTACTGATTCTTTTACAAGTAAACCATTAAAGCGCACTCCTCCAAGAGCTGTTTGATGTCCCCAGAGCTCCCAAACATTTTACAAGCTGTTTTCCTTAGAACCAAAGGATATGTTCAACTTATTTAAAAGACATGGAAGGCACCCAAATCTGAAAGATTCTTTCACAACCTTTGAATTGGGCGCAATAAATTGCCTGCCTCTAACTCTCCTTGATGGGTGAAATTTGTAACTGTCCTTGTGAAACCAGCCTGATGTGGTTCCTGGGAGCATTGGAAAGAATGCCCACGCAGGATCCAGGAGCTTAGGAAAATTGGGGAGTTGGTAAATGTGACGTTTCTGATGCTGGGTCTCACTCCCCAGGTGGGAGCCGCTGTGGAGTCCACAGCCAATAATTGAAGGCCAACATCAATAGCTGCTTATCTTAAGGATTCCCCCTCATATTTCTCTCACAAGTTTGTTTTTACAAATAAATGTCATTTCTTTTTCCATTCAAATTATCAGAGAACAATCATTTCACCTCACAGAGCAGATTTAAGTTCAGCAGAAAGTAAAGACACGTCACGATTTCAGCAGCCGGCCCCATCTGGTCCAGACTCAATGCGTAACTTCAACTTGGTTCATGCAAAAGAGCTCATCATTCTCCCATCTCCATTTTATGGGGCTCTTAACAGACATGCTTCCCTCCCATGGTATTATTTTTTTTTATCCTGAAAAATACATTTGCAGTAATAGCTCAAACCTGTTTGTACAGTTGATTTCATCTTTGCCAATTCCCCATGAATTTTTTTATATAAGTCTTACTTCTTTTTTTCCCAAAAAAATTATTTATTTATTTATTTGTCAGAGAGACAGAGACAGAGACAGAGAGCACAAGCAGGGGGAATGGCAGGCAGAGGGAGAAGTTCCTCACTAAGCAAGGAACCAGCTGTGGGACTCGATCTCAGGACCCTGGGATCACAACCTGAGCCAAACGCAGATGCTTAACCGACTGAGCCACCCAGGCGTCCTCTTACTTGTTTTTCTTATGATAGCCCTGGAACAACCTTCTCATCACTCCATCATTCAATGAAGATAAGTGATGCCTCCCATAAGAAGTTAGTAAGAACAAAGCAGAGACTCAGTTTCCTTGATTAAAAAAGAAACTGCATCTTCTATCGTAGGGTTTTCAAGCACAAAACCCTGGAGCACCAGAGCACAGTGAATCCCCCCATGAGCATTTGTGATTGAATCAGTGAACGAATGAGTGAACCTCTAGTACTACAGCAGCTGGGGCAGGGGGTGGGGTGGGGGAAACTGAGAGAGGGGGGCATCCAGCCAGCCTACTGTAAGGTCAGCCAATGGAAGAAGCAGCCTCCCCGAGGAGCTGATGAGAAGCCCACAAGGTTGAGGAGAGAATTCAGGTAAGGCTGAACAGGCCCACTAAACTTCCAGAAAAAATGAATTAGTCAAATTGAGAGACTTCTAGAAATGCCTAATTGTGTGCAGTACAAAAGAAACTTGGGCACCTGGTTCTTTTCACAGTGAAAGAGCTGTTTAGAGAAAAGCCAGTACTTTGTGGTAATTACTGGTTATCCAGTACTTTCCGAAAGGCCTCCACAACCCCAGTGCCCTGTGATCCAGCACGGAACGTAGCTTGGGGGCGCCCAGGGTGGGGTGACAGAGAACGCTGCCTTCCTCCACGTCCAGAGAGCAGGAGCAGGGTGACCGTGGGCTCCAAGGCCCCGGGACCCCTGGGCCCAGTGACGAACAATCGAGTAGGATAGAACTGTGCCCCCAAACAAAAGTTCCACCAGCACGAACTTCAGCTTAATTCCTCCAGTTCTTTCTGGTCTAATGTCTCTTGACAAAAAGAAGGAGCATTACAGGAGGTGAGGAATTCTGCTTTCTGTCCTTCATCCAGCAAAATCACCCCCTTAACCTTTGGCAAAGGTCCTGTACTTTCCTTAAGATTCTTATGCAAAACCTCATCAACAGCAACAAAAATGGAAAGGATGTTTTGACATCCTTAACGTGGATTATAGCCTCAGATTACAGAAGGTTCAATATGCCCCCCATTCTGGAGGGTCACCCACCTCACAGCCTCTCCTGGGAGGGGGTCTCAGAAGTCTGCTCGGAAGGCAGAGAGCTGGTCCTTGGTTCTGCAGGACATGACTCTGGAAGAGGAAACAACTCCCAGGGACCTGGAAGGATCTGGATTCCTGCATTGCGCCATCACCATGCCTCTCAACCAACTGCCATTCTCCCATCCCTCTTAGCATCTGGCCTCACAGCCACCCAGTTTTCTTGTGTAGGATCCTGCTTCGACCTTCCTACTTGACACACATACGCATGCACACACACATGCACGCATGCACGCACACGCATGACCTGTCCTTTGTGTATGATAACGGTGACCCTTGTTGCTCAGGGAAGCCCCTCACTCTTGCATCCTGGCCTCAGATGCAAACCTTAGCCACACCGTCTCCCTTTCAGAAGTTCCCCCACCAAGAACTGGGTCCATCTGACCTACAAACGCAGGTGTAGAGCCAGAGAAGCTTGTGTTCCAAACGTGTCTGCACTGCGTGTCATCTGGGAGACCTCAAACAATTCCTTGGTCCTCTGGCCCACAAATACAATTTACTTAACTCAAAGGGCTGTTGACAAGTATTAAGTGAGACCTGACCTTTGGCACGTATTGAGCAGAGCTGCCCACTCTCACTGTCATGGGTTCATTGTGACCACCATGCACCTTCCATCCCAATAGAAGGCATTTTAAACACCAGGACTGGCGCTGCTCTGGCTTCTCACAAACAAGGTAACTCCTTATAACGTGGAACCTTCCAGATCTTCCAAAGTGTTTCCTCTGTCAAAGTCGTGTCCTACAGAGCCAAGGACCAGCGCTCTGCCTTCCGAGCAGACTTCCTTCCTCACGTGAGCCACGCCAAGCCTTCTCAGCCCTGTCTGGCCAGAAACCTTGACCAGCGTGGTCAGTTCGGCCACGACCGACCCGCCACCCTCAGCCCAGCATTGCCAGTTGGAACTCTTACATTTGGGGATCAGAGAGGTTCCTTTCCAAAGTAGCTAAAGAAGAGAGTCCTGTTGGTGGTGTCCAGGACAAAGCACAATATTTGAATCCTGCTAATATGATTCAACTCTGTCAAAGTATTCCCTGAGAAATGAGGGAAAGGGGGTCAGCATTTCTGTTAGTTTTCACCATATCCCTCATGACCCCTCTGCAGCCCTATTTGCTAGCATCACGGTAACGAAATACCACAGACTGCGGGCTTAAGCCACAGAAGTTTCTTGTCTTATAGTTCAAGAAGCTAAGCATCTAGAATCAAGACGTGGGCAGGGTAGGTTTCTTCCAAGGGCTGTGAAGAGAAGGTCTGTTCCAGTCCTCTCTCCTTCACTTGTAGAGGGTGGTCTCTTCCTGTGTCTTCACATGGTCTTGAGCTTACCTACTTACTTACTTATAAGTTTCCTCTTCTTCTTTTTTTTTTTTTTTTCATTTTTTACTTTATTTCCTCTTCTTATAAAGACTTCAGTCCTTTCGGATTAGGACCTATCCTCATGACTTCATTTTAATGGATTACTTCTGTAAAAATTCTATTTCCACATAAGGTCACATTCTGAGATGGGTTAGGCCTCTAACACATGTTTTCGGGGGACACAGTCCTACTTAAAATATCATCCTTCACACTGGTAAGCCCTATACTGTTCCTGATCCTCACTTCATCATCCCACACAATATCCCCGATCCTTATTTCCTCCCCAGCTGCCACCTCTCTTATCTTTCTTCAAAATATCTCATCAAAATTCTTAATTTTCAAAATTAACCTTTCATGGACTGAAGTAACTCCCTACCAGACCAACCGGGGGCAAAGCAGGCCTGGGGGTTCTGGTCACCCATCCAGGTGCTCACACTCCATGTGACTAGGAGGGAGGGGTGGGACAAGGCCATAGGGAGCACTGTCAGTCAAAGCCACAGACACAGAGAGCAGGAGGAAGGAAATTGGAAGGAGCCAAGGGCACCAAGCTTGGCAGATGTGGGGCGTGTCCAGGGAGGGCCCTGCTGGGTCAGAAGGCATGTGGGTGGTAGCCAGGAAGCCCAGGACGGGAGAGAGACGACACGGCAGCGTGCTGGGAGATATCACGGTATATGACCCATGTGTACTACAGTCCTCTGAACATCTTTCTGTCATGTGAAGACCAGGCCCCAGAGCTACTGCCTCTTTGTCTTCTGCAAAATCCCAAGAGTCATCGGTGCCTATGGACAGGCCACTTCTGTGAAAAGGCTGAGCTCACAGGGCCCTGCCCCAGCCAGGGGGTTACTTTCCTCTCAGTGATGGCGCAGACCAGATGCTGCAGCACTCCGAACGCCCCTTCTCCCCTGCAACCCCGTTCCCCCACTCAGCAAGAACACAGAAGCCCCTGGAAGGAAACGCTGATAACTTCCTTATCTATACCAGCGGGCTTTCCAGCCTCTGTGTCCATCTGTGGATCCCCACCTCCGCTTCCACAGGCCTCTTCTGTGAAATTAGCAGTTTCAAGCCCCTTCCCCTACATCTTCTCAGAAACAATACCTTGATAATTTTCCTTTCTCCTAGCTCAAACTTCTTCCTCTCAACGGAATCCTTCTAGTTCATTGGCTTAGAGACACTTTCACATCTAGCCCTAAACAAATTGCAACCAGAACCCCTCCTTCAAGCCCCCGCAAGCCCTCCTTTACCTCTCTCGGTTTTCATCTCCCCACAGTCAAACGTCTCACAGGGCATCTATCCTTTCGGTGTCTTGGTTTCTGTCTCCTCTTTCCCTGCTCACTGCGAGACCCATTCCAGTTTGGCTGTGGTCTCATTCACGCTTCCCTTCCTTCCCTCATCCACACCTGCTGTGCCCCAGAGCTTCTAAAATGCACGGATTTAAAAAGACAAAATCCTCCAGCCTCCTGGAACTTACATCCTAGTGACAACGGAGAGGTACCACAGCGAGAACATGGCATAGCAGGTGTAGCAGGAAGGAGAAAGTGTGGGGCAGAGTCAGGCGGGCCCCGAGCGCAGATGGCGGCGCGTGGCTTGTGATGGTCAGCAGTGGTCAGGGAGGGTGCCTTGGAAAGGATGACATCAAAACCACAGTCGCTTTCAAAGACTGCCAAGTAGCCTTGACTTCTGCCTGTCTGCCTCTCTGTCCTCTGTCTTCTTCCTGCTGTCCAGCCTCGGCCTCCTCTGCCCCCAGCCCTGCTCAAGGGCAGCTCCTTGTGCTTTCCCTTTTCACTCCACAGTCTTATCATGAGGGATGCCATCCAGCCACATGGCATCATGTGTCACCCACAGTCATAGGACACACAGGTGTGTACCTCCAGCCCGGCCCCTGCCCTCAGCTCTGGATTTGGAGATGCCACCACGGCCCTGATGTTTCCCCGAGGAGCTCCCAAGCCAGCATTTCCAAGATGGAAGGCAACATCCCCCTCCCCGTCAGCTTTGTACACCTTCCAGCACTTTCTCTCAGGGAATGACTGCCTGGCCCACCCGCTTCTGCAGGCCACGGCCCTCAACGCGCCACCTGCTTTCCTCGAGGCCTCTCCAGGCACAGCTGTCACCAGCACCTGTCACCCGCCTGCAGCGCCAGAAGGAAACCTCGTGCCACAATGTGGCATCCAGCTTCTCACACTTCTATTGATTTAGTCACTTCATCCACTCATTCTTTTTGTAAATATTTACTGAATGTTTCTGAGTACAGAGTCCTTTTAAAAGAAATGAAATGTGATTTCGTCTGTTTGATTCGAAATGATTTTAAACACTTACTTTAAACACAAGTCATATCTAGATAACATTGTACAGTCTCCAAAGGCCTTTCTCATTTCTCCTCACAACATGGAGTAGCAAACCAATGGCTGGTAGCGCCATTTTTCATGAGCAGGCTGCATGATCCCCACTCAGATGCCGAGCATTCCCATCAGAGCTGGCCGGGAACGTGGAGGGCAGGTCTCTGCGTTCCCTGTGCTGTCAGTTCCAAACGTGCTCCCTCCACCCGCTCGCCACATTCCAAGTTAATCAGTCCTTCCTCAGGACCCAGGCTGGTGGTTCTCAAACTTAGCCGGCTTCAGAATCAACACAGAGTGTTGGGCTCACCTGCAGGATTTCTGACTCTGAATCTTCATTTCTAACAAGTTCCCTGTGATCCTGATGCTGCTGGTCTGGGGACACCTGGACAAGCACTGACGTGGGCTAATGCTTTCACCGAAGTCCTTGTCCCCAACTGTTCTCACTTCCTTTGAGGAGAACCTTGACCCTACCTATGTTTTCTCCCTTGATTCACCTTTGAGCAGAGACAGGCATCTTTCTTCCCTACAAGGACCATCATGCGTGTGGTGCATGTTGACAAGACGATACACAGTGTGCCCACACAAAGGCTCCTTGGCTCTCAGGGTTTTACCAACCGACAGGGACTTAGTGCAATAAGGGCTTGTCCGATCCCACTGTCGTAACCTCACTACCTCTTGGACTCAGTCAAAACGTGGCTGGGAAAAGCAACGCTTATGGAGAATTTAGAGACTCGTGTTTATCCATTTCTCCAAATATTCCAAAAGATTCCTAGATTGAGCCAAACCAGCTGAGAGCCCCCACCTGGTTCCATCCTCATTGTATGTCCTCCTCCGCAAAAGATCCTGAAAGGCACTGGGTTAGCACTGGGCGGGCCATAAGGGCACATCGTGGGGCCTCCCAGGAAGCAGTTTCCAAGAGCTGCTCTGCATGGGCCGATGGTTCCGGCCTAGCATGGAACATTGCGTCCTCATCCCTGGCACCACACAGAAAGTCTCCTGATTTGTACTTAGTATCGCTGTACTTTCCTTAAGCAGATGGCTTCGCTTTGCCTCATGGACACCGCAGCTGCTGTAACCAGCTGTGGTTGTCTCCTCTCTTTGGCCACTGGGAACTCGGCACCAGCTCTGTACTCATCCCCAGAGGTCTGCGGACCATGAAGGCTCTAACTCCTCCTGACCCTCCCATCTTTATTTTCCCATTTCCTCAGCATGCTTACATGTAATGCGCATTATTTTGTTATGCTATATAGTCAATCCTTTGAGAAGCATGACAGATCTAGGAAGGTAGGTGGGAATGAGGACAGACAGCTGAATAGGCAGAGAGGGGAACTCGCTGTTGGTCAATGACAGGTACTCCCCCAACCATGAGAAATGAGGCTCAGTACAGCGACCATATTAATAAACAGTCCACTGTCCGATTTGACCTCAGACTTTCCAGATATCATGCTTGGAGTGGCCTTCAAATGTTAAGGACACTGGATGCACCATTTTTTCCTCCCTAAATTCATTTAGTAAATAAATTAATTCATAAATGAACCCAGAACTGGCTATGAGCTTTGTATATTTATATTTCCTGGTAGTATTGTAATTGGTACAATCATCTAACCAAGCAATTTGCCAATATACGTGAAAGTGGAAACAAATATTTGTACCACTCTTAATATCTAACTCAAATATGAAAAAATTAATTACACATATGCTATTCATCACAGCCATATTTCTCATTACTCACTACAAAGGCTAAGTAAACAATGACAGAATTCTATGGAATATTATGAAGTAATTAAAAGTGGTGGTCAATGAAACTATAGAGCAACACAGAAAACACAATCTAATATTAAATAAAATCAAGGACATAAAAATAATTCTTTGACATAAGAACAATTACAAGACAAATTTCTAGAATAACCAATGATGATGTTTATAAACGGCACTGAGATTTGGAGTGATTATGTCAATCCTGCCTCTATATTCCAAAACATTGTATGATGTGGTCATATTATTTCATATAGAAAGGCACATAAAATAAGGTGCCTTGGTGACCTGATCCATTAAGCATCTGACTCTTGATGTGGGATCAGGTCATGATATCAGGGTCTTGAGATTAAGCCCCATGTTGGGCTCCACACTAGGTATGGAACCTGCCTAGGATTCTCTCACTTTCTCTCTCTCTACAACTGCCACCTCCTTCTAAAAAAATTAAAAATGTGGGGTGCCTGGGTGGCTCAGTGGGTTAAAGCCTCTGCCTTCGGCTCAAGTCATGATCTCAGGGTCCTGGGATCGAGCCCTGCATCGGGCTTTCTGCTCAGCCGGGAGCCTGCTTCCCCCTCTCTCTCTGCCTGCCTTTCTGCCTACTTGTGATCTCTCTCTCTGTGTCAAAAAAAAAAAAAATTAAATTAAAATTAAAATTTAAAAAATTAAAAATGTATATTAAATAGATTTTTTAATGTTACCATTGAGAACACAACCTTGAATGATGGGGGACAAACAGGCAGCCCACAGGCCCACGGTCAAGGCATGTGCAAGGAGCCAGAGACCAAGAGAAGTAACTAGAAGAACAAAAGTACCCAGGCAGCTGCTACTGGGGCCATAGGCAGGTCAGGGACCTGGATGCCCAGTGGGCCGGAATCTCCAAGTATCTGTGGGCCAACTTTGAGACACCTGCTATTGGCTGAGAGCTCTTATCATCACAGACCATAACCTTGTAGAACACTTGCCCTGCCCTCAATGTTACCGCGGGCTGGACATCTGCTGGCTGGACATGTCCATCAAACACAGAAACCGGCCTGCAAATGCCATCAAATCACATTATTTGGAAGGGGGAGCTACCTGTCTCAATCCGGGTGACTTTGATTTCTAGAATCTTGGGAAGAGAAATACAACTGAATAAGAAACAGTATGAAGGTCACAGAGACTTGGGGGAGCTGTCCCAGCCTCCGGAATCACATTCGGGGAGACCGGCTATGGGGCTGGTGGGGAACAGAGGTTCTGCTTTCCCTTTAACTCCCTTTTTGAAAGGGATACTTTTGAGACTAAATGGTCCTGAGAAGAATACACACTACATGGAACACAGATGATTTTAGGTTCTCAGCGATGTTCATGGACTCCCGTCTTTGAATGTTTTCTCCTACTTTTCACCAGCGGGGAGGACTCTGCTATGTTTTATTTTAAAGGGAAGCTCTTTGCCATGTGGAGGAAGTTGTGAATGGGCTCTCCTGGACAATCTTGAGTGGGCTGGATGCTACAGAGTCCCCCAGGCTCAGCAAAATGAGGCAATGGAAGGCCAGTCCGAGAGCCAAGATTCCTAATCAGGACCCCCTGTCTGAGGAGCATCAGGAGCTTGAGAGCTCTGGGAAGCCCACGCCAAAGACGAGCTCTTAGCCATGGCTGCCTTTTCTGAGGGAAACCTCTTCCTCTGAAATGAGGGAAGCATTGGAAGCTCATTCAGGGGACATTCATGTGTCTGATGCTGCTGGACCTTGAGAAGGAAGAGGGAGACAATATATTCACCATGACTTTCTTAGCCAGTCCAGGCTCCAGGAGCCCATTTCACTCAGTGTTAACTCAAGGCCTTTGCAAACAGAGATTTATGCTCCAAGTTACAGCTTCTGGAAGCAACGTATCGAAGCATATGCTAGTTCCTACTCATCCCTCCTGGGCTCCTCAAAGCCTTGTCTCCAAGAGTTAGGTATCTGTTTACCTATATTGCCTCTAAGATGGTCAATACTTAAGCCAGGTCAAAGGGTGGACTATGAGTCCTGGCTTAAAGCCCTGCAAGAGTCATCCTTTCACCCTGCCTGCATGCCCCAGGGTTCCTACCTCTCAAGCAACCCAGTAACTCCTAACAAAATCTCTGGGCAGGGGGAACACTATTTGTGTTTTAACTCTGAGTTTTCTGGAGGGCAGTAAGTGACTTTCCCCACTGTCCCCAGTGAAGTCCCTCGAGCCCTCTTGTTTTTTTCTAGGCTTGATCTTTCCAGTCTCTTAATCATTTCTGGGACCATTCCCAGTACTTTCTCTGCCTTCCCTAAATCTCTCCTAAAAACTTTCCTTTTGTACTAAATAAAAGCAATCTGAAACATTCCTTGGACCCAGAAGTCTCTAGCTCTGCATGGCCTGCAATTTTTCAAGAATGAAAAAAAAAATAATAATAATAAGACCAAAAACCTTCTTGGAGGAACGAGTCAGAGGCATTAAAGTAACTCCCCATGCAGTGGATTGTCTCCATGGGCTTGATACCTTGGCCCTGCTCGAGATATTTCACATGCTGGGAAAAGGTCTGAAATGTTACTGCCTTGGGACCCTGCCACAGTTTACAGAAAGCACCTTCGCCTTCAAAAGCTTCTGTGTTAATCAAAGATGATTAAAACCAGGTCTCTGCCCAGGGCGTTCTTTCACAGTTCCGAACGCATAAGGAAAAGCAGAGATGATTATCTGGTGGGCTCAGCAGAGATTTGCTCCTTTCTATAAAAATATACATGCTGACAAAACAACAGTCATAGATTTACGATTTGTCTGATTTGGTCACCTTTCAGCACAGGAAAACCTGCCTTGCATACTCCATTAGAAGGGCTGCTGTGGGAATTGTCGGAGAAGACGAGGCCCAGCCTGGGACCCAGATCAGAGATCAAGCTCAGATGTCACCTTGAACATCACCTTTAAGATCCTGTTTGAATGTTCTAGCCCCCCGGGAAGAACTGGCCCCCTCCTCTGTGCTCCTGCAACCCTTTGGTTAGTTCTGTTCTGACACATCAAGGGGTCCGTTGTGAAATATGCATCTGTCCACCCACCCAAAAGACCAAGAGTTCCCTGTGACTTCAATGGGGGTCCATTATGCCTTTCCTGAATCACCAAGAGACCCAAGAGAGCTTCTCTTTCTCTCAAGGAGATGTAAAATGGGAAGAATGCATACCTTTATTTCCATCTAGACATAGCAAGGCTCAACCAGGCTGCTGACAAGGCAATTAATTGTAAGATAGATTCAAAGACACCTTTCTTCATAGGTGGAGTTCAACCAAAGAAGTCCCAATTCATGGAGATGGGAGATGCCAGAAGCTGGAGAGGTGAGGAGATGCTCATGCCTGACACCTTCAACCATCCAGGAGAACCCAACCCCCCTTCCCAGAGAGGTCTTAGGAAAAGATGCTTTCAAACTCATCAGAAGTGTGAACATTAAAACAAGGAGATGCTATTTTAAATCTATAAAAACCACAGTTTTTTTAAAGTAATAAACAATTTTGATAAGGTCAAGTTCTGATGGTTACTCTCATACACAACTTTGCATGTTTATATTGGTGGGGGGGGTATATTGGTACACATTTTCCAAAAATCAGGTTATATTCAAGGATGATAGTCAGAGATATAAACAAAAATATATGCTTTAATATCATCACTCAAGATATATTTTTTAAATAAGAAATTGAAAATAAGCTCAACTATGCCATGAATGTGGTGATGCATTTGTGCATGTTAAGCTACGAGTGAGTATAGGAGTAACTATACTCACTATACTCACTAGGAGTAACAAGTAACAAAGGAATAACGACGCTAGGAGTAACGAGTAAATATTGGAATTTCGGTGACTAAACACCATGAAGCTTTGCTTCTCACTGAAAGTTTGGTGTAGTTTGGGCATCTCCAGGCAGCTTTCCCCCCAAACACTGACTCTCAGATCCAGGCTCTTGCCATCTGCCACTGCCATCCGCCATCACTATGCCCGGCGTAGAAGTGGTGTCATCACTTTTTTGTCATCACCCACATCCTCTTTGTTCAGAACTCACCTTGTTGGTCCAATCACACTGCAGAGGAGATCTGGAAACACACACTGCCCAAGCACACAGGGGTTGGAAATGGCACGAAGAACCCACACGCAACTGCCACAAATCACAAAGTAAAACAGGGCACCTTCGGAAGAGGGAGCATCATGCAGCCATTAAAAGCATGTTCTCAAAGAATGCGTAATGAGAGGTGAACATTCTCACACCATGATGGAAAGGTAAAGGAAAGTCATGACGTAAATATAGACAGTGCATTATCCCAATAGCACGTGTACACGGACACAGACATGCATGTCCACACTTACCACCGCCATGGTAATGCAGTTATTTCTGTTGACATAATCGTTTTCTTCATTCTTCAACTTTTCCCTCATTTCTTTTTAAGAAACACACATCATTCTGAAAAATAAAATAAAAAATAAGTAAACGTTATTGATTCAAGTGTAATTAATACTTATGCTACGTATAACACATGTAACAAGTAATAATGGTAAAGTGACTTTAGGTGGATATACCTGTAAATATAGTTTTGCCAATTCTTAGATGAGGATTGGGGGACTTTTCAAACTATTCCTCCAGCTCCCTGAGAACCACTGCTGAATTGAGTTGTTACTGATGGGAACATGTATGTTAAGGAAGCAGAAATTTTTCAGAATGAACTGATAATATGATATCCTGGCAAAAGAACCAGGTTTGGAGCTGGAAAATATGGGCCATTTTTCACACTTTCACACATATTCTGGCTCCTAGGAGAGAAAAAGACTTCACCTCACAAAGCCCAAGTGTTTTCTCCAGGGTTGTTCTGTATATACAAAACATCGTTTCCAAAATGTGTTCTTAAGGTATGCAGTGATGAAAGCAATCCATAATTCAGGCACAAGCTGGATTAAGTCAGGATAACTGACATCTTTACTGCAAGGCTCACGGAGCTCTAAATACACTGATGTGCTTCCTAGGTCTCCAAGTGGCTGATGATAATTATTTGGTGAAGGAGCATTTTTTCCCAGGAAACTAGACCTCTGATAAACACTGTGGGAAAATGTTCATTTACCAAGATACTGAGGTTAAAAGTATAAAACTATAATCTATTAGCTCTTGTAAGGATTTGTTATTTTCCATTGTTAATGTTCCCTTGTTTCCATTTGCAGAACAAAAGGTCATACAGCAGGGTCTCAGTTCCAGCCTGTGCTGTGTTTGTTCCATGACACAGCCTTGGCACATCTGAAGGACTACAGAGGAGGACTGAGGAGCATCTTGGTTCCTCATCTTAAGATAAAGAACGTGGAAACAGGCTTGGAATGATTCAGGGACTTGGCGAGAAGGCCACGTCCTGGCTGAATGCACAAGGTGTGAGCAAGACTGATTCCAGCCGATCAACATGATGGGACATACCAGAGGCCCCAGGAGAGATGTGCACACTCAAGAGAGACAGGAAAAGGCAGACACCACACGGTAGTCTAGAAAATGCACGGGTATCCCAGAACCGTGGGGAAAGGGATGACGGGGACTGGGGACTGGAGCTCCTGCAAAGTGGGAGGGGCAGAACTTGTACCTCACCCCTGCTGGTGCGTCCCTAGAAACACAAGTGAAAGTCAGAGTTCTCGACAGTAAGTGTATGTATAAGTTCAAGTGGAAGTGTCTAATACAGCACCTGGGACACACCATCTACAAAATCAAACAAGGATCAGGCAGGCGATTTAGAAATCTAACGAGAGAAGCAGGTAGATGTAACAATAAGGGGTGGGGGATGGTGGCAATTTGGAAAGCACTTGCCCCGTTCATGAAGAGAACATCAGTCACCTTCGGCAAATTATTGCCATGCAAGAATCTGGACACATCAATGTCAGTCTTCAAGCTGTTCTAGAAAAGCCATAAATCCAGGTTTTTAAAATAAGATGCACCAGTGGCCAGCTGTACCCTCAATTTTACTACTTGCTAACAGGAGTTTCCGCTTGCTCAGACAGCTCTCAGAGTCGTCTTTTACTCCTCTGTTTCACCCTCCACGTAATCCATCAGCATGGCCTCTCATTTCTATTTCGAAAATACATCCAGCCCCTGACCACTCGTCATCACTCCTCCCCAGTCCAGACACCACCACCCTTTCCTGGACGTCTGCGGTAGCCTCCTAACTGGTATCCACCCAGCAGCCAGAGTAAACTTGTTAAAACAAAAGCCCACAGGGCACTCCTCATTCAGTGATTCCTCATTAGATGCAGACAAAAGTTGAAATCCTTACCATTTCTTGTAAGGTCTACATGGCCACCCAGCTCTTGCCACTGGGTCCCCAAACCCCAAGTCATCACCTACTCCCTCTGTCCCACCACTCTGCTCATTGCTCACTTGGCCCCACTCACAATGGTCTCCTTGCTGACATCCCAAGAAGGCTCCCAGCTCAAGAGTTGGCGCCGGCTGTTTCTCCTGTGTACTCTTCCCCCAGCTATCCACCAGACTTTCTCTCTCACCTCCTTCTGTTCTTTGCTCAAATACCACCTTCTCAGTGAACACCTCCCCAGCTCCCCGGTTCTCCTTATCACTTCTCCCTGATTGCTTTTCTCTCTAGCACTCACTACCACCTGACACACGTTACATTTTCCCCATTTATGTCTTTATACAGTGTCTTCCAAAATTAGAACGCAAGTCTTCATGAGGAAAGGAGTCTGGTCTGTGGTGTTCTTTGCTGCATTTCTAGTCCTTGGAAGCTTTAAAAAAAATGTGGAAGGAAGGTAGAGAAGAGAGAAGAGTGGGCAAATATTCAACAATGGTATGCTGAGTCACTGAATGAGGGCCCATAAAATGGTCCAGAGGATAAAACTCTGGTCATGGAAAAAGCACAGTGTGAGATTAAGCTCAGAGGGTAAGGACCAGGCAGAGGGCAAATGGCATTTTTCATGGTGTGAAACTGCCTTGTTCTCATCCCTCCAATGTGAACATCTCCCATCAAAGCTCTGTGAGCAGCCAGCTAGCACCAAAAGGCCAGTGATCTCCTGGGTTTGGAGGAAAGTGCTCTGGGCAGGGGGACAGTAGACCCTGGGCCAGTCATGGCCACACCGGGCCTGAGATTTTCCTACTGTGAAATAGGAAGGCGGTTCTCTCTCAAGTTTCTTAGAACTCTGCTACCATAGACATTAAGATTCTAAAATTCTCCAGGAACTTAGTTTTATATCTATGAGTGAGATATTTCTATTTGAAAGAAAGACTCCATGTAGATAAAGCAGATTCATTGCACTTAAGAAATAATTTGGTAGTAAAGCAGATTCATTGCACTTAAGAAACAATTTGATAGTAGTCTCTTGTGTGTTGGCATCCAACAGGAAAACGATCACCATGTCAGACCAACAGGACAGATTCATGGATCCCCTGTCAAAGCTGGGATACATTTCCATGTGATTTCTTTTTTTTTTTTTTTCTATGTGATTTCTTAATCAGGGATCGCTGACAACAAATTCTCCATGGGTCGGGGGGGGGGGGGGCGCACCTGGGTGGCTCAGTGGGTTAAAGCCTCTGCCTTCGGCTTAGGTCAAGATCCCAGGATCCTGGGATCGAGCCCCGCATCAGGCTCTCTGCTCAGTGGGGAGCCTGCTTCCCCCTCTTCCTCTGCCTGCCCCTCTGCCTACTGGTGATCTCTCTTTCTCTGTCAAATAAATAAAATCTTTAAAAAAAAAATCCTCCAGGGAGACATTGAGGCATAGAAAGATTCAGCAAGTGTTCAGTCGAATGGGGTATGCACACAGCTAATTCAGCCTCCCGCATATAACCTAACTTGAGCAAACTCTTGGATTTGTGAGGCACAGCCTTCCAAGAGGTGGTGCTGTTTCAGAAAAAATAAAATAAGAAATTGTCACAACTCAAAAATTTAAAAAATAATAATAAAGAATAAATAAATAAACAAACAAATAAACTGCCACAACTCTTTGTTTTTCTTCATCAACTATAGTCTAAACATAAGGGGCCTTTGGAAGACAGCAGGAATGACAGACTAGTACCAGGTGGAGACAATTAACTCAATGTCCTTTCAGCCCATGTGGCTCCAGGCCCGGGCACTTCATCTCCATCCACCAAACCATTATGATGGATAAGGAAGGCCTGTCCTCAAAAGACAGACACTTGAGATTCTTTGAGATTCTAGGTCATGCCCTTGTGTCACCTTTTAAGAAGGACCAGCTTGAGGGCAAAGGGTCTTCTTTGAAATTATGTTCCCTACCCAAAGGGGACTCTCCAGGATCCCTCTGGGCTGTGACCAGAGGGTTCATTTAATAGGGAACAGAATTAGATGACCATGGTGGGAGGTTTGAGTGCTGTCATTACTCTAACTTACAGGGAGTAACATCAGGCCCAGAGAAGACAACTAGCTGTATTCAGATGGTCTACAGTTAACATGGCTCACCCCCTCTGTTGGCCTCCACAGCTTAGCTTTCTGGTGTTCCTTCCGAGAGGCATAGCATGTGGACCTCCTCCAGAAACCTGATTGAGAAGCCATAACTTATGTGTCCCAAGATGAAACTGCCCCAGGATCCCAGAAGATTCACAGAAGAGCAATAGAACTCTGCACTTATTAGCCGAGGATGATTTAAGATAAGAAGGCATTCTAAGTTCAGTGGAGATGCACAATAGAAGAGTCAAGGAAGAGGGACTACAGTGCAGGAAAGAGAAAGAAAATTTTACCTAATTTAATCAACAAACTAAAGAGAAACAATCGCTACAGAGTACAAAATAGTAAACAAAATGGAAGAAATTAATTGCTCTGTATCAGTATTTGAAATCGATGTGAGTGAGCTGAATTTCCTTATCTCAATGTAAAGATGTGGGATGAGACAAAATTAAAATTGGGTCGTAAACTGCCTAGGAGAAATACATGAAAAACAAAATGACAAATAAATAAATAAATAAAATGGCAGAGAGCTACTTCCACAATGATGGAGCAGATACATTTATACCTATTCCTCCTGCTGAGCACAGCCTGAAAACCCAGACATCATAAAACAAACATAAGACTGAAAAGTAAAGAGAACAAGGAAGACTGGCTAGGGACTCTAGAACCCAAAGAATGATATGATGGTGAGCTCTCTGGCTCTTTGGCTTCATATATCCCAACCTGGGTGCTAGAGAAGGTAGCAACCTGGAAATGCCGATAGGTACAGATAAAAATAGCCTATTTTCTGTAGCCGAAGGACCAGATTTGGGGCAGCCTCACAAGACAGAAAAGTGTGCGACAATAGCCATCCTACTCCAGCCAAACCACCACAGAAAAAGCTGTAGCCCCTATTTTATCCCCATAAGCAATGGTTGAGTGGAGAACCTATACTTCCACTCTCGTTGGGGTAGAATAAGATTCCCCCCAAGCCTCTCCAAGATGGTGGCACAGTAGAGCAGCCTGGAATTTCATCTTCACTGAGGAGTATGAGCCCCTCCCCACTCCCAATGTCAGTGGACACCCCTCAGGAACCTGAACTTCAACTCTCACCCAGCAGTATTGAGGCACCCTTCCCACTCATGGCTAGGATGGTGTGAGAGGAGACTTGCAAAAACACAAGAATTAACAGATATCTAGAGTCTTATAATAGCTAAAGTGTTCAGGATTCAAATATACCAATTTCTGAGAAGACTTCAACTTGAGTGAGAAAAGACAATAAACACTAACATCAAAATGACACAGAAGTTGGAATAGTCTGACAAGAATTTCAGAGAAGCTATCATAGAAATCTTCCAAATAGGAATCACAAAGAAGTTTGAAACCAATTAAAAAAAAACCCAAAGATACAAAAAAACAAAATGGAAATTTTACAACTAAAAAATACGAAAACAGAAATGAAAATGCAGTAGATAGTCTCAAACAGCAAAATATAAAAGATAGAGGAGAAAAATCAGTGAGCATGAAAATAAAATAGAAATTATCCACTGTGAACAACAGAAAGGAAATACATTGAAAAAAATATGGAAAGAAATTCAGGGACATGTGGGATTATAACTAAAGAGCTAATATTTTTGTCATTAGGGTCCCAGAAAGAGGAAAAAAGGGGTGGGCCTGAAAAAGTATTCCCCAAAAAATGGCAGAAAATTTCCCAGATTTAGAGAAAAGCATATACAGTTACATATTCAAGAAGCTGAGCAAACCTCAAACAGAATAAAACCAAAGAAATCCACAACAAGATATATCATAATGAAATTTCTGGAAACCAAAAACAAAGGAAAAGTTCTAAGAGCAGCCAGAGAGAAAGGATCAGTTAGTGGTAGAAGAAAAATCAATTCAAATGAGTAGTGGGTTTCTCATCAGAAACCATCAAGACCAGAAGAAAGTGGCACATTTTCTAAGTACTGAAAGGAAAGAACTATGAATTCTGAATTGTGAAATGTGAAAATATCCGTCAGGAAAAGGGAAAATCAAGACATTCTCAGATAAAGGCAAACCATGAGAATATGTCACCAGCAGACCTTTCATAGAAGAATGGCAATAAATTTCACTAAACACAAATAAAATGATAAAAGAAGGAATATGGGAACATTAGGACGAAAAAACAGAAAGAGCAAAAATATGAGTAAGCAAAATAAACTTTCCTTTTCCTCTTTAATTTACTAAGTTATGATTAACCAAGCAAAATTTGTAATGATGTCTATCTAATGTAGTTCTCAATGTATGTAAAGGCCAAGAGAAGAAAAGTCTCTATATGTCACTCAAACTACTAAAATTTCAACACCTAGACTGAAAGCAATCACTAATGAGAAGATACACAAAAAAGCACCATGGAGGTCAGACTGGGATTTTTTTAAATGTTCACGTCACCCACAGGAAGTAAATACAAAGAAAAACAAAAAGTAGAACTTTCAGAAAACAAAAAATAAAATGGCAGACCTAAGCCCTCATATATTAATAATTACTATAAATGCAAAAGTTCTAAACAAATTATCAATCAATAAATCAATCCATCCTAGAATAAATGAGGTCAGCAAGGTCAAAAGAAAAAAATTAACACACAAAAATCAACTGTATTTCTATATGCTAGCAATGAACATGTGGAAACCAAAATCCTAAATAAAATACGCTTTACAATAGCCCCTCCCTAAAATGAGACCCTTTGATGTGAATCTAACAAAACATGTGCAGGACTTGTATTCTGAAAACTGTAAGACACAAATGAGAGAAATAAAACCTGATCTAAATAAATGGAGAGACACATTGTGTTCATGGATTGAGAGACTCATACTAAAGATGTCAATTCTCTCCAAATTGCCAAACAAGGTTAATGAAATTCCTATCAAAATTCCAATAAGAATTTTTGTAGCTACAGACAAACATATTTAAAAATGTGTAAGAAATGGAAAGGAGCTAAAATAACTAAAATAATTTTTAAAACAAAGAAGAGAGTGGGAGAAGTTATATATGATAGAGCTTTACTAATCAAGACTATGTTGTATTTTCACAAGTTCAGTGGAACAGGATAAAAAAGCCAAAAGACAGGCTCACAGGTAACATGTTTTTGACAAAACTGAAAAGCAGTTCAATGGAGGGAGGATAGTCTATAACAAATGTTTCTGGAATAATTGGACAGCCACCAGCAAAAATATGAACCTCAACTTAACCTTACTCCTTACACGAATTTAGCTCAAAGTGCATCATAGATTTAAATGGAAATCTAAGTTAGGGCTCCTGGGTGGCTCAGGGGGTTAAAGCCTCCGCCTTCGGCTCAGGTCATGATCTCAGGGTCCTGGGATCAAGCCCCACATTGGACTCTCTGCTCAGCAAGGAGCATGCTTCTCCCTCTCTCTCTGCCTGCCTCTCTGCCTACTTGTGATCTCTCTCTATCAAATAAATAAATAAAATATTTTAAAAAATAAATGGAAATCTAAAACCATAAAATGTTTAGAAGGTAATCTAGGAAAAAGATCACTGTCTAGATCTTGGTGAAGACTTCTCAGACCTGACATCGAAAGCATGATCCAAAAAAGAAAAAAAAAAAACTCAATAAACTCAACTTTATCAAAATTAAACATTTTTGCTCTGTGAAAGAAAGACCCTGTTAAGAGGATGAAAAGACAAGCAACAGATTTGGAGAAAGTATTTCCAAACCACATATCTGGCAAAAGCTTCATATCCAGAATTTATAAAGAACTCTGAAAACTCAACATTAATAAAGTTCCAGATAAGATATTTAAAAAATTAAGCATACTCTTACCATATAACACAGTCATTTTAGTATTCCCAGGCATTTATCCCAATGAAATGAAAACTGATGTCCACACAAAAACTACACATGACTGTTCATAGCAGCTTTATTTGGAATAGTCAAAAACTGGAAACAACCCAAATGTGCCTCAGCCAGTAAGGGTCAAACAAACTGTGGAGCGCACATTCCATGGAACAATAACCAGGGGAAAAAAAAAATGAACTAGTGATGCATAGATGATGCAGATGGATCTCAAGGGCATTGTGAAACAAAATGAACCCCTAAAATGCATATGCTGTATGATTCCATTTACAGAATATTATTGAAGTAACAAAATCATAGAAACGGAAAATTGTGGCTGCCAGAGGTTAGAAATGGTGGGGCAGAGGGGAGTAGATGACACAAGAGGTTTAGAACGAGGATGATATTTGTGGTGATGAACTAGGTCTGTCTCTTGAATGATCTGGTGGTTCCATGACTCTACACATGTGACAAAATGGCATAGAACTACACACATGTGTTGTACCAGGGTCAATATCCTGATCTTGATTACGTAAGATGTAACCATTATGGCATACTGGATGAAGGGTTCGGAGAACCTAACTGTATTATCTTTGCAACTTCCAGTGAATTTATAATTAATTTCAAAACAAAAAGTTAAAAAATGCACAAAATAAAAAACACAACAGAGATGGGATGAAATGAGGGATGGGTAATAATAAGCAGACTTTAACACGAAAGAAACAAGGTTGGTCTATATCAAAACTAGGTAAAGTGAAATTCAAGGGCAAAAACTTTAAGTTGAGGCAGTTAATGATAAAGCACCAATAATAAAAGATACACTCCGTAATGTATAACCATCATTAACCTTTTCATACCAAACAACCCAGGAGTGAAATAAATAAATAAAATAAAACTTTATGGAAATACTTTTAAAGCCTTTACAAAGCAGCTCAATCAGAGCAGAAGATTTTTAATCTATTTCTTTCAGTCCAGATATAGAAATTTTAATAACATAATCAGAGAGCTTGATTTTGTGAATATATAGAAAGGTATTTGCTATAGCCCTAAGGGAATTATTTTTTCTTATTCCATATTTTCATGTTTATAAAAACAAACCATATAATGAAATACAAATACTCAATGAATTTCCAGAAGCAGGGGGTGCATAAGTATGTTTAAAATCATTATGGTGTAAAACCAAGTATTACCAAAAGATGATAAAAATATCCATTTGAAAATTTAAAGAGGAAATTATATATAGGATAGATTACTTATAATACAATGAAAAGGAAACTCTTTCATATCAATACCTGTGTTCTACATCTAAAACCATACTCAAAGACACTGCTTGGCTTTGGATATTTTTTACAGTGTTAAAACGCTAACTAAAAATAACTGAACCAACCAGAGAATAACATTCTGTACTGGTATAAACAAAATCTGGAAGGGAACCCACAAAACTCTAACAATTGTCTCTGTGGAGGCAGTTGAGATTGAAACCGATAGTTGACAACAACTTTAGCTAATCTATAATGTTTGAAGTTCAACCCTGGCTGCACGCATTATTTATGCAACAAATCCATAATTTTTTAAAAATAAAAAAAAGTGATTCATAAATACATTGCACACCTAATTTGGGAATTTAAAAATAAAAGACTAAACAAAAACTTAGGCTATATAAACAGCAGTGCCTGGGTGGCTCAGTTAAAGCCTCTGCCTTCGGCTCAGGTCGTGATCTCAGGGTCCTGGGATTGAGCCCTGCATCAGGCTCTCTGCTCGGCAGGGAGCCTGCTTCCCCCTCTCCCGCTGCCTACCTTTCTGCCCACTTGTGATCCCTCTCTCTCTGTCAAATAAATAAATAAAATCTTAAAAAAAAAAAAAAAAGAAAGAAAGAAAGACTATATAAACAAAGCCATGGGCGATCATAACAAGATCATAAGGGAAGGACAAGTACAGGGGAAATCAGCCGTGATCACGTTGAGTCCTGTAGCAGGAGAGCCTTGTGTGTCTCCCTAGTCTCCATCCATGTTCACAGTTCTCCCTGACTCCAGTAACTGGAGGACCTGTGTAGACAAACAAGGGAGCTGCAATGCTGGAGGATGCAATGCGTGGTTGCATTCGGATGGCTCTACCTGGCTTCAAAGCCCAGCTCCAACACTTAGCAGCTCTGTGGTCAGTACAAGTCACTTAAACTCCCTTAGCTTCGATTTGTTCTGTTTGCCTTCATTAGGATAAGAGCACCTTGCAGAATGGCTCTGAAGCTGAACTGTAACCATTTATATAAAATTGCACACACACGTACACAAACATATCCGTACACACATGTATGAATTGCTAGATGGATGGATGATAGACTTTTGTCTCTCTTTCTTCTCTAGAGCTGTGTCCATATGCTTAAAACTACTCGCGAAATGTGGGTTCTAGCATATTAATCATGATTATCTTAGGATAAGGTGAGTTCTGGTGGTGTTTACTTTCTTTATAGAAGAAGACAGAACCAGGGTTGTCTGCTTGTCCCCGTGTCCTCCGGGCAAGACTTCCCAATCCGCCCAGGCTCCCAGGAAGCTGTCAGTTGTCCTAAAGGTACTTAAGGGTAGGAGACGCTCTAGGGACAGATGAGTATACTTTTTTGAGGCCACTTGAGTGACACTCAGAACTTTCCCTGGGAAATGATGCATTTTATTTTCCCACGGGGGGGGGCGGGCGGCATGTCATACTGTACCTTCTAAATACCTCGAAGGCAGTCTGGGATGGCAACCAAGTCAGTCCCACCCGGCTGGGTGCCATTTTCCCCAGGGTATTCCTAGAACCTCTGACTGAGTCCGCAGGGCCCGGAATCCCTTATGGCCCAGAACCAGAAAGGCTAGTCCCTCCACCAGCACAGTCCAGAGGTTATGCACAGGGCAAGAGAAAGAGATCAGGCACGTGGCAGCTAGGATCACATCCCTTTTGATCTGAAAAGAAAATCCAACTGTCCTTCTGCAGGTCCCTAAGAAGTGGGAAAACCCCAGAGGCCTCTACTGACATAATCGATACATTACTTAAAAGTCGGTTGTCAATCAAAAGCTTTCCTATCAAACCGTGTTCAAAGGAGAACAAATATCTTACAAAGGATATACGGATTGTTCGAGGAGACTATAGTCAAGCTAGCGAGCAGATGGGCGGTAGAGCAGAAATGGAACCTCTCCGGGAGGGAAATGGGGGAACGGGTTGCATGGCAGGAGACTGGGGTTGGTTTTCTGGAACACGGAGCACCAGTCAGAGTCAGCCAGCCCCTCGGTAACCAGGAATTGGACTGTCGCACGGAATGAGGAATAAGATAACACCTGTAAGAAAATGTCCATTTAAAAGCCTAAAGCCTGTATTAGTGTGAGGGTGATCATTCCTCAGAGAGAGAGAGAGAGAGTGTGTGTGTATGTACGTGTGCACACACCCACTATATACATATAATTTTTGACTCACTATTTTTTCCCACTCGATAGTAGATTTTAACCATCCTTCCCATTGCAAAGATACAGACCTACCATCCTGCCTCAACTTCTAGGAAAATTACGAGTTCACTGCATGGCTGAGTCATTGGGCTGGTATTTTCTGGTTTATGGTATAGACCAGAGCCGGCAGAGGTTCCCTGTGCCCCTGATCACTCAGCCTCAGAGCCTGCGGGGACATCTTCCTTCTCCCCCGCGCCCGGGGCTGAGCAAAGAAAGTTTAGCAGGTCATTAATGGGGTCCCAAGTTCCTTCCTTCCAACCCTGCTTTCTGCATGGCTCCCAGGACCCTCAGCTCTGGCACTCTAAACCGGATGGTCCCACCCTCCCAGTGCCAAATCCTGGAAATTTGGAAATTACTGGCTCCCATGCCATTGGCTTCCTATCACCCAAAACTTCCTTTTTGTCTCAGGATGATTTATAGCACCATTTCCAGTCCTTCAATCGCTTTGCAGACTTTTCTCAATTTCTTTACTGCAAAGGTGAACATATGGATCTAACCCACTGCTGTGAAACTAGAAAACTTGCATTCTAAAGCAAATGGGAAGACCAAGTGCTTAGTCAAAGACGCATGCCCTCAGGGCCCCTGGGGGGCTCAGTTGATTGAGGGACTGACTCAGGTCATGATGTCAGGGCTCAGCATGGGGTCTGCTTGAGACTCTCTCTCTCTCTCTCTCTCTCTCTCTCTCTCTCTCTCAAAATCAAAACATAAAATCTTTAAAGAAGAAATAAGACTCATACCCATGCCAGATCGTGATATGACTGGAGAATCTTAAGGACTGGGTAGCAGAAAGAGCAGCGGGTAGAGGTGGGAACATCCACTCGACGATATTTGCAGAGCACCTACTGGGCATCAAGATTCCAGTGGCAGGGGATGAAGAGGGACAGCCAGGTGCCAGCAGGTGCCAGACTTTGCATGGCCCATTCCTTCGGTGGGGTTAGGGTCTCCTGGGGAGCTATCTGGGGAGTGACCCTAGCCACATGACAATCAGTGTCCTTGACCAGAGCTCGCCGCGCCACAGGCAGGGGGAGCCACCCTGGTCTGCCTTTATGTAGCAGGAGGAGCAGCCATAGAGGTGAAGCACCTGGCCAGAAGAAAAGGCTCTGACAAGCACAAAATTCCAGTACAACCCAATCTTTAAATAAAGTTATCAGATCAGAAATCCAAACAGTGAGCACTTAAGAGCAGGGAGGTGCATAAAATAAGAAAGTGCTGTACTCGGCACTTTTTCGGATGGACGAGAGTTATGGCCATGGTGCTTTTAGTGCCTGGGAAGGGTTATAAATAGCCAAGGAAAGGAGATTTTCCCATATGCTCTTTCAAGTACGCGCTCGCTCGGGTGGACAAACACACACACACACACACACACACACACACACACACACACTCACACACATTTTAACACCGTGTTATATTTTCAGACGGTTTCAAATTTAAAACAAATGAATGACTCCGATGGAGATACTGAATGTGCCAAGTTTTAACCCGCAATGACTTACACCAAAGGAGCTAAAAGCATGAATGTATGAAGCAGCCTCAAGACACAAACCAGGACTCTGACCCTTGGAGGAGAGAGGGTTCCCATGGAGAAGCCTTGTCTCACTAATTGCACAGAGCACCTGGCCACAGGATTATGAATCCTGACCTTTCCTGGTATGCCCAGATGGCTCCTTCCATGGGCAGCACCGGGTGCCCAGCAGTGGAGAGAAAGGGCTCTGGAAATTCAGCAGAGCATTCTTTTGTTTCACTCTAAGCCACAGACAAGGAAAACCAGAACTTTCTGGATTCAGGGCCCCCCATCTTCTTTTCCAGTAAAAAAAAAAAATCAAACTGAGAGATATTTCAGGATTCCACAGTCATGATGTCTTGACTACCTACAAATGATTAATTCTTGTCCTGGCAGCGATCAAAGGAAATCTGTTTCTAAACAATGCTGCCACATGAACAGAACCAAGAAGAAAGATCTGGAAAAGGTGTTTTCCTACCCAATGGCTGCAACACATGCTCACAGGGCATTTGCAGGAAGATGAACAATAGAAATATGCATTTCTCCAACCATTTATTTATTTATTCTTCATTCAATAGCTATTTGCTGAGCGTGCTGTATTTCACAAATATATAGGGCACACTTATGATGTGCCCGGCTCTGTTTCAGGGGCTCGGGTCAGTGATGAGTAAGACCAGCAAGCTCCCTTCCCTTATGGAGCCTGAATTTTGCTGGGGAAAGACAGATAGTGAACAAATGCATAATTAAGCAAGATAATGACCAGGAAGGAAGTAATGACCAAGAAGGTCAAGGAGGTAGACATTATCTGGGAGAGACCAATTTGAAAGGGATTGTATTTCCACTAAAACTTGAAAGTTAACAAGACAATAGTTGCATAAAGAGCCAATGAGCATTTCAGCCTAGGGAAAGGTAGAAAATGGGAAAGGCCATGATGTGTTCAGAGCACGGAAGGGACCCACATACTGATCTCTCCCATGTTAACCAGATAGCAGACTCAGTAGCAGTGGAATGATTTATGACAAGAAAGGGCACTGAAAAATTAATGTAAGTTTTCCAGGAGAAGATGGAGACGTCCATGCCCTGGCAGATGAGGGCACAGATCCAGTGGTGGTGATGTCCGAGGATCCAGGTCAGTTCCTCTGGGGTTGATAAGGTTAAGACACGGAGGAAGGGGGCCGCCTAGGTGGCTCAGTCGTTAAGTGTCTGCCTTCGGCTCAGGTCATGATCCCAGGGTCCTGAGATCAAGCCCCACATTGGGCTCCCTGCTCCGTGGGAAGCCTGCTTCTCCCGCTACCATTCCCTCTGCTTATGTTCCCTCTCTCGCTGTGTTTCTCTCTGTCAAATAAATAAAATCTTTAAAAAAAAAAAAAAAAAAAGACACCGAGGAAGGAAAAGCAAGGCTGTGTTGCAATAATTAGAACAGATTCGACAAGCAAGGAACTTCCTACTACAGAGAACAACTGTTGCATTACCTTGCAGCAGATGAAGAAAGTGCTAGAATTGATTCAGTTACCAAAACATAACCCCGTTTATGGTGAAATTTAGAATTCTAGTTCTACTGAGTTTTATGCTATTTATGGTTCTATGTCTGCCAAAGGAATGATTTTCAGTGTGAAATGTGATCCTGTGTTTGACCGTGGAGCTGGTGCTCTAATGTCTAACTTATTTAGTCCTCATGGCCATATATTAAGGCTAGCTAGGTTTAAAAACCTGGCGAACAAATGCAGTCATGGAATGTTAAAAAATACAAACCTACTTCTAAACCAGGAGCCTCTGATCCCACATATTTTGCTTGGTGCCCAGATGGGGAGCACATTTTAACGGCCACACATGCTCCCAGGTTGGGTGTTAATAATGGGTACAAGCTTTGGCACTAGGCCGGCCCTATCCTGGCAGCCATCTTTTGGGCTAGGCTATTGCCAGCAAAAACAATAGCTTACTAAGTAGTTAAAAGTGAAGCACCCGACGAAGAACCCAAATTTGCAGTGGTTGATAGACTCTCAGTTTGGAGAAATAAACCAATCGCCATTTCCAAAGTCTCAGAGGAGACACCACTGCTGAACTAGAAATCACAACCAGGAAATGATAAGCCATTGTCAAAAGCAGCTCTTAAAAATCAAAGGCAATGGAGAGATCTGACAAGATGGCGGAGGTGTAGGAGGTACAGAAAGCACCAGGTCCCAGAAGTGCAGCTAAAGAGGCAGAAAACCACTCTAAAAGCTGGCAAACACAACAGGAGAGAGAAGAGAAGAACAGCAATTCTAAAAGCAGAAAATCGACCACTTTCAGAAGGTAGGAGTGGAAAAAGTGAATTTAAAGCGACGGGAAGAGAGACCCCGGGGAGAGGGGCCAGCTCCCAGCAGCCGAAGACCCGTGAAGCACAAAATCCGGAACCTCTAGTCCGCTCTGCTGAGGGACATCGCTCCGGAGGCTAACCGGGGGTTCAGCCCTCACGGGAACAGTGTGGTTTCAGGACCCGTGGGGTCACCAAGGAACCAGGGGAGCCCGAGTGCGGCAGAGCTCTCAGGTATCAGGGCGGAGAAGCCGGCGGCAGAGAAGGAGCCACGCAACGCCGCATAGGCCTACCTTGGACTATAGGAACTGAGACATATAGTCCATATAGGGCTGCCCTAAGTCAAGCGGGGACCCCATGGGAGGCAGCTCCGGAGACACCCCCTCCTTCCTCCTCCAGGAGGAGCGGTGCTAGAGCGCGCAGCAGGAATCTCCTGGTCTGGGGACTCCAGATGGGGCCGCGCGCGCTACAGATAGAAGCGCTCCGCCACGGGCCAGCTGAGCACAGAGCACGGACCG
>CM053617.1:37751714-37835822 GCA_028646535.1 Procyon lotor | reverse complement strand
GCTGAGATGGGGTTAGGAGGGCACTGTAGATAAAGGGAGTTGTCCCAACACTGCAGGGTGGTTTGCTGAGAGCAGAGGAGCCTTTGCACATTCAGCCCCTCGCTGCCTCTCCAGCCCCACGCACACCTCTCCCCACTTCAGGTGTTGTGTGCAGACTCCAGAATGCATTTCAGCTCGGTGCTCAGAGCGGATGTCTTGTGCCATCATGATTTCACCAATACCATCACCACTGCCTGTATGATCTCACACCACGATGTCCCTCACTCAACCTGAGAAACTCCTCACCCCCCGGGCCTCAGTTCCAATATCATTCCTTCCAGGAATCCTTTCCCACCTCTTCCCAATTTGGTTTAGGTATCTGCCCTCCCAACCCTCATGCTCCCTTTATTCCTTCTTATAGTAACTGGCGTCCTGCATGGAAACTGCTGGTTTTCTTGTCCGTGTTCAACAGTAGCCTGAGAGCCTTCAGATGGCAGAGATGGTATCTCTCCTTTTCTATGTGGTGTCCCTTCGTCCCTTGCACAGAGCTAGCAGACACACTATTCCTGTAACCAATACATTCTCCTCTAGAATTAAAATTGCCGAAGGGGTAGGCAAGACTATTCCAGATTAAAGGAGACTGAGAAGACACGACATCTGAATCCAACGTGCAAAGCTGGTTTGGAACCTGCATCAAAAAAGTGGTATTTGTGGGACAACTGGTGAAATCTGCGTACGGCCTATAGATTAGATTCGTGTCACATCAAGTCACTCTCCTGATTGTGATCATTGTACCCATGTTACATAAGACACTAACATCTGAGAAACTTCAGTATGCAGAGTTCCCTGTAGGTTTTTTTTGCCATTCTTCGTTAAGTATAAAATTATACTAAAGTAGAAGTTTTAAAATGTAAGCAAAATAATGGTGTGGGTTAACTGGAAAGAAGGAACACCAACTTCAGGATTCCCTTGGAACTTGATTTTCTTAGTAAATTCAATACCAGTTTTCCTTTCCTTTGGCTTTTCTCTGTCCTGTAGCAGGTAGAATCTGCAGGTTAAGGCATGGGGAAGGATTCTTACTTCTGCATGTCTGCATGGAAAGGCTGCGGGTACTTCAGCTGTTGTGGTGTGTCAGCCTCCAAAGCCCTGCTCAGTGCCACCAAACTAGTCTGCCAGCTGATGGACGAGCTTCCCATCAATGCAGGTGGGCAAGTGCCAACTCAAGTCCATGGGACGGGGGCAGGGCAAATGGCTCCCCAGACTTGGCTAAACACTGGGGCTGCTTCCCATAGAGCCGGCTTAGCTTTTAACCTACTGAGAAGGACAGCGCCTGAAACATTCATGGGAATGGATTTCATAAACAGGGAAGAACACCAGGAAATAGAAAGCCCCACGCAGCATGCCTACAGCCCAACCCCGACCCAGAGCTCCAGTCCCTGCCTTTCATCCCCCGGCCAACGTGGGTCACCCTCAGCCTTGTCTTTAAGGCACAGATGGGACTTTCTGAGTCGGGGTTGGAGCCTTCCCTTCAGATGTTAGGAGTGTGGGAGGGGTGGCAGGTGAAACTCCAGGCCCGGTTCATCAGCTCGAGACTTAAAGCTGAGAAAACATCCCCTGCAGCCCTCAGTCAGGCCCGGCGCCCTCCGTGAGCCCAGCAAGGTCCTGCTGCTCTCCTCTGTGCCTCGTGAGCCATAGGAAAGACGCTATTGCCTTTGCTCCAACAGCCATAAAAGCACCTGGGCTCAAGAAGCAAGCGCCCATCCACCCAGAGAAGGGGCGCCAGCCTTGGCTTGGGCATGCCAGGTGACGTGGGGACCACTTGCCTCTGCAGCTGCCCCGAGGTTGCTAAAATAGAATGAAATGCAAGCTGTCCCCTGCAACTTCCACCTCCAGATCAAAGTTCCACCCTATGGTGATTACACAGAATCCGTTTGTTTTCTCTACTACATTGTACTTCTTTAAACATCTGGAGACAGAGATCTTTTTCCACCCAAGTCATCTTTTTTTTTTCCATAAGCAGCTCATTTGGATTAGACAGTTCTTCCACTTGCCTCCATACAGCGTGGTTTCTAGGTTCCTGAAGGTGTTAATCACTATCTCCTATGATCACTTTCAAGGTGCTTTCTATAATGCAATGACAGTTAAAATAGGAAGTTCCAGACAAAGTAGCCAGCACAGAGGACAGCAGAACTAGCTCCTCTGATCCACACTCCATTCCACCATTAACACAGGCCAAGATGGCCTCCTTAGCAATGGATGGTGATGTTGGCTCCCACTGAAGTTACCAACCCCCCAAAACTCCAAAACATTCACTGATATTTACACCGTTAACTTCTGGATGAAAAACATTAAGTGTTAGTCACTGTTCCTTCCATTTCCGCAGTTAGTGCCAATTTCACTCCCGCTGCTGGGCCTCCCCAAGGCCCTTGGAAGACCCTCCTAAGGGAAAGTGCCAGGGTCGGTCCAGGAACATTGCCTGAGATGCGAGAACACACAAGAAGGCAAAGCATCAGCACGGCCCAGCTCAGCAGATGAGGCCTCTCTTACTCCTAGTGAAGTGGAGCAGAGAAGAGCCTGATGCATCAGAACGTGGAGATGAGGCAACAGGAAGCCCGTGTGTTCCAGAGACACATGAATGGCTGTGAGGGATTCTGAGGTGAATGACAGGCGGTGCTGACTGTGTGGCCCGTTAGAAGCCAAATGGGAGCCCACAGACCTGTGGGCACAGAGGAGGGGCCTTGGTGACTCAGACACCCTTCCCCACCTTCATCCAAGTAGCGAAGACAAAAGGATCACTGGGCTTGGCCACTTCTCAAAGAAAGAAAGAGAAAGAGATTGAATGCACCCCTCACAAAGAATCTGATTTACTGCTCCTGAAAGAAACACTGAACCTTTTTCATCTTGATAGTATCCAGACTCCCAGAGGGGCATCAATTCACTTTCACAGAAAATAATAACATCTTCTCTGCTCTGGAACAGCAAGCCGCAGACTGAGGGAAGAAACTCCACTTAGCAAAGCGGCACCAAGAAACCCTCGCCTGCAAAGACAAAGAATGCATTACACTGATCCCTTACAAACACATCTCAGCTGGGGAGAGTTCTGTTGTAGGGAGCTGTCAAGAAGAAAGCCAGTGTGTTGCATTTTCTTTCATCACATAAAGGAAGTCAGTGAAATGGAGCACTAGGATTTTACCAGCAAATGCACCAGCAACAACGCACACAAGGTAATCTTGACCTTTCGCAGGATTCTGCATATTTCAAAGTGTCTGTGCAGATGAGTCCGGGGTCAGCTGTGGCCAAGTGGTTCCATAGTTAAGCCACCCACGGGTTAGACCATGGCTAGTCTAAGGTCCACAGAAGGCAACTTCTGGGTGGTAACAACAATTGGGAGGTTTTGTGTACAGCTTGTAGTCCCCGGAGGTGTGCGCAGCTTCTTGGCATGCACAGTCTCATCTTGCGGTGGCCCAGAGGCAGGGTCTCTGGTTGATGGTCCCATCATTTCCGGTTTGAAGTTGTGGTAATCTGTTGTTTCCTGTAAGTTACCCATTTTCTCTCCCTTTTAGGTTTTGTTGCTTTCAGGAGTATTCAAACACCTTGAAATCATACATCTCAACACTTTGAGGCTAATTATTCTTTAACAGGAAAATTTGCAGGATACTTCATATAAAAAGATATATATTAATTAAAAATGGGCAGCCTAGATCACCTGGGTGGTTCAGTCGGTTAAGGGTTTGACTCTTGGTTTCAGCTCACGTCATGCTCTCAGGGTCATGAGATCGAGCCCTAGGTGGAGCTCTGTGCTCAGTGAGGAATCTGCTTGAGTTTCTCTCTCTCCCTCTGCTTTGCCCCTCCAACACCTCCTCCCACTGCATTCATGCGCTTGCTCTCTCTCTCTCTCTCTCTCAAATAAATAAATAAATCTTTAAAAATGGGTAGCCTGAATAAAAACTAGAACTTTCAGGGGCTCCACTGTGGCTCAGTCAGGTAAGCATCCGACTCTCAAGTTTGACTCAGGTCATGAACTCAGGGTCACAAGAATGAGCCCCACGCTGGGCTGGTACTCAGCATGAAGTCTGCTTGGGATTCTATGCCTCTCCCTCTGCCCCCCTCCCCACTCTCACACACTCTCTCTCTCTTAAAAAAGAAAAAAAAAAGTAGAAATTTCAAAGCAAGCCACTCTGAGAGGAAAGAAAGAACCAGCTAAAATTTAAGAACTGTTATAAAATTGGAGCACAGAGTAAAAAACAATGGTAGCTGATAGAAGATTTACTCTGTGCCAGTTACTACCTACATACTTTATAATATTAAATCATTTAATTTTTTTATAGTTCTAGAAGTTATGAATTTTGAATAGAGAAACGTTAGACCCAAAAAGGGAAAGTTGTTTTCTCGTGGTTACTCTTCTAGTGACTTTAAGAAATGGGATTTGAACTCAGACCCCACACCCTTAATTCCTTAACTACTTCTCCCTTGAGATACAAGGACACCTTGGAGTTACTGCAGGTTTGGTTCCAGATCGCCACAATAAAGCCAGTCAACTGAATTTTTTGCTAGCCCAGTGCATATAAAAGTTATGTTTATACCGTTATGTCTAAATAGCATTATGTCTAAAAAACAATGTACACACTTTAATTAAAAAATACTTTATTGCTAAGAAATGCTAACTATCATCTGAGCTTTCAGGGAATCATAATCTTTTTGCTGGGCAAGGGTCTAGCCTTGATGCCAATGGCTGCTGACTGATCAAGGTAGTATTTGCTGATGGTTGGGTGGCCGTGGCAGTTTCTTAAAATAAGACAATAAAGTTTGCCACATCAATTTGTTCTTCTTTTCACTTGAATGCTTAGGGTCATTGTAAAGTTATTAATTGGTCTAATTGAAGTATTGTGTCTCAGGGAAGAGGGAGGCTTAGGAAATAGAAAGAACATTCAGAACACAAATATTTATCAGTTGTGTCCACCATCTTATGTTGATGTGGATCATGGTACTCCAAAACAGTTACAGTAGGAACATCAAAGATCATTGATCACAGATCACCATGACAAATATAATAATTAATTTGAAATATAATAATTATTATGAAAAAGTTTCAAGTATTGTGAGCGTTACCAAAATGTGACACAGAGACAGAAAGTGAGCAAATGCTGTGGGGAAAATGGTGCCAATGAACTTGCTTGGTACAGGGTTCCACAGACTTTCAATTTGTAAAACACGAGGTGTGCTTGCAATCTATTAAATTGCCCTTTTGAAAGACAAAACCTCTCAAATTATATCAAATCAAATACACTGTTTACTTATTACCAAATATCTCTCTCTCTCTCTCTCTGTCTTTCTCATCTCTCTCTCTCTCTGTCTCATCATGACGTCTGGGTAGCATGCACACACACACACACACACACACACACACACACACACACACACACAAAATTAAATAGAAGATAGACAAAGCTGTTACCAAGGCCTAAGACCAAGTTTCCTCCATTCAAGGAAGTTCGAGGAAAAGGGAATTCCCTCCACCCTCAGGCACAAGACTAATTCTCCATAACAAAGCTATCACTGTTCCTGGTGCCCAGCTGGCTCTGCTCTGAGTTGATTAGGAACCCAGGGAAGATATACAAGTATTTACCTTGCTATGATTGTCAAAAACAGGGTGGCACTTGGACAAACTTATTTAAGAAATTGAAAGAATAGGTGCCTGACTGGCTCAGACAGAACATGAAACTCTTGATCTCTGGCTTGTAAGTTCAAGCCCCGTGTTGGATGTAGACATTACATACAAATAAAAATCTAAAAATAAAGGCATATGCCACAATCTCAGGTGTGCCTGTGTGGCTCAATCAGTTAAGTGTCCAACTCTTGATTTAGGCTCAGGTCATGACCTCAAGGTTGTGAGATCAACCCAGCCTCAGGCTCTACACTGGGCATGGAGCCTGCTTAGGATTCTCTTTCTCCCTCTCCCTGTGCCCCTCTCCCCAACTCTCTCTCAAAAGAAAAAAAAAGAAGGAAGGAAGGGACAGAGCAAGAGAGAAAGAATTAAAAGAATAAAAACACAAGGATTTAAATAATTAACAACCATGATTGTAGAGCTAGACATATAAAATACAGATAAAGATATGAAGATACCATTTCAGTCATAAAGCAAATTTTCAGAATGGTGTGAAAATTTTATAAAAAAATCTGCTGTGCTGAAATAAGTTGCTGTGGCTAATGTCGAAGAGGTTACTGCCTATGTTCTTCTCTAGGGTTTTGATAGATTCCTCCCTCACATTGAGGTCTTATCCATTTCGAGTTTATCTTCGTGTATGGTGTAAGAGAATGGTCAAGTTTCATTCTTCTACATATAGCTGTCCAATTTTCCCAGCACCATTTATTGAGAAGACTATCTTTCTTTCATTGGATATTTTTTCCTGTTTTGTCAAAAATTATTTGACCATAGAGTTGCGGGTCCATATCTGGGCTCTCTATTCTGTTCCACTGGTCTATATGTCTGTTTTTGTGCCAGTACCAGGCTGTCTCCAAAGGCAAAGGAAACAAAAGCGAAAATGAACTTTGGGACTTCATCAAGATAAAAAGCTTCTGGGGCACCTGGGTGGCTCAGTAAGTTAAAGTTTCTGCCTTCGGCTCAGGTCACGGTCTCAGGGTCTTGGGATCAAGCCCCACATCTGGCTCTCTGCTCAGCAGGGAGCCTGTTCCACCCCCCCCGCCTGCCTCTCTGCCTACTTGTGATCTCTCTCTCTGTCAAATAAATAAAATATTGTTTAAAAAAGAGAGATAAAAAGCTTCTTCAAAGCGAAGGAAACAGTCAACAAAACAAACAGGCAACCCACAGAAGGGGAGAAGATATTTGCACATGTCACTACGGACAAAGGTCTAATATCTAAGATCTATAAAGAACTCCTCAAACTCAACACTCACAAAACAGATAATCACATAAAAATGGGCGGAAGACATGAACAGACACTTCTCCAAAGAAGACATACAAATGGCTAACAGACACATGAAAAAATGTTCATCATCTTTAGTCATCAGGGAGATTCAAATCAAAACCACATTGAGATACCACCTTACACCAGTTAGAATGGCCAATAGCAACAAGACAGTAAACAACAAATGTTGGAGAGGATGTGGAGAAAAGGGAACACTCTTCCACTATTGGTGGGAATGCAAGTTGGTGCAATCACTTTGGAAAACAGTGTGGAGATTCCTCAAGAAATTAAAAATAAAGCTACCCTATGACCCTGCAATTGCACTACTGGGTATTTACCCCAAATAAGCAGATGCAAGTACAAAGAAGGGCCACATGTACCCCAATGTTCATAACAGCAATGGCCACAGTTGCCAAACTGTGGAAAGAGCCAAGATGTCCTTCAACAGATGAATGTATAAAGAAGATATGGTCCATATATACAATGGAATATTATGCCTCCATCAGAAAGGATGAATACCCAATTTTTGTATCAACATGGACAGGACTGGAAGAGATTATGCAGAGTGAAATAAGTCAAGCAGAGAGAGTCAATTATCATATGGCTTCACTTGTGAAGCATAAGGAAAAACGCGGAGGGCATTGTGAGAAGGAAAGGAAGGGTGAATGGGGGAAAATTGGAGGGGGAGATGAACCATGAGAGACTGTGTACTCTGAGCAACAAACTGAGGGTTTTGGAGGGGAGGAGGTGGGGGGTTGGGTCAGCCTGGTGGTGGGTATTGAGGAGGGCACGTATTGCATGGAGCACTGGGTATGGTGCTTGAATAATTAATCTTGTAACACGGAAAAATTAAAAGTATTTGGGGAAAAAAAAATCTACTGTGTTCTTTGCTCCCAATAAAATCTTAATTTGAAAGAGTAAAAATCATTACAAGTTCAAGTACAGACTAAATCCAGATACTAAGAATAAAAGGGTAGCTCCTGTCCCCCAAAATAAAGTTAACATTTTAAAATATAAAACAATGTCAAAACAATATTTGCACTAAAAAAGAAATTGAAGGTAAAATTAAAAGCTATTAGAAGTGAAAGTAATTGAGGTTATAACCCAAAACCTATAAGATATAACCGAAGAAGCACTCTGATGAACATTAAAGCCTTAAATGAATTTACCTTTAAAAAAAAATCTGAGGGGCACCTGGGTGGCTCAGCCATTAAGCATCTACCTTCGGCCCAGGTCAGATCCCAGGGGCCTGGGATCGAGCCCCGCATCGGGCTCTCTGCTCTGCAGGAAGCCTGCTTCTCCCGCTACCATTCCCTCTGCTTGTGTTCCCTCTCTCGCTGTGTTTCTCTCTGTCAAATAAATAAAATCTTTAAAAAAAAAAAAATCTGAAAATAATGAAACATTCAATTTCAGTAGATCTTCAAAGTAAAAAGGTAAGGAAGGAGTTTATGACGATAATACAGAAGTTAATGAAATGAGAATGACATATAAGAAGAAGATAATAAAATAATGAGTCCTCTCCAAGCTGGAGGTCTTGCCTTACCTGATGCCTCAGATAGTCTTCTCTGAGTGGAGTTCTCAGACCTCTGTCCTACATCACGATGCCTGGGTAGCATTCCATGACCCAGTGTCGGTGACCTCACTATCTCAGAAGGAGCCCACTCCCTCTTTGTCCAGCCCTCCTTTAAAAGTTCTTTCTCTAAATGAGCCAAACTTGAATGGGCTCTCAGCTCAGGATTTGCCATAAACCGTGGTTCCTGGCACAGTCGGGCCACTGCTCTTTGAGCAAGGACCCCACAAGGGGCAGAGATCCCCTCCTTCCTTCTCTGGGAAGAATAGCTCGGGAGCATGCTGCAGGAATCTGCTGGGTTTGGAGACTCCAAACAGGGCCATGTGCCAGAGATAGAAACGCTCAGTCACAGGCTGGGTGAGCTCAGAGTGCAGTCAGAGACCACGGAGACAGGAGGGATTGACTGCTCTTCTATGAGGGTCCATTCTGCAGTGGGACTCTGAGCTTTCAGCTCCTATGGGGCCAGCAATTAGGAGGCTGCCATTTTCATTCTCGCCCTCCAGAGCTGTACGGAAAGAGTTCAGGGAACAAAAGCTCCAAGAGCGAACCACCTGAGCAAATTGCTTAGCCTGGCCCCCAGCAAGGGTGGTATAAGGATGCTTTGGGCAAATACATGTGAGAATTACTGCAACAGGCTCTTCCTCTAGAAGATCAGCAAGAACATCCAGCCAAGACCGAGTTCATCAATCAATGAGAACTGCAAGACTTCACAACTACTGGAAGACAGCACAAAGAATTCATGGCTTTTTTCCTACAATTCTTTAGTCTTTCAAAGTTAAATTTTTTTAATTTCATTTTTTTCTTATTCTATTTTTTAAATTTTTCCTCTTTCCCATTTTAACCTTTTTAAACTATTTTATCTTATCAATACTTTTTTTTTTAAGATTTTATTTATTTATTTGACAGAGAGAGAGTTCACAAGTAGGCAAAGAGGCAGGCAGAGAGAGAGTAGGGGAAGCAGGATCCCTGCTGAACAGAGAGCCTGATGTGGGGCTCGATCCCAGGACCCTGAGACCATGACCTGAACCAAAAGCAGAAGCTTTAACCCACTGAGCCACCCAGGAGCCCCTTATAAATAACTTTAAAAAAAAAAAAACTTTCTTAACTTTCATCGTTATGGTCGTATTCTATCCCTTCATTGTATTTAACCTTATTTTTTTGTGTACATATAGGTTTTTCTTTCTTTAAAATTTTGAGATACAGTTTCTTCTAAGAGATCAAAATATACCCTAAATCTAGCACATGGCTTTGTTCTAGTCTCCAGCCTGATCACATTCTTTCCTCTTTTTTTCTTTCTTTTTTCAACCAACTTCCTATCTTATCAATTCCTTTTTTAGAAACTTTTTAAATTTTCATCTTTACGGTCATATTCCATGCCTTCATCATTTTTACCCATATTTTTGTGTATATATAAATTTTTCTTTCTTTAAAATTTGGGGAGGCAGTTTCTTATAACAGACCATAAAAACCCAAAATCAAGTGTGTGACTCCGTTCTAATCATATTTTTTTTCTTTCTCCTATCTTTTCCCCCTAGTTTCAAGTCTCTTCTGATTTATTTTTTCTGGGGTCATTGCTACTCTTTTAGAATTTTGTTCTCTCATTCACCTGTTCTTATCTGGATAAAATGACAAGGCAGAAAAGCTCACCTAAAAAAAAAAAAAAAAAAAAAACAAGAGGCAGTACCAATGGCTAGGGACCTAATCAATACAGACACTAGTAGATGTCAGAACCATAGTTCAGAATAATGATTATCAAGATGCTAGCTGGGCTTGAAAAAAGGAATAGAAGATACTAGAGAATCCCTTTCTAGAGAAATAAAAACCCCTTCTGGTGAAATAAAAAAACTAAAGTCTAACCAAGTTGAAATAAAAAAAGCTATTAATGACATGCAATCAAAAATGGAGGCTCTTACTGCTAGGATAAATGAGGTAGAAGAGAGAATTAGTGATATAGAAGACCAAATGATAGAGAATAAGGAAGCTGAGAAAAAGAGACACAAACAACTACTGGACCACGAGGGGAGAATTGGAGAGATAAGTGATACCATAAGACAAAACAATATTAGAATAATTGGGATCCCAGAAGAAGAAGAAAGAAAGGGGCGGAAGGTATATTGGAGCAAATTATAGCAGAGAATCTCCCTAATTTGGCAAAGGGAATGAGCATCAAAATCCAGAAGGCACAGAGAACCACCCTCAAAATTAATAAATGTAGGTCAATACCCCATCATCTAATAGTAAAACTTACAAGTCTCAGTGACAAAGAGAAAATCCTGAAAGCAGCTCAGGACAAGAGGTCAGTAACATACAATGGTAGAAATATTAGATTGACAGTAGACCTATCCACAGAGACCTGGCAGGCCAGAAAGGACTGGCATGATATGTTCAGAGCACTAAAAGAGAAAAATATACAGCCACGAATACTATATCCAGCTAGGCTGTCAGTGAAAATAGAAAGAGAGATTAAAAAAAACTTCCAGGACAAATAAAAACTAAAATAATTTGCAAACACCAAACCAGCCCTACAGGAAATATTGAAGGAGGTCCTCTAAGCAAAGAGAGCCTAAAAGTAACAGACCAGAAAGGAACAGAAACAATATATGGTAACAGTCACCTTACAGGCAACACAGTGGAACTAAATTCATATCTTTCAGTAGTTACCCTGAATATAAATGGGCTAAATGCCCCAATCAAAAGACACAAGGTATCAGAATGGATTAAAAAAACAAGACCCATCAATATGCTGTCCAGAAGAAACTAATTTTAGGCCCAATGACACCTGCAGATATAAAGTAAGGGCGTGGAAAACAATGGATATCAAATAGACATCAAAAGAAAGCTGGGGTGACAATCCTTATATCAGATAAATTAGACTTTAAGCCAAAGACTATATAAAGAGATGAGAAAGGACATTATATCATACTTAAAGGGTCTATCCAATAAGAAGATCTAACAATTTTAAATATCTATGCCCCTAATATGGGATCAGCCAATTATATAAACCAATTAATAACAAAATCAAAGAAACACATTGACAATAACACAATAATAGTAGATGTCTTTTTTTTTTAAGATTTTATTTATTTATTTGACAGAGAGAGAGGGAGATTGCGAGGGGGCAGAGAGAGGGGGAAGCAGCCTCTCTGCTGAGCAGAGATCCTGATGTGGGGCTCAATCCCAGGACCCTGAGATCATGACCTGAGCCGAAAGCAGAGGCTTTAACCCACTGAGCCACCCAGGCGCCCCTAATAGTAGATGTCTTGAACACCACCTCACTGAAATGAACAAATTATCTAAGCAAAAGATCAACAAGGAAATAAAGGCTTTAAATGACACACTGGACCAGATGGACATCGCAGATCTATCCAGAACATTCCATCCCAAAGCAACAGAACACACATTCTTCTCCAGTGCACATGGAACATTCTCCAGAATAGATCATATCCTGGGTCACAAATCAGGTCTCAGCTGGTACCAAAGTTTGGGATTATTCCCTACATATTTTCAGACCACAATGCTTTGAAACTAGAACTCAACCACAAGAGGAAAGTTGGGAAAAACCCAAATACATGGAGGCTAAAGAGCATCCTAATAAAGAATGAATGGGTCAACCAGGAAATTAAAGAAGAATTTAAAAAATTCATGGAAAAAAATGAAAATGAAAACACACTGTTCAAAATCTTTGGGATGTCACCAATACAATGGAATGCCATGCAGCCATAAAAAAAAAACAAAAACAAAAACAAAAAAACGAAATCTTGCCATTTGCAATGATGGGGATGGAACTAGAGGGTATTATGCTAAGTGAAATAAGTCAATCAGAGAAAGACAATTATATGGTCTCTCTGATATGAGGAATTTGAGAGGCAGGGCAGGTTGGTCGTCGGGGGAAAGGAGGAAAAATGAAACAAGATGGGACCAGAGAGGAAGACAAACCATAAAAAACTCGTAATCTCAGAAAACAAACCGAGGGCTGCTGGAGGAGGGGGAAGGGATAGGGTGGCTGGGTTATGGACATCAGGGAGGGTATGTGCTATGCTGAGTGCTGTGAATTGTGTAAGACTGATGATTCACAGATTTGTACCACTGAAACAAATAATACATTATAAGTTAATTTTAAAAAAAATTGAAATAAATAAATAAATAAGCCAAACTCTACAGCTGTGTGCTTAGACAAGTGAGGAGAAAAGATGTAAGGGTAGAGGCAGAAGTTTTCTCTCTTTCCTTGGCAAGACTGCGCCATGGGAGTCTCTCTCTGCATCCCCTGCAGGATGACTGGAGGGCAGGAGGCAGGTCCTGAGACTTCCCCAGCAATTTCTTCATGCTTGATCTCCTTCCCTGGCACAAGTCCATGACAGCCATCCCTGGAGCAACGCACCCAACTCACCCCGCCCCCTGCCGGCCCCTTCTGGAGAGAGCACCTGTGCTGAGCACTTAGTTCCAGGAGAAGATCCAGCCCCCTCCCCTGAGAGGAGAAGAAAAGAGATGTGCAGGAATGGACAAAGACCCGAGCCTGCATCTCCAGGAGACCATGTCCTCAGGGGAAAGAGGAAACTGGCCAGACTTGGATCATTAAGAGGAAGGGTAACAAACAAACAAATAAAACCTTCCTCTATTGGAATATCCAGGTTTTCTTTCTTTTCCAAGAAAGAAAAGAAACAGAACAAACTCAATGAATCCATCCCCTTCCAAAGGCAGCGAAACCATAAATATAAATGTTGACTCTTTTAACTGCTTTGTAGCTAGTTTAAAACTGTATAAATCACAGTATTCCAGAAGCAAAAAGAATGGTTCACCATCGTGTGCACCCTTTCATTATACCTGAAGCCTGAATGGGAGAGAAGTTCTGACCCAAGATGATGCCACAGCAGGCACCAAATGTAGCCATTTCAAGCTGCTTGTGCAAACCGGGCACACTCTCCTTTCCAGGCGGACTCATGTCTTCCCACACATGTGCCAGGGCGGAGCCCACTGAGTTTATGTGGAAGTCCTTGCCAGGGGCTGTGCTTTGCAAGAGCAATGGCCTCTGGCATCTCATTCATTCTCCGTTAGGTCCACAGGCTGGCCAGGATGTGGCTCTCTGGCCAAGGGCCACCAATGTCAGGGAAGGCTGTCTAGGAAGTGCCCATCAGCACAACCAGGAAGCGATCCATTAGCAAAAGAACAAGATAAGGCAAGTAGAAAACCAGAGGGAGCCCCATCATGATGAGACAGTGTCAGCTACTCCTCGGGGGATCCTCCAGGCATAGGGAGCAGAGGAGCACGGTGCCATCCCCCACCAGCGCTCACACTCTCTCCCTGCTGCCCGGGCCAGGTGCCAGCCTCTTTGCTGCCAATGATTTTTTTACAACGAAGCAAATAGAACCTTCTAGGGGTGGTCAAATGAATCTACAGTTCCATCACTGACTAACCTGGCCAAGTCCCTTCATCTATTGAACTTCCATTTCTCATCTCATTTAGCAAATGAGATTATTACTAAGTGAGCCCTTATTTGATGGCAAGTGTTGCTGAACGTACTGACGATAAAGCATGAAACTGCGTCCCTTTGCAATTGCAGTACATCTTACAAGCATATAAAAAATATCTCAGCGATGGTAAGTGCTGTGAAATGTGTAAGCCTGACGATTCACAGATATGTACCCTGGGGCAAATAATACATTATATGTTAATAAAAATTAAAACAAAAACAAAAACAAAAAAATATCTCAGTGAAATGGGTGGGTGTTAAATTGAAAAGTCTGCAAACACATTCTAAATTATTGACAGTGCTTCTGAAAGGCAAGTCAGATGAGAGGATGGATGGAAATAGGCTTGCCCTCCAGTTCCATGGACATGGCCCTACAGGGGCCCCTAGGAGCTGGGCTTACTCATCAGCTCAATCTTCCAGCTCCTCAGAGCACATACACTGAGTCACTGCTCCCCTGCAAGAGAAGCAGCTTTAGAGAATTGCCAGCGGCAGTAGAAGCATATGGGGAAAACATGTATTCTGTAGGTGTCTGTGCAAGCACATGCACCTGTGCAGTATTCTGGGAGTAAATGTTAGCTTTGGGGACATAGGTTATTTTGTACCTTCCACTGTAAGGTTTGGAAAGGTAGCTGTTAACACAGTTGGATGCAAGTTAAGATTGGATTTTATATAAATCATGCACTGCTCAAAAGTTTTGAAATCTAAAATTCTAAAAGATAAGATCTCAGCCCATTTTTATATTTTTAATGAATTTCTTAACCCCACACTTGTTTACAGGACTACTGTTAATTACAATTTCGGGTAACTTTTGAAACTGATTCCAATTTATCTCTATCTCCCTGAACTTTTAGAACGGAAATCATAGCACTTTAAAATAGGGACAAGACGTTTCTTAAAGGATATAAAAAAATATTCTCCACCATTGGTTTGGTTGACCCAGTTTCTCTGAGTGCCAAAGATGTATGAATTCAGATATTGCTTGCATAGATGTAAATTTTAGTTTTGTGTGCCTGTGTTTATATACATATTTACTGTGGTTTACAGTGTTGTTTCTTTTCCTTAGTTTTCAGCTGGTTCACACTTCTTCATAGTGCTTTCCAGCACATAAACTACTTGCAAATCATTAGAATAGGGGGATAGCTGTGACAATAGTGGTTCGTGCCTTCTGCAAAATGATTTGCTCAGCCACCTTCGAAACCCAGCATTTTCACAAGTTCCATCATTAAAAGCAGTGTGATTCTAGTTGACACGATTTGAGTTTCAGGAGAAAGGTTTACAAGTTCTGAAACTGTACAGTTGTGACTCAGGGTGGCAATTCAGTCTTATTAGTCACATGATCAAAGTTTCTAAGGCTTTATTGCCAAATAAATGTTGACCAGAGTACACTGAGAATAGCTAATATAAGGGGAACTCTCTTCCAAGTGTCTCATGTTCCTTTTACTTAAGAGTATATTTTTTGGATCATTTTAAACCTGGGTGAAAGGTGGTGAAGCTTCAAAAAAATCTTTAAGAAATAGAGGTTAGCAAATATAAATTCCATAACGCAAAATTAATAGAGAATTAAGGGTTTTCTATAAATCTTTTTTTTTTTTCCTGTAAATATGAGTTCAGAAACCATTGCATCTTCAGCTAAGGTCTAAAGTCTCAAAGCCACAGACTGATGCTTCTGATCATTTCCATCACTATTCTTTTGAAATGCAAATTAATGCTTTTTAACAACAAAACGAGAAAGAAAGAAAAAGAACAAGCTCCTGGAATATGGGAGGGGTCCTCAGTGTAAAGTGATTGGGATTTTGTTACAACCATGTTTCAGCTCTGGAACCTTACAACCATCCCCCTCACAAAGGCCCACACTACACCTGGATAAGTGTGAAGGGAATCTAGGGAGTCTGTCGCTGATACAATTCTGAACCAACTAATTTTTGTCCTCCTAATGTAGAACATTAAGTAACTAATGCATTTAGTACCACTGATTGATTATTCAGGGCTTTGACCACACTTTTAAGTAGAATTCAAAATAATCAAAGTAGAGTAAACAACTTTATCCAACGTAAACTTTGTTGCAGAAGTATCCCCACCCCGCACAGATTTTAGGGCAGGAATGGGGAGGACTTTTGAGTGATTTCATGCAGAATTATACTTGGAAAAGTTTCACTGGAGTATGTGAATTCTGCTTCAGCATCCATTTTAAGTGAGGGAGGGAGGGAGGATTCGATTTCATTTCAGTTTTAAATATTTTGGGGTTGAGGAGGTGTGATGGTTCTTTTTTTTTTTTTTTAAGATTTTATTTATTTATTTGACAGAGAGAGAGAGATCCAAGTAGGCAGAGAGGCAGGCAGAGAGAGAGGAGGAAGCAGGCTCCCCGCCCAGCAGACAGCCTGGTGCAGGGCTCAATCCCAGAACCCTGAGATCATGACCCAAGCCGAAGGCAGAGGCTTTAACCCACTGAGCCACCCAGGCGCCCCAGTTCTACAGTTTTCAACATGCAAGTTGTCTCTGGAATTGTTTTCATTTTCCAGTGTCAAGATTCACATCAGAACAGCCAACTTAACGTGGGTTTCTCTCTTACCTGATGCAATTCCTCCCATGAGCTCGGAATAGTTGCCATACTGAGGTGAGAACCCTCAGGGTGAATGAAGTCAGCATGACTTTAGAAGTGATCCAAGTGTTTTCCACGGTGACGCCTTCACTATTCCACTGAATGCAGAGTCTTCCGAAGCGCTGGTAAGTTTTTGGTCGCTAGCTTTGTTCACACTTTTGTACACCACTGCTTGCTCTAGCATATTAGTGTGATTTTAACAATAGTTTCACAGTGCATACAGATGGTTAAGCATAACTGATATAAAGATGTTTCTGTATAACTTTATGTGCTTTACAAAGAACAGCTACAATAGATGTTTGAATGTTCTTGAGTTGTGTTTGTATTTTGTTTTGATTATGTTCTGGTATCATTCACGCGCGCTCCCCCCCCCCCCCATGAATTTGAGTGTCAGGACGGTCTTTGGGGGAAAAGAAAAAAAAGAGGATGAACGGAAATCAAAGCTCAGGTTCCATAATCAGACTCACAAAGGCCACGGTCCCTCTGGAAGAAGAGAGGGCTGGCTGCTGTGACCCGGAGGCCCCTGTGCTATGATCCCTCGCTCCCTGACTATAACCCTATCACCCCACCTGCTCCATGGCCTTGCAGACAACACCAAGGGGAGTTGGAGCCTCAGTGCACATCTGTTCTTTCTGCACTCACTCTCTCCACAGGAGGGACATACTCGCTTCAGCTGCAGAATCCTCTTCCTCCGTGAGCTGCATGCTAAGAGATGGAGTCCAGCTAGATAAATAAAAGAAGTCCCTGTGGCAGAGACCCTTGCCGCCTTCCACAGCCAAGAGAGGCCTCCCACCAATGGACGGCGGTCCTACGCAGCTGAGGGGCCGCCTTGTGTTTCAGAGTTTGGGGGAGAAGGGCCATGGGGGACAAAGGATGCTTTGCCCTGTAATGTATCCCAATGTATCCCAAATCACCATTCCTCACTGTGCGAAAATTGCGGGAGGCCTGGGGATTCTCTTAGGCAGACAAGAAGCTTTGTTCGGGGATCCTGGAGAACAGAGGAGGGGGAGGCCAAGGACCCATGTGGAGACCCTCTGAGGCTCCCGGAAGGGGCTGCAGGGAGGCCAGCGCCTGACTCTGTTATTAATGTGCACACGGAGCCACAGGGGCCAGACAGGCCTGTCTCAGAAGAGAGCGATCGCTCAGCAGAGGAGGCACCGCAGGTCTGTCTCGGCTCCCGGCTGTCTGCTGAGGGAGAGGAGCTGTGAAGGAAAGGTCAAGGTGATCTTCGGAAATAGGGAGATGGCCAAACAGCTTGGCCAAGATGCTATGTCATTGTCTCCTAAGACATTTGTGCTCTGGGGACAGATGGCAAGACAGTCTTGCCCTGGTCGGCAAAGGGGACATGCCCCTGTCCGGGGGGCCGAACATGATGGCGTTAAACCACAGACCTTCGGGGAAGGAGGAAATCTCCAGGCTTTGTGAGGAACAAGAGAAACTGAAAACCTCAGTCTGTCCCACTGCCCCCAGAATGCTGATGCTACTACTCACCTGAAAATATTATTAAGAAGAGGGGACCGAAGTAAATAGGGAGCCTGGAGGGCAGCAAAACAGTAAGGCTATGACCAGAGCAAGGAGAGCAGCTTACAGACCTCTCTCCCGTGTGTCATCGCAGGGACACTCCCGGCCCCTGTGGCCGATGTTCAGATTTTCTCATGAGCCACCCTCCGTCCGTGGCTGAGTGGTCAGACCCGGCCAGGCCCGTGCTCACGAGCTTCACACGGTCTGCTCTTTGCACACAACTATTGTCCACAGACGTCATTCTCACCAGGCAGCTTCTGCCAGACGGAGGCTTCCCACGGTCTTCACCAGCACAGTACCTAAGACGCAGTGCCTGGGACACCGGCTGACCGGATTCGTCTGCATGAGCGTCATACAAGACAAGATAGCATTCCCGTTTTTAAACAAATACACTGAGGTTCCAATTTTTTTATTTTGTCCTGATCTTAAGTCCCTTTCACCTGCCACATTCACAAAGTCAGGTCACGTCCTAAGTTGAGAACTGACTTGGCCCACAGCGAGAGTTCCCAGGAAGGTGTCTGCTGGGCTGCAGGGGAAGGAAGAAAACAAAAGGAATCAATCACAGCCAGGCTGTGAGGTGAGCACTTTGGAGGGGGTATCTGAGGCCCCAGCTCCTCTGGTTTGTCCTAGAGCAGCCACTGTCAGCCCCGGGGAATGTAAGCTGAGAGCCACAAGGTTTTGCTGCACTTGGGAAGCATCAGGTAAGAACTGCTAATATCCACCTGTGTGATGTGCACTTTTCAGAGTACTTTACAGATCACAATAGCTGCCCCCACGACGCACCTGCCCTCTAATCCTCAGGCTGTGTGACAGTGTGCGGCTTCTGAGGCCATATTACAAAAGGTATTACAACCTCCCCCTGTTCTTGTGGGTTGCCGCCCTGCGGGAAGCAGCCGCTCTGCTGGACACTCAAGCAGTCCACAGAGAGGCCCCTGAACCACTTGCCAACCATGCGAATGAGCCGCCGTGGAGGACGATCCCTCAGTCAAGCCTTCGGATGATTTGCAGGGTAATGATTGCAACTTCATGAGACACACCTGGAAGATCTGTACACCCAAGTCTTGCTCAATCTCTCCTGGCCAACAGAAACCAAAATGGTTGTGAACTACCGTTGATATTTTTCAGCCTTTAAATTTGGGGTGACTTAATCTACAGCTGTAAATAACTAACACACATTAATACTGATCTAATTACTGCAAAAAAAGCAAGGAGTAAGTATACTATTATCTTTGTGTAATAAATGTGGAATAGCGGCAGACAGCCAGTATACATTTGGCGGAGCCGTGTGGTTTGAAGTCCATATGGTTTGTGTCTCACGGCACTATCCAACACAGTAGATGAATTCAATTAAAAATATTTTAATGAAAAGTTTTCATTTTTCAGTTGCATTAGTTATTGTCTTGCGGCACTATCCAACACAGTGGACGAATTCAATTAAAAATATATTTTTTTAAAGATTTTATTTATTTAACAGAGAGAAACACAGTGAGAGAGGGAACACAAGTAGAGGGAATGGTAGCAGGAGAAGCAGGCTTCCTGCCAAGCAGGGAGCCCAATGCAGGGCTTGATCCCAGGACCCTGGGATCATGACCTGAGCCAAAGGCAGATGCTTAACGACTGAGCCACCCAGGCGCCCCTCAATTAAAAATATTTTAATGAAAAGTTTTCATTTTTCAGTTGCATTAGTTATATTTCAAGTGGTCAGTGTGGCCAGTGGCTACCATATTGGAAAGAATGAATAGAGAGCATTTGTGCCATTGAAGAAAGTTTGTTTGGACAGTGCTAGTCTAGAGCACGTGCTAATAATCACACAATATTTGCCAGTTACAAATAAATTGGGGGATCCCTGCCTGTGTTCACTAAGGGGTTTACCACCTTGTTAGCAGGTTCCCAAGTGTAAGTGATTGAATGATACAGACCGAGGGTTCTGGGCGCTGAAGATTCGTTCTATACTCTGGATACACTGGGTTGGAAGAGATATACCCTCATTGAGCCCCTCCACCTCCTTCTCACCCCTTCTTGAGACCCCCTGGCATCCTCCTTGTCAGTCAGTACACTGACATTCAGTACACTAATGCATCTTTCTTTGTTGGCCTGGCATCCTCTTCTCTCCAGCCCATCACTGCTTGGTGTTCCGTCCATTGATCTCCAATGTACTACATGGAGCAGTGACTTAGCCCACGCCCCATGCTGGGTCATGGACACACCGAGGGAAGTAAGACTCAGCCTCTTTCTTCATGGGCCTCACAGTCCATTGGGAGGTTCACTGCAATAGAAGAACCTCTGAGGAGCTATGGAAAGACAGAGACTGCAGCGGGAACCATATGTTTGCCTAGAGGGGTTTGAAGAGGACACACAGAAAGATGGCATTTAAACTGGTCTAATAAGCAGGCAAAGAGCCTCAGTGAACAGTGAAGAAAGACAGGAGCATTCCAGACACAGGCAATGAGTTCAAGGAGCACAGTTGCTCCAGGAACAGCAAAGTCTGAGGGAACCACAATAATAAGGTTAGAAAAGAAACTCATGCCAGGCTATGCAGGACCTCCAATGTATGCAAAGAAATGTTGACTTTGTGTGGGAAATAGGACACATTGCCTTGTCATTTGCATTTAAAATTTGGGGGCTGTGTTCCAGATGCAAAGCCACTGGTAATTGATACACATGGGAGGGTGACTGGGGAGGCTGACGCCATTTTGGATGTGATTTCTCCACCTCCCCACTGACTCTCAGCTGGGCTCAGGTAGAGAAAATATGTAGGAGTCATGGAGAAAGTATGTAGGAATATAGCAGAGCCCCATGGCCCAGATATAGAGAGATTCTAGCCTATCGAAGGACTACAGGTCAATTCATGGAAAATCAACTTGCCGAAAGTCGGTTCACAGTGCACGTCAGATGAATACCTTAAGTGTGGTGAGGCAGCTTCTTGCAGCTGCTTTGCCGACAGAAGCAAAAAAGGAGGCAGAAGTCTAGGCCGAGGCAGTTCAAATACAGGGTCAGGACACAGATCCACAAAGAGGATATGGCAGTAACCCACATTTAAGGGAAGACCACCCCTTCACATAGAAGATGATTAATGCAAATGCAAAAGGAACTCAGCCTGGGAGCCGAATCCTAAGTCAGTCAGGGAGTAGGTCATTCTGTGATTTAGAATTCGGTCAATTGATCCCCAGTCAACTAGCCACTGGCAAATTGCTTCTCAGTGAATTGCTCTGCCTCCCAGGAAAAGACCCCAAGCAGACATCTACTAGATCTTTGGCTTCCAGAATATCCACTCTGGTCATCTACCTAAGTGTAAGTAAAAAGTTTAATGAAAATTGAACTTGCTCAACTCTCGGCAATCCCTCTCTTTCCTCATCTCCCAGCTCAAATTCTCAGAACAGAAGGCTGACGTCATTTTCCATAGGTTGTTTCAATCCCTTTCCGGTCCTTTTCCATCTTCACTAAAACGTCCTTTCTTTCCTTCCCTATCTCTCGTTCTCTGGCTCTTGCCCTCACTCTTCTGCTCACTCTTGCTCTTTTTTCCTATAAACAATGATATAAATTACCACTTAGCTTGAGCTGTTCAGCAATTCTTGGTCTTACGGAGACAGCATGCTCCATAATGGATCACCTTTGTGGAAAAGCGCAATCCCTGTAATTAAGGGCACTTTGATGGAGAGCCCAAGCTCCATAACTCAGGAGATCATAAGCATTTCTACTCTGGTGAAGTCCAGTTTAATGCAAAAGAAACATGTGTTTCCTGTCCCTTATTCTAAATCGATTGGGCCATTTGTCTAATTTAAACACTCTATAAATTACATATATCCTCCAAAGATAGGGACGAGGTCGAGATATTTGATATATGCATTTTCATATGGCTTGAATCCATCACTGTCTTCCACGAGCCCCCTTAGCTTTCTCCTGAGTGGATGGAGGCCCTATAACTCTCTGATCTACTTCATTTTCTCTGACACCCCTTAGGATCCCTGTTCAGATAGTTTGGCTAAAGAATTATGGCTGACTTTGAAAGGCATGGATTGAAGGCTAAAGTAGTGCTGCATCCCTGGAAATCTCATGTTTTGTTAGCACAACCATCAAATTCTCTCCAATTTCTCTTCCATTTTGTCCATTAATACAATATGAGATTCGAAGAAGGGGAAAATTCAAGGAAGGTAGACTGGATAGGGACATTTGCAACATGCAATTATGCACATTTTTGGCTGAGTTAGCTCAGCTGAATTTTAGAAAAAGACTTGTTCCAATCATTCAGTTTCTCTTGTACATGAGCCTTCAAGAAGATCAAAGACCAGGGTGCCTAAGTGGTGCAGTCAGTTAAGCATCTGACTCTTGGTTTCAGCTCAGGTCAAGATCTCAAGATCATGGGATTGAGTCCCACATTGTGCTTCATGGTCAGCCAGGAGTCTGCTTGAGACTCTGTCTCCCTCTCACTCTGGCCCTCCCTCTGCTCACACTCATACACTCACTCTCTCTCTCTCTCTCAAATAAATAAGTCTTAAAAAAAAGTTAAAAAAAAAAGAGCAAAGACCTCTCTCTGGGATTTAGCATCTCCAACTGCAAATACCCTTGACTTCTCAAATCTTGTTAAAGAAATTTTAATCTAGCTACCAATTAAACTTTCTTTTATTATAAATCAGTGAGATTTCATTTTGTTTTTAAAAGCTGGTCTTCGTTCTCATGCCCTTCTGTTACATCACAAATTGAAAGAATATATGAGCTGGAAGGGAAATAGCTCAGTGAATTCAAAGCCCTCACTTTATATATAGGCTGAAATCAAGCAGGGGATAGCAACTAGATATGAGATTTATAGGAAAAGATTCCAATGGCTAATAAACATATGAAAGCTACATTAGTTGGGTAAATTTTAATACAGATTATGGTGTGGAGGAAGAAACCAAGAGAATTGATTACCATTGAGACAAAGAAGCATGTACTGATGTGAAGAAAATTGGTGTCTTCAGTATTAAGCCTTCCCATTCAGAGACATGATTTATTTCTCCACGTATTCAGGTCTTGTTGCATCCTTCAGTGTGTGCAAATTCTTCAGTTATATAGAAGCATCGTTTTTGTTAAATTTTTTTTTTCATTCCCTTTCAGGGTTTTCTTATTTCCAGGTCATTCTCTTCTTCCTGAGTCTTTTGTTGCCCTCATAATACACATTCTGTTACTGTGTTATGTTAAATAAGAAATAAACAAGAACTCTAGCAGAGGTTTGAACAATATTCTCTGAAGGCAGTGGGGGAACATAAAAATCTTACAGAAGGGAATGCTGAAATTGCCTTGAAGAGTAGGCACATGGCACATAAAAAAGTGGAGATGAGAAAGGAGATCATGGTGATTGATGCATGAAGGGATTAAGATGGGTCCTAGTGTGGAAGTCACTGAGACCTGGGCAGCAGAGCACAGAGGTGCCCTCACCGCAGGGAGGGAACATTCCAGAATGGGCCAGAGCTTTGGGTACTTTCAGCACACACTACCTCTCTCTTTCCTTTCAGTTCCCTTCACCCTAAGCCCAGAGCCCTTGACTTTCTCCCTTTGCCACTCACTCCTCCTTCCTCCGGGCTGACACCTCAGAACTCTAGGCCCCTTGATTGGAATAAAAGCCTTGAACCAAATAGCCCCATGCAGGAAGACCCTCTGTTGCCTCATTTCTCAATCCGGGTCCCACTGGCTTTACCTAGATGATGTGCGCTGTACCTTTAACCTTTGCTCCCCTGGACTGGGACAGCTCTTGTCACTGCATTTTGGTAACTGAATTCTAACTCTGTGTCTTCCCACTTGACATGGCTTTGGACTGTCCAACTATCAGCCTGTCCATGGTTTTCCTGGCTGTTCCATCTCCTGCTGAGATCTTGTCCAGGTCTTCCCACCTGTGAAGACAGGTGATGCCCCTGCAGATGCATAGTCAGCACTGCTGTCCGCCAAAAACAGAGATCGGACCTTTACATCCATGTGCATCAGTTCTTTTAAACCTGTCATTAGCACAGAATTTCTCAGAACTTTGCAGCATTAAATGTGACCTGATGGGCGCTTCCTGTGCTTCTTTTCCTTTGCCTCAGGGAGGAGTATCCTGAACAAATTGAGAACTTGAAGAAGGCGCACCAATTCATATCTGTGGACACTTAACGAAATAACTCCAATGGCTCCACCAGAAGCAAAGTCCAGTAAGAGACCCCAATAAGGAAAACCACCTTTAAGCAAGGAGGCTCATCTTGAATTCAGCCCCACCTCTCAAGAGGTAGGTTGTGACTAGCACAAGAGAATGAGAACAGCAGTTCCAGGAACTGTGCATTCCAGGGTTCCCTCAGCAGAAGGTAGACCATCTCTGAGAAATAAGGAGACACATCCCTCAGCTTCTATTTTGATTTCTCATGTGTCTATCTGGAAAACAGAGGTTGGAATGTTAAAAGCAGCTTTCCTAAACTCCATAGCAGTTAAGATTCTGGGTGATTTAATTTCTGTCAATTGGATGAACTTTCTCAACACCTTAATTCAGAATAGAATTAAGTGAATTCTGTAAATGGATTAAATACACCAATTAAAAGACAAGGACTGGAACATTTAAAAATATGGCCCAGGGCGCTTGGCTGGCTCAGTCCAAAGAGCATGTGACTCTTGATCTCAGGCTTGTGAGTTCGAGCCCCACGTTGGGTGTAAAGATTCTTAAAAAAACAAAAATAAGTAAAAACATGGCCCAAATATATGTTGTCTCCAAAAAATTCACTTCAAGTGTAATAAGATAGGCAAATTGAAAATAAAAGAAGAAAGGTATATCATGCAAACATTAATCAAAGAAAGTAGGAATAAGTATATCAATATCAAAGTAAATTTCAGAAAAGTATTACAGAGATGGAGCTATTATTAATAATAAAAGTCAGTCTACTGTGAAGATATAGTAATGCTAAATGTGTATGCATCAAACCACAGAGCTGCAAAGTATGTAAAGCAAAATATGATAGAACTTTGGAACACTGAAAAAACAAAATGAACATTTTTTAAAAAGTGATAGAATTGAAATGAGAAGTAGACAAATCAGCAATTATCATTGGAAACTCAAAAATCTCTCTTAACAATTGATAAAATAAGCAGAAAATGGGCAAGAATGCTATCATCAACAAGAACTTATCAACATTCATAGAGCACTCCACTCCACATCATACACACTCTTTTCAAGTGCCCACAAAATATATGTCAAGGTAGACGGTATCTTAAGCTCTAAGACTAGTCTCAACAAATTCAAAAGAATTGAAATCACAGAGAGTGTATTCTCTGACCGCAATAAAATCAAACTAGAAATCAGTAACAGATGGATAACAGGAAAATCTCCAAACATTTGGAAACTAAATAGCATACTTCTAAATAATGCATGAGTCAAAGAGGACATCTCAATGGAAATCAAAATACATTGAATTAAATTAAAATGAAAATATAACATCAAAATTTGTGTGACACAGAGAAAAGCAGTGTGGAGAGGGAAACTTACAGTATTAAATGCACCATTGGAAGAGGAAAAGTCTCAATAACTTAAGCACCCTCCACAAAAGAATCTGGAAAAAGGAGAGAAAAATAAATCTAATGCAAGTTCCTGGAAATAATAAAGAGCAGAAATCGGTGAAGCTGAAAACAAAAAATAAATGGGGAAATCAAGGAGACAAAGAGCTTTGGAAAGTGTGATGAAACTGAAAAATATCTAGCAAGATGGACAAATTAAAAAGAGAAAAGACACAAATTACCAAAATCAGAAATCTAAGAGGAGATAACATCACAAACCCTTCACATCAAAAGGATAAATAAGGGAATACTACGAATAGCTTGATACACATAAATTCAACAACTTAGGTTAAATGGGCCTATCCTTTGAAAAGAACAAATTGCCACAGTTTATCCAATATAAATAAATAGTTTGAATAGCCTATATCTATTTAAAAAATTGAATTTGTACTTTAAAAATCCCCAGATAGAAATCTTCAGGCTCAGAGGGTTTCACTGCTGAATTCTACCAAATGTTTAAAGTAGAGGCGCCTGGGTGGCTCAGCGGGTCAAAGCCTCTGCCTTTGGCTCAAGTCATGATCTCAGAGTCCTGGGATCGAGCCCCACATCAGGCTCTCTGCTCAGCAGGGAGCCTGCTTCCCCCTCTCTGCCTGGCTCTCTGCCTTCTTGTGATCTCTCTCTTTGTCAAATAAATAAATAAAATCTTTAAAAAAAAAAGTTTAAAGTAACACAAATTCTAAACATCTTTACCAGAAAGTAGAAGAGAAGGAAACATTTCATCGGAATTAAAAACTTCTATTAATAGAGTGATAAGACAAGCTACAGAAATGTGAGAAAATATATCCAGCACAGGACTAATATCTGGAATATATAAAGAAGACTCAAAACGCAACAGTCAGAACAAAAATAATAACTGAATTAAGAAGTGCATGAAAGGCACAAAGAAGAGTTTTAACAAAGAGGATATAACCATGGCAAATAAGCACTTAAATGATACTCAGCATCATTAGCCTTTAAGCAAATGCCAACTAAAACTACAATGAGATATAACTATACACCCATCAGAATGGATAAAACAAAAATGGTAACACCCTCAAATGCTGGCATGGATGTGGGAATACTAGATCACTCACCCTCTGCTTATGGAAATGTAAAATGACAGAGCCATTCTGGAAAACAATTTGGCAATTTCTTAAAAAACTAAACATGTGACCCCCATAGGATCCAATAACGGTGGGCATGAAACCCAGAGTTGAATTAAATAATTAAGGGCTGACACATGAAGACAGGACGCCTTATGCTCACATAAAAACTTGTTCACGAATATTTACAGCAGCTTTGTTTGTAACAATTACAAACTAGAAACAACCCAGGTTCTTCAACAGGTTGGACAAGGGATGTATATCCAAACCTTGGAATACTACTCATCAATAACAAGAAACTACTGATACAGGCAACATCCTGAATCAAGAGGCAGAGCATTATTCTGAGTGAAAAATGCCTATTGCAAAAAACAACACACTTTGTTTCCATTTATATAACATTCTTAAAATGAAAAAATTACAGACATGGAGAACAGAATAGTGGTTTCTAGGAGTTACAGAGGGGTGGGTGCAGGAGGGGGGTGGGCACGACTACTGAAGGATGACATGAGGGATCCTGGTAGGGATGGAAATGCTCAGTCTCCTAACTGTATCACTATCAATATCTTGATTGTGATATCATACTGGAGTTTCATGGTATGGATGTACCACAATTTGTTTAGCTATTGGAGGAAACTAAGCCAAGTGTACACGGTATATTATTCATTACAACTTCCTGTGAACCTCTAATTACCTTAAAATAAAGTTTATTTAAAAGAAAAAAAGAATCCCATAGGCAAATGAAAACAGAAAAAAATAAGAATAAATGAATACATGAAAACTGCATCAATTCTTTCGACTGCAAATTGTCTTTCATGAACTCCACAGTCTATCCTGAATAGAAACTTCTAACTCTGGCCAATCTATTCCTTATCCTAAAGATGGAATCCATGTGGGGTTATCATCATCTATCTCAATAAACTGCACATTTCATCCAATTATCCTCTTCCTTTACCAACGTTCACATAATTCGTTCCCTAAAAAATTCTTTGCCTGCTTAAGGCCAAAAGCAAAGAGGTTTCAGACATAATTATTTCATTATTGATCACTTTAGTAATCTAATTGAACTCCAAAAAACTCAATTAGAAACAAGATTGATTGTTCAGAAAACGTTTACTGAAAACCTCTACCACAATACTTTTGTCAAAATGAAATGAGAGAGGAAAAGACTCTCAATACCTTGGTTTCCAAACCTAAACTTAATAGCCCCTTTGCTTTCACTTATGTCTAAATACCTTGATTCAGGTATATGTACCCAGATGGCACAACAAACAGGAAAATGAGCCCTCTCCACCTCTCTCTGCTAATGACAAAGATTTACTACTGTGAGCCTGGAGTGACCTTCAGAAACAGCTGACCCTGTGGGCTAATTATGCTTGGAAAGAAAAGTAAAACATTAACTTGGTTAAAGGGTCACTGTTGCTCTTGGCATGCATTTCACACCATTCTATTCAATGAATCAGTGGCCTCCGTTTCATCTATTAGGTACATTTTGTAGTCCATATATCCTGTCAATCTCAGGCAGAGACAAAATCAGAAATACTGCTAAGGCCAGCCAGCTGATGAAACCAATGCTTAAAATTCTGGGTTGATAATCACACCTTCTATGCTTTGTAGATCTAAAGCCTTGATCCCTTACCAAGTGTTTTTCTAGCCACTTGAGTTAAATTCAAAGCTCTTTCCCCGAGAACCATCTTTACTCCACCTGTGCCCCCCTGATGGCCTGCTTTTATGCAGAGGCGAGACAGTTCTCCATTTGGAGCTGAATCCATCAAGTTTCGTAATTTCCATACCTGAAACTGAGGCAACCTGAGCCCACTGTGTTCTGAGTCAATAGGAACTAGGCTTGGCAGGTACTAGAATACCATCCCCACCAGGGAATAAGATGTTGCCCTAAGTCTCAGCATTGTATATTTTCCCTGGTACGCCACCCAGCCACTGCCTTGTCCCCAGTAACTACTGACTATGCCCAATCTCTAAAGCTGGGTTTCTGCTCTGTCTCTAAGTTTGTATTCTAGTTTCCATTTGGCTGTGACCCAAGTTTTCCGGGCCATCCAGTCCTCCCTTTCTTCAAGGGCTGAAACCTGACTCTTGTTACCACCCAGCTACTGACAACTCAAGATGTTATCTCTCACCTGACTTTGAGTTTTGCCAGCTCTCGGAGATTCAAGCTCATATTTCCAGAATGCTATGAAACAGAAATTCTTGTTGATTTTTCTGACTCACATAACCAGATCCACCCCAAAACGAAAGAATAATCCCGATTCAGACTCATCTTGCACAACCCTGGGTTGTCCAAGTATCATCACTGGGATACTCAATTCAGCTTAATTCAATAAAAATGTCTTGAGTTCTCAGATGTGTCTGGCACTTTTCCAGCTGTTAGAATCATGAAGATTAATAGGACACAGCTCCTGCCCTCTCAAAGCTTGTTGCTAATTGGGAAAACATACATACAAACACAGATCTTCAATCTAATATGGCAAATGATTTAATAAGCTATGAATTTGTGGCTCATTGAAAATAATGCATGCTTCCTCCCAGAGGAAGAGGAGAGGGAGGGAAGGCGAGCACAGAGAAGGCATGCAGCAAGAGCAAAAAAGGGAGAAAGAGGTTCCCCAACACTAGAAAGGGCACATCGGGTGGAATTTTATAAGGAGCAGACACCTACACAAGCCTACCTGGAGCACTTTAGGGAGATGGGAGGATCTTAGAGGGGAGAGACTGCGTGGTAGCTTTGGGAAGACTGGCCATGAACCTCATAGTTCTCAGCCTCAGCAAAAAATCGCACACCCAACCCTGGGATGGAAACCTACTACTATCTGCCCACAAAGAGTCATTCAAGAGCTCATGGGGACTTGGGAGAAGGAATGAATGAATCAAAGGTGGCCAGTACAGATGATGAATAAGAGTTCTCTCAGATGCCCTGTTGGAAGTAAGATCCCCAGGCCTTCACAGAATTTCGGGGTGGGTGAAACAAACCTGTTGTGGAGATAATGGATTTTTCCGCCAGCCCTAGCACAAGTGTGGCTCAAAGCTGATTATAATTAATTTTATAAAAATTATAACACTGTCACCATCATGTGTGTATGTGTGTGTAAAACAAAATGTGTGCATGCTCCTTGATAAGCACAAAGCCCAGAATAAATATAGAAGAGGGAACCTGACATAGATATGGAGTACAGTGAAATCTTCATGGAGAAGCTGATGGGTAAACTGAGTCTTGAATAATAAGCCAATGGTTATCAGGTAAACAGGGAGCATAAAAGGGATCCAAGCAAAGTGAACCCCATGGGAAACGGGGGTTGGAGTACTAAAGGGGTACAGAAAATTTGCCTCTAGGTCAGGCCCACAGTCTTCTTAGGTTTTGCTCACTACTGTTTTCTAGTTTCTATGTGTAAACATCCCTGATACCTTAAACAGGTTTGTGGGGCCCACCTGGCCCTCTATCTCCTCTTTAGGAACTACTCCAGAACCACAACGAAAAGAGTATCTCATTTACTTTGTTATTAATTGGGCGTTCTTCATCTTTCATCATGGCTAGGATGATAGAACATTCAAGCTGAAAGTAGTTTAGCAATATCTTAGCCCAAAATTATCCTTGTGCAGGTGGGAGAACGGAAGGCCAAGGAAGGGAAATGATGTGTCATTTGTCACACGTCTTGACAGGGTAGAGTGAAATCTGCATCCAGGACCCCTGATGTCTAATCCTGTATTCACACTTTAGAAGCTCTTCCATGTAACGGGTTTATCTTGTCCCTTGCGGCTGGGTCCCTAGATGCCCCTTGGAGTTGTGTGGCACTAACCGCACAAAGGCCTACAGACACTGGCCCTGGGTGGACAGTGACTTCTGTCAAGTGTCCATGCCTGCCATATTGGGAGTTCATGATGATGTGAAGAAATGGCTGAAAATGGCACTAGAGCTCTCCCACGTCACGGGATGACAGTGGCCAAGGTCAGGAGAAGAAAGCAGTGTCTTCCTCAGCAACAGAAATGAGCTCAGCAGGGTCAGGAATCTGAGCTGACCCTGATGTTTCCCTTCTTGTTCTGCTAACCACCTCTCATCTCCTCTTCCCTGCTCTCCACCCTCCAGTTCTCTGCTACCACCATCTGGAGGCCGTGGGGCAGGAAAAGCGTAAGGACACTTCCCGAGATAGAAGCCAAGGACAGAAAATGTGGTTCTTGTCACCCAAGCAGCATGGGCTGCGTGAGGCCCTTTAACTGACCCTGTCCAAGCATGGCAGGCAGCCACCAGCCCCCAGACACCAGAACCCTTCCCCAGGTGGCATCCATCACAACTGTGCAGTGGTTGACTGAAACCCATCTTTAGAAACACACTTTTCCTAAGAAGGGGGAACTTGAGAGGCTCAGGCCATTGGAAAGTAATGGAACTTTCCTGATGGAGAAACTGATAAAAAGGAGAAGAGAGACACATGAACAATGTGGAATGTCCAGTCTCAGGACCCAGGCCAGGCAAGAGCTCTCAGCCAAGGATGACTGCTGGCTGAGCTGGAGACACCAGCTGAGGGGGAGATACCTTGTATTTGGACCACAAACACTTTGGGGAGTCTTCAAAGAAAAGTAATAAGTGGGATAGTCGGCACTTAGCCAACTGGAGATTTCCAGAAATGGGCCTTTCAGATACTCCCCAGTTCAGATCTTTATGCACTGAACTAGTTTCATGCAAAAATTACCCAAAAAGGAGATACTAGACTATGCTGCCATCCCTATGAAGTTCGGATCTCCTGTTCCATCTAGTGTGCAGATTCATTTGGAATGGGCAGTGAAATTTGGGATGCAGGACTGGCAGAGTAGGGCGGTGTGGGGAAGCCCAGCCCTCACGGTGCTGCTCACACACTGTCACACCATGGCCTCTTTAGGGGTGGAAAGTAGGGTGGTATGTCCAGAAATCCACAAATTCTTTGACACTCCTCCTGTCAAAGAGTAGAATTGGGGTGCCTGGGTGGCTCAGTCGGTTGAGCATGTAACTCTTGGTTGTCTGCTCAGGTCATGATCTCAGGGTAGTGGGATCGAGCCCTGTGTGGGGATCTATGCTGGGTGTGAAGCCTGCTTGGGTCCCCTCCTGGCCCATCTCTCTCTCTTCCTCCTTTGAAAAAAAAAAAAAAAAAGTGGAATCTCTTCTCCCTCCCTGGAATATGGGCCAATCTTAGTGACTTGCTCCTAACAAATAAAATACACTGGAAGTAACTTGCAAGGCTAGATGATAAAAGGTCATAATGCGTCTTCCATTCTCTCTCCCCATCTCTGTCTCTCCTCCTCTCTCCCTCTCCATCAGGATGCTGGCACTTGGCACCCGGCCAACACGAGGCAGCCACATGGCAAAACCACATGAGGGAGTGAACCCTCTGACAATTACCGCCCCAGCTGTCGAGCCGCCCCAGATGGTGCTAAGTGGAGCAGAGATGAGCTGAACTCACTAAATCAGGCCCAAATTGCAGATTCATGAGCAAATTAAATGTTGTTGTTGGTTTAAGCTACTAAATGTTGAAGTGCCTTATCATACATCAATAGATCTGCAGACCAGAAAGCTTCTCATTCAGACTTCTCCTTTCTGTAGTATTTGGAAACCGAGGCCCCAGGGACACAATGCTTGGCCATAAGGGTAGAGCTGCTGCTCAGACTCTGGTCTTTGGCCTCCCAGGCCACTGCCATGTCCTCTACCCCACGTGAAGATACATAGTCTGTGTCGACCGGCCGAGCCCTCACAGGATGAGGGGGAGATGGAGACGGGGAAACATCTCATTCTCACCTAGTGGCCCTTCCTGAACAATCCATATCTTATTGTACTGACACCAGACAGTGAGCTGGCTCACTGTCAGACCAGACAGGCTGAGCACCTGGGCTCCTTGCAAGTAGGCTCTCCTTGCAAGCCGCCCAGCCCTATTTGGATAAAGAGCCTGGGGAGCCCACAGGAGCTGAGGAGACAATGGTGGTGCCTTTACCAGGTCTCTGAACCCTGAGAGGCAACCTCACATAGATATGGGGAAGGTAAAGCCAGTTCCAGCCCCAGAGTGGCTGTCTGGATGCCCAGAGGGCCTCCTCCGAGGTGGAGGGAGCCAATGGGCATGAGTTTTGCCCAGTTGGAGCCCAAGGCCAGAACTGAATAAGGAAGAACCAGCAGCAAGCCTCATGCGTGTGATCTCTGGCCGGACCTGAGGGCAGCATCTAGCTCCCCACAAAGAAAGAATAAACCATCTTACAGCTAATTGTCAGAAGAAAAAAAAAAAAATAGTACCATGTCCTTGGTAGATGCAGATGGAATTCACTGGCTTTGAGAGATAGGGTGAGGTCAAGGGGGTGGCAGCATCACAAAGCAAAGACATGGGACCCCTAAGAACCAGAGAGGGGCTCCAGACCAGGGCACAGCTCTCATTTTTGATGCATGTACTATAATGTGCTTCTGGCAGTCCTGAAATCAGCCAGGCCATCAGCAAAAATATGAGGAATGATGAGTGTGAGCCCAGAACACCGTGGGGTACTCTAGAGCAGCCAGGCAATGGGCAGGGCCCTATTTTAAGGGCCTCTAACCCTGCCCTTGCAGGACTCCCCACAGGAAGCCTAAAGACACAGGCAGGGCAAGGACTGCGTGGTACCCACACAGGGCAGGGATATGGGGTCAGAGAGGGACCTGAGGTCACAGAGGGACCTGAGCTTCATAGAGGTGGAGAGGAGCACGAGGGCCTGTGGTTGAAGGCCCAAAGGGGCCCGGAGAGAAGTTATCCAGCATCCTCTTAGTGTGTCGCTGGAACCTTGCTAGACTCACTATTCCCCCACCAACCCAGCACTACTCACCTGAGGAGATTCTTAGACCTGATCCCCACCTCTCTAGCCCACATGCTCTCTGTCCATATGACCACTCCACATGCTCTCACCTGTCTCTCCCTCATCCTTGCTTGCTGCTGAAACTCTGGGTCTGTTCTCCCACTCTGTGCTGGATTTCACCCCATCCTTTTGCCACAGGCCTTGTTCAGGTCTGGCATGAAAAGGCTCAGAGACCCAGAGGGGGATCCCAGCCTGATGAAATAAGACACATCCATGGTCCACCGCAATGCAGGGCTTGACAGCATCAGCCCAGAAACTAAGGCCTCAGGGGGAATACTGTCTGAGCCCAACAAAGAAAGACATCTGTTCTTAGGAGGCTTCTAGAAGACTTCCTGCAAGAAGAAGCACATGACACATCCCCTGAAGGAACCGTATGATCACAAGGCTGAAACACGAGAGGAGGCTAGAAATCTCAGCCAAGAGAACAGTCCTAAACAAGGCTCAGGGATGAGGAGCTCTGTAAAAAATCAGGGCAGACTCTGCTTCCTCGGTGGGCAGGAAGACAGGACCCAGGCTGTCAGGATGTCCCATACCGTGGGCTGAGCTGGATCATCGAGGCCTGGAGAAGGGCCCATCCAGGGCAGGGAGAATGCATCTGGGCCCGGCCTGGTATGCATGCAAACCAGTGGTGGGCAAGTCCATCAGTGTACCTCAGGGGCCTCCCTGGAGCACCAGGCACACAGGGCAGGGACTGACATGGCAGGGGAAACTCTGGGAGAGCATTTCCCTGGGCCTGGCCCTGCCTCCCATCCATGCCATGAGGGCCACAGTTTACATTGCAGACTCCCTGCTTCTGTGTGTCCACGAACAGTTATTAAGTACATGTCCCACCCCATTGCCCCAAGCCTGCACCCCGTGTCAGTACCTCCCCCAGAGCCAGGGGCTGGGACGGGGTTGGGACCTTCCAGCCAACCATGGCTCCTCATGACTGCTCATGAATGCGCACGTGGGCCTCGGCCACCCAGCCCCTTCACTGGAGCTCATGAAGAGTATGCACACGGGGGCAGGAGGGCCTACTGAGAGACTCTCCTCTGGCAGCTCAAAAATCTAAAGGACTCCTGTCAGAAGGTGGACCGGGATGAGGTAGTGTGCACTCCTCCAGCACCTTCCTCAGCTTGGGCTTCCAACTCACAGGCTTGAGCAGGCCTCCCTGGCTCCGCGTGACTCAGTAGGACCCTGAAACCAAGAGCACTGAGGGCCAGTGTGGTCTCTGAGAATTACTTTCTTCACAAGGAGCAGAGGTTAACCCAACCACAGGGAATGGGGGGGGGGTCCCCCTGGGTCTCCAGGGAGCAAGCATCCCTGATGCCTCCGGGTAATAATCAAGATGGTGTCCTCCCAGGGAGTTGTATCCCCCTAAGAAAGTGCTCAGGAACCAGATGGTAGGGGGAGGGGGACTCACAGAAGGGGGCAGGACAAGAGCTGGCCTTGGCCCACACAAGCTCCCACTCTAGGCCTCTCTAAGGGCTTATCCCTAGGCCCAAAGGGGAGCCCCATTCTTCCTCAGGTGCGTGCTGGGGCTGGGGCTCTAGCCTCCCCAGTGTGGCCCCCCAGCCCTCCTCTACAGGTGCACTGGCTCCAGGAGTTCGCCGGCAGCTTAGAGCAAGGGGCTGAGAGCAAAGCTTCTTTCCAGCTTGTTGAGATTTGCACTGGTTTAGCCCATCTGGGTGGCCAGCGGGTTGGATTTCCTTGGCCGCCATGACCTCAGGCAACCTCCCTCATTCCGCTCAAATGCCCAGTTCTTCAAGAATCATCATTTGTTTTTGGTTTTTTTATCCTCTTTATCCCTTATCACATGAGCTTAAACTCCATGGCATTATAACGAAAGGTAGGGAGTGTGGGGTGGAGAGGTCTGAACGGAGTGTCTCCCGTGTGGCCCTGGGTCATTCATTCAGACATTTGCCCCCTAGTCTCCTGGAGTCCCACAGCCCATGGAAACGTTAGAGGTGTGAGGCCCTGTTAACAGAGAAGGCAATCAAGGCCTGAAAAGAGAGGACATTTCAGTCCCATACCAAAGTGAATGACTTATCCATCAAGCCATGTGACTCCAAAGTTATGTCAGGATTAGTGTAGCCCACTTGGAGAACAAAAGAATAAAGGTGGTATCTTTTAAAAATTCTCTTTCTCTCACTCTCTCTTTGTCTTTGATTCCTAAAGCACAGCACTCGTCTTCGGGATTGATCATCTTCTCTCCAGTGCGGATCCTACAAAAAGGATCTGTACAGGCACGAAGCTGCCAGGGAGGGGAGAAGGTGGATCCTGTGTGTGTCTACCTGCTGGAGGGCGGGGCTGTTTCCCTTCAAGCGTCCCCTCGGAGACGGCAGGAGAGGGAAAAGGCTGCAGGTAGCCACCAGCCCAGAATGGAGGAGCGAGGCCAGAAACCACGCGATCAGGGCCTGGGGGTCCAGAGCCCAGGAGGAAGCTGCCCAGCTCTCCACTCACGGGGCCCGGCCTCCCCCAGGGGCCGGCAGGAGGGGAGGGAGAGGGAGCGAGCGAGTCAGAGGCTCCAGGGCTGCAGCTGCTGCCACAATGGGGGCATTGAGGCTGGTGTGGGCAGCAGCGGGCAGGGGTAAGGAAGAAGAGCTCAGAGGGACGGGGCTGCCAGGAGAGCCCCCCATGAGAGGGTCCGATGTCCGTGGAGCCACAAGGAACGAACTGCGCTTTGAAGGAAGGGGCCTCCTGACCTTTAAGTCTGCCCTCAGTGCCATGAGGGGGGCAGGGTGGACCTTAAATAGCCCCCCTGGGCCCATGCCTGCATCTCATTATCTGCCCTGCCCCTAGAAACATCAAGTGGCCCTTGTTCTCAGATCCCCCACCCTGCCCCTTCTCAAGCCCTTGGCTAAAGCCTGTGTTGTGGGCACAGTGACAGTGGAAGAAGGACTGAATGCAGACCCCTACCCTCTGTCCCCTCCTCTACTCTTCCTCACTGGCCCAGATGCCCTCAGACTCAGGGCCCCGGGTCTTCAGTGCCCTGGAGGCGGGAGATTGGGCTCCTCTCCTCCCCCATCCCGGAAGCCCATCCTGTGGCCCCAAGGAGGTGCCTGGTCCACAGACGGGCATCGTCACCAGCCCCAGTGTGGTTCCCACGAGTGGGCATCGGCCTCGGCACCTGATCTGCTGCGTGCCTCCCACCAGCCCCTGGCCCTCAGGCCTGCAGGTCTATCCTCGGCCTAAAGACCTGCATTTGTTCCTTTTAGGGGATTATCAACCCGCAAACAGATCCTCTGGCAGAGGCAGGTTTGTGTTTGTAACCTCCTAACATTCCTCTCTCAAATCTATCCCCCCCTTTCCTCTCCACCACCAGCACCTGCTCCCAGCCGCCCTCTTCCCTACCGGGACCCCTCCAATGTTCTCCAGGCCTCCTGTTCTGACTCTACTTCATTCACTGGAAAAAAATTTAAAAAGGAAACCTGATTGTATCACTCACACCCTAAAATTTCTTCAAAATTTCCCCGTTGCTTTTGACCTAGAGACCCAATTCCTTCCCGTAGCTCAGAAGGTCTGGCATAATCTAGCATGGCCTCCCAGCTTCTAGTACCTTCTTCAGTGCCCTGCTCTCCCAACAGGCAATAAAGCTTCGTGAGGTCCGAGGCCCTGTCTGGTTTGCTCCTTAGACTATTTCCAGTTTGTGACTTCATCCTGGGTTCAAGTAGTAGGAAGGGAACTAATTAATTAATTAATTAATGAGCACCTGATCAAAGGAGGAAGCTGTCTCTCCAGAAGGTAAAGAAGAAAACTCCCTTTGCCCAAAGCATGCCTTTAGTCTGATGCCCGAAGTTCCTAGAAGTTGGATTAGATCCCTCCCTGGTGTCTTCCAGCTCCTCAGAGGATAGTTTGCCCTTTTACAAACAGAGCCCTCAGACTCGGGGCCCTTCTATTCTGCTGTTTCACTTGTCTGTGAGAAAGACCCTGGGCCCCGCCAGGACCACGTGGGAAGAGGGAGCCTGACGCCGGGCCGCGGGGACACAGAAGAGCCTTTATTCTAGGGGACTCTTGATCCCTCACTCTGACTAAGCCCATGGGTGCGCTGCGGGGGGAGGGGGATAACAAGAGAGGTCTTGAGGCTTTCTGGGGAAGGAAGAGAAGGCGAGCGTCTGGGCTGTGTGACCCCAGGCTACAACGCTACAGTGCCTCTCAAAACATTCTCCTTTATCAGGAAGTTGGAATGTGAGTCACACTCTACGCTCCCCCAAGGGTTTCCTTGCTGAGCGGGACTACAAATTGTTCAACTAATTGGGCCGCATGCTGGACTCAGCCTTAGTCCCGAGCAGGCCTCTGTGGTCAGGAGAGCGAGCCGAGCGGGAGCAGGTGCCGGTTGGGGGGAGGAAGGGGAGCTCCCAGGCATTCAGCAGGGCCAGGAGATGATGCATAAAAGGCCAAGTGGTCCCGCATTGTTCGGTTTGCAAAGAACTGACCATCTACAATGGCTGAATCCTTAAAATAATCCCATGAATCCAGCAGAGCGAGAGGGGACTATCACTGATCTGCGTGTAAAGACAACGAAACTCAGAGTCCTTACAAATGCTTGTGGTTGCAGAGTCGGGGGCAAAAGGAGGGGTGACGCTGAGTCAGGCCGGCAGCCCCCCAGGCGGGTGTTAACCCACCACGTGACACTGCCCTCTGGGGACTTGTGATCTCCACAGTAGAGGCTATGGGTAGATTGTTCACGAGGTTTTAATTCTTCATGAGGTTTTATAAACCTCCCTGGAAACAATAAAAAGAGTTAGATAAGCTGTAGGTTAGTGGTGGTTGCGTGGAGCTCACTCCAAAGGCCGAAGAGTGGCCAGAGAGATTAAGAGACAGAATGGAACCCCCGGACCTCTGAACCTGCCATCTGGGCCCCCATGGGCTGCTGGGGGACAGCTGCAAACCCACCTCCCTCAAGGCGTGGACCAGCCCAGCTAACAAATACAAGCGTCTTCAGCCTAAAAGCAGGAGCAAGACGATAGATAGAAATGTTATTTTTGTGTATTTATTTCCCACCCATGCTTCTATACCGCCATGCCACCCGTCTGTCCTGCTGGAAGGAGAATTAAGAACAATGTAGCACGAACACAAGGGAATATGATATTCAGTATCCACTTTTTGAACCCCTGAACTAGGCCTTGAAAATCACAAATTAGACCGTAGTGAGAAAAGCCCATACTTCTGATGTTCAGTAGCCGAGTTGTACTAACAACTGTCCTAGAAGCATCACTCACACCATCGAGCACTGGGATGCAGTGCTGGGGATGGTAAAGTGAGCTGACATTTGTGGCCGGCCAGGGTCACACACACACATGCCACGCCTCACTGATGCCCCCATACATGCTCTTTTGCTGAACCGGATGAGGAAAAGAAAGGCTTGGAGCCAGGAGCCAAGTGGACAACTCAGGAAGGCACATCTGAACTTGAGAAGCCAGGATTCTATTTGTCTGTTGTCGTGAGGACGAGAGAGAGTGCTGTGTGTCTGAGGACGTAGGTGCGTCCAGAAACAGTAGTTTCCTGGTGACTTAATGCTAGTAAAATCACAAAACACGGAGGCTTATTTTCTGAACTTACTCCCTCAGAGGCAACATTGCCTCTATTACAATGACAAAGAGCACGTGAATAAACAGAAAGAACTAGTTTTGTCAGAAGGGGTTCGGTATGTTTGCATTTCTAGCTTCTAGGGTTGGACATAATTGGAGCCTGCCTTTTCCCAAGCTCACACATACATATGCGCACACACACACACACACACACACACACACACACGCACGCCCGCACGCATACAGGTACACACACACATACACACACACACAGTACTCCGGGGACCCGACTGAGCTATTTCGGGTCCTGCCTTAGTCACGTTCTTTTCTAGAGAGCAGTGCCCCCCTCTCTCTGGGCTGACTGTCTTTTATGATTAATGAATGGTTTAAATACCCACAAATTTTGCAGACCAGCTTGAAGAGCACTAAACAGTCTCCCAGCTGCCCTCAGGATGGGCTATAGAGATTGCAGCGGGAAAATGCACAGACTTATCTGTGGAGAGACAGGATGCTAGACCCATTGTCCAGAGCGAGGCTACTGGGGCCCCAGACCTACTGGGGTCCTCCTCACTGGCTATACAACCTGAGGCAGGTGCCTTACCAGCTCTGATCCTCAGTTTCTTCATCTGTAGATGGAGATAGGAGATAGCATCTGCTTTCTAGATTTGGTGTGGAGATTAAATAGTTCGACTAGAACAGTGTTGGAGCACCTTTGGCATAGTAAGGCAAGAACTTTAGATGCTCCTCCTACAGGCTCAGACCCCCAGGATCTGCAAACCCTCAGAAGGTTTGGAGCTTTGCTCCCACCAGCAACCACCAACATTGAATCTGGAGCCTTTAGTGGCCTGGCCCTTTAAGTTTCTGTGTAGTTGGGCCCCTGGGTGCTGGTTCCTTTTTCAGTTTTCTGAGTGAAAGTTCCCTGTTGGCCTGTGAACCTTGCCTTTGGACCCCAGCTTGTCTGGCTCAGCGTGGACTCCATACCAGCCCAATTCAGGGGTCTGTCTCATTTCCAGCCTTGTTTGGGAGCTGTTGCTACAATGCAGAGCCTTCCAGAATCACTTTGCTACCGTCCCCCAGACTAAGAGTACAAACCCTGTTCAGAGGCTCCCGTGACCCCAAGCCACCTCTAGATGGAGAAAAAAGCCAGAGCAACCTCCTGAAACGGTTCAGACTAAGCAAACTATGCCATTTGAACCCTACTGGACAGAATTTTAAAAAGTGGCCCCTTGAGGCACCTGGGTGGCTCAGTCATAAACTGTCTGCCTTCAGCTCAGGTCGGGATCCCAGGGTCCTGGGTTCGAGCCCCACATTGGCCTCCGTGCTCGGTGGGAAGCCTGCCTCTCCCTCTCCTGGTCCGCCTGCTTGTGCTCCCACTCTCTCTCTCGTGTCTCTCTTTGTCAAATAAATAAATAAATATTTAAAGCAAAACAAAACAACAGTGGCCCCTGGAGAATGCCAAATTCTCACTGGGCCAAAAGTGGGGAAATGATCCTGACCACCTCACGTGCATCACTCACGTGGCCCATTTGAATGTGTTGAGATTCACAGTGACTTGACAAAGATGTGGGATGCGCTGGGACCCTCACCGTGGTGGTCCTCGCATGCACGGCTCTCATTCCCATTGACCCCCCCCCAAAGCCACTGCAACTTTTCTCAAAGATGAGCATCTTTCTGTTCTGCTTTTTAAATCTTTTTTGACGGCTTTCAACTTTCTTTTCAACACATGATAACAAAAACATCACTAACAATAATCATGGTTATACTGTCAATGCTTTGAAATTACTGACACCTTCATGCCCAGGATGGGGCTAAGAACTTGACTTCTACGGCCGTGGCTAATGTTTTATGATACACATTAAGCAGGTAGCACCGTCGTTCTACTTCACAGAGAAAAAAAACGAGACCCGGGGATATAGGCACATGGCCAGTAAGTGAGAGAGGCAAGACACACACCCAGTTCCTTTTTCAAAACTGATATATCTGGGTTGTCTGTGGTCATCAGCATCTCCTTGTCCCTGCTACACTGTCCTCTTCTTCCTGAGGATATGCCCGGAGCCCCAGAATCACTGCCTCCCAGGTCCAGGTTAGGTCAGTCTGTGAGCACGTACACTGGGATGTGGAGGTTCAGCAGGAGAGCAATTGTGATTCTCGCCCCTGCAGCCGCGGTCCCTGGCCTCTGGGTGCCACAGGGAGGGGACATCTGTGGACAGGCAGCTCCCGGGTCTCCAGGCGGCCTCCTGGCCACACTTGCTTTGGTATCGCAGGCCCTGGAGTCACTGATGAGGACTTCCCTTTGATTTCTGCTCTGGAAGTCCCAGGGGAGTCTTTGTGACCTCCCCTCCCCTGGCTCTCCCACACTCAAAAAAGGCCCTGGTTCCCCAGGTCAAAGCTCTCTCTACTCAGATGACCTGGCACAGTTCTGCTTCCCTACCAATCCCTGACCAAACCCCTCAGTTACAGCTCCCAGGGTCCGAGGCACTGCCAGCTGAAGAGGCCATCCTCTCTCCTCCCCGCATACCCTCTGCAGGAGATGTGCTCACACCAATTTTCCCCTGATGCCCAGCCCTTTCCGCCTGCAGGCGGGCAGAGAGCTCGTTTCTCCAGGAAGTCTTTCTTGACTCAAGGACTCAGTTAGATCTCCTGGCTTCATCCTCACGGCACCCTGCGCGCTGAACATCCTGCTCGATGTCATGCTTTGCAAACAAGCAATTGTGGCTGTTTTGCACTCCGCTGTCCCAGCACAGGGCCTATACGTGTATTAGGGATTAATGATAAGTAGACGAAAAATGTTGAAAAGGCTTTGAGATCACGATGCCTGGTATAGGGAAAAAATATATGCAGCTGGAATCCCTGAAGTCAGCTTAAGAATGCTTATTGGCACGGACTCCGAGCTGGGTGGGCTCCATGGGGTACAAAGGTGAGCCTACCGGGAGCCCACATCCAGGAGGTGTGGACGTATAGAGGGCTCTCGTGGTCTTCAAGCAGCTGCATTCTGTTAGGGTTTCTGGTGACTTCTGCCTCCTTTGGTCCTCTAGGACCGTTATTTGTGCCTGGAGAAAAAGCAATGCCAGGAAGGAGACCACTCCCAGATGTCAAGACTCAGAGGATGGCTTATTTTAGTTCCAGAACTTTCAACAAGAGCAACCAATTGATAACAGTTTCTTAAACAGCACACTTAAAGACTGAGCTGACAGCATTTAAATATTTTTATATATTTCATCAAGGTCGTGGAAAGCAACCTTTTTTTAAAACTTAAGTCCCACCTCATTGTCCATCCACGTGGGTGGGGAGTGGAGGGCAGTTGGGACTCCACTGGACGGCCAAGCCCCAGTGAAGCTGTGACCAGGTTTTAGCTTGTGGGAAAACCTGCAAACATGCTTTAAAACCCTACATGATGTTGTATAAATGACACTGGAAGGTGGCGGGAAATCAAGCTTTTCCACACCAGCTGCCGTCTGTGGTTGGCCCCCTTGCCTAGGGCTCCAACTTGCCCCTGGACACCCCACTCCCAGGGAGGGTGTTTCTTGGGCTGCATCTCAGCCCACCATCCAAGAAGCAAAGTTGAGGGAACAGAGCTTAGAGCTGAGAAATCACTAGGAGCAGACAGGAAAGCGCTGCGACAGGATAGGAGCCAAGAACAAGGATTAAGTGAAAGAAGCCACTGGGGGGAATAAAAGCCGCAGGGTTTGCTGGAACAATCCTGGACCTCTGCCGCCCTCTAGCAGACACTGGCGGCATCGTCTCCCCACCTCGGGAGCACATGCTGAAGGGCAGACTCCAAGGCTGGGCTCCTTCAGACACTGCCACTTTCTAGCAGGTGACCTTGGGAAGTTATTGAAAACAGCCCTGCAGAAGTTCTTATTTGCAAAGTGGGGGGTAATACTAGTCCTGTAAGATGTTTATGAGGCTTAAATGGCCAAGATGGAGAAAGAGGGACCAGATTTACCCTCGTCCCTCCCATCTCCCCTGTCTCCCCAGCAAGAACCCCTGGGGGTGGGGATGGGGGTGGGGCAGGACTGACCAAATATCTGAAAGAACAGTTTTCAGCACAGGGCACATCAGACACAAAGTAGAGGGATCCCTGGGAGAGAGGAAACAAATGATCCCCATGATTGCCCAGCTCACTGACCAGAGTTTCCACAGGGCACAGGGAGGGGACCCTGGCACAGCTTGCAGACTCCAGGAATGGAGGAGACAAAGTCAGAATGCAAAGAAACCGAGACAGTTACTGAGGACCTGGAGCAAGAGAGAGCTTGCGAAAAGAGACAAGTCCAGAGAAGTCCAGCACTCACTTCAACAGCACATGCATTAAAATTGGAACGATACATAGAAAATTAGCATGGCCCGGCGTAAGGATGACACACAAGTTCGTGAAATCCAGAAGATTCCAGAAAAAGGGTCCCCTTTAAGTATGTAACAGAGCACCGATCAGCATGTGTGTATGGAGAAATTATCAGAGCCCAGGAAAGAAACACCTGTCCACAGTGGAGGGAGGGGTACCCAGCAGTCACACAGGATTAGAATAGCGTCTCTTCCCACAAGCCAGAATAAAAGCTTTGCAAACCATGAAGCATTAGGTGGAATCTTGCTTCAGGAGTGGGGAATAATTACCCCTAGAGTAAACCCAGCTCCAACCCGCACCCCCACCCTGCCCTAAGAAATTTAAAGGCATGACCTGAAAGGGTCAAATTGTTTCTAAGTAAACTTAACTATATCCCAAGAGGAAGCTCAAAAAAAAAAAAACCCCGTGCAGGAAAACAGAAATATACAGCACACAAGGATAAAAAGTAACAATGCCCCACAATCAATAAAAAATGGCCACACATGCAAAGCAGCAGGGAAAATACCCATGTAAATGAGAGGAAAACTCAAACGGTGGATTGAGTGCCAAATACGACACATGAAAACTGGTAGGATGGGGATCAAGCAATACTTGGAGGGGAAGTTACAGGGCTAACTTGGTTTGAAAGCAAGGAAAATCTCAAATCCATGCTTATTAGCCTCCATCTTAAAAAATTTTAAGAAAGAACAGTAAGAGTAAGCTAACCCAGAGTAAGCAGGAGAAAGGAAATAATAAAGATCAGGGCATAAATCAATGAGATAGAAAGTAGGGCAAGAGAGAAAAATCAGTGAAATTCAAAATCTGGAGTGTTTTTTAAAAAAATGATCAGAGGGGCCTGGGTGGCTCAGTTGTTAAGCTTCTGCCTTCAGCTCAGTCAGGATCCCAGGGTCCTGGCATCAGGCTCCCTGCTCAGCGGGAAGCCTGCTTCCCCCACTCCCACTCCCCTTGCTTGTGTTCCCTCTCTCACTCTCTCTCTCTCTCTCTCTCTGTCAAATAAATAGGTAAAATCTTTAAAAATAAAAAAAAAATAAGGTCAATATATTGATAAGCCCTTGGTCAGATTGTTCACAAAATAGTAAAGGCTCAAACTACTAATGTCAAGAGTGGTTGATTTGATATAATTATAGATTCTACAGCTGTTAAAAAGAAAAAAGAGTGTTGTGGAAAACTTGAGACCAACACAGTCAACAAGTAAACATGAAATGGACAAATTCCATGAAAGCCACTATCAGTGTTCACTAAAAAGTAACAAATGATCTGAAAGAGCCTTACTATCTATTTTTAAAGTAAATTTATACTTTAAAGTATTCCCACAAAGAAAATTCCAGGCCCATATGGTTTCATTAGCAAACATTTAAGAAAGAATTAATACCGATTTTATATAACTCTTCCAGAAAACTGTAAAGGAGGAAATACTTCTCAACCCATCCTAAGAGGTTGGTTAGTAATGCCCTGAGACCAAAACCAGATGGACTTTATGAGAAAATTATAGAACAATATCTCTAAGAAAATCAATACCAAAAAAAAAAAAAAACCAACAGCCAAGCAAAATTTTAACAACTTAAATCCAATGATATAAAAAGGTAACACATCATGACCAAGTGAGATATTCCAGGAAGGCAAGGTCAAGTGATAATATGAAAATCCATGAGTGTAATTCACCACCTTTATCAGTTAAAAAAAGAAAAAAATCATATAAGCATCTCAGTAGACACAGTAGAGACATCTTCATAAAATCCACCTTTGTTCCACACAAAAGCTGTCAGAAAACAAGAAATAGAAGGAACTTTCTCAACCTGATAAAGGACCTCTCTAAAGAATCTTCTGTGAGTTCATGCAATTTCACAGCTTCCAATATCATCCATACACCAACAACTTTCAAATTTATTTCTCTAGTTCAGACCTCCTCCCTGAATCTTAGACAACTCTCCACCACTTGAATATCTAATAGCAATCTCCAATAATAATACACTATTTCATTCACTTATCTAAGATTTGAGTTTTTCCTTCTATAGTAATAAGTAAAATTGGAGTACTGTTCTCTTCACATTCATTTTTCTGATCTGAATTTTGAATTAAAAATTACATTAGGCTTATAAAACAGGCCAGAAAACTTTCTCTTTTTCTATTGATGGAATCATTTATAAAAGTTAGGAATTAACTATTCCTTGAAAGTTTTATAAAACTCATCTATAACCCATCTGGACTTGAGGCTTTAAAGATAGGAAGTCTTTAAATACCACTTTAATTTCCTTACTAATTATTGGTTTCTATAACTTTTCTCATTGCTTCCTAAACTAATTTGGGCCCTTATTTTTCTAAAACTTCATTTATTGCATTTGGTTTTCTTAAGCTATTAGCACATATTAGCACATAACATATAGTGAGTGTTTCAAGGAACGAGAGGTTTAGCCTTTTCAGGCTAGGCTAAGTTCACTTACGAACTTACCTGCATAGGCCAATCTTCTTCCCAGATGGAAACAACATCATTCTCTTTGATAATGTTCATACGTATCTCTAGAATTGTCCATAACTAATAATGTCTTCTACAGATTGTGCACCTTCCTTGCCTTTGGTATTTCATGCCACCAAAGACTGCTCCTGTGTCTCCCATCTTCTTAAGATTTATCCCTCCCCATTCAGTGCCTTGTGCATTGCCCAAATAACCACGTTGATATACTGATTACAATTGGAAGTGTTATCTCTGCTACATTACAATAAATCCAGGGTTAACCAGGGAACAGCTGCCTAGACCTACCAGTTGACGGTGGTTACTTTCCAATATACCTTCACTTCTAGAAGTAACTAGCTGAATAATAACAGCTATCATTCACCAAATGCCTACTATAAGCCTGACATAAATTGGTGTTCTGGATGTGCCAGAAGCTTTATTAGAGCCATCAAAGGAAAAAAATGTCAGTAACTTTGTTTCACTGATTAGGAAAACATGGTTCTCAGATGAGTTGCCTGAGGTCATCTAGTGAGTAACAGTGGGGACTCAAATTCAGATCCATCTGGTTTTAAGTTGCTCACTGAAAGCTGGAATTTTTTTCAGTAAAGGAGCTTCCAAGTAATGACCCAAATCAAATGGTTTCTGCCAAATCAGGTATACCTACAAAAGTTTAAGTTCCTAGTTAATATTTTAATTCCCAGATGGCTATTAAGTTTCATGCCTGTCCTAACTCCTGCCTAATGGAAGTCGCTGTCTGCAGTCTTGTACTGAGAAAAACTGTGCAGCTGGTTTTGGGTTAAGAGAGTAAGAGTGCAGAGAGGTGGATTCTAATGCTGTTTGTGTTAGTCAAGATTCTCCGGAGAAACAGCCAATGGGATGGATAGATTAAGAGAGAGAAGGAGAAGGAGAGAAAGGGCTGGCTGGCAGACTGGAAATTCCAGCATGAGTTGATACTGGGGTCTTGAGTTCCAGGGCTATTTAGAAGAAGAATTTCTTCCTTCCCAGTGGAACTCAGTCTTTTCTTTTATACCCTTCAACTGATTGGATGAGGCCCACCCATATTTTGAAAGGTAATCTCTTTACCCAAGGCCTACTGATTTAAATTTCAAAAATACCTTCACAACAACATCTAAACAGGTATTTGCCCAGTCAAACTCGATACTGGCCTAGCCAAACCAAAATTAACAATCACACAGTCATAGACCAGGAAGACAATATTCTGTACAACAGTGGATCTCAAGCTTTGGCGTGTATGGGAATCCCTTAGAGGACTGGTGAAAACACAGGTCATGGAGTCCCACCCTCTGAACTTCTGATTCAGTAGAGTGGGGCTGTCTTTATAGCAAATCCCCTTGCTGGCCCAAGGAACACACTGAGAAACCCTGTTGCCTTGTGTTGCTACTTTGCTCTGATGACATTGAAGCATCATAAACCATCATTACAGAAATGTATGTTCCTGATTTGTATTCTCTGTATAATATCAATTATTTGAAATCTTCCCAACATTTAAGTTTTCAACAAGGACTTCCTTAACCCCCAGAAAAATGTCCACCGAGCCCTGAGCTCCCCATACGATTATATAAAAAAAGTTATGCCACTATTCACATACTTCTAATCAGTTAATTAGTAATTTAATCAGCTTACGTTTATTTAATTTATTCCAAAGCAGCAGAGACGTATGCCTGCTAGTCAGCCTGGATATGGTCAAAATGCAGGAGAAGGGCACCAAGAGTCAAGACTTCTGGGCTGGGCAAGGTCATGGGGCTCACAGCTTGGAAAACTGATCAAAGCCAGAGCGCCTGGTACCTCCAGGTCTCTCCAGACCTAACTACTCTTCCACCCAGGTCTTACACATCTTGATTCAGTTCGATACAGACACTCAGTTAGTGCCATCGGACGGGAAATGGGATGCTCTGTACGGTAGGAGGTTGCCCGTGAATGGGGGAGTCCAAGCGGGAGGGTGCTTGGTGGGAATTTCACAGAGAGAATTCAGAGAGCAGATTCAACACATCCTCCCCTCTCACACTGTAAAATTTTAATAATCCCTGAACTCCAGCCCAAACTCCTGGGATGGAACTTAAAAGAAAGTAACACACCTTACAGAAATATAAGAAGGTGGCATTGTTACTGGAACGGTTATGGATGCCCATTATAAAAATATTAATCACGCTCATACACCTTAGGTACAGAAACCCAAAATCATGATGTTAAAGCTGTTTCGGGTTTCAGAAATAAATAAATAAATAAACAAACAAACAAACAAACAAATAAATAAATATCTCTACACCTGCAGGAAAACTGTTTCAACTTGGATTAATCCGGAACTGAATGTCACATTTGATCCTGCCAAGGCTTGGCAGAGCCCCAGGCAGGGAATGGTTTGCATTCCATCTAGAAAAGTGGCTTGGGTACTGAGGAACCCGTTGTGTCGGTGGGGCCCCATCAGGGTGGCCAGGCCACAGCGCTCCTCGAGGTGGGCTCGGGCAGCACGAGTGAGATGAGGGTCAGCCGAGTGGCACCCCGAAGGTGGTTCCCCACCCCCAGTCTCAGGCTGTCCCTGTTCATCCGTCTGCCAGTGTCACAGCTGGAAATGTCACCAGCTTAGGCGGCAAAACAAAATGACACTTATTCCCCCCGGAAACTGTGATTCCCACTGTACCACAAACAGTGCTAAGACTCAGAACTAAGACTTAGAACTCGCGTTCTAAGAATTAGTGGCCATCGCCTCAAACTTGAAGCCAGAAGACCCGGATTGAAGAAAAGGCTCCACCGCTTAAGGACCTTGTGAGTCAGGTGAGTCATATGCCCCCTCCTGCACCTTCGCCTCCTCACCAGTAACCCCAGGGTTAGTAAAATGGGACCTCACACATGGTTCAAGACCTGCAGGAAAAATAGTCCAAAGGGAGCTTTAGACCCAGCTTGAATGGGTTTTACAGCGTCTGTCACAAAGATGAGAATACGGTGTAAATTATTCATAACTTTTCCTCTCTGTGACCTTCAGCAGAAGCAGGAATAGAAGCAGGATCCTAAATCTTTTGTGGCATTCAGCCAGGGGACCAAGAGGACAGCTGTGAGAGGGGGGAAGTGGTTCCTGAAAGGAGGTCTGGCCAGAGCTTGGAGACTGAAGAGGGACTGTGGCCCACGACAGGGGTGAGGGAGACGGCACTGGTGACAAGGACTGCAATGAAGCATTATTCCTAAAGATAGCTGTGAGAGACCGTCTGCTGTGTCCTGTGTTCCCTCAAGTCTCCAAAAGACTAAATTCAAGTCCTACGCTAGTTGGCAATGCTTCTGGAATTAAAACTACTTTTCTTTGAATTCATCACAGTGCCAAGACTGGACCTGAAGACCAGGCAAACAGGGACACCTGGGTGGCTCAGTTGGTTAAGCATCTGCCTTTGGCTCAGGTCATGATCCCAGGGTCCTGGGATCGAGTCCCATATCGGGCTCCTTGCTCGGCAGGGAGCCTGCTTCACCCTCTCTCTCTGCCTGCTTGTGTTCTTTCTCTCTCTGACAGATAAATAAATAAAATCTTTAAAAAAAAAAAAAAAAGACCAGGCAAACAGACCCAGATGGTCTTTGATGGTGTGCACTTCAGTGAAGAGTCAGGGCCAGAGTCATTTTAGGGTGAAGCCGATGGTTCCCGGACCCCCACATGGGAGCGCCATGATCATAACAATGGCTTATACCCCATCACGTCCAAAACATTTTCACATAGTCAGTGCATTCTCATTCCGTGTGTTAGGCAAAGTGGAGACTTTGTTCCCTCCTCAGCGTTGAACCTTGAACACACAGGTCACTTTTCCTAAGCAGAGTAAGTCTGAGAATCTCATGTCTGATAAGAGCAGATAAGGGAGGCTGTGAGGTGTTGGGTTACGAGGAAATGTGGGATCCTCCTGCCTACGTGAGAAGAGGACAAACTGTGACAACAGTCCTTGCACTTGTCGTGTTCGATGGCGGCGTGCTCCCACATAGACATCGATGCACGTTTATCTTCATACATAGACATACACACACATATGTTTAAGTTGACACAACCCCATCTTGCTAGAGAGAGTGCCTTTGTCTCTCGTGAGCTCTGCCCCTTCCATCAGGCAGGGAGGATCAGCAATGAATTAACTAAGTAATTAATTAATCTTTGAATTAATGAATTCACTAATTAATGAATTAATTAGTGAATTAATGAAGAGAATGGCATGGAGAAGAAGGATGGGCTTCTCCTAAGTTCCTAGACCATGGGATGACCCCAAAAGTCATCCTCAGATGAGCTGTATAATCACAACGACGCGAGTGAGTTGGGGGAGGGAGGGTGACCAGCTTTTTTGCAGAAACCCTGCTTTTATCTAGCTTTAAGGGAAGGCCTGGCCCCATCCTGGTCCTCAGCCATGTCTGGGCCTCGATAACTGGGCTCTGGTTCCCTCCCCCTCCCGTCTCCCCAGGGAATGAAGCTCACAAGCAAACTGCCCCCCACCCCCCGCCGCAGTCAGCCTATGCCTCCAATGCTCAGGCCTCACTGAAGTCCCCAGAGCTCCAGCACTCCAGTAGGGCAGGGCGCAGGGGACCCCAGGAGCAGAGTCCCTGTCCAGCAGCAGGAGTGACAATGCTCCGGTTCACCCGTTGTTTCCTTTTTACCTTCAAAGGCATAGAGAAAGTTGGCAATTTCCAGGATCCTTCCAAAAGGAAGGAAAAGCTAGCGATGACCTTATTAAACATAGCAACAGACAGATCAGAGAAGTCACTAAAACGGCACTGAGGCCTGAATTACCATTTGTGAGAGACCGGTATTCCGTCTGACCATGGCAAACCAAGTAACTGGATAATTTTCCAGTGTTTATTTGCAGGGCTGGGCCAAGATCTAGAAAATATCTAAATGAAAACAAATCCATTCGAACTTGGCATTTTCCATTGATCTAATGGCTCATTTGTATTTGATCCACAGATTCCTATTTAGGAGACAAGCAGAGAAATCCAAGTAATAAGGTCTCTTGTCTTTCAGAGTGGTTATAGGATTTCCAGATGGCATACGGGAAGGTATGACAAATGGAGGCAGGCCTGGAAATGAGATAAAACAAGGTGCTTGAAGGCCAAAATTAGACGCCACACAGCAAGGTTTGACTTAATAGCAGCGCCAAAAACAAAACAACCCCTTGTGACCACGCTGGGCTGAGAAAACAGCCAGGTCACAGGACCCATTCCTGCAGGCCCCGGAGCAATCAACAGCTGGGAATGTACTAGAAACCTGGGAGGGAGCCGCCTGGTGACATTGAAAGGCCAGTTGAGAGGAGGTGGGGAAGCACCCCGCCCCCTTCGTCACCCAGGCTGCGCACCCAGCCGCAGAGACGGGATGGCCGAGGCGGGGCCTGGGCATGCCTGGGCTGGGTGGGAAAGTCGCCTCGATGCAGCAACATCTCTGTTCAGTGCCAACGTCCCCTCGTCCCACCAGCCCAAGTGTTTGAACTCCCCCGGCCTCCCCGAGTCTCAGGTCCTGAATCCATACGCAGACAGGCTGCGCACATGGTAAGGAGGAGAGCACAGAGCTCTGCACTCAGATCCCAGGGCCCCACTTTCTAGCTATGACACGGACAAAGGCTCTCAATCCTTCCGAGTCTGACGTCCTCATCTGTGAGGGGGACAGTGACATCCACCTTACAGAGGACCTGGAACAACCTAGGGCTCAAGAGGCTTAACTATTCGCATCCTCATCTGGCCGGTTGCCTCCCAATTCCTGGCCTGTCTCAGGGCCTCTGCCAGCTTGGGGACACTGAGGACAGGTCTGGGGCTCGTTCCCCTGACTCCCCTTGTGCCCAGCGTGGCTGAGGTAAGTGTCCTCAGAGAATTTCTCCCTGCCTGCACCGAGGCCTCATAACGCTCTCCCTCATAAAGGTCCAGAGACCACTCCCTCCAAGTTAAGAATGTTCCCTGGGGCCCACCTCCCACCCTCTGTTTCAAACCTCTGACATCAATCTGGGTTTCCTAGGTTCTAGCCACATGTCAAATCTCACGTGGCCTCTTTCCTCCCCCCACCCCATCTTCCCTTCTTTCCTCCCCCCACCCCGCCTTCCCTTCTTTCCTATTTGTGCATTTATCTTCCTTTCTTCTTCCCTTGTTTCTTCTCTCCACCCCCGTCCTTCTTCCTTCCTCCCTCCCCATCTCCCCTTGCCTTGCTTCTCTACTGATGACTGTTTGCATGGCCTTCCAAATTTTGATTTTATTTGCCTCCCAAAGACACTGCCCATTGTCTCATCCCCTTATTCCCCAACTCTTCCCTCAGGGCCCCGGGGGTCATACCCTGAGGAGGTTCTGCTCCCCTACCTCCTAGACGCTATCACATAGCTGGCAAGTGTAGTGGACATTTGATTTACAAAAGTAAAGTCAAAGGAGGCCAGTTTATTCTCTCCAGTGAGACCCTCGACGTCTGCCTGCTCCAAGTCTGGCTCGCCAACCCTCCCTCCAGTCCTGCGGGCAAATGCAATCCCTTCTGTCTGAGTCACTAGGATAGGTCCCTGTTGCTTCCAGCCAAAGAACCTTCCCTGCCTGAGCAAGAGAGGGCAAGGCGCCCAGGACACCAGCTACAAGGGAACCTTCCAGTTGTAGCCGTGAGAATGATCACTGCCCAACCCGAGGCAGGAGCAGTGTGTGTGCAGAGAAAGGGATGGGTGAAAAAGCTATTAATAAGGCAAGGACCCTGGACTCAGGTGTGGAGGCTGAGCCCACCACCAGGCTCTTGATCAGAGTGTTGGATGGAAGGCGGGGCTATTGCCTAGGTAGCCGGTAAGGGAGAGGGAGGTCATCTGTTTCAGGATCTGTTTCAGGCACAGAACAGACCTGACTGCAGAGCACCCAGGCCAGAAACCCCAGGAGCAATGGAGTGTATGGATCTGAAAATCACCCCATGAACAGATTATTTGCCAAGGATGTTGAGGAGATATTCCTGCCTGGGCTCCCAGTGCTGAGCAGGCACCTGGTGGGGAAATTGGGTGCTGAGGTTGGACAAGGAGCCAGGGTGAGGTGGCAGAAACCCTGGAGGACAAGTATGAAGACGTGGACTCAAGTCAGGATCCCCACCCCACTGTGGCCTCAAAGGAAAGCCACTTACTGCTTCTGAGCATCAGTCTTCCCGGCTGTAGAATGGGGAGAAAACAGGTCCCTCACCCTCCCAGCAGGGAGAATGATGAGTGTGGAGGGCCCATGGGCTCTTGGGAATAGAGACGGTCCTTCAGGCAAGCCAGGTCATGGGCAAGGAAGGATCAACAACTTTAGATCAGGGCTGGGGCTACCGGGAGGAAGAGGAGGCCCCTGAGGGCCCTAACACACAGTGCTATCATACCATTCTACGGGGTCTGGCCTACCTTCAATAATGTAGCTCAGACTACTTCTTTCTCTTCTCAACTGAATGCAAAAGCTCATCAAATACTCACTCTGGCCTCTGAGTCCTTATAGATCCACTGTTTTCCTCTCTAGGTTTTCAGATTTAAATCCAAGCCAAGGGGGAAAAAAGAAATCCAAGCTGAGGAAAGTCTGGTTAAAGACAGGTTTGCTCTGGTCTCTGGGAGCGGGAACGGGAAGGACTCCCGACAATATAGCAAAGTCTCATTGATGGTCAGGGATGTTCCCTTCTGAGGCCGGCTGCCCAAGGCTGGAAGGCTTCTCCGTGTCTGGGGGACCATGTGGTTCCCAGGCCCACAGGTGGCCCAGGAGACTTTGTGGAGGACACCGAACATGCCACAAAACAGAAGGCTCCTGTTCTTGCATCGCTGGAAAGTGGAGCTATTGTGCAGCCCGGAGTGAAGCCACAGACGCCCTAGGTGAATGGACGGCGTGACTGACTTCCGGCACCCTTGAGCAGCAGGGTTCCACGTGTGGCATCCTCTTTTCAGAGCGACAGCAGAGCCCAAAGGAAATGGACACACATAACTCAGGACCCACCTGAGCATCCCACACACCGACAAGAGGGAGCGGTCCTTGAGAGGTCAGGGACCAGTCTTAGAAAGAGCAGCCAACGCATTCTAGAATACTGAGGCTGGAAAGGCCCCAGATCATGTCATCACTTGGCCAATGATCAGTGAGACTGTCCAAGGTGGAGAGAGGGCAGCATCTTTACACTGTCCACATGGCAGAGGCCCGTGCACGTGACCTTTGACCTTAGAGGACTCATCTCACCTTTCCCCGGCTCAGCTTCCTTCTCTCCTTAGGGCATCTGGAAAGCACAGACAGAGTGCTGAGACACAGTAAGTGCTCAGTAGACTGTAGCTTGCATTTCTCTAAGATATTACTATCCCTCTTCGCCTTTCTCTCTAGCAGCAGAAGCCCCAGGAGTTGGGATTCTCCTCTACCCGCCCCTTGCTGGTGACCAGCTAGACTTTACCTCTCTGGGTTTAGCGTCTTGTCTACCAATGAGTGGTGGGAACAGACAATGTACAGGGCCACTTGCTGCAAAAATCTACAGAGCTATGTGTCCAGCACCTCATAGGTCTCTGCAGTACCTGCCTCTGTATGTACGTGGAGGCACCCGCAGAGTCCCAACGCCCCAGGAGCTCCCCTGCTGCTTTCGTGGGCACATAACAGGAAGTGCTGCCTTAGCAACTTGGGGCGATTCCCTAGATAACCTGGTGATAAAGTCTGCTTCAGAGCCTAAACTGCAGCCGACTCCAGGCTCAACAACTTGGTAAGAGACACGAAGTCCCAGTCCTTCTGGGAAAACATCATTTCTGGAAAAATCAAAACTTGTCGATAGTCTAAATAACATTAATGGATATTTTTAATGAGACAAAAATTATGAGTGTCCCTCCTTTCCTGTTATTAGTATTTTAAAATGTACAAAATATTAAAAAAAAAAAAAACTCACAAAACCTCCTAAAGTGTCACCCCATTGCCATTGCCATTTAGTCTCACTTGATGACATTTGCATTTCTGTAGAATATTCTTACGAGGCTTCTCCGTGTCATCTTCCTCAACTCACGGCTGGCAGCTTCTGTTGTCTGCTTCTCCTCCTTGGCTCTGTGACGCATTCTAGAATGCAACCCTTCTAAGAGCCAGTCCCAAGAAGCCTGATAAATAGCACCTGGCAGATCCATGGAGAGGTCTGCTTTTATCACGAGAATGGTTTTAACGCAAACGTGGGCACCTCTCACAGGGCTCTATGAGGGCTCTCTCTTCACTCTTCAGTCCTAAAACTGGCAGGTCCCACCCTTTCGAGGCCACCTTAGTGTTCTGTGCCCATGGAAAACAGAAGAACAGCAGAGGGGGTAGCTACGGGTCCACCTGTGGGGTTTTCCCTCGATAACATAACAATGTTTCCACGATGCATCTCAGATTCTCCTCCAGCATCAGCCGGGGAGCCAACAATTCAATTCAGTTCCAACACTAACCACCCAGAGCTAGGGCACACCCCGCAAGTTGAGGGATCAGTCCCCCAACACGGTCCTTGCTTCAGATGCCAACTACAAATGAAGTCCCCAAGCAACCCGCACTTCTGCCTGGCCCCCTGTAAATTCAGGGTTCCCACAGCACCCCTTCAGCCTTGATAATTGGCAGGAATGATTCACAAAACTTAGGAAAGCGACTCTGCTGGCAGTTACAGTTTTATTATAAAAGATACAAAGGAACGGTCAAACGGAAGACAGACTCATAGGGCAAGGTATGTAGAAGGGGTGTACAGAGCTCCCACACCTTCTTCAGATGTGCTCCCTTCCCTGCAGCTGATGTATTTACAAACACAGAAGCTCTGTTAGCCTCATTGTTCCAGAATTTCTAACCCAAGTGTTTTTTTTTTTTTATCCAAGTATTTATTTTTCTTATTTACGATGGATTAAATCATGGCCATTGGTGATTAAAGTCAATCTCCAGCCCCTCTCTCCTCTCTGGAGGTCAGGGAGTGAGGCTGAAAATTCTAATCCTCTAATCCTCCACCCCCACCCCCTGGGGATGGTTCCTCCAGCAACCAGCCCCCATCCTGAGGCTTTCTAGAGAACTGCCAAGATTCACCTCCTTTAGCTAAACTCAGGTAAGTTCAAAAGCAGGGACTCATTATGAATAATAAAAGACACTCCTACCATTCAGGAAATTCCAAGGATTTTAGGAGCTCTGTGCCGGGAACCAGGGACAAAGATCAAGTGTCTAGTTTTTATTGTACCATGCAGCCGAAGCCGGTGCTGCCTGGAATCACCTGGCCGACCGGGCAGGGATCCACTTCCTGGGCTGCAAACATCCCAAGATATCCTCAAACCTACCTAACAGGTAGGCTGTGTGGACCCAGGAGGACTGTGTGAACGGAGCCAAACCAGTGCAGCAAACCAGTTAAAACTCTCCACGATGAGGGGCGCCTGGGTGGCTCAGTGGGTTAACGCCTCTGCCTTCGCCTCCAGTCCTGATCTCAGGGTCCTGGGATCGAGCCCCACATCAGGCTCTCTGCTCAGCGGGGAGCCTGCTTCCCCCTCTCTCTCTGCCTGCCTGTCTGCCTACTTGTGATCTCTCTCTGTGTCAAATAAATAAATAAAATCTTTAAAAAAAAAAAAACTCTCCACGATGAGATACGATTTCCCAAGCACCAGTGGTGCTCGAATCAGAACGGCCAGAGTTCACCTTCCCATGGGAGTGTAGGCTGGCACACCCACGAAGGAGATGTGTTTGTTAGTTTCTATAAAGTTAAACACACGTCTATTCCATGATTCAGCAAATCCACTCATAGGTATTTACCATGAGAAATAAAAACCTATGTCTACAAAGAGAACTCTACCGAATGGTCATTGTCGCCTTTTTTATAACAATTGAAAAATCCTAGAAACAGAAGGTGAATGGATAAATGAATCGTCCTTAATAAAAAGGAATGAGGGGCACCTGGGTGGCTCAGTGGGTTAAAGCCTCTACCTTCAGCTCAGGTCATGATCTCAGGGTCCTGGGATTGAGCCCCACATCGGGCTCTCTGCTCAGCCGGGAACCTGCTTCCCCCTGCCTCTCTGCCTGCTTGTGATCTCTCTCTCTGTCAAATAAATAAAATCTTTTAAAAAAATTAAAAAATAAATAAATAAAAATAAATAAATAAAAAGGAATGAATCACTGATAGAAAAACCCAAATGAATGATTCTTAAAATTTTAAGAAGCTAGACACAAGAAGGTACATACTTTATGATCCTATGTATATTGATCTAGAATAATGAAAACTAATCTAGAAAAAACAAGCTAGGCACATGGTTGTTGGCAGTTGATTGGAAATGAGTGTGTATGAGCAAGCTCTCTTGGAGATTGAAAGTGTCTATATTTTATTTTTTGAGTGGTAGCTACATAGGTGTACGAGATTATCAGAATTCCCCAAACTGAAAGCTTAAAATCTTCCATTTTACTATCTATTACTTGTACTTCAGTTAAAAAAAAAAAAAATTAAAGCCTTCTCAGTGACGATCATGGGCCTAAGAACTGTATTAAGGTCTCTTTCTACATGGGAAGAAGCGACCCTCGGCCATACAGGAAAAATCCTGTCTAATCCTATAATCCCAAGCCTGAATTCCAGAGTTGCATTAGTTGCTGGGGACTTGCTAAGGAGAGATTCCAATGTCTGCATGAGCGCTGGTCTACCTTGCATTTCCCTGAATTTTCTAGAAGCAGTGTCTATGAAATGTGTGCCCCAAGTCATGATCCTTGGACTTCACAAAATGAAAACCCACAGAATGATGGTAAATGGCATTCTATCAGATTCCAGAGCCTTTCCAATGCCTTCTGCACTTTGTTTTCCATAAATGAAAAGGATGCATGGATTAAAGTTTGAATATTGAGTATGTTATGCTTTGTATCTCAAGTCCACAGAGAGCTTTCTCCATCCTGACGTTTCGAGATGATCTGTCCTTCAGGCTTGCAGACTCTGGAATATATAAGCTTCTAGCACTTCCTTCTGTCTGGCTGCAAGTCAGAGTACAGCTTTCCCGAGTGTGCACGAGTCTTGAGGCGGACAGGACCAACCGAATAGAACTTGGTCATCAGAAACCAGGGAAGAATCCATGAGCAGGCTAATGGGGTTCAACTCCCAAGCCAAAAGCCCTACATCACAGCCCCAGGCAAGACAGAGGCCAGCGGGGTCACAGGCAGTTCTGTGCTGGAGTTGAGTCATGCTGCCTTGTGAGAGCCAATGGTTACCTTTCCAGGTATTTAAAGAGCTGGTTGTTAAAGCCACCATTTAAAATTAGATTCTATTCAAGTAAATACAGGATGAAATGCAACAAATATTCGAAACTCATCGCGGTCTAATTAATTGATTGCATTTTGCTCTCATCTCTGTTCTTGAAGTCATTAGCTGCCCCTGGAACCACACCCAGGAAACACTGGATGATGGTGTCCTCTGGGTGCCCCTTCCTAGCTCCGCATGCGAGAAGGTCCGGTTGGTAGCTTGAAGGCAGCCACAGTGGGAGTATTTACACAACAGAAGTTGAGCAAATGCTACACATAAGGGGGCTTTTCTCCCTGGATGACTGTGGATGAACATTCACCTGCCAGCCCATCCTCATCCCCGAGCCGGGTGAGGGCCGAGAATGTGCAGTGTAGGTTGTTGTGATTTTACTCTGGGGAGCTCTGTGGTTTCTTCTGTGTCTCTGAGGGACCCCTCGGGCTAGGGTGTGGCATCTGGAGTGGCAAAGGGAACCGCTTGAGGAACAGAGCAGCGAGCAGCCCCGCCCCGTGGCTTACACCACAGGACTCCCGGGCTGGCCCTGGGGCAGGCACAGCCTCAGGGTGATGAGCAGGAAACTGGAAACCACAGGGCTTTTGTTGCACCAGGAAGGACTGAAGGGGAGCTAGGAGCTGGAGGTGGCTCTGGGTTTTTGGTTTTTCATTTATTTGTTTTTTAAATTAAGGTTGGACGGATCTCATACCCCTCAAGACCCCTCACTCAGTGGAGGTGTGCGTATAGTCCAAAGACCCTGGCATGGAGTCAGATAGGTGGGAGTTCAAATGGGTTTTGGCCTTTTTTGTTTGTTTTTTTTTTAATTGGAGAGGGGAGGGGCAGAGGGAGAGGGAGAGAAATCTAAGCAGGCTTCACACCCAGGGCAGAGCAGACTTGACCCTGAGATCATGACCTGAACCAAATCCAGAATCTGACACTTCACAGAGCCAGGCTGGCGCCCCTGGCTTGGAGATGTTAAGCCTGAGTGACCCATAGATACTGACGTCAACAGCCAAGTCCGACGTCTCAGGAGGAGGCTTCAAGGGAGGATGGAGACTGAGAAAAGATGAGTCCCTTCGAGCTGTATTGAAGGGGAAGTAATTGGTGGTGCCCTATGATCATGAACTTAGGGTGTTGGCCAGGCAGACATTAGAGGAAAGAGGTTTGTGTCCTTGGCAATAGATTATCCCCGCTGCTGCTCAGCAAGTTTTCAGTTCATTTCACAATCTCAGGGTGTCAGAGCTGGAAGGATGTCTGTGACCCTCAGACCCTGTCACCTCATCATCCAGATGAGATCATCACAGTCAGGGGTGTAAGGGGGTAAGCGCAGCTGAAATCTGTCCCTCCCAGGTAATCCCTGCAACCCCGACCTGCCCAAAACCCAGGGGTGGGACCTGGGGCTGTTATTGACCCCACCTGCCATTCAGCAGGGGACACCTGATCTGCTGGGGACAGGGTGAGAAGCAAAGTAGTGATGGCCGCCCCAGGGGGCTCTGGGTGGGGAGGAAGCACTAGAGTGAACAGGGACAAGGCTGCTGAAAGGGGCTGAGGGCACTCTGCAGAAGGAGGTGAAGGCTGACCCCGTTGGGAGCGTGCTGGGGCGGCTAAGGGTAGGCTAGGGCAGGAGACTAGGAAAAACTGCAGCCGAGAAAATGGGGTGACTCCGGGGGGAGCCCCACAGCCATGGAGAGAGTACTCCTGCTCAGAGTGCAGCTCTGTGGAGGCCACTGACCCTGGTTTGGAGCCTAAGAGATTTTCACATTTATGGGGTCCCCGCTCGCCCATCCAGGAAGCCTGAGATGGTGGAAAACACAGAGAGGGAGCCAGAAAATGGGGCCTGTGTTTTGTGTCTGCTCCCTGCCAGCTCCGGGACCAGCCCCAGGCAGAGAGTATCGTTGGCTCCTCCAATCAGTATAAATGTCTTTCATGTGCCAAGCACTGCTCGACACTGGGCTGAGGGGCCCCACATCACCCCTGCCCGGAGAAATGCGTATCCCAGTGGAGGAGGGACAAGCAGTAAGCAGACCCATGAACGAGAACACGTATGCATGTGCTGTGAAGGAACTAAAGGAGAATAAGAGACCATGGGCCAGGTCCCTGAGCCCTGGGCCCTTGTGTACTCAACTGCAGAATGGGACTATGTGGCCACTGACCTCCCCCTTCTAGTGAAACCCAGACGGGAACCGCTGCTGTCTGCTGCAGGGCACGGTGAATGAGCCGAATTCAACCACAGATGCTATTGCTCTCTTTTTCTTTCTTTCTTTCTTTTTTTTTTTTACTGTGGGAAAATATACATAAATGTACTATTTTAACCATTTTTAAGAGTCGTTAAGTACATTCACAGTGTCATGCACTCATCACCACCATCCGCCTCCAGGCCTTTTCCTCCCAACTCTGCCCCCGTGAAACCTCAAGTCCCCATGCCCCCGGCCCCCCGCCCCTGTCACCCCCATTTTACTTTCTGTCTCTAAATTTGCCTTTCCTAGGTACCTCACACACATGGAATCACACAGTGCGTGTCTTTTCGACTTGGACTCATTTCCCTTAGCTTCGCCTCGAAGTGGAATTGCGAGATCATGTGATAATTCCATGTTTAGCTTCTTGAGGGACTTTCTGTTTTCCACCATGTACCATTTCCCATGCCCACCAGCAATGCACGACAGCCCTCATTTCCCCACATCCTCTCAGAAACCAGCTATTTTCCGTTCCTCTAGTACTAGCCATCCCAACGGATGTGATCGCTTGCTCTCTTTTATGGAATCACAATGAAATATCGTTGGATCGCATCCAGCATGCTTGCCCATTCTATGCCTCCATTATTCTCCATATTATCTATAGGACACATTTTTGATTAGGGTTTATATACCAGTCTATGTCTTCTGTGCCGTATGGGCAATTTAAGCCATTGTCAAAGGTTAACTCAACAAATTTATAATTGTGGCTGCATTTCTGTCCATAGCTAGACTGGCAGCCTGTCTAGAAAGTGTGGTGATGTGTCCCTATCAGACCTAGGGAGTTTAAGAGTCCGTCCCGGTACTTTTTTCTCTCTTCCCGCCAACCCCCACCAGCCTTATGCATGTCACTAACCGGTGCCCGGGAGAACGGCAGGACCAAGGGCAACTCACACAGTCTTCACACTCATATTTATGGGCCACTGCTCAGTTCCAAAATGACCAGAACCAATGAGTGGATAAACAGAGGAAATAACGCAAGGTCTGCAAACTGTCCCGAGCCAGCCTGACCGGGCTGCCCATATCTGATCCTCCACATATCTTAACCTCCAGCAATAAATAACGTATGTCCAGAGCAGAAGACGCAGGGATAATTTACATCTCAAAATTCAAACAAGTGCCAATCTGCAGTCAATTCTATGACTATAAATCCCACCTTGTTCATACGCTGACTCTCCATGACCTGAAAAAGAACAAGGAGCAAGAAGGTGCTTTCCCAAGAGCTCCAAAATGGTCAGGTCTTGAACTTGAGCACTTTTAGGGTCTTAAGCAAGGGCTGGGCAGAGATTGGAGGAGCGATGTCTGTGTTCTTGGCTAGAGGTCATCCTCCCTCCTCAGCAAGTTTTCACCTCGTTGTACAATCTCAGGGTGTCAGAGCTGGAAGGATGCCTGTGACCCTCAGACCCTGTCACCTCATCATCCGGATGAGATCATCACAGCCAGGGTTTATGCGAGGTAAGCTGGCCCCAATCCTGTCACTCCCGGCCAGCCCAGGCATGCCCCGCCGAGATCTATAAAGAGCAGTACCTGCCATTCGGGCTAGGCTGAGAGGGAACTGGGGAACTTGCTGAGAGATCGTGGGGGGACAAATGGCTCCTGAGTCCAGGCATGAGTGGGATTTCTTTCAATAAGTAGCATTAGCAATATCTCACTCTTCGGTCCAGAATGGGGAAGGGCACGTGGTCTTTGACTCACAAACACCCCATAACTAAGTGACTTGAAGCACAACCGCTGATTATCTTACAACTCTGTGGGTTGGCAGCTGGAGCTGGGCTCAGCCACACGATTTCCTCCTCTGTTGCTGGGGCAGCCGGGGGCCGGCTGGTCAGAGATGGCCTCGGCAAGAACAGCCCCTCTCAGCCGCTGTCCACCAGCACTCTGGCCTGGGCACCTTCCCACAGCAGCTGTTGGGTGTTCCAATTCTGGATGGGCTCCGAAAAACAGAGAGAAAGAGAAGACATGGATGTATGAGGGACCTCGAGGTCCAGAGCTAGCTCACCGACATTTGCACTGCATTCCATTGGCCAAAGCGAGACATAGGCCAGCCCAGACCTGGGAGGAAGAGAGGCAGCCACAAAGGCACATTGCAGAGAGCATGGGTCCAGGAAGGAGCACAGGTCTGCGGCCGTTCTTGAACTCTGCCACCACCCCCATGACGTGGTCCAGGTCGTTCGCAACTGCTTGCCTTTGACCAACCTGAGGGTTTGAACAGAGATTTTCAGTGGGGATCAGTGTGGAATGAATACCAGAGGGCCTCTTCTGAGGGTTTGGGCCATTTAAATTCCTGACACTGTTGATCAGTCCTATGGAGACGGCAGTCCTCCAACATCCAGAAGCACCTAGGGGATGGGGCCTTTTGACTTTTCTGAGAAACCCAGACTCACTCTTTCCTTAAGGTCACCTCAGACAGTGAGTATCATCACCTCAGACAGTGCGTGTGGAAGGGGCCTGCCCTGCTCCCCCTCTTTCCCAGCTGGGGACAGAGCTCCCCATAACCAAGCCTGGGGTTCCCTGTCCCTTAGCCTTTACCTGGGCCCCAGGCGTGACTACAGTGGGCCCAGCCTTCCGGCCAGGAGCAGGCATGGGCTTCACTGGCTGTGGATAGCTTGGAGCTGCCATGTCTTGGAACACTGTGTCTTCTCCATCCCTGAGGCTTCCACATTCTGCACTCTTCTCAGAAGCCTCCCTGGTGTTTCTCTCCCCTGGCACTAAATTGATGGAGCTTTTATACTTTTTCACTGTATACAGCTTCATTCTCTTTTGCAGTACCAAGTAGTAGGTGTGTATATATATAATATCTATTCCTTATATAAGCATTCTATATATCTTTGTTGGCAGGTGCATAATTCCAGTATATTTTTAAGTTTAAAAAATGAATTATTTAACAACATGCAATATGGAAAAATACGTTTTTAATGGTAAGCATTTGGCTCCTCCCCACTAAGATGGAGTGTGAGAATCTAAAAACTGTTTACCGCAACGACACAAGACAAGAGCAGACGGGGAAAATTCAGGTGAAGGGGAGTGGAAAAAATATGGAATATGCCTATATGGAAAAAAGTTTTTCCATATAGGCAGAATAGTATATCTAGAAGAATACATTCTAATATCGTAACATCTGGAGAGGGGATACTTTCTTAATTCTTATCCCTGTTTCCTTTTTCAAAATGTATTTTATTTTTTTCCAAGTAATAAAAGAGGAACCAAGCTTAATATTTCAAGAGATGATAAGAAGCAGCAAATCAACAAAAGCAACAATAACAAAATCTGTCCCCTATTTCCCCAATTCCTCTCCCCAGTTCTACTCCCTAAAGATAAGCCTTGTCAAACCTTCTGATATTCACTGTCCTATTTTTTGGTAATATATTCATGTTGCAATTTTTGATTGATCAGCTGCAGGCATTAGCTTCTGTCCTCCCCATCACTACCTCTCCTTCGATCTTCCTAAAACATAATTCTTGTCAATACTCCTTTTCTTCAGTTCTTGGAAATTTTCTTGTGTTACATCTTCCATACTTTTTCCCCTCCGTCAGGCTTTCTGGAACCCCTGTAGACATAACCTTAGCCATTCTCCTCTATTTCCCTTTCTTTGTCTTATTGTTGTAGTGGATTTTAGCTTCTAATTGTTATAAATATATATATATATATATATACATATTTTTTTTAACTTGGATTTTGTTTGTTTTTCTTTTTTTTTTTTTTTCTTGGATTTTGTTTTTCATTTTGAGATTCTTCTGCTTTGTTTTTCTTTCCCCCTGTGTATTCTGTCCTTGTTTGGTAGATGTAATACCTTCTCATATATCTCTAAGGATCACAATTATAGGGTTTATTGTTTGTAAGTTTTCCATGTGTCCTACATGGTCTGTACCTTCTCTCTGGGTCCTCTCTTTCTGTTCGTCTTGGACTCTCTGTGATGTCGGAGCCTCTCCTCAAATACTACTTTATACCTACAGTAAGTTACTGAAAAACTGATTGAAAATGTCACGTGGAGACTTTGAGGACTTGGGGGTTTCACCAGAAGGTCGTGAGACTTTTTGATCCCCTCCAAGTTAATATTTAGGTCTTCTCTGGGGCTGTTCACACTCTCCAGGAAAAGTCTTCCCACTGCCTCCTTGGGGCCCAAGGCTGCCTGCTGCTGTTCTAGAGACAAATCAGAGAAAGAGCTAAAGTGCCCACTGTTTAACACAAGTCTGACTTCAGTGCCTTGTGTCCCTTCCCAGAGCCTGACACGAACCACCAGTCAGTTCATCTGGACAATAAACCGCGGGTCTCCACTGGAGGGAGGAGCAGGAGACAAGCGGAGCAGAAAGAAGGGATTTGAGCCTCCACATGGTACAGGGGGTATAGGGGCAGGGAAAGGACTCTGAAGTCCAACTGCTCAGTTTCCAGACTTTTAACTCTTCCCTCCTTTTTAGCCCCCAGCCTGACCTTGGCTCCTTGGTCCGTGCTGTCCCTGGGTGCTGAGCCTCTTGGGGATCTGCAGGGTGAAACCCTCACTGCTCATGGGAAACACCACTGCGGGAAGGCAGCTTGAACCTGGCCATGTTCTGCAAAGTCGGTTGCCACTCCTCCACCTCCCCCTTCACTTGAATTTCCCCCGTCTGCTCTTGTCTTGTGTCCTTGCAGTAAACGGTTTTTAGATTCTCACTCTCCATCTTAGTGGGGAGGAGCCAAATGCTTACCATTAAAAAAACAGAACAAAACAAAAACCCACATTCATCTGGAAGCTCCTGTGTTTTCAAAACTAAACCTGGGTGTTTTTTTGTTTGGTTTAGTTCTATTAGAAAAAAAAACTTTTCTTGGGATGTGGACTAGCAATCGGGTGATGGATGAATGAAAGGAATCAAATGAGTACAACATGCTTTTAGCACTTAGAGAAGTTAAATGACCTTGCTTGACTTCTGAACAAAATTCACCGACAGGATTCTCCTGACAGAGCTTTACATCTTTTGCGAATTGATTTAAACCAAAAAATCAAAATGTTCAAAGTTACTCTCATGAGAAAGCATTGGTATGGAATGGGAAACTGTAGCTTCCCCTCCTCATTTCACCCCTGCCCTCACATTGCTTGGCGGGTGTGGTTTTCTGGGAGAGCACAGCCAGGACCCTCACGAAGGAGCCTGTGTTCTTTCTCCTGCGCCCCCCTTGGGGCTCTGATTGATGAGGAAACCCCTTCCTCACAGCAACAACAGAGGGGGACCTTGTCTGAGTTAACCCGGCGCCTCTGACTAAAATATTATTTCCTCCACATGTTGGAGTTCACTCCTGGGAGCACTGGGGATTTCACCTCCTAAATGCTACAAACCTGGACAGGTATTTAGTCTCGCTGTGTCTCCTGGGAAGACCGATGTCAGAGACCAATTTCCCGAAATCCGTGGTCATCAAGAGGGCCAAGCCCGTGAAATGTTTAAAACCCCCTCTGGCCTCGCACCGTAAATCCGCGTCTGGACAGGCGGTCCCCAGAGAGCCGGCTGCACCGGCAGGGCCGTCCCACCACGTCCTACACGGCTCACTCAATCCAGCAGGTGGTCCCCGTGTCGGGTCCCGGTTGGGCACGGCAATCCCTCACCCTGTCAGTCTACCCTTTCGAGACAGCTTAATTGAAATGGAATTCAGGGTTACAAAGACTACGACCTCCGTGACCTGGAAAGATCTAAAGGGTCCGACTGCTTCGTTTATAAGCCCGGGAAACCCAGTCCCCAAGAAGCGTGACATATCCTGGTTCACACGGACCTTTAGAGACAAGTTGGAGTTCACCTCTAGGTAACCTGGCCTGAAGACCACTGCACCATCCCCTCTGCTAGAACCGGGGTATGAAAATGACCGTGGAGAAGCCCTTCTCTGGACTACAGCAGGGCAGACCCACCGGGCTCAGTAAACACCCCCACCCTGTGCTGCCCACTCCAGAGCAGGTGTCTCTCCCTCCTCTGCACAGACCAGCACCTGGTGGGCCCTGGACAGCTCTGCCTCCCTGTGAGCAACCCTGTGCCATAACACGGGCCTTGCGCGGATGCATTAGTACACCCTGCACTGTGAGGGAGGAAACACAGATGGCACCAAACTTAGGTGAAGGGCAAAGAGAAATTTATCTGAAAATGCATGCATTCTGTACTCAATACTCGCATGTATTCTTTATACTGTTGGCTATGTGGCTTTCCCTACATCCTGTGCTTTGGCTAAATTGATCCTAAAAAGCTCAAATATAAATAAAGGCTCCCCTCGGACAAGACTTCTTCATTCACTCAAGCACCCACCATCTCTTAGTTGATAAATCTCGCCAGCCTGTGGAAGAGGCCAACACTAACTCAGCAAATGGTAATACAGTGTGGCCGGTCGCTAGGGACCTGCAGGTCCGAGGATCTCTGTTTTCTTCTGCAGACACGGAGATGAGGGTCTGAGGAGGTCAGGTCAGCCGCAGGGATCTGTCTCCAGGACCAGGCACTGGCTTTGAGTTATGCCCTTGAGCTTCCTACTCTCTTGTGCAAGCTTCCTCACCCCCGAACAGATGAAGATTAACACACACCCACATTTCATCTCTTCCTGACTTCTCACGCTCCCCAGAGCCATCCTGGGCATCTAGAAGTTTAGGGCTGTTCTTAATGGTACACAATTTATGACCATCGCATACGGCAGGGCGTATCTGTGAGGCATCCATACACAGTAACACACAGATGCTCTAGACAAGGCCAGGGGCAGCTGCAGCCCAGCCTCGGAGGCCATTCATTCCCATGAACCATCATGTGAAGACAGAGGGGAGCTCTACCCAGTCCACAGTCACCTCCTCCAATCTGAGAGCAGTGAGGAAATCAACACCCGGTTTCTGGCAGAAGCCCTCCAGAACAGTCTGTGGGGTTGCTGGGATGGGCTCTTCTCCCTGGGTAGCTTTATGAAGGAAGCACCTGGAAAATCAGAGGGCACAGCAGAGGGAGCCCGGCTGAGACCCCTGGGCTCATTGTCCTCTCCTTTCTGCTTTGTGTGATCTCCAGGGGATGCCCTTAATCCAACATGACCGCTTTCTCATCTGTAAAATGCGAATAAGAAGAAGAATGGGTTTGTATACATAGCATTCAATGCAGCACCTGGAATGCAGTTAATGTTGAGCAAACACTAGCTATTCTCATTGTCACCAACATTATCACCAGTTTTCACAGCCCTGGAGGCAGGACATTCATTACCCAGCCCCTCGAATTATTGTAGGCTGGTTGAGTTGAACTGCCTTCCTGTGGTTACAACACACGGGAACTCTGGTCAGTGTGCAGCAGCATGAAACGATATAGCAAATAAAGCTCTGAGTGAGCTCTGTCTTCTCAAGGAACCACTCCTCCCTCTAGCCTGGTTTTCCATGCAGTCAGGGCCGGGCTGTGCCCTGAATTTGGAATGTCGTCGGTTTGCTGGGTAGAATCCTATTGTAAAAAAAAATCTAAAAGGTTGGCCACTGCGCAGTTTTCTTTGTTCACTTATAATATTAGATCCCATTCCCTTGCGTCCACTTTATTTTTTTTTAAGATTTTATTTATTTATTTGACAGAGAGAGAGAGAGAGAGAGGAGAGAGATCACAAGCAGGCAGAGGCAGGCAGAGGGAGAGGGGGAAGCAGGCTCCCTGTCGAGCAGAGAGCCCAATGCAGGGCTGGATCCCAGGACCCTGAGATCATGACCTGAGCTGGAGGCAGAGGCTTTAACCCACTGAGCCACCCAGGCGCCCACCTTGCGTCCACTTTAAAAGGTACTTTTGACACCTTACTTCCAACCCAGTGAGACACCTTATAGACCCATCGGACAGATAAGGAAGTAAGGACTGACAGAGGATAAAGAATGTCCCAGACCCCACAGTGTTAACCTTGGAGCTGAGCTTGGCATCCCTCCTCTGCATCGGTATACTGCTTCTCGGCCCTGGCCGGGCCCCCCCGGGACTGTGGACTGGGTAGAGCTCCCTCTACAGGGAGGGAGAAGAAAGCAGAAGAAGGACCAGGCAAGGTAGGAGAGCCCGGCTCTCTTCCTCTGCATTCTCGGTGCTTCTCTAGCACTTCTCAGAGCACCTGTCTGGATTCTTTTAGGAATCATAACCATCTGGACTCAGATTCCCAGGTCCAAGTCATCCAATCAGTGCTTAAGAATGGCCCACAGTGTTCCCCACCCGTGCGTGTGTGTGTGTGTGTGTCACAGACATTCTGCTTCTGGGCTCTAGGGAGTTCATGACCTCCTGCACCAACCCATCCTTTCAGTGGGGGGAGGGGGGCGATGGATAGAACACCTTCCCCTCCTGTGAGCTTCTCCCCATACTCCCAGCCGTGAGGGCAAGCGGAGACTCCTTCCTGTGCACCAGGAGTGGAAAGCGTGCTTTCTCCGTGTGACACCCACATCATGCCGTTGAACAGAGCGGAGGGGGTCCCTCGTGCTCTGCTTCCTAACCTGCTGAGATCTGAGGCTCCCTTCTTGTTGCTCGGGGTACTTGTCCACACTCTTCTAGCAGGTCCCTCACAGCCATCCAGTCTCGGTCCTTCTCTCCACTCCGTCTCAAGCCTGTCGGAAGCAGAGTTCCCAGGGCAGGATTTCTCAAGAAGATGCCCCTTTCTTTTCCATCTGGGCTCCTTGGTGACTACAATGTCTGAGAGCTCCCCCACCTTCAGTCAGCTTTGATTTCAGGGCCTCTGGCCCTTGGTTCCTGGAAATCTTTTCTCCGAACTCTGATATGTCTGAGGACCTTGTCTGCCAGCCAGATTTTTCCTTTCCCCACAGAGCTCCACAAACGACCTCGTAGTAGTAAGAGTGCCCAGAAACCCTGCCAGAGCCCAGGCAGTTTCTTCGAGACGACACACCCTGGCTTCCTCCACATCGTGCTTTTGCCATAGGCTGCACCCTCCCCACCACCAGCCCAACACCCCGCTTCCGTCCATCTCAGCAGCAACCCCCCGTGCAGCAGGGGCGCTTTTGGGAGGGGTGGAGCTCCCTGGTTCTGAGTCTCCCCAACCTGATCCCAGTGTGCAGGAAAGAGCCTCCTGAGGAGAAGTCTTGGCAAGAACTCAGTTCAGGCATGACCCACCATGTCAGGCGAGATGCTCTGGGCTCTAACCCAAACCTAGGTCTACTGGCTTAGCGATAAGGAACAGGTAAGTTTAGCAGCTCCGGAAGGACAGCTGGCGCCCAGTGTGGCTGCCGCATCCCTGGCCAGACTCCACGTGCTGACTGCGCCCTTTGCCTTGACCCTCACATCACCACAGAGCTGCCCATCCCAACACAGGTGCACCCAAAGAGGGGGAGCCCACCCCATCCTCAGGCCCCTTGTTAAAAGTGAAGGACGCTTTCCCCAAAGTGCATCGGCACATGCCCCTTCCAGGCTGTTTGACCAGAATTCGGCCTCAAGCACATTCCTAAGACAGAGGCACTAAGAAGGGGAGGTATAATCGGGACTGAGCTAAACAGACCTCGTCTACCAAGGCCTGGAAGGACTCTATGTCTTCCAAGCAGGCAGGAGACCCAGGTACCAGCGCTTGGGAGAGGTGATGCACGGAGATGCAGGGGCCAAGATCCACAGAAAACTGGGAAATTCGGAGCTGATGAACACAACCTACTATTAAACACAGTCAGCAGACCCAAGAAATAAATATATCAAACCACACAGTTTTAAACTTGACCTTAAAGATCCCATGAACACAGAGATTCTTAAACTCAGTCAAAGGAGGGAGGTGAAAAAAAAATGATAGCCTTTATAAATACTAGGAATATCATGAAATCTTGATCAAATTAGTCACATCAGCATAACTTTATTTTTTATTTTTTTCATTGTATTAAGTCTATAATTCCCATCCTCCATTTCCCCCTCCACCTCCCTTTGGCAACCATCAGTTTGTTCTCTATGGTTAAGAGTCTGTTTTTTTGGTTTGTGTCTCTTGTATTTTTTTCTTTTGCTCATTTGTTTTGTTTCTTAAATTGCACGTATGAATAAGGTCACATGGCACTTGTCTTTCTCTGACGTATTTCACTTAGAATGATACTCTCTAGCTCTATCCACATCGTTGCAAATGGCAAGATGTCATTCTTTTTTATGGCTGAGTGATACTCCCCTGCATCTATATACCACATCTTCTTTGCCCATTCATCACTGGGCTGCATCCATAGGTTGACTACTGTAAATAATGCTCCTGTAAACATAGGGGTGTGTGTATCCCTTTGAATTAGTGTTTTTGTGTTTTGGGACTAAACAACCAGTAGTGTGCTTTCTAGAAGGCAGGGTAGTTCTGTTTTTACTTGTTTTGAAAACCCCCATACTGTTTTCCAGAGTGGCTGCACCAGTTTGCATTCCCACCAACAGTTCATCCTCCCCACATCCTCACCAGCACCTGTTGTTTCTTGTGTTTTTTATTTTAGCCATTTTAGCCACTGACAGGTGTAAGGTGATATCTCCTTGCGGTTTTGATTTACACTTCCCTGATGACGAGTGATATTGAGCATCTTTTCATGTGTCTGTTGGCCATCTGGAAGTCTTCTTTGGAGAAATATCTGTTCATGTCTTCTGCCCCTTTTCTAATTGGATTATTTGTTTTTGGGGTGTTGAGTTGTAGCAGTTCTTCATATATTTTAGATACTAACCCTTTATCAGACATGGCATTTGCAAATATCTTCTCCCATTCAGTAGGTGATCTTTTAGTTTTGTTGATTATTTCTTTCCCTGGAAACTTGGAATAATTTTAAGGGTTAAAAAAATACCTATTCGTTATATGAGGGTATAGGATCCTCACAAAGCAATAAGCAAAATGGACTGTGCCTGAGTTTTTTATTATCATTAGAATTTGGTTTGAGGTTTGGGGGTTTGTTTGTTTGTTTTACTTAGTTTGGTTCCCATCTGAGCACAGGGGTAAAAGATTTCAGAAAAATGCCTCAAAGAAACTCTAAAACTTGATATCATTCCATTCCTCACATCAGGGAGTAAATTAAGAATTAGCAAAAGCCCATGATTGTCAACTTTTAGAGGCTGGGCTTCTTGGAGCAGCTCTCAGGACATACTTTGAGAGTCACCAATCGAGCCGAACCCTCCCATTTATTTTCTACAAAAGTTACTACAGCGGCTCCCAAATATCTCTGGGTTTCCCCAAGGTCACCCAGTTAATTATTGACATAGAAAGTCCCCTCCCAAAGTATCCCAGTGATTTCCTACAACACTCATCAGGGATGCATGTCAGGGATAAAGGAGGGTCCGTGTGGGGTGTCAGCCTGAGCTACAGGTACATCTGGTCAAGTCCAAATCCATCACAGACCACAAAGCTTTCCACTTATATGCAGAAGAGAAGCTTAGAACTCATTTCAAAAGCTGCTTCTGCTAGTGATTTAAAGACACGTCTTTCTCTCCCACACATGGCCCAACACGGACCTGTCCCCTCTAGACACCAGCTCTCCTAGACCCTGTGGGCCTGAGGTCCAGGCGTGACGTGCTCAGAGCTGACCGGGAAGGGAGGGCCTGGGCGGGCTCCTTAGCTCTCTCCTCCTGCCCAGAAATGGTTAATCGCCAGCTCCAGGCTGCCGCCAGCCCAGCCCTAATTGGCGTGATCTCAAGCAGCCGGCCGGCCGTGCTGGAATCACAGCAGCGCCAGGCCAGGCTGGAGCTGCACGGAGCTGCGGGGGCATTCTTCCAAGGTAATGATTAAGCTAAGCATCTGGCAAGGGCATAGGCAGCAGAGCCGGGAAGGTGAGCCCTATTCACACCTCAGCCAGGCTGTGGTGGCCAAGACTGGTTTGGAAGGCAGGGCCCCAGGGCACGGGGTCCTGGAGCCGACAGCCACAGCCTCCCCCTGCACACGGGCATTGAGGAGCATCTCAGGCCGGAGCCTCTGCTGCCTGCCCTACTGGGACCCTGCCCTCTACCCTGGCACCATGAAGCTGCAAATGTTCTGGACTGGTCTGGAATACACCTGCCGGCTCCTGGGCATCACCACCGCTGCAGGTAAGACCCCGCCTCCCAGTTGCCATCCCCCAGGCACTGGGCACAGCAGACAAGGCTGCTCGAGGGGTGGGAGCCAGCCGGCTGGGGACAGTTAGACACATCTGGCCACATCTGCCCTCACTTTTCTTCCCAATGCCACCGGAAGCAGTGGTCTGCAGGGCAGCGGTAGGTGCGGTGGGGTGAGCCTGGGTGAGGGAGCCCGGTGCTAGATCTCCACTTGGCAGGCCCCCACCCATGTGACCTTGGGAGCCTTCGGTGTCCTCATCTGGAAAGTGAGTAGAGGGGGTCTGCCCTACCTCCTTGAGGGCTATTGTAAGGTGGAGGTGAGGGCCGAAGCTGAAGCTCTAAAAAACCAGAAGATGTGAGAATCAGACGCCTCACTGTAGAGTTGTGAGGCTGGCCAACAGAGTTCAGTGTGCTTTACTCAGACCGCAGCTCCATTTCAAGGAAAGAGAATTGCCAGCACCTTGGACAGGCCGAGGTCTAGCACTAGACGTGGAGATACCAGGCTTTCCTTGGCCCGCTCCCACCCATTAGCAGAAAGTCCTGCAGAAAGTCCTGGACTTGACCAGACGTACCCCTTTCTGTGGTCTGACCTCAAGAACACACCATGGGTCTGGGATAGAATGGCTCCCTATGCTGGGCTCCTCTCCCTCACCCTGCCTGACCACAGGCTGCTTGACTCTCAGAGCAGAACCAGAGCAGCCACGATCCTGAGTTCTGCCTGCTCCCTTCCCCAGTGTAGATGCCAACCTTTGGGCCCCCAGACACCCCACATGGTCAGGGTCTATGTGCGGGAAGTGAGAAGGCAGTATTCTGAGCTCTCAGCTCCAGGCTCCACTGTCCCTTGGGAACAGGGAAGAGACACATGTTATTTGCCAAGTCCTTCCTTGCCACGGGACAGCATCCAGTATGAGTCTTAGCAGGTAGGAAATGTCCCCCAGCTCAGGACTCCAGCTGCTCAGGTTCCAGCCCCTGCCCTGCCATTTGCTGATGTGTGACCTTGGGAGAGCCACCCAGTCCCTCTAGGATGGTACTTTCTGATCTGGACGTGCTGGCCAGGTGTTTTGGAGGATCAGGGATGCACGGAATGAGCAGAGCTCAGTGAGCCTGAGGCCATAAACCTCTTGGGAGAAGCCCGCACGACCTGGTTCCGAGCTCGGTGGGGAGGCTGGCTGGCGGGCTCTTTTAGCATCTAGGTCCTCAGCACAGGAAGTTAGCTGTTGGGGAAGGTCTAATAACACTCCTCCTGTTGCAAGATGGAGCACCTGAGCCCAAATAGGGGCAGCGACCTTGCCCAAGGTCACCCTGCAGATCAGAGGGACAGCCGGACTGGAGCCCAGGGGCCTCAACTTTTGAAAAAGCCAGGACTCTGGCCAAGGAACTCCCTGCTTCCCAGAGTCAGAAACCCTGCCCAGTGGACACCAGGAAGGGTCTGGAACTTCTCTGCTGAGGGCCCTGAGTAAATGGCCCCATTCCTTGACCTGAATAAATGGGCTGGTTGGGGAGCCCGTTCCAGCCTCTGCCAGAACCGCCTTGTCACCTACATGTAAGGGAATGACTGCCAAGGCACACAACTTCCCAGCCTGGGGAGAGGAAGGTAAACCCCAATAGGGTCTCTGTGCCTGGGGTTCAAGTCCTGGTCTACCCCTGTTGATCTTGAGCCCGCCCTGCTCTCCTCTAGGCCTTTGTTTCCAGGTGGGTAAAGTGTACCCTTTTCAGCTCTCAGATATCTTGATGATACCTCCCCCTGCTCCATTCTGCCCAGAATTGAGGCCTGCCTCCCATCAGGAAGCTGTTTTAAGATATATCTATTTTTCTAACAGCCTAGCAAAAGAAAGTTTAAAAATCTTATATATCTCAGCCAATGGAAGGGTCGGCAGCCATACGTGCACGTGCACACACACACACACACACACACACACACATATGCACACATGTGCACACACACACACACACACACACACAAACACACTGGTCCTCTTATCCACAACTCTTATCTCAGCGCAGAGGGCCACTGTTAATGCTGAAGATGGGCCTTCCACTGGGTTTTGATATAGGATCCAGGCTAAAAATAGGCCTTGAGTTGCCTTTTAAAGGCGAGGCTTTCCAATAACCTTGTCGGAGCTTTCTAGAGTGCTGGGAGCAAGTGGGAAGCTAGAGAGAGGGGCTTCGGGGCTCTTCGGCAAATCTCAAGTTTCTTCCAGCGTCACTAAACTCCTGGCCTGTTTCCAGTGTTTAAGATTTGCAAATTCCTTATTCCCTTAAGCCTCTTGTCGTTGAAATCTCTGTTGAGAAATCCCGGCCTCATTTACAGTAGCATTGCTACTAGATAGGAAATAAGACTTGAGAGACAGAGGCTGTCACTTTGCAGAAACCACAGGAGACCTAAGGTAGCCCCTGGTCCTTCTATGAGAAGAAGCTAGAAAAAGCATGTGGCCCAAGGTTGCTCAGAGTGTCACCTGCAGAGACGAGGGAGCTGCCAATCCAGCAGCCTCTTCCCTGGGTCCCCTTTTCCTCTGCAGATAGGATCCGGGGCCGCTAGTGGCCCAAGGGCACCAGACCCCGGGGGACCCCACCACAAGGGCAAGGCCCGGAGGCGATGGCCCAGCGGGCTGAGTTCATCTCTTCTTCGCCTCCCAGCTGCTCCGGGTGAAGCTTCATCAGGATGTCCAGGGGTCCCACGGGCCAATGCTGCCCCACCCCATGCCCAGCCCTCACCGCCAGTGGGCGCTGATGAGCACTGCCACCCCTAAACAGGGGAGACAGGCCACAAGTGTTGAGCACCCAGCTGAAGTGTCTCTAAAATTAGAAAATTCTCTCCCATGAGACCCTTTTTATGGCTCGGAGCCAGCCATCAGCTTTCCAGATCATCACGGAGATTCTCCCCAACATTTGTCTTACACTTGGCTAACTTCACGCATTTGCATTACCTCCCTGGCACGGAAGGCTGTGTGTGTGCATGCACGTGTGTGCACGAGTGCATGTGTGCACACATGTGTGACCGCTGGTGTTCCTCCTGCCGGGATGGGGCTCCCGGAGTCACCTGAAGAAGCAAACACAACCGGGGACCTGCACAGAGATTGGGAGCGCTCCGCACCTCCCTGTGCAGATGCCAGACAGTGACCTGTCCAACCCTCAGAGCAGGTTCTCACTGTGCCCACATAAAGGTGGGGTCGTGACATCCTGAGCTGGGACTCAGGCCCCTGAGCACACTTGGCCCTGTGACTTATTTTAACTACAAACCAACCATTGAAAGAGGGAACCTGGGAGTAGGTTTTACTGAGTCAGGAGCACAGAGGCACAGGGTGTCCCTTCTCTGTCTCCCAGGACTGGTCCCCATACCTGTTCTTGGAAAACAGAATTGCCTTCCCTTTGAACTTGCAGTATCCTCTTAATCCCTGAGGGAGAATCTCCCTGTGCTTCCTCGCCACTCCTCAGCCCCTGCCCCAAGCCCGTGGGGAAGAGAATGGAAAGAACCCACTGTGTCAGCTCTTCGTTGAGACCCCTGAGACTTTCCTCAGAGCAAGGAAGCTCAAGATGGAGGCTTCCCACTGCCAACGGTTGAGGGCTTTCTTCACTCTTCCAGCTCTACCCAGGGTAATAACAGATAATGAACGTTATTTGAGTATTTCCTATGACCAAGCCTTGTGCTACATGTTTTAGATGTAGTATTTCCTTTCAGCCTCATAACTACCCCTTAAAGCATCGTCACGCCCATTGTCACTCCCATTGTATGTGGGGGAAAACTGAAGCTGGGTGAAACAGCTTGCTCAGGGTCCCACAACCAGGAAGCAAAAGGGCAAGACTCTAACTGATGAGCATCTATTCCTGAGAACCTTTTTCTTAAAGTGTATCTTCCTCCTAAATCAGGCTAAAGGACATGTATTTCTCTGGGTTGACAACCGCAAGATGCAGGACATAAAACCCGCAGAGAGTACCAAAGAGGTGGGTCTGAGGCTGTACCATACACAGGCTCAGGCAGGCGGGGTTGTGGTGATTTGGGCACAGTCACACGAAGCATAGGAAGCATGACCAAACACTTCCGAAGTCTAAAGTCTCAGGTATTTGATGTAGATGCCTATTTTCTCTCTCTGAATAATTGCCATATAGACTTCGGTACGACCGTAACCATTCAGCCAAATCCACCCCTGGACCTCATCAGAGGTCTAGAGGTGGGTCTAGAGATGCATAACTGATGACAGTGAGAGAAAGTCATGATCTCGCTAAAGCCCCACCAGTGGCTGTGAGGGCCAAAGGCTGATCTTAACCTATTTTACCCATGAGGAAACTGAAGCTCAGAATGTCCATGTAGCTTGGCATGGGTCGCATAGCCCGCAGACGGCAGGTCTGGGATTGGAGGTCCAGTCTGTCCACTCAGGGAGCAGCTCGGAGAGGAGCTGCACGTGCTTCCTCATGTCAGTGAGGCAGTGGCACATCTGGGGGCCATGGGCACGCTGCTCCAAAGAGAAGGGCACCACACAGCCAGCAAGGAAATGGGCCAGCACTGAGACAAGGCCATTTTGAATGAGCCCCGCTTGTCAGGCTAATGTGCTCTTTCTCACAAATCAATGATTTTAGATCAACCTGGAATCACTTAGGGGTTTTGTTTTGTTCCAGGTTTTTGACCCATTAACCTCTTCTCTACATAAAGGACAGAGCCGCGTTCCCAACAGCCTCATTCCTTGCCAATACTCATTTGAAATGGAGAGTTGGCTTATTAATATAGCCTAAGACAAAGGAAGCATTCAAACTCATTACTTTTTAAAGAGTACTAAAGAATAGAGCAAATGCATAGTTTGATCTTAGCCGTAGCAAAGCCTTCGAAAAAAAAACAAAACAAAAACAAAAAAAACTAATGCTTCTGAGACAACCATCTTGGGCCCTCCACGCTAATTTCCATCCTTCTTAAATGTGTATCCCCGTGACCATCTCTTGCCATCTAAGGAAGATGCACTTCAACATGTCCACAAGTGGATTTATTACCCAAGCAAGACCACATTGTTTTCAGATCCTCCAAATGGATGTTGACTGTTTTTCTTTTCCGATCTGATTGTCCTAATGAGTAAATGAAATATCCCTACCTCTGGTCCACTCTCTTACCGCTGAAAGATCTTATGATTTGGTTCAAACACATTTTCTTTACTTCCTTATGCCTGTATCTTCCTTAGATTTAGAACAGGGAATCTATAACTCCATTTAGGATTCATTTATTCAGCAAACATTTGCCAAGTCCCCACTTTGTGCCATGGAGACACATAGATTAGGGTAGTGTGACTCCTCCCCTTGAGAAGTGCAAGTTCTGACCAAGGACACAAGCCAAAAATTACACATCCTAGCACGATGCTCTGCAGTGTAGTGTTTGGAGGGGTGAATTTGTGAACTTCTCTACTAATTACTAGCTGTGTGACCTTAGGCATGTCACCTAGCCACTTTAAACATCAGTCTTTCCACCTGTGAAATGGGGATAATGAGTGCATGTACCTTCTAGGGTTGTGAGCATTCAACAAAACAATGACTAAAGCAGAAAACTGCCTGGCACATAGATTCCCGGTCAGTGCTTGTTAATTTTTAGAGGAATGTGTAGAACCCAGGGACTGTATAGCATGAGTGATGGGCTCTTCCTGTGAGATAGAAAAAGAAGGAAGACCAGAGGAAAGGAACAAGGCAATCTATGACCCTTGAAGCTGCAAAGTGAAGACAGAGTTAGAATGTGAAGTCTTCTATTGAGTAACATTTTCCTTCACATTTTAAGGTTGGGTGGATCAGCCCACAGCAAATTGGTAATTTCTGTATACACGAAGTGATCAAATCAGAAGGAAGGTGGTAGCCTCTTCTTCTTTAATGGGCTGACAATTTTCTTAAAATTGTCCTCAGTTCTGAACAACCATCTGAAGAGGGCTAGTAACAAAAAGGATTGTCCTTACATACAAGTGGCAGATGCTGAGGAAAGAGAGCCTTCCATGGGCTCCCCCTGAACCTTCTTAGATTACCGGAGAAGGTTCGATGAAGAAATATGGCTTATGAATAGCTGGAGGTTTGGTCATTGTTTCTGGCACCAGGAAAGCTGTCATGTGGAACGGTAAAGCAGATGCTTTCTTTTTAAATGTGAGAGAGAACAAGAAGCAAATACCTTGAGCAAATGACCTAAAATCAAGACCTAGAAGAAATTTCCCCTGTAAGTCCTTACAAGAAAGATGCTGTTCTGTGTTAGAGGCAACGTCCTCAGTAGTATCAGCGAACCCTGCAGGACTGTAAACAATATCATCATCAAAAAGAAGCCTCTCGGCGTACAATCTATGCCACTCAATCTTTCCTAAGTCTGAAAAGGAAGGGATATTTTCAACTCATTCTATAGAGCTAGCATTGTTCTAATACCAAGACCAGACAAAATCATCATAAGGAAATTACAGACATATATCCCTCAAAACACAGATGGAAAAGTCCAAACAATGTTTTAGCAATCAAAAAATAATAATAATAATAAATGCCAAGGGGATAATATATCATAAACAAGTGAAATATTAAGGTTGCTTTAATATTTGAAAATCAATTAATATAACTGACCATGTTACCACACTAAAGAAGAAAAGCTTATATTATTATGAAAATAGGTACAGAGAAGGCATTTGACAAAATTCAACATTGTTTCACGACAAAAACTATCACCAAACTGGAAAGAGAAGAAAACTTTTTCAGCCTATAAAGAGCATCTACCCAAAAAACCCTACAGCTACTTACAAGTAAAAGATCAAGTGTTCTTCTCCTAAATTAGTAACAAGACAAGGATCCACTCTCATCATTTCTAGCTAACATAGTATTAAAGACTCTAGCCAGTAAGATAAAGCAAGAGAAAGAAATAAAATGCATACAGATCAGCAAAGAAGAAGAAAAACTTGTTATTCACAGATGACATGGTCATCTATGGAAAATCTGGTGGGATCTACCAGAAGAGATACTAGAACTAGATACTAGAACTATACTAGAATAAAGGGTTTAGTAAGTTGCAGAAGACAAAATCAATATACAACAACCAAGCATATTTCTATATACTAGCAACAAGAAATTAGAAAATGAAAATTTTTAAAGATAATGTATAATAGCATCAAAAACATAAAGTCCTTGGGGATAAATCTGACCCCAAAAGTGTAAATAAAAATCTGTACACTGGAAACTAAAAAAAAAAAAAGTTGCTGAGAGGTAATAAAAAGGCCTCAATAAGTGGAGAAAAATATCCTGCTCATGGGTCAGAAGACTTACCATTGCCCAGATGTCAATTCTTCCCAAAACTGCTGTACAGTTTAAAAACAATCCCAGTCAAAACCCCAACAGAGTTTTTTCTAAAACTTGAAGGCTGTTTCTAAAATTGACATGGAAATGCAAAGGTCCTAATATAACCAAAACAATTTTGTAATCAAAGAGCAAAGGACATTGACACTACTTGATTTTAACACTTATTATAAGTCTACAGAAATCAAGACTATACAGTATTGACACACAGAAAGACGAATAGATCAATGCAACAGGATAGAGTCCAGAAATAGACCAATCATACATAAACAACAGACTTTTGACAAAAGTGCAGAGACAGTTTAGTATAGAAAGGATAATTTTTTCAACAAATGGTACTGAGCAATAGCCATTTACCGAAAAATGAATGTCTATCTACACCTGTTACCATACACAAAAAAAAACTAAAATTGGTTATAGACCCAAATGTGAAGCCTATAACTACAAAACTTTTATTTTTTTCTAAAGATCTTATTTATTTATTTATTTATTTATTTATTTTATTTAATTTATTTATTTATTTGAGAGAGAGAGAGGGAGAGGGACCTGGGGGAGGAGTACAAGGAGAGGGACAAGCAGACTGCACTGAGCCTAGAGCCCAACTCAGGGCTCGACCCCATGACCCTGAGGTCATGACCTGAGCCTAAATCAAGAGTCAGACACTTAACCAACTGAGCCACCCAAGTGCTCCTAACACTACAAAACTTTTAGATAACAGGACAAACCTAAGTAATGAGTTAGGCAGATATTTCTTATTTATAATATCAAACATTTAATCCATAGAAGAACAAACTGATAAGTTGCATGCTATCAAAATTGAAAAGTTCACTTTTTGAAATATAATGTTAAGAGAATGAAACAACAAGTTAACAAAGAGATATGATGGCAAATAAGCCGATTAAAAGATGTTCCGCATCATCAGTCATCAAGGAAATGCAAATCAAAAGTAAAATAAGATACGACTACATAGTATTAGAATGACATAAAATAAAGAGGCTCATCATACCAAGTGCTGAATGTTAGCAAGGATGGAGAACTCTCATAACACTATCGACGGTGATGTAAAATGGTGCACTCACTTTGGGAACAATATGGCAGTTTCTTAAAAAATTAAACATATACCTACCATAGGATCCAACCATTCCACTCCTAGCTATTTCTACCCAAGAGAAAAGAAAGCAAATGTCCATACAAAAATTGTACATGAATGTTCATAGCATCTTTATTTGTAACAGCCAGAAGCTAGAGGAAACCCAAATGCGATCAACAGATGAGTTATAAACTCATCTGTTTATAGATGTGGCTCCATCTATAAATAGATGTTGGAGCCTAACCATAGGCTCCAACATCTAAGCAGGCTCCATACGGCTTAGCAATAGAAAGGCACTATAAACATGCTACCACATGGATAAACCTCAAAATGATTACACCAAATGAAAGGAGACAGCCAAAAAAGAGCACATACTGTATGATTCCACTTTTATAAACTTCTAGAAGACTCTAACTAATCTCTAGTGCCTGAAAGCAGACCAGTGGCTCTGTGGGGGTGGACGGAAGTGTGGGAAGGTAGTATTACAAGGAAGCAAGGGCCGTTCTGCTTTCTGTGGCATGTTCTGGCAGGTTGGCTGAGCTAGATGTGCATGATAATGGCAGGGGCAGGAGAGAGCGGGCCCAGGTCACGAACCCATTTCATATCTTTGTTTGCATGATGCCTGATGACATCCTCTTTCCCAGAGCAAGTCACATTGCTGAACTCAGATTCAAGGGCTAGGGAAACTGACTTCACTTTAGCGAAGTCACCTAACAAAGAGTGTGGACACGTGGACACGGGCATTACTGCAACCACCACAAGGCCTTCTGCAAGGCCAAGCAAAACAGACCTCCTGGCTGGCCAACTTTGGTCTATAACTGGTGCTTAGAGAATCTGTATCTCTATTCTCCTGCCTCCAGGAAATTCTCCCCACACAGGCTTGCAGAAGGTGTTAGGGGTACTGAGTTTCACGCTAGAGTCTAAAATCTCTTCTACTTGAGTATCTAGAATTTTCTACTTCAAAAATCTTGGCCTTTTCTCACAGTGTCTCTGAACTCTGGCTCATATGTGTCAGCTGAATACCTCTCAACTTATAGGTAAACTCTCCACCCTGCTCAGACACTGTCCCAGCTTCTCCTGAGTTAAGAGATCTACGGCTACTACCTTCTCATCTCAATGGATTTTAGCAACAGCCTCCAACATCTTCATGTTCCTAGAAATGGTGCGAGTCTAGCTTTTAGTTCCTCAACCAGCCGGGACCCTTTCAGAACCTAAACCATCCCCTGCCACTGTCATCAGCCGCTACGTCCTTACCTGAGATGGCCTTACAGACCCTAAGACTAGTAGGAGACACACCATACTTGAGGATGAAGAAGAGCAATAGATATAACAGGGTGAGCCATGCGGCTGCCCTCAGCTGCAGTGAACGTGACATTCTCAACCTTCTCCCTGGGCATCTGAGCCAAGGGCACTGTCTGGCATAAAAAGCCATGCAATGTGACCTTTAGTGACCTCTGTGGCCCCCGGGGCACCAAGTGTAAGATATCAACACTCAACCCAGCTCTGGACTCAGAACAGACAACCTACAGCCACCATGAGGTCGGTCCTGGGACACAAGCAGCACGAGGCCGGAGAGCCTCTCGGCAGCCAGCACCACCAACAGGCCACATCCTTGCCGGCACGCTGGCACGAAGCCCCCGGCGTCCCTCACGGGTTGCACAGAGGACAGGACACAAGAGATGGTGCATAAACAATGAATCTTGGAACACTGAAAAAATAAATAAATAAATAAATGAAAATAAAAAATTGAATTAAATTAAGATGTTAATAAAAAATAATAAATAAATAACAAGAGATGTTGAAATGGATGGGGCTTTGGACTATGGATATCTCAATCAGGCCGGCAGGAGGGACCTGAGACAGAAAAATCAATGAACAACCACCGGTGTATAGAGAAGAGCTCTTTAGCCACCATAAAAATGTGTATTAATGGAAGGAAAGGATGAGAATAAACCCTCTCCTTCCCCTTGAGAGTGCTTGCCTCTCTCAGGCAGGAACAACCTTCCTCTCCGGATAATTCCCCTAGCCATCATCTACATTTGCACAACACTCTATAATTTACTAAGACTGAATGTTCATAGCTGTTTACGCATGCTTTTATTATCCCCATTTTCCGGAAGAGGAAGAAGATGGGGGAGCGATGATTTGCCGGAGGAGCCAGGACTCTGCTTTCCCGATGGAGCCTCACGCCCTGTCTGCTCCAGCACAGCGCCCCCAGGCCTTCACCCACCCTCTGGGACCAGAGCTTCAGGACGCCCAGGAGGAGGCCGAGAAGGCAGTGTGCCTTCTGGGTCCCGAGCCTCTGAGCCCTGCTAACCTAAACTAGAACAAACTACTCAGGAAGGCCACTCAGAAGAACGCCCTGGCCACTGGGAGAAGAAAATGCTGTGCCTCAGTCCAGACAGGAGGGACAGAGACTAGAGGGAAGGGGACAAGGGGAGAAGGCCAGGCTGGTCCATAAATGCTTGTGGAGGAAGCGCTCGCTCTCACGGGCACCAAGAAAGCAGCCTCCCGGGGGGCTGTGCAGGAGGGGGAGACAGAAGCCTGGGGCGGGACTGCACTGGGGTGGGCTCCTGATGTGGCTCTGTCGGCCTGGGACGAGGAGCAGCAGGACCCCGAGGGACAGATAACAGGGAGGGACGAAAGGAGTCAACGGGCCCCTAAAGGTAGCATAAAAGTGGTTACATCGCCGCTCCGCCCAACGCTCCCCCGCCTGCAGCGCAAAGCCCCACACACCCAGGAATCAAGGGCACCTTTCTTCTCACGGAGAATTGATTATAATGAAGCCCTGATTCTGGGGACGGGCATGACATTCGTTTCCACCGTCATACCGTCAGCTCCTCCGTCTCCACGCCGAGCTCTGGGAAAAGGCCTCAGGACCATTTTTGGAGTAAATTACTGATACTGATCACCCAGGTCACACTGACCTGGGTCCTGCGAAGGTGGGTTTTCAGAGCTACCAGCCAAGCTACCTGGCAAGGAGGAAAGAGGACCAAGTACAGGCCGGACTCCAAGAGTAGCTTAGAGGCTCCTAATCCCTGGGCCACGAACATCGCCAGATGCCAGAGCTGGAGGCACTCATTCTCGTGGTCACAAAGGGGCCGATGCGACCACTGCCTGGCTCCAATTCCACAAAGCAAGGGCTGTACCCTTTCTCATCCATGGGGTCGGATGCCGTCCTGGGGAGACAGACACACAGAAGACAGGAGGACCAAACCTCTTCTCACACACCGGTCCCGCCTTCCACCTACCACTCCTCCCTCCAAGGTGAGGCCACACATTGTGCTCGTTTCCTGGCTTCTGAAATACCCCAGTTCTGGAAACCAGTCCCCTGGAAAAACAGACCCTCAGTCAGACTGTCCCAGAATCCCGTATCTGGGTCACGTGGAAGTCTGGTGCCTTCCAAAGTGGGCTCGTTCCCAGCCCAGGTCAGTGAGAACAGCAGGCTAGCAGCTTCCATGGCAATGGCCCCTGCGGCTGTCTGGGGCAAGTACCCCATGCAATTCACAAAATCCTCCTGCAGGAGGGGCATGTCGATTTTTGCTTTCCTCGATTTTTTCCCTGGGACTCCGCG
>CM053617.1:37727920-37751214 GCA_028646535.1 Procyon lotor | reverse complement strand
TTTATTTGGCAGAGAGAAACACAGTGAGAGAGGGAACACAGGCAGAGGGAATGTTAGCGGGAGAAGCAGGCTTCCTGCCGAACAGGAAGCCCGATGCGGGGCTCGATCCCAGGACCCTGGGATCATGACCTGAGCCGAAGGCAGACGCTTAACGACTGAGCCACCCAGGCGCCCCTGACTTTGATACTCTTGAAGAGTGCTATTTATTCTATACAGCGATGCTCAATGTGGGTTTATCTGATTAAAGTTAGCTTGTGCAATTTTGTCAAAAATACTATAGAAATGATATTGTGCCTTTCTCAGGCATCTAATGTCATCATATCTCATTACTGGTGATGTTAGTTTACTGTTAGTTATAGTTATTGGTTAAAGTGGTGTCTATTTAAAATTAGTAGTTACTATTTTTCCCAATGTACTTAGTGTCTTATTAGAATATGCTTTGAGACTATGTAACTATTCCATCCTTGTACTTTTGCTCACTCATTTAGTATCCAGTAATGATTCTTGCCTGAAATAGTTATTATTGTGGTATTTTTCAAATGGTGATGTTCTATTTCCATCATTCTATCTATACTTATTAGAATTCTACTGTAAGGAGGTGGTTTTCCTTCTCCCACTATCTGTTTATTAATTCAATTCTTTATCCATATCAGCATGGATGGACTCATAGGTATTTGGTTTACTTAATGGTCTATATCTATTAGTACCACTGTTCACTGTGTTCTTCAAATTGTTCCATACATGGCCCCTGGGAATCCCTTCAGGTTAGCTCCTGTGCCTTTTGACATGTCTCCGTCATCCCAGGGGCACCTGCTAACATCACAAAGGAGCTCCAAGCTCATCTTGTTCTTTCCTGTAGCAACACTGTAATCAGCCATTTTCCAAAGAGCTCTGGTTCCTTTTACCAGGTTGACTTGGGCCATTTCAGCCCAATCATGATTGATGTGTGTCCCCATTGGTCATCTGAAGCCTTCAATTCTTTAATAGAGCTTCTTACTACTGAACTGAGCTGCACCATAAGACTGGTGGTGTGTAAGCCCTCATGCACTCCACATGCTTTATTGGATTACTTAGTTTTTGAAAATTATAAATAGGAATTTGTGATAGAAACTCTCCTCCTGGGAAAAGTACTGCCTTTCTATACTGTCATTTCCTTTCACTGTTATTAACCAAGTTCTGACATTATCTCTCCCTTTTTTTGCCTATTTTGTTTGACCCTAGCTTGAATGTTAAAAGGGAAGTTTTTTGAGCCTCAGTGATAGAGATTTTCTTACTCACCATTCAGCTGTCTTTGGGGAAGATGCTGTTAGGCCAGTTTTTGCTTTTGTTTATTGCTGGAACGATAAACCCTTCCTCTAAAAAACACTCAGTGGGATGGTTTTGTCTTGTCTGTTTAGGAGAGAAATATTTTAACATAGATCTTCATTTTTAGTTTTTCTACTCCAGAGCTAATGATTTCTAGGCTATTCACTGTGTAGTTTTGAAATTGAAAGCCTGACCACCTTTCCGGTCTAACTCCTCATACATCATCCTCTGTACTTGGTGTTTCCCATAGCACAGCACCTAGCAAGAGCAGCAGGGAAAGAACAGAAGGAAGTAACAGCAAAGAATAGCAGAAATAAATTCAATAGTCAAGGAGAGCAGCCCGTGCTTCCTCAGCCCAGGATTGGGACACCCTGGAGGGCCACCTCCTGGAACTCTGGCTCACTAGTCTTTTGATATTTCTCTTGAGAATTAATTACCCCAGAAAGTTTTGGATGGGGTGAAAAGAAGCCTCTGGGTCTTGTAGGCAGACACTGAGCCCTGGTCATGTTTTCAGGGATCCTGGGGTCTGGTATTATCTGCTTGTCTCTGATGGCTTTGTTATCTCACGGAGGTAGGTATCCCAGTGGGTACTTCCAGGAAAAGTGGAGGCTCTGGGGCAAGTTCTCAGGGACCACTTCTAGCCATTGGAGACTCTGGGAGCCTTTGTTGAATCTCCCCTAGTAGATTAGAGACATCGCACTGGGGATTAGGCTTCAGCATATGAATTTTGGGGAAAACATTCATTCATTCTATAGCAACTGTCCCAAGGGCCTGCCTTCCACTTTCTGAGATTTCCTCCAGTAAATTACCTTTAAACATGTTCTTGCTCAGCTCTGTTTTGGGTGGTATCCGAAGCCAGAGTAAGTTTATTTTTCCTTTTTAATTCCAGGAGAGTATTTCCTTTCCATTATTCTGCATTATGTGCCAACGACCTAAGTGACTTGGAGGCAGATTCTTGTCCAGAGCCTCCAGATAGTAACACAGACTGGATGATACTTTGATTTTGGTTTTGTGAGACCCTAAGCAAAAAACCCAGTCAAGCCTATCCAGACTGCTGACCAATAGAACTGTGTTGTTTTATGCTACTAAATTTGTGGCACCTCATCTTCTCACTGATCTTGAATCAAAGAGCAGTTTGAGAGACAGGACCTGTGCTTTTTTAGTGTCTTTCCAAAACTCACGCTCTTCTTGGAACCTCAGAACGTGACCTTATTTGGAAATCGGGTCACCGTGGGTATATAATTAGTTACAATGAGGTCATGCTGAAGCAAAGTGGCCCCTTCATCCACTATGACTGGTATCCTTACATGAAGAGAAGCCACACAGAACAAACCAAAAAGAGAGGCCATGTGAAGGTAGAGGCAGAGTTTGGGGTGATACTCAGGAGCACCACGGATGGCTAGCGACACCGGAAGCTAAGAGGAAGGCGTGGAGCAGATTCCCCTCTAGAGCCCTCCAAGCAGGAGCATGGCCCTGTATACATCTTAATTTCAGACAGCTAACCTCCAGAAATGTGAATGAATCTGTGGTTGAAAGTCACCTCGCTTGCGGTACTTTGTTACGGCAGCCCTGGGAAACTCCTACAGGACCAGTGTCTTCCTGCTCTTTTAGGTGGTCTGTTTCATCAGTCAAAGCCTGAGCTTCCTATGAAAGGAAGCCCATGCTGTAGTTTCCTTAGTCCAGCCTTACTTGCTATCCAGGGGCTTGTCTGTCATTCTCAGGCTTTAGTGAGACCGTGGGTTTTCATTCTCAGTGGTGTGTAGTGCAGATGTCAGTGGAGTGTTGCTGGAAGCCACCAGAGCCTCCTAGGCAGAACAGCTGTCCTCTTGACGTTATTGGTGCTGCAGATGCTTGAAAACTACCACAAATCTTTTCCAGAATCAGGCGAAGTGTTCATTATCAAGATAATAAATATTGTTAGAAGGTAAGAGAGCACTTCAATTCAGTACATAAACTTTGCCTTGGCTATGGGGCTTTGAAGGGTTAGAAGGCCAGCTCCAGAAAGGAAAGGCATAAACCGACCAATTTCCCTCCCTTACTCTCAGAAAGGGAGTAAACAAATTTAGGGTTGTCAAGTGGTGTCATTTGGAATAACACCCTCAGCATCAGAAAGTGGATAAGGAGGGGAATTTGAAAAAACCCTGAAACATACATCAGGCTACATCCTTGAGATATTCTTCTATGCGACTGCCAGAGAAGGTCCATCAAAATGCAAATCTAGTTCTGCCTTGTCTCTGCTTACACCCCTCTGATGGTACCACACAGCCTTCAAACAACATGAGGCCATGCTTCTTAGCTAGGCATTCAAGCCTCTGCATGATCTGTGCCCTCCCGACCTCCCTACCCTCATCTCCTCTACTCCCCAGCATACGTTCTCAGCAGCAGCCGATCTGGGCTACACACAGCCCCCTGAGTAGTCTGTGTTCCTTCGCTCCTCTGCCTTCACACACGTTTCCACCTGGGCATGCCTTCTCCTCCTCCGTCCCTCTCCCACTCTACTGGCAAATCCTTCCTGGCCCCCCAACCCAGGTGGTCCCCTGCCTCCCCCACAGTGCCTGCTGGAGCCTGCCTCTCTGCACATCCCCATCCCACGCAGCACCTCACCTCATGGTTGACTTTCCTACTATGCACAGAGCTCCTAGGCTATGGCCCAGTGAACTATACCCCCAGCGCCCGTCCACGTCAGCTGACTGACAGATACAAAGTAGAGCACTGACTGCACTTTGAGAGTTGAGTTGGAGGCCGCCAGCAGATTGGTATCTATGCACTGGAAAGCCACAGAGGCAGATAAAACCTCCTAATATGTGTTGAGCAGGCCGTGGCTACCTAACTTTTTAAGCCAAAGGGGCACACAACCTTAAAAGGCATGTCTTTTCCATCTTTGTGACTCATGTGCACCACAGTAACCAGATTTTATCTCCAGTATTATTTCCCAGTAAGAGGAGCCAAGATCCTTTAGAGAAAACTGATTCCATGGTTCAGGAAAAAAAAAAAAAATCACAGTGGGTCTGGACTTACTGATAACATAAGGTCAGGATGCTTCCAAGATGTCAGGGGGAGGGGGTCCCACTAGGGAGGATGAGAACTCAAACAATAATCATAAATGAATTAGAACAAGTTAAGCCAGTGAGAGGCCATGAGTTAATAAAATATTTAAAAGAGTTGAAATGATGTGATAAAGCAGTAGTTATGTCAAAACAGATGAGTGTAATAGGATGAAAACAAATTTTTTATTTCAGTTAAGTATCAGAATATTAATATAAGGAATTTTTTCCCTCCTAATGATATGTTAGTAAAAGGGTTTTTTTTGTATATATATATATACACACACACACACATAAGAATATACAAATATGTATTTTTTATCTAAGTAAACAGGAGAGAAAGAACAAAATAATGTGTTCAGCATAGTAATATGCAATCTGAAGGGCCAGTTACAAAATATATCTCTAATAATTCTGCCACGAGGAAGAAAGTTTAAAACTAGTACTTAGCTTCAGATGTTTTAAGGGAAAATTGCCTATAATGAACATCTTTCAATTTAAGTGTGAGGTTAAAAACAAATTTAAATAAATTTACTCTTAATACTTTTAAGTAGATAATGATTTACTTACTGGAAGTCCTCAGAAGACCTGGGTCAATAAATGTGATATTTATTTATTTAGGATTTTATTTATTTATTTGACAGAGAGAGATCACAAGTAGGCAGACAGGCGGGCAGAGAGAGAGAGCGGGAAGCAGGCTCCCCGCCGAGCAGAGAGCCCGATGCAGGGCTCGATCCCAGGACCCTGAGATAATGACCTGAGGCGAAGGCAGAGGCTTTAACCCACCTAGCCACCAAGGTGCCCCTAAATGTGATATTTAGTAGTATTTTTTGTAAGAATGAATATAAACACAATACAAAAACATTCACACAGAGATGAATTATTGCTTTTTTTAGTCACATCAGAAAGTATGTGTTCACTGCAATGTTCCCATTATTTCAACTTTTGATGGATCGCTAATTTAGAAATTTGGATATTGTTTTCAGAGCTAATTTATAAGTTTTAGGAATATAAGTCCTATTCCTTTATGCATTTTTCTTGTGTCTCTTCTCCCTCTCAAGCCCTTCCCTCCGTCCAGTTGCTAGAAATGGCGTTACCCCTTTCCCTTGCAGAACACATCCATTGGATGTGTTCTGTCATCACAGCCAGCAGGCAGATGGTGGCTGTATCTGAGAACGATCTGCCCATGACCCTAAGATCCCTACAGCTGCCCTGGCTGCCCTTCCTTCCTAAGGCCTTGTGGTTCAATTCTTTCTTTACCCATCTCTTTACTTCTCTTTGTGTTGTTCTAGTTAGCCAAAGTTGGCTTTCGCAGCTTGCAGCTATAGAACTGTAACCGAGTCAACTGGTTTACTTGTCAGTTTTGACTTCACCTGACAGATGGGAAGACTTAGGACCAGAGAAGAAAAACGAATTGCCTAAGGGCACGTGGATGTTCCACAGCAGAGCTGGACCTGGACTCAGGACTAATCACTCTAACTCAGAGATATTTCTCTTATGTCCACTACCTCTTACATTCAACACCCTTTTTCCCCCTCCACCCCCACCCTAGGTGCACCCGAACACTGAACACAAAGATATTCCCATATATACGCTCTGTGATATAATTCGGACTTTTAGAAGTGGAAGAAAGAAAAGCACCAGGAAAAGGATTAGAGGAGTAAATACCAGATGAGATGGGAGGTTTATGAAATTCTGATTTCTGATTTCTCAGAAGTTCTGATTTCTCACTGCATTTATGAAATGCAGTGCTACTTAGGACTTCTCGCCCACCAGGCGAAGGTGACGAAGCACCTAGGCATTGCTCTGGGACCCCCTCTCCTGTTTCCCTAGACTGTTCTAGTCGCTCTCTTGCTACAGGAATGTAATTGGCTTTACGTGTATATTTTAATTGTAAGCATAATGCATGCACATGCTCAGAAGTCCAGTGTCGGAAAAGCAAACTGCTCTCCCAGCTCTCAAGCTCTGGTGTCAGTCTCTCCAACTGCACTCCATTCCCCATGAGGTCTAGCCTTGCCTTTGAACCTTCCTTTCAGTGGCCTGTGCTGCACAAATTTTCATGGAGAATCCTTGAAAAGAGTGTTTCTGAGAAGAGGGGCAGATGAAAGCGTGATGACTGAGGGGAGAATGCCAGGTAAGGAGGGGGGAAAACAAGCACAGGCAGATCTTTCAAGGAGAGCAGAGGCAGAGGGGAGCAGGAAAAGGGGAGCAGAAAACAGCTGTGATTTGCTTAGCCAACACTTCAGAGGAACTCTTTCTTTTCTACGGGGATAAGGAGGGGACCTACTTATCCCTCTGTGTCTTAGAAGTTACTTAATATCTAAGTTACTGTAGAAATAGAATGACAGTCAGGTAATTTGAATGAAATGTGCTTAATTTTAAAAATAATGCTTGCACTCCCGAAGACATTTTACTGAATCTCAGCTGACTGTAAAGAGTGGCCCCAAGTTTTCAGCATTCCGAGTACGGTATTTTCAAAGAAAAATACAAGTTGAGTGTGGATCGGCTATAGTCTGTTATATCTCCTTTGCTGCCATGCAGTGACAGTTCTGTGAAATACAAGAATCTCAATGTCCTAGAACAATGAAAACTCTGGTGACAGTACTTTCTATTTTCTTTGCCCATGTGGTGACTTCATTGGGTGGAGATATTTCTGAGCCTCAGGATTTAATCTGCGGGTTTTCATCAGTGGTGACGATCTCCTGGAGAGCACTTACTAAGCATGTTTCTGGGTCCTGCACAAAGTGAGGCAAGCAGACCCCTGAAAATGACACGTGGTCCTCCTCCAGCTCAAACAAAAGCCATGAGGACATCATGAAAAATAAGCCTATCACTGAATACTTAGTTTGCTTCCATATATTTTTTTAAAGATTTTATTTATTAATTTGACTGCTCTAGAGAAAGAGATCACAAGTAGGCAGAGAGGCAGGCAGAGGGGGAAGCAGGCTCCCTGCTTAGCGGCTCCGTGTGATGTGGGGTTCCATGCGATGTGGGGCTCGATCCCAGAACCCTGAGATCATGACCTGAGCAGAAGGCAGAGGCTTAACCCACTGAGCCACCCAGGTGCCCCAATTTGCTTCTGTAGCTTAACAATTGTAAATAATATTCACCCTTGCTCCCTTTGTTCTGGAACACTTTCCATGGCATACAGGCTTTAACCTGCATTAATAAACTATACAGCTTTCAACATCAGAGAAAACAAGGGAGGGCTCACTGAATGAAATGAGGAAAGAGGACTGGTATTTGTAACCCTGTCCCTCTGCTGGTTGGTCTCCCGTTGGCCTGTGAGGAGACCCAGCCAGTAGGGGGCAGCAACAGCGTTTTGGTTTTTGCTCACTTGCAGAGTGAATGCTTTGTCTACTGCCAAGAGCGAGGCCAGACCTGATTAGACCTTTGGTCCCACTGAAATACTTTCCTACGGATGATGTCACAATGCTCTTCCCACTTGTGAGCAGATAGAGGGCAGCCCTTTGCCTCTCCCCAGACCACCATTCATTTTTATCGAGTCTTCAGGAAAATCCATAGGTCGAGACTTGTAAAATTGTCCTTGGAAGAGCAGTGTTCAACACCAAGGTCTACATTTAAAACAGAACCTAGGTTTATATCCCTTGGGTTCTCAAGGGGCAAATAAATCCAAATTTATGTCTATACAACTAAGGTAGACCCAGGCCTGCTCTGTGTAGTAGGTCAACACTCATTCTGTCATTCTATTCTGACAAGTCTCCTCTCTGAGGTCAAAGGGGTTGAGACTGTTGCTTTTATTTTCATTTATTTACTTATGTTTAAAATGTTATTTATTTATTTGACAGAGAGAGAGAAAGCACAAGCAGGTAGAATAGCAGGCAGAGGGAAGAGGAGAAGCAGGCTCCCTGCTGAGTAAAGAGCCTGACACGGGCCTTGATCACAGGACCTTGGTATCATACCTGAGCTGAAGGCAGTTGCTTAACCAACTGAGCCACCAAGGCGCCCTGTTACTTTTATTTTTGATAGCCATAAAGATGCATTCATCTCACATCATCTAGGATGGGGTGACAAGGTTTTTAAAAGAGATATCCAAAAGGCCATGGACCCTTTTGTCCTGTTTGGCCTTGAGTAACTTGCTTGAACTCTTTCAGCCTGTTTCTTTATCCAGACAATGGGAATAAATATTTGTTGTGAACTGAACTGTGTCTTCCCAAAATTCATTATGTTGAAGCCCTAACCCCCAATGTGAATGTATTAGTAGATAGGGCTTTTAAGGAGGGAATTAAAGTTAGATGAGGTCATAAGGGTGACACCCTAATCCAACAGGACTACTGTCAGAAGAGGAAGAGATCCAGGGAGCATTCTTTTCTCTCCCCCGACACTCTCTTTATGCATAAGGGAGAGGCCATGCAAAAACACAGTGAGAAGACGGCTGCCTGGAAGCAAGGAAGAGAAAAACAGAAAACAAACCTGACAGGACCCTGATCATGGACTTCTAGCCTCCAAAATAATGAGAAAATGTCTATTGTTTAATATACCGAGTCCGGTGTCTCATTATGGTAGTCCAAGCACACTTGGGCTACAATATCTAATGTTGGCACAGGATGGTGCAAATATTAATTTCCTTCTTGATATTAGATACAATAATTAGATTTTAGATATTATATATCTAAAGTGTATCTAATTAGGTATTAGATACAATATCTAATGTTGGCACAGGATGGTGCAAATATTAATTTCCTTCTTGAATATCTTCCTTGCTTAGACACAGATATTCAATTTCCTGTTATACTTGTTCACCCAGATACCTCCACAAACATCTCAAGATCAGCATTTCTTAAATTCATCAACTTCTCCCCCAGGCCTCCTAGTTACCTAGGCTGGAAACCACCACTGTGTTCCCTCTCTTGCTTGTTACCTCACATACAACGTGTTTCCAAGCCTGTCCATTCTGTCACCACAGTATCTCTTACTACCTCAGCATTTGCCAGCCCAAAACCCCACCTGAATTTCTTCCTGTGTGGACTATTCTGAGTCCTCTTGATTCTCAGTGATAGCAAGTAGTCTCCTTGACCCACATCTCTACCTCTAATCATCTAAAATACATTCTCTCCAAATTAGCAACTTAAAAATCTCTTCCAAAAACTTTTCAGACTTTCTAATCTTGGAGGGTCTGGTAATGCTGGGCCACCAAAGCAATACTGTGTGTGTGTGTGTGTGTGTGTGTGTGTGTGTTTTAAAGTCACAAAGTCCTTAAAATGCTCTAAATATGGCTTTCAGGTGAAAAATGCAGTGTTGGGTCATTTAGAGTTTGGAAATGACAGTCTTCTAAAATGATATAGACTCTATGTATATGTATTTTATAATTCAAAGAGCATAGGAGAATTGGATCATTAAAAAATAATCATCCAAATGAGGGGCAGGTGAGGTAGGTGGTCTTCCAGGTCCCTTCAGACCATGAGAATCTCTGATTCTTTAAAGGTCAATGCCATTTTATACATTTGTTCTTTCATTCATTCACTCACTCGCTTGACAAGTATAAGTGTGTACCTTGTGCAAGGCTGGCTAAAGAATGAATTACACAATGAGTAAGGACCTCCAAGAGAATAGAAGGATTGAAAAAGAGGGATAAGGATGGCAGATGGGGGAAGAAAAGTTCTAGGTGGGACTCTCCAGCTAGGTAGATATGGTAGCTGACAGCCAGGCTAGAAACTCCCCAGACCTAACTGCTTACCTCTTTCTTTAACCTTCTTCCTGTACTTCCCTCTTGGCTATTCTTCATTAAAACTTTGGCTTGAAATGACTACTATAAGCCAGGAGCTCACAGTCTAGTAAAAGAGAGAGGAAGAATGAGAGATTGAAACATGGATCATTACAATTCAGTTTAAAGGAAGAGCATCTAAGGAAGATTCAAAGCTGACTTCTTAGAGGTCTCTCAGAGTAGGTAATGGTCAAAGCAGGATAAGCAAAGTTACAAACCAGTTTGGAGTTGCTGTCACTCAGTGTGGAGCAGGGGATGAAAGATGAGACTTTAGGCCCATGGCAGGAAGTGAAGTCCTGTAGGTCCAATTAGCCAAGTGGGTCTCTTCTGGGGGAGTTTTTCTTCTAGCAACCTGGTTGTTCTATTTACAGGATCATTGCCTTCCAACCCATGCCCTAAAAACCTTTGTGCAACTCATCTTAACAAACTGTTTTACTCCTAAGCTGACATTTAAGGCTCTCCCGGAGGCCCATTCCAGCCCACATTTCTTGGATGAAACTGGACTGTCAATAAAGCAGCTACTTGCAGTTCCCTGAGCATTCTTCCGTGCCTTGAAGCTTCCACTCCCATCATATAGCTCTGCCTCTCCCCTCCTTGCTCCCCCATCCTGTCATACACAGAGGCTTTACATCCTTAAAACTCTGGTCCAAGTGTGGCAAACTGGAAGAGTTGTGACTTAAAATCTGGATTTTTGGTTTCTCTTGGAAAATCAGGAGCTGGTATGCCTGGGCCTGAACCTCTGCATGGCAACAAGTGGCTGAAATGGATTCGGGTTACCTTTTAGCAGAACACGTGCCCTGCAGGTTATAGCGTGGTCTCTCTGGCTTAGCTGCCTGGCCTCCACAGCCTTTTGGGTTTCCATTCCTTAACCTAAAAAATGTCATCCCTTTAGCAATCTAAGAATTATAGACTATTAATGAGGACATGTGCAGCTATAGAAGCAAAAAAGTAATGGGAAAAATCAGTGTCCCTGACTAACTAATCATCCCTTTCACTGGTGGTTGTAATACTTGTTTTATCTATAAGGACCAAGTTGGGAGTAATACTTTTGTCACTGACAATTTTAGACTCCTTATAATAGCTTCTCTTCCTCTGGCAACCTAATAAGCTAATCAGTAAATTCTAAACAATGTCCCAGGCTCCGTGCTAAGCTCTCTACCTGCATTAGCTCATTTAATTCCCTCCACAACTCAACCACCGGTATCTTCTCCTATTTACCCAAGAGCAATTATTCAAATTGCCCAGTTGTGAGTCAAGATGTAAACCTAAGTAGGCTGGTCCCAGGGCTGTCCTCCTCATTAAATCCTGCCCACCCTTACCAAGAACAGTGCTCTGTATCCGACATAGACACTATCTTAAGCAAGCACATCACTACCTCCAGTGATGGGTTACAGCAGCAGGTCTCAAGTGTGTCCTGGACCAGCGTATCAGCATCACCTAGGAGCCTGTTAGAAATGTAAATAATCTGGCTATAGTCCAGACCTGATGAATCAGCAATTCTGGGAATGGGTCCAGACATGTGTTAAAGAGCCCTCCAGGTAATGCTGAGGCACCCTGAAATTGAGAACCACTGGGCAGAGGTCCCGTCTCTGTGCTTGCTTTTCGAGTTTCTCAGTTCCTCTACTTGACTACTCATTTAACCAAGTTCCTTAAACTAAGGCTGCCTCCATCAGTTTTATTTCTACCATACTTACGAAATGACTGAATAAAGGAATGTGGCAGGCAAAGATATTTAACAACACCCCTCACTCATTAATGTAGGGTGAATGCAATTTCAGCAATACTTAAAAAAAAATTGTTGAAGCTTTTTTTTCTTCCCAAGTAAAACATCCAGATTGTCAAAGGAGCCTGCCAGAGGAATAAAAGGATTGTTCAGTAAACCTGAGCGATGCTGGAAATTTAGCAGAATATTGAGGGGTAGCATATTTTCAAAGGAGACTGTATTCAGAGGCAGTGCCTCTCAGATTCACATTCTCCTATAACTCAATTTCTAGTAGCAGAACACATCATTAAATTCTTTACCTTATAACAGCTGTGGTATTTCCCTCTTACGATGCTCATAAAAGGAGATGAAGGGTGCTGCAGTGCACGTTAGTTACTACAGAAGGCTACCATGTTACCGATTTGCTTCTAGTTTTAGGGCTCTGAAGAAGAAATGCATACCACAAACTGGGAATACATAAAAATCTGGAGTATTTGCTTTACTTCTTTATAGAAAATGGAAGTCATTCAGGGTAAAAATATAAAATTATGAAATCTAACAATATACAGGGGTCTTTCTGTTGCAGGTTGCTGTCAAAATTGGCAAATTCTTCAAGTGGTGTTGGTCCCAGTCAGAAGTTACTCCAGACACAAAACTTCTATAAAACTGATGAGAGATCCTCAGAATGGCCCTACAGTTGTGCCCCTGCTACAAAGTGACTTGGTTGTGATTAATAGGATACTTGGTAAGTGGTCAAAGATGAAGTCTTTTGTAAAAGATAACTGCAATTGCCTTGTACTCACAAAACACCTTGTGGGTATTCTTTTGGATGAAACAGTTGTCAACAAGACCATCTTCTATGACTTGTGCTGAAATGCAAGGCCAGAGGGAGGCAAAGTTCAAGCTTAAGGAAAAAAAAAATAGGCAAATCAAGTGATTCTTCCAAAAGCCATGATTTTAGGGGTTGTCTATCTCATTAAAACCATTTCCCGGGAGCAAAATAAACAGAGGATAATAGTATGCAAAATATTCCATTTTGTTTTATTTTTATGGATAACTGTTATTAATACAGCAAGAACTGGTATGATTATAAAAGATAAAAAAAAACAAAAAACCCCAAAAAACAGAAGAATGTTAGCATTCAATAGAAATTAAAACCTGAGCTGAAGGCTGATAAGAAAGTCTGACACTTGGCACTGTTCTGAAGAAAGTTAAGAAACATGTATGCTAGACTTCATAAATAATTCATATTAACTCAGAGAAAGTTAGCTTACATTTCAAAATCTGCACATGGAGCTACAAATGCAGCGACACTTGAATTAAATGACTTTTGCTGTTGGCTTAAACATTTGTTTAAGATAACCAGTGTTACCTAATACTCTCAAAGGGGGAAAGCAGGGAAGTGTATAAATTGTAGATTTCTAATTAACAAGTTGAGGTGTGTTGGTATATGGTTTAATTATTTATTCATGTAGATCTAAAAAGCTAGCTCAGTTTGTCAGAGTGTAAGAGAATGTCAAAAGACAAAGGCATAGGAATAGATCAACATGAATCTACCCCAACTTCTGGAAAACAAGAAACACAGTCTAACACCACTTCAAAGAACTGTGCTTCTAAGAATAGGAGACTTGCAGTCTAATTCAGTTCTCACTTTGGCTTCTAGAATATCTCCAAGAATTTGGTGGAAAATAGGGAAATTCAATTCCTTTAATTAATAACTGTCCATAAGCAGAAGAGAAAACAAAACAAAAAACAACCCAAAAAAAAGTCAACAGAGGGATGGGCTTTGTTGATTAAAAATCTGTGAACATGAATCCATGTTAATATGTTGAATCTTGAGTCATACTTACAAACCAATGGTTAATATACTACAAAACTTTACAAACATAAAATCTCATCGGTTGCAGAACTTCCACACTAATGGGATTAATTTCTTCTCCCTTTTAATTACTCCTTCCACAGAAAGTCCTAAAGCTGAGGAGTCATCAGAATACCTGTACGTTTACACGTATCATCAAAACATGGTTGTTTTTGTCAAAATGATGCAGGAAGCAATATCACATGAGGTCAAGGATCTTATATTCTCTCAAAACATAGTTTCAGTTTTTTGTACTCCAAGTTACATAAAAAAAAAAAAGAGAGAACAGTTGGACTCAGTTTCTTTCAGCCCAATGTCATACAATGTCTCCATGCTAGGAAAGGATACAGTATTTAAGTGATCTATTACAAAATATCTCCAGTTCTAAAAGAGAAAACTTTTATTTATTTGTTAAAGGCTGAAGCAGCACCCTTTCCTTAGCGGAGACCAGCCACTGACTTCCTACCCGTACCAGCTTTCCAGGATGACACTAAGCGAGTTTTTGACCTAATATTTTTGCCCCGGGTTTTACGAGGTTTCTCTTCTTTGTGCACCTTCATGTGCTGCCTAAGATGAGAGCTCTGGCTGAAGCATTTGCCACATTCACTGCACTGGTAGGGCTTCTCCCCTGTGTGGGTTCTCTGGTGTTGAATAAGGTGGGAACTCTGGCTGAAACATCGGCCACACTCATCACACTGATAGGGTTTTTCTCCAGTATGAATTCTCTGGTGCTGAATGAGATTTGAGCTCTGTTTAAATCTTTCTCCACACTCATCACATTTATAGGGTTTTTCCCCGGTATGGATCCGCCGATGCTGAATGAGGTTAGAGCTCTGAAAGAAACTTTTCCCACAATCGGCACATTTATGGGATTTCTTTCCAGTGTGAATCTTCTGGTGTTGAAAAAGAGTTGAGCTCTGACTGAAACTCTTTTCACATTCGGTACATTTATAAGGCTTCTCATCCAGGCTTCTTCTCAGTCTACTCAAGCTCGAGTCAAATCGGACAGTCATTCCCCATTTTTGCCGCTGCCGGCCTGTTTTGCGTGGATTTTCATAGGCTTTTCCTTGGCTCGAGCTCCGAGAAATACTTCCCTTTGGTTTTCCTAACCGCATGGTGATGAGCCAAATATATTCTTAAGAGTCTGCTCTCTTCTTCTGTATTGAAGTTTCACTTCCTAGAGCTACGTAGCTCAATTTTCTGTGTAGAAGAAAAAGATAAAAGCCAAAGTAGATCACTTATTATTCAACTTTAACCCATATTATTCCATCTTCAACCCAAGGAAACTGCATCCTTGCGTAAACTAAAAATGTATCTGATACATATGAAAACAAAGACAATTCTGGCGGGTAAATACTTGCAAAATAATTTCAATAATTCCCAAGGCTTCAATTTAATAAATATCCCCAAATTTGAACGAAATTTACTCACGGAATTTTTGTCTGTTGGGACAGGATAAAAGTGATAATATGAAATATAAGTTTTTATTAGGCATTATGAAATGAGTATATAACTGAAGGATTAAAAGGTGGAAACATAATATCCTAAGAAGAAGTAACTCTCAAAGACAATCAAAATTTCAGTATTACATTATCATTACATTTTAATATTTACTTCCATGTTAAAATTCTACTTACTGGTGACTATTTAAGACATCCAAATTGAAAAGAAATGACAAATCATACTACTTTATTAAATTACTTTTGCTTATCTTTTCTTGTTTTGCCATTCTACTTTCACAGCATGGATACAACTTGGGTCTAACTTTGTAGCATTAACTGTTTTGAAAGTAGGAACTACCCTATAAGGAGTGGCAAGTTTCCATGAGTCAATTCAGTAATACTGGATGAGAAAAACGTAAATGAAAAGGTGCTTTATTGTTTTTTTTCCCCCCTAGATTCTAATGACTCAAGAAAGAGGATAGTTCTTTGAAAACTTGAAACAAGTGAATTGTTTCTGGAGAAGAAAAAAATTCAGAAGAATTTTTACTGGAAAATGGCATGAAACTGAGTAGAAACAAAGAATTGTGAGTAGAACACAAAAAAAGGAAGGGAAAAAAATAAGTTACATGCAAAAACAGAAGTTTTAAAATACCCAAATGCTGCAAAAACTCAAATAGAACAATTTCATTTATTTACATATAAGGTTATTTAAAATAATGGCCATAAACAAATAAGCTACAAACTCTAGGTGACAATGTGGGATAAACTAGGTTGAAAAAGTAATAAAATTACTGAAACCATTTTCCACATCTTGTGTCAGGAAGTAGACTTTAAAATGGGAATAATTACCCTTAGTCTTTGCATAAAAGCTTATAAAGCAAATAACTGAAAATACAAATTACATCATTGTTCTTGCCTTTCCTTCATCTTTTTGTATAATTCTGACTCCAGGCCTGGTAGTGCTGAGGACTTTATTTGGATATTTAATAATTATCTCTGTTGTAATTATAGTTAAGTATCAGAAAGAGCAAACTGCATACAATACCAATCATCAAGAGAGCACCACTCATTAATTTTAGTCAATATTTGCCGAGTATCTATTACGGAATACTTACCTATTTACAGAATATCTGTTTCAAGGAGACATTTGTTAGGCGCATGGTGTTGATGTTCAAAACACAGCTATAATGGGAATTATACATTGGAAAAAATCTACTTTTTAATGCTATAGAAGTCAGTTCAGGTAGGAACCTCTGAGACTATGTAATCCACCTAGAACACTACAGATGAGGAAATCATACTAAGAGGTAGCCTCAGGGGTATGCCAGACATTGTTCTATGACATTTAATTCTCATAGCAGCTTTATACGATGCTTTCCATTTTACAGTTAAGGAAAGGCAGGCCGACTTCGGACAGGTCCCTATCCCCCAGCAGCCTGATCCCAGAGCCGGTCCTCTTGGTGGCCGAACTAATGTGCAGCCCTAACTTTCAACACCAAGTACAGCGCCGCGACCGGTGCTCAGCATAATTCTTCCGCAGGTGCGGGTATTACTGCAAACCTGAGCGATGGGCGCTGTAGTCGTGCGAATACGCGTGCCCGGAATGGACCTGCTTTCTCCTACACACAACACCGGCAGGACAACAAAGCTGCGACATCGTCGGGGTGTCAGCGGTGTAAAGGAGTCCGTATCTGCGGCTCGCTCCTTACAGCCCTGTGCTACCCAAGCATCGGATCCAAGGATTTAGTCCCGAAAAGCGCCTGGCGACGGCCGTCGTAGGGACCGCGGCCCGCCCCGCAGGAGCTCCCGCGCAGGCCTCCGCCCTCCCCAGGCCTCCGCCGGCCGCTCCCGGCAGGCCGGGCCCGCCCAGCTCCCTCCGCCTCCACCCCCGCCGGGCGCCGAGCCTTCCTAGCGGCTCGGGGAGCGGGGGCCCGGGTCCGCGCCGCCCCGCGGCGGCCAAGCGGCGCCCGAGCCGCCTCCGAGCACCGGGCCGCGCGCCCCCGGCCCACTCACCGCGCAGCGGGTCGCCCGCCGCCGCCCTGGCTCGCTCGCTCGCTGGGCGCCCCTCGCGCCGCCGGAAGTGCGGGCCTCGCCGTCAGTCGGCGCCGCCCGGCCGCTCTAGGAACCTGGCGGGGGCGACCCTCTATGGTGCTGGGCCCACCGGAAAGAAGAAACCCTTCGTTTCTTGTTTGTTTCCTTTCCCCGCCGCGCCGAAGGCATCCCGAGGCCGCAACACCGCCAGACCTGTGGCGGGGTCCGTTTGTGCGCGCACCGTGGCCTCCGGGGCTGGCTGACTGCAGCCCCGGCAGTCGGGGCTTTTGAAAGAAGGCACCGGCCTGACCAACCCCGAGACCTCATTCTTCCTGCAAGTATTGAGCACTTACTAATTATAAAGAGGTGCTCTGGAGAGCCGAAGCTGTTACTGATACGGTTCCCCGTATTAAAAAAAAAAAAAAGTTTTTTTTAACTAAGTATATGTCAAGATTTTTTTTTTTAATTCCAGTGTAGTTAACTTACAGTGTTACGTTAGTTTCAGGTAAATTTTAAGATCTCAGTTGGCTTTGTTAAGCAATTCGTGAATGGGCAGCATCCCATCTAGGAAGTAGAGATGTTCCAAGGAGTTGTAAAAAATGGAAAGTTTTTATAGGAAGGAGGGTGGGACAAAAGGAAAAAAAAATTATTATGGTGGGGAGGGAAGGAAAGGCAGTTTTTGTCATAGGATGAACTCAGTAGTGCCCCCTAAGGAAACTTACAATGTTACAAGACCACATTCCTGGGACAGGTTGAAACTGTAACTAAGTCTTGGTTTCCCATGGGGAGAGGGGGCGAGGGGCGGGGTCAAATGACTCCATTTTGGGCTTCTATAACACTTTAATTGTCACCAAAAAGCCTCTGGAAGATGGGAATGATCGTAACTCTGTAGATAAGGAAACCAAGGCTTAGAGAAGTTCGCTCAAGTTCCTATAGTGCGTTAAGTGGAAGAGCAAGGATGGGGAGGGGTATTTTTGGCACCAGTCTCCTGATTGTCAGGATACCCCCTCCTTTCTCTTTAATATGATCTCTCCTGGTTCTCTTTTACAAGCTCCTCCTCTCCACCAGCCTGGCAGATGTTGGGTCATCTCACTTCTTTTCCTTTCTCTGTGCCCTCATTCCCCTGTAGAGCTGCTCCAGTCTGATGGCTTCCAATACCATCTGTCTATGCTGAAGACTCCTGACTTGGTAACTCTAATCTAGTATGACCCTGGGATGCAAACAGTATTAAACTCCAGACTTGTCTATCCAATTGTTTACTCAGCTGCCATTTGCATGTGTGATGGACAGCCTGAACCTGACCTGCTCCACAAAGGAACTTCTGACATTCACCCAACCTGTTCCTTCAACAGTCTTCATCCAGCAATTGAGGGCAACTCCTTCTTTCTAGTTGCTCAGGCCAAAAATCTGAATATCACTGTGTCTTTTTTCACCCCAAACCCAATCCAATCCTGAATTCTGATGTCTCTGTCTTCTAATATATCCAGAATTGAACTTCTTTCAATACCTCCACTGCTATAACCTCCACCAAGCTGTCATCTTGTTGGCTAGGGCTTCTCTGGGAAACCACCTCGCAGGGACCAGCATGCGCTTGAGCCTAGTTGTATTTGAAGAGCTCGTTCTAGGGAGAAGGGTGTACACACATGACATGGAAAAGCCCCGTCACAGCAGGGAGCGCGGCTACATCTGGCAAGAACGAGAGAGAGGCTGGTCACAAGTGCAGTAACAGCAGTGGTCCATCTCCAACAAAGGGACTTGGAACAATGGCCCTGTCCACCAAGCCTGAGACTTTGCTTTCTGTTTCCTTTGGGTTCCCTGGGAAAGGAAACTCTGGGGATTCCCATTCCTGGGTTTGCAGAAAACATCTCTGTTAAAAGTGTGGCCGGGAGGGAGCAGAGCCCCACCCTGCATGCTGTGAGTCCAGGGGCTGGTCAACAGCTGGCTTTCTTCCAGGCATTCCCAGCTTGTGGGGCTGAAACACAGCGCGTGGACACGTGTTGTTTTTATACTTAGAATGGCTTGGCTCTGACTGCACTTCCTGCTTGATCACAGCTGCGGGAGTGAGGCAGGGGGGCTGCTGCCCACCCGGGCACCTGGGAAGGATATCCCACTCCTTCTCCACAGCAGCAGGGTGCCTGTCTCCTGCCCACGGTGGCACACATTGTGCCAGGCTGGCTCCTCCGCAAATCACCTGGTCAGACTGGATAAGCCTTGTGCTTTGTTTCCCTGGGACTAAAGGACCAGATGTGTCCTGGGTGAACACATGGCTATACTGGGACAGTGGGAAGGCCTTTAATCCATTTTCTGGTAAACATTCCTGCAGGTGGCATGTGGTTATCACATGAGAAAAACAAGCTGTTTTTTGGTTCCTTCTGATGTTCTGGGCAAACCACCCTGTTTTTACCAAGTCCAGTCCTTCTTTTGCAATCATGTTGATTTCATTCTGTGTTTATTATTTTCTCTGGTTCCTGAGACCTGACCTGGGAAGACAGTCCTGTTCCAGGAGAGGACATTCACTCACAGGAATCTGTACTTTGTTTTTTGGATACTTTTATTGCCTGAGATGCTAGTTAGTGAGGGAGCACATGAGAAATACCGTAAGCTCTATGGAGAGAAGAAAAGAGAGCTCCCACATAAACCAGCAGGAAGCCACAGAGCCTAGCAGAGAAAGTCTGCTGTGGTGGCGGCACAGTGAGCTGAGTTAGCAGCTTTTCAAATTGCCTCCGAAAACAAACATGCTTTTTTTTTTTAAAGATTTTATTTATTTGACAGTGAGAAACACAGCGAGAGAGGGAACACAAGCAGAGGGGATGGTAGCGGGAGAAGCAGGCTTTCTGCCGAGCAGGGAGCCCGATGCGGGGCTCGATCCCAGGACCCTGGGATCAGGACCTGAGCCGAAGGCAGACACTTGACTGAACCACCCAGGCGCCCCACAAACATGCTTTTGATAAGAAGATTGGCTAACTAACCCTTCGGGTGGCTGTAGAAGTGTACATTTCTCCCTTTCCTGTGCAATTTGCTAGTGATTTTTCTTAGCTATGATATTCAGAACTTTTGATAATGTCTATTTCAAGTGGTGCTCATCTAGGCAGGCCTTAAATAACATCGTACCAATTACAAAAAAAAAAAAAAAATCCTAAACTTGAAAAAAACGATAAAACCAGTGAGTGCTTTCAGAGGGGCTCCTGATCTGATGGCTTCCCATGTGCAGGGCACTGTCCTGCTCCTCAGCCGGCAGGTGTTTCTCAGTGTGGAAAGCCACCTACTCCAACCTGGGCTCAGCTTCCAGGCCTCCTTCCAGGGACCTATACCAGCTCTATCTTCTGCTGGTGCCCTGATCCTTCTCCAGTTGCGGTAACACCGAATGCCTCCTACCCAGGTGAACCGTGGCTCCGTCTTTGTCCCTCCAGGACTGAGCACCCCACACATAGACCCCACCGAGCACCCCACTGGCACAATTACTCCTGAACAGTGGAATGGCAGTTGAACTAGACCTGAGCTTGTAACTACGGGTTGGGGTGTAGAATGGCCTGGAGAAGCCCGTTTGATTTGTTTTCTACCCTCCCCGAGGTACTACTGCCATCTCATCTGAGCCCCGGCCTGGAAGATTCCTCATGCTGAGATTCTGTGAATCAGGGTGATCCTATTGCTCACCCTCCAGGCTGTCCACGGATCCCCATCAGTGATTCTTCCGCTGTGCCCTTTGGCTGCCTTTGACCTCGGGCCCCACGCTAGTCCTCAGGCTATAAACTGAAATGAGGAGTCACGCTGGGGTCCAGAGCAGCAGGCCGTGGCTCAGCTTTGGCTCTTTTGCTAAATTTGGCCACACATATTGTGGGATCAAAGTTTCAGAGGTTAGAGCTGGGAGTAAGGGTGGACACATACGCAGTGGTCCAAATTCCTTCGGTTCAATACAGCACACCTTTATTGAGCACCTAGGAAACTAGGGAAGAAAGGGAGAGCTGAGATGACAGATTCGGCAGGGGATCTCCCTGGAACATCTCTGTGTGTCTCCGGGACGATGGAGCTCGGCCGGGGAAATCCTGGCATGAAGCTCACCCGGAACTGTGGGTCCACATAATGTGGCTGCTCCCAGGCTCTGCTCTTTCTGGGTGCCCGGAAGGAGCCAGTGCAGGGAGCCCCGCTGGACTGTCTCTTTTATTTGGAAGACTTTATAGTTCTTTCCTTTAAATCCACTATCCACAGGCCCCAGTGGGAAAACAAGATGGCCTTTAACTTGCTCTGTTTTGGACAGATACTTCACATGACCAATGTAAACGGTTGCATAGCTTTGCAAAGTCCTTCTGATTCATTCCAGAAATTCTCCATCAGCTGACAAATCCAAATTGTTCTGGCCCCAGGGAATTCAAAGCCCTTTCTCTACAAACAGACATTTCTCCTCATTGTGCCCCTTTGATGGGAAGTGTAGAGAGGGAAGGAATAAGCCCAGGAAGGGCAGGAGGCACACAGGCATCCACGGGACGGCAGGGGACTGAGCATTGCCTTCCTGAGTCACTGCCTGAGCCCTGGACTCTGCTGCACACGGGCTGGCATCCCTCCAGTGCCCTGGGGGCCATCTCCTCTATGGGATCAAAGTGCCGTGTTTCCTGCAGCAAGCTCCTTATAAGAATACTTCAGGTCCCAGGAGGAAGTTAAACGCCAGCGCTGTAGAGAGAGGATGGGATGCTCATGGTCTTATCTGGGGTCTGAACTCTGCTGCCAGTGTGCTAGGCTGTGCGATGCTCACAGGGTGGCATCGAAGGCTTGGAGGCCAGGGTTGCCACGGAGAAGTGAAGGCCAGAAGCAGGGATTATCTGCTATCTGCTGGCAGCCCCTGCTTTTCCCAGCAGAGCCTTTAGCAGTAGCACAAGGCAAAGGCAGACAGGGATCTCATGGTTCACATGGACGAGGAAAAGGATGGAACCTTTTCCGTGGACAGGGTTCACTTGTCCTTACTACCAGCCCAGGCACTGGGAAAGCAGATGGAGCGCACACCCCATGGGCTCGATCAGGTACTGCTCTCCTGAGCAAGAGAGGGGTGGGAGGAACAGGACTGGCCACGCCATCCAGCCACATCATGTGGCCAGTGCCCCAGCTCCAGGGCTGCCTACTGCCCAGGCAAGCCTCACACATAGACCCCACCGAGCAAAGTCATGGCTCCTCAGGTCTGGCTCTGGGCCCCGCGAGTGCTCAGCTTGGAGCCAAGAGCCGGGGAAATGGGACGCCTGGCACTCAGGCAGTAAGACACATAGAAGCGCGGGGCTGGAATTCCTCAGCTGGTGGCTGTCAGTCTGTGTGACCAGTCAGGGCCTGGCCACCCGCACGCAGGGTACACTGGCTCTGGAGGGCTTCAGAAGAGGCCGGTGCTGGCCGGCTGGCTACTTGGCCTCCACCAGCTGCTCCAGGCGCTGCAGCATCGTCAGACGCAGGGCTTGGAACCTGGAGGGAGACACAGCCAAGAGGACTCACCGACACTGGGGCACAAGAGGAGAGGAGGACAGAGCAATGGAGCGCACAGATGGCTGGGCCAGTAGACCTGAGGCTGATCAGTGGCCACCATCTCTCCTCCGCTGAGGCCAGGGAAGAGGCAGGCCCACACCCTGCAGGACCAGCGGCTTAGAGGAGCAGGCACTCAGGGCTGCAGATGCTGGCAAGCTTCAAGCGCAGAACGTGCTGCTTCTCTTCCAGAGATTCTCCAGTACAGAGAGGAGTGTGCTGGAGGGGACAGGGTGGCAGAACGGGGATCGGAAAGCCCTCGTCCAGGCCCAGGCTTGTCAGTGATCTGTGTTGCAACCTTCCTCACCTCCGGCCTCGGTTTCCTCTCTGTGTCCTGAATGGACGGGCCGGGTGGCCCCTAGGTCCCCTTCTAGATCCCAGACCCTACAGCAGACTGCATGGTGTAGTGTCCCCTCTGATCAGGGGTTTCTGCTGACCTACTGAAAGGGGCCTCACTGCACTGGTGGAAGGCTGGGGTGGGGGGGTGGGGGAAGGGCCGTGTCTTTCTCATTCAGCCAGATGCCAGAATCCAAACCAATCCCCCAACTGCAGGCCCTCTCGCCGTGAGCAGACTGCCTCCTTCCCTTCCTAAGGGGGACTCCAACCCTGGCCCCCGCTGAGTGGCCCACGCGTTCCCCCCACCCCATCTCTCACTCTGCAGAGGAACAGGCCAGTCATTGGCAGGTGCACC
>CM053617.1:37704727-37727420 GCA_028646535.1 Procyon lotor | reverse complement strand
CACTAGCCAGGTTATAGACCCACTAAGCATTTCACCTAAAGTCTTTGATTTAATCCTTACGACAGCTTTTTGAAGTACCCATCACTAGTCCTCCTTTTAAGAAAGGACACAGAGTCTTAGAGAGGTCAAGACATCTAGAAAGGGCAGAGCCATGGGAAACCCCATGCTTTACCCCCATGGCACTGGGGCCTCCCTGGGAGTCTCACTTTCCCGAGGTGAGCTCTTCCTCACTTTCCCAAACCAAATTCAAATTTACACATTCCTCCTCTATGGTCCTAGCTCGGCCTTCCCTGGGATGGAACAAGGGCTCAGGGATATGAATGACTTGCTCAGTGTCAGCAAGTACCAGCACCAGACTCAAACCTAGACCTGCTTCCTCCGTAGTTGACAAGCAGAATGACTCGGGGTTACACAGAAAGCGAGGCTAGGCTTTGAGTCCCCAAGAAATATGGAATAGAGGAGTCAGGCTGTTTCAAGGAAAGAAATGTCTCGTTGACAAGACATTATTAGTGTTTCTTCTGCCTGGAGCCTTTTCTCAAGATGATACTGACCAGCTCCAAGTAGCAACAAAGGTCCCATGGCTCCCCGGCCATCACTAACCACAGTAGTTTCTCTCCAGTAGAACACATTTGAATCTAACAGCCCAGGACAAAGCAATGGGACAGGTACCAAGTTTCACTAAGTCTGGAAATCACGCCAACACTACTGTGAATTAGAATAGTTTTGGAAAACGATTGAGTGAAGTCATAGTGTGCAATTCTAAGAAATAAAATCCAGAATAACAACTCAGGAAGTCAATTCTAGGAAATTTTTTTTCTTGTTGCCTGTGATTCAAGTACACACTGTTACCTGATTTCTCAGGACACTGATTCTGAATGGACTGCAAGTAAGAGAGAGAAGGAGCCCCTTACTCAGCCAGGATATGGGAACCGACTGTCCCCCACACCTAAGATACTAGCTCACGTCAGGGAAGTTAGTTTGCCTGGAAGAATGAACCCACCTTCTGTAGATAAATCTGTTACTGGAAGAGCCACCTGGACTGAAATATAGGCTAGTGTGTTGAGTGTTGAGCTGGCTGAGGAGCCCGTCTGGCCAACGTGGCTCCCATGGACATGAAAGTCTGTGACAAAAGCCCTCGTTGTTCATTTCTGTCCATTTCAAAGGCCACAGAATGCTCAGACATCACCATGTCTCTGGGGCATTTGCAATGACTACAATAAGGTTGAATGTGCTTAGAGATGAATGATTCCCTTAGAGGAGGGGGTGAATGCGCTAGAGATAAACCCCACTATTTGGTACCTTGAGTCATGGATCAAAAGCTTTTTTAGGATCCTAGAACTACAAAGAGCCTGACCCCATGCAAATATTCTTTTAAAATTTTTAAGTAATTCCCCAAAAAGCATATATACAGAGCTAATATACTCACTGAAAACTTTATAGACCAAACCCCTCTGGAACAAGATTGAAAGAATATCCAGGTCAGACTGTGGGTCCTTTGGCTAATCTAAACCATTCTTAATCTCTGCTTAATTTCACCCCTGCACCCTTTAGGGAAACTACTCTCAAACAGTCCCGGGTTTCCCTGCACTTAGCAAAGATAATGTAGTGTCACCTGTGAACAGTCATTGCAAACCCAGCCCAGAGTGGAAGGGGCGGGGGTCCCTCTAATAAAGCAGGGTCCCTTCTGCTTGCCTTGCTGAATTCTTCAGACTTCGGGGTGATCCCAGAGCACTTGAGTGGCTCCTGGCAGACCTAACCCGCTTAACGGTTCTTCAGGTGTGACCCTGGGAGCTGCCTTTGCCAGCCCCCTCCCCCTCCCGTGAGTCATCGCCTACCAAGACGGGCAGCTGCTTCAACTAGAAACCTCTGCTTCCATTTCCCGGTGCTGCAGGATGTGGCCCAGTTACAGGACGCTCCCTCCAGGGCCTCACCCAGACTGCCACTCGTGCCATTTATAGAAACAATCAACTTCTCCTTTCACAGTTGGGTTTGTTTAGGGACTGATGTCATCTGGGGAAGGAGATCTTTTCCTCAGGTCAGTACAATACATGCTTGGACAAAAGGCTAAGTGCTGGGAACCAGGAGCAGTGTGGGTTCTCTGGGGCCCAGAAACACACACCCCTGGGCACACCTCAACCTACGGCTGACTCGACCCACGGAGAGGGTCAGCAGCACATCATGTTCCCATGAAACCATCAGCTGAGCTCGGGGGGAAACCTCAGAGAAAATTGCCCAGACATAAACTTGGCATTACTTTCCAAAAACCCACGCAACTTGTGCAAATGGATCGACAGTGAGTATGTGGTAAAAACAAGAACAAAAACAAAAACAAAAAAACAAAAAAGACCCCAAAACAGGCTTTGGGGTGACCACTTGGAATGTGTTTTTTCTTTCTTCCTTTTTTTTTTTTTTTTTTTGACTGTTACTTTGATGTGACGTTGGGCAAGCTATTTCTCCTCCTGAGCCCATTTATCTGTGAGGAAGCAGCTATGACCGTGCCAGCCCACAGGGCCACGGCGAGGGGGGACCTCTGACGAGACTCTGATGGGGCCCGGCCTTCAGAAGGCCCAGCAGAGCTTGGGGCCATCTCCCTGTGGCCTCAGGGGAGAGACCGGGCTGGACCATCACCTTGTGGTTGTAAAAGTGCCCGTTGATGGAGTAGCGATGTCGCCGGATCCTCTGGGCCTCGCCGGGCGCACGGGCCCGGGGCCTCCTCTGGATCACGCAGGCTGCATCACTCTTGGTCCGCATCAGCTGGGGGGTCTCCTCATCCTCCTCCAGGGGCTCTGTAGTGAGGAATGGGTGAGAAGGTCAGCCTGGGGTGGAGCACAGGGGCCCGAGGCCTGCTGAGCTGTAGCGGTCAGGTGTAGCGGTCACCTGGCGCATGGGGCTTGGGTCCCTGGAGCTCTGTGGTCACGCCACGCTGCAGCAGATGGCAATGCCACTGCTGTTTCTGTGACAGAGCTTGGGGGATGCCCACCTCACAGAAAGGAAAGGGGCCCCCAGACAGGATCGCCTGCATCACCATGGCCTGGACCTCCGTCTCTGGGCGCCCAGGGCAGGTGTTCAGCAGCCCCACCCCTGTCCTCTGAGCCCCCACTGAGTGTGAGGGGAGGACACAAAGAGGACAGATGAGCAGTCTGGACTCAAGGGTGAGGGAGATGTGTCCCAGAGGCCCACAGGGCCAGGAGGGGCCCCTGCCTGCTGCTACTGTTCTCTCCTTTCTATAAGGCAGGGGACTCAGGCAAGTTATGTCAAACAATGTCACCTCCGCAAGCCTGTTTCCTTTTCTGTAAGTGAGGAGCTGAGGAGAAGGCCTTGAACTGAGGAAGTATTTAGCAAGTGAGGAGGTATCAGCAAGTATGTAACAAGATAAATAAGGCCCCTCTGTCCTCCTCCACATAGCTGGTCTTTTGCTTTTTCTTTTCTTTTTAAGGCGGGGTGGGGGGGAGGCAGATAAAGGGGGGAGGGAGAGGGAGAGAGAAAGAATCCCAAGCAGGCTCCATGCCCAGAATGGAGCTCAACTCGGGGCTCAAGCTCAATACCCTGAGATCATGACCTGAGCCGAAATCAAGCGTTGGACACGTTAACCCAAGAGCCAGCCAGGCGCCCCAACACAAAGCTGTTCTTCAGAGATGGTGGTCATGAGCCAAGCCCTTCCTCTCCTACCCCAGTGAGCAAGAGGGGGTCCCAGGTAGCCTGAGGCCCCACTTACCTGAGCTGTCTCTGGAACTCTCGGCCCCGTGTGCAGTCTGAGCGCTCACCTCCTGGGCAGGGACCCTTTCATCCTGAAGAAGTGGCTCCTTTCTGAAAAGACAGTCAAGGTGCTCAGAGAGCTGCTGAGAGAGAAAAGTAGTTCAAGCCACAGAGAAGAGGCTGCCTGCCCCTGTGGACAGGGCACAGTGAAGAAGCAGGGCCGGCCGAGGAAAGGCTCTACTTCACACCAAGTTAATGTAAAATAGTAAAAGAAAAGCAAAGGCTTGCTATGGTGTCTGCTGGAAGGAGAGGGAGTGTGTCCTGCACACCTGAGCAGCCTTGTCCCCGCTGCACAGACACAGGGACACACACTGTGTGCCCATGCACCCCTGGGCACCAGGCTCAGGGAGACCCTGTCTGTGGCCGGGAGCTGAGTGGGCTCTCCGGGCTTCCCTCAGGTCTGATGGAGAGTCAGGCTGGGGCAAGCTTGAGGGACCAACCTCCGGACCTCTGGGCCGGGCAGAGTCCAGGCCAGGGAAGCTGGTGCCGGGCTGGAGAAGGGGGTTGCTTGATGGGAAGTAGCCTCACAGCGTGAGGGAGCCAGGGAGGGGCAGACAAAGGCAGAACCCAGGCTGAGAGGCCTCTGAGGGTTCCGCTGTCTGCTCCCATGGCTGCTTTTACCCTGGGGAGCAGGACTCACCAGTCACACTTGTCGCCTTTCTACGAAGCCCATCCAAACGTTATCCTCTAAGTCTGTATGGGGTGTCAAGGTGCTTAAGTGCCCTCAGAACAGCAACTTTTGCTTGAATTTTTGAGGGGGAAATGGTTTTGAATTTTTGCCTCTTGGAAGGATTCATTACATGGAAAAGTGAGTAAAACTCAGCAGCTAACTGCCCTTTACTGGGGGGAGGGGAAGGCGGAGGGAGGGGGCAGATGTTCATTACGTGGTAAGGTAGGAAACAGTTTTATCATGATTAAAACACTTCTGATATTAAAATAAACCTGATATTAAGCTCTAATAAATTTATAAAAACAAATTCTGATATTAAGATGAAAGTAGAGCCGTAAGAGGTTAAATTTGTATGAATTTTTAAGGTGGAACAAGAGATGCCAAGAAGTGTTTGCTTGCCCAGGATGTTAGGAGCCCGGACCACAGCTCCTCTCCATGTTCCCGTGAATGTAAGAGAAACACAACTGGAGGCGATGGGAGTCTGGAAAATTCTCCAGGAGTGAGATGGTTCGGTCATCATCTAGAAAGACCACTGTTGGCAGGTGAGGCCGCAGGCTCAGGCTATCACAGGGTGACTAGGATAAGGCCGGCTTGTCTCTCATGTGCCCCGTTCGGGAGCAGGGCTCTGCCCTGAGGCTGAGGATACCACCCCGCAGACACCCCAAACAGTAAGCTTGGGTTGAACCATGTCAAGGAGGGCACCAGGCCCTGCCTCCACCATCCGAGCACTCACAGGGGGCAGCCAGGCTGTCCAGGCGTCCAGGAGGCTGAGGAGAGGTGCCCACGCTCCCTGTCATCCTGTATCTGGAGCCGGATAGGCCGCCTCAGGCCCCAGGCAATGTTGAGAAGCCCCTCGATGATCAAAGCGCCTTCTTCCTGTGGGGAACCCACACAGGTTAGCCCCTTCCCCCAGAGCAGCCCTCTGCAGGGGTCACTGCACACCCTCCCTAACCCCCTTGAAGGCCCAGCCCCTGCCCTGCGGGACTCCCCAGAACACTGTTGCCCCAAACACACCTCTCTGCCTTGGGATCCCCTGGGGGAAGGCACACGAGCCGCTGTGAGCTTCAAGGCGTGAGGTCATGGGCTGACCAGAGGAAGCCTGAGGCGTGCCCTTCCACCGCTCGGTTCACATGTGCTCAGAGGCATGGCCTGGGACGGAGCGGCTGAGTCAGGCGTCCCACAGGAACCCAGCTGCTCTCCAGCAAGCACGTCCACACGGGTGAGGAGACACGTTCCAGAGAAGCATGGCCATGCGGACCCTGGTGCCGTGCAGGGGCGGCTTCCCCTCCCCCTCCCCCCACCACACTTGGAGAGGGGGCCCCACGGTCACCAGGTCCTACCGTGAATGGGCTGAGGGGTTCCATGCCCACCAGAGCAGGGGTGGCTGCTCCTTGTAGCTGTGTCTCAGCCTCAGCTTCTCCCCACGCTGCTCCAAATGCCCAGGAGCCTCTCGAGTGGGCTGGGCCCACCTGATGTCTAAGCTGCCTTCTCTCCTGATGGCCGGTCTTGCTTTTCTCACCGCCTGCCCCTTACCAGCCTCCGTGTTCCACTCAGAGTAGCTACCACAGCTCCCATTCTGTGTCCCCAGCTAGCCCTGATTTCCCGAGGTCTGCAGATGGCACAGCTACCTAGCCCTCCTGCCAAGCCCTGAGGTCCGAATTGACAGAATCCTCCAGAGGCAACCTCAGCCCATTTCCCCTGCCCCCTCCAGGTCTCCAATTCTGTTTCTGACCTCTTGCAGGCTCCTATCCATGAGTGACCACCTCTGGGCTCTCTGTGCCCTGCTGAACTGCCCCATGCATGTGCCTGGCCAGGCTGCTTTCAGAACCTCTGCCTGATAGCTTCCCAGCCCCATGTCCCCCAGAGCTGTGACCCTCCCAGCTCCCTGTTCCCGAGCTGCTTTAGTACTAGCCGTTCGGCAATGAACAATTAAACACCCTTCTCCCGTCATCTATTTTTTTTTTTTTTTTGGAATTGGGTGTCATGCTCCCACTGCTATCATGAACACCAGTTTAGATTCACAGATTCTCTCTCTTCCTCCACATAGGCACTGAAAGCCTGTGAGAATAAGGGACGTTGTGGAAATGTCTTCCTATCCCCAGAAGGGCTTATGGAGCTGTCCTGCAGGGTCAATTTCATGGTCAGTTAATAATCGCTTAAAACGCCCTGTTATCCTCGGAGAAAATAGTTCCACTCTGTTCAAGGTTACCAAAAATACACACTGCTTTCTGGATTGACCTTGCACTGTTTGTTAAAATAGAACACAACAACAATAAAAGCAGAGCACTCTTTGATAACCACTGACATTACAGTCAGACAGGTAACTAACGCTCCCTACAAAGGAAAGACTGGTGATTGGTGTGAAAGGGGACGATAAGCATCCCCAAAGTGGGGTCTGGTTCTCTGTTTTCTGTCTTGGCCTCAGATGCCTCCGTCAGAGGTCAACACACAGGGAAAGAGCGCACCCCCTCCCCCGACACAGCTCAGCAAGTTCATTCACGGAGCCCCACGTCACGCCCTGTGTGGAGGGAGATCAAGCAGTCATGGTCCTGGGTCTGAGAGTCAGGAGATCATTTAGAGCTCCGAGGGGCAGGAGAAGACAGCACCGCTGGGCCAGGGGCAGTGGGGCTGGACACGCTGAGGCTGGGCCTTCAAGCATGCCCTAGGAAGGCTCTGGAGACCGTGCAGTGAAGGAGGCAGGAGGGGTTGCTCTGGGGCTGGGAGCCAGGGGCTGAAGCAGAGCTGCTGTCCTCGAGGTCAGCGATCCTTTCTGCTGGAGTCTGCTGGCCTGATGTGACCTGGGCCCCGTGTCCCTGCACAGACAGCGTGTGTGCCCCCAAGCTGCCCCTGGACCCCTCTTCCTCTGTCCCTCAGCCTGGCCCCATCCGGATGGAGGGGAGGCCCTGTCGGGCTTCAGCTGTCTCTGGTCAAATCAGGGGAAACTGAGGGCAGGGTAGAAGGAGCTCCAGGCTCCTGGGCAGGCCTCACCATAAGGCAGAGGCAGGACTTGAATGAGGGTCCCACGGCCTCACATTTCCATAAGTCGGGACGTCATTCTGGGCCCTCTGATTCTGGGTCCCTCCTCACTGGAGCCCCTCACGTCTCCCCGGGCCTGAGGTGGCAGGAGCGGCGCCACCCCTCCCCTGCCCCGGGGAGTAAACATCCCCAGAGCCTCCCCCGCTCCAGGCTGGCGGCTGGGCCAAACCCCGCCCAGCAGGCTGTTTTCCCTCGGAGAGCCTTCCTGTGCACTGCTATTTTTGGACCTCGTGACAGTAACCGATGGCCGGTGAGGAAGTATAAAAGCAGCCGCCAGGCCTCCTGGTTCACCAGACAGCTCGGGGAGTCTGCACGCCGGACAGCGGCCTGTCGTCCCCACCATCGTGCTCTCCGTCTATCTCCTGGCCATTCCACGCTGGACACGGGGCTCCGACGGCCAGGCCCCCAGCCCTCCACACCGAGCTTCCTGGGTCTTCCCAACGGCCGTCCTTGCTCGTCCACCAGCCCTGTGAGCCCCCGGGTCCCTCAGCTACAGGTAAGAGAGAGAGCAGCTTCCCTCTGGTTAGAGATATGACAAAAAGGCTTTGTTTCTTTTTGAGGGCGGGGGCAAACAGGGCCTGACCTCGGAATAGAGACCAGGGCCTGGCTGCGGGATAGAGACTAGGGCGTGCAGCACAGGCAGTGATAGTAGCTGCAGAGGGCTTCGCATTAGCAGAGGGATTTCCCACGAGCTGCCATCCTATGCATTTCTTACAACACCCTTTCCAGTGGATTTATAACCCTGTTTATGGACCTGCGGGGACACTTGGGAGAGGTGACCTTGCCAACGGTCCCTGCCCAGGTCAGGAAGTGGCAGAGGCTGGTTTCACACCCAGGTTCCCTCTGACTCCAGTCTGGGTTCTCTGATTTGTATGGGTTCAACAGCAGTAAGGGTAGATTCCTGAGCATGTGGCTCTCAGCGTTAACAGGAAGGAAGGGTCCAGGAGTCGGAGCCTGGGTTTGGGTCTGCATACTTCACTCTGCTCTCAGGCCCGTGAATCACCTGGGCAGCCTCGGCTGAGAGAGGAGAGACAGGAGGGGTCACAGAACGGCAGACCCTCACCCCGGGTCCTCTGTTGATCAACAGGTCGCTGCTCCGCAACGCCGACGGCCATGAGGTCCCGGCTCCTGCTTCCCGTGGCCCACCTGCCCACGATCCAGGAGACGCTGGAGGAGATGCTGCCTGGGGGGCCCGGGCAGGAGCCCCCGGCCTCTCCCAGCCCGGATGACTACGTGAAGTCTATTCGTCAGCTGGCTCAGCCCACTTCAGTGCTGGATGTGGCCACAGCCAGGGCCCAATCCAGTAGAACCCCCCGGCCAGCCCGGGCCTTCAGGAAGAGCCCCCCTACTGAATCCCTACAGGACATTACTGCCCACTTCAGTGGGCAGCAGCCGGCACCGCCCAGGGACGGCACTGCTGACCCCCTGGACTGGCTCTTCGGGGAGTCCCAGGAGAAGCGGCCGAGTAGGAGGGACCCGCCAAGGAGGACTGGCTCGTCTGCTGACTCTTGGGGTCCACACAGACAGATGGACAGTGGCAAGGCCCGAGGGACCCCCAGAGGGAGACTGTGGGACGCCAGGGTGCAGGGGAACTCTCTGGGGAGATCCTCAAGGGACTGGCACCAGGGCTCCTGGGCTTCCAGGCAACTCTGTGGGGCCCCCCGCCCCAGCAGCACCCTCAAAACTCTCTATTTGCACCTCCCAGTGATCCATGAACTCTAACCCCCTCCCCAATAAAGGCTTCTGTACAGAGCACTCTGGTCTGCGTCACCTCCCCATCCCCCTCCCCTGAGGTGGGCACCGTCTCCAGCAGGTCTTCGAGAGGGAAATACCTTTCCGCAGGGGCTGCCCGCCCAGGCATTTGGTAGCGAGACCCCCTCCTCTGAAGAGTGAGAACAGCCTTATCTGGCCTCGTGTGGTCTTACCAGTCCTGCCTGCACTGTTCCTTGCTGGCTAAGTACCTCGGGCAAGTCACTTAACGTTTCTGTTCGTTGGTTTTCTCATGGGTAAAATGGGGGTAATGAAAGGGACCTACTTTCTAGGCTCTTCTGATGAGTAGACGGGATAAGAGCCGCATGCATCATGGGGCGCACGTTATAAGCATCACACACATCTGTGTGGTCGCTTCACAGGCAGGGACGCGAGCTCAGTGGCGGGTGAGAAGCAAAGCTCTCAGCCACACAGGGATTTCTGAGCGCGGCCTGCGCCCTCCCAGACCAGCCTCCTGGCCCCCGCCCTCAGAGCCTGTGCTCCATGCAGCCCAAGGGAAAGCATACGGTTTCCCAGAACGTACCTGCTGAGTCTGGGGGGAACCTGTCCTAGGGCACCTGGGGTAGCTCCGTGGCTCTAGACAGAGCCTGCACCAGCTCAACTGGCAGGGCGCCAAGCCACGGGACCAGGTGGCCCTGTCCCCACCATCCCCATCCCTCCCTCCACCCAGAGGGCATCTCAGCCGTGGGGCAAAGTGCGGGCTGTTGGCCAGCTTACCTGCCCTCAGGCAAGTCCAGTGGCCAGGGCCTCACCCCCCAGGTCCTAAGGTCTGGGCCAGGCCTGGGTCCTCCAACCCCAGTGCCCGGAGGCATCGGCAAGGAAGGTGAGGACTAGGGGAGAGGGAGGTTTCTTCTTCCTCAGAGAGGCATTTGAGGCAGGAGAGAACTCAAAAGGATCAGGCCTGAGGACCCATCACCCTGTTCCCTTAGGGCAGGGCAGGGCTGGCCGGCCCTGGTCTGGGGGGAAGGGACAGAGACGAGAGGAGGAGGACAGAGCTGTGGCCATAGCCAAGCTCACAGCCTGCTTCAGTTTCCTCCTTGTCCTTGCTCTGAGGACTATCAAACTATTTTCTTCCTTTCTTTTTACTCTCCCTTTTTTTTTTCTATTTTAAAATTGCTTTGCACTTTAAAAATGTTTATCTGCCCTCTTTTATGCATGTTTTGTGGGAAGGCAGAATGTAAACCAGGCACTTAAAAGTTTCAGACAAGTAATTTACTCCATCTGTAAAATGGGGACAGCACCCCTGCCCTTCACAGACTGCAGGGCTTGCAGGAACGGGGCACATGTCCTCGGAGATGGAGTGGAAACCCCGCAGAGGAATGCCTGGATTGGCCACAAGCCGTGGTATGTCTGGCCCGCTAAGACCTGCCCGTCCCTGCCCTTTGCTGGCAAATAAGTGTGGGGGCAGCCTTTAGCCTGAAAACCCTTAGAAGGCGTCAGGGAGGGCTGACCTTGGAGAGGGTGTTGGCCTGTGACCATGTGGGCTGGGCTCGCCTCACGGCAGCCCCTTCTGTGAAGCTGGATGAAACCGGGTCAGAAGGAGGCAAAAAGGATGAGGTTGGCCAATTGCCCCCAAGCTCAAAAACCACAGGGCTGCGTTTGGAAGGTCCGACAGGGCTCTGGGCTCCTGTGCTCCTATCCCCTGATGTGAAAGAAGCTAATGGCACCTTCAGGAAGGGCCGGAACAAAAATATTTAAATAAGGGCCAGGGGGAAGTGGCTTCTGGCGTTATTCCAAGCTTTGCACGGGACAGCCTAGCAGAAAGTCCCCGTGATGGGAGTCCTATAAAGCAGCCTCCTCCTCACTCTGCCCCTGGAGGAGGGAAGGGACACACTGCCCCGAGCAGGGGGCAGTCTGGGAAGCACTTGGGAGCTCTCAAGGGAACACACGCACTGCTTGCGGAGCACTCACCCAGGTGCCAGTGGTCTTTCAACTGCCCGTCATCCCTGCCTTCAGGCATTAAAAGAAGGGGGCTATTTATAAGAGGGAAGGGGATCCTAACTTTCTCCACCCTGGGAGAGGCAGAGACCCTGAGTGAGGGGATGTTCCTTCCCTTTCTCATTCTGTGCGGGAGCCTGGGACCCAGGATGGGAACTGGGTGTGATGCGTGCTCTCGGCCACCAGGGGGAGCACGAGAGGCCTGCTTCTCTAGCAGGCACACGAAGGTGCCCAACAGTAGGGTCCTACTTTTCAACACAGTGATGTATTTACTCACTGGTCTTTCTGGGTGGTCCATTTTTCTCTCGAGCAACCAAACAGCTTGGTTAAAATGCTTTGCTATCTTCAAAAGGCACAAATCGCTCCAGGTTGCTTGTGTTCTCCTTTGTAATATAAGCAAAAGTATCCCAAAGGCAAAGTCTATGATAGAGGAGGCTAGTGCCTGGGCCTCCTCCGATAGAGGAAGCTAGTACGGGGACCTCCCCCATCCCCCACCCTTTAGAAGCTGGGAGAGAATTCTCAGGGAAACACTGGCCCCAGGGCGTGGCCCCTGCTCCCTGCTACACTTCTTGGTTCCACGTTCTATGGACCCCGGAAGAGACTTTGGAAGAGGTGTCCCCAACTGGGGCCATCAGGCCACCGTCACTCAGGGGGAGGCCTACTGACAGCAGGGAGTGGGGACTCTTCTGGAGCCCCACATGGCTCTGTGAGGGCCCAGCCAGTGCTGAGCCCCTCTGCAGCTGGGAGGCACCTTCGCTTGGTGACTGAAGGTGACAAACCCCTCCCTGCGTCCCTGAGGCCCGTCAAAGCTTAATGCTGGCAACGGTGTCACTGACTTACAAACTTCGGGGCCCAGGCCTTACAGCCACACTGGCATCTTCCACTTACAGCAGGGTCACCTTGCAGGAGAGACTTCAACTCGGAAAGCCTCAGTCCCTTTGTGTGGAAAACGGCCATTCCTTTGTCACACAGCTCTTGAACTGCACTAAATAACACAGGGGCAAAGTGCCTGGGGCCTGTCTGCTCTCGGGGCCTGCAGTGCCCGGGGTTGGTCTGCGGCAGGTGACTGAACTGTGAGTCCCTGAGGCCCAGGAGGGCCCGGGTCTGCATCTGAGAAACCGCGGAGGCCTGAACACAGGGCAGTGGGCGGATCACGGAGGCACTTGGTGTCCAGGAATCGGTCACGCATTTCAGCATCAGAGCTCTGTGCTGCCTAGGCCTACAGTGCCTTTGTGGTGGCGGTCACCTCCCCTTCCTCCCCTCTGAAGATGCATACTCCCTCAGGCTGCCGCCCCTTGGCTGTTAAGGTTGCCAAAGGTTCCTGAAAGGTACTTTCTGGCTCTAGGGAGAACAAGTCAGATCCTCATACCTTCTTTAGGTCAGGAGCAGAAAAATCCCTGTCTGTGGGGTGATAACTTCTTACCACAGGGGGCTGTCAAGAACACCTCTTCCCCTTTTTGGGGTCTCTCACTTTTCCACATGGACTCTCCCATCACACGCAGATGCAAGGCATAGGTTTGGGGCTTCCCACTCCTCCTCCCCACATGACTGTTCCTACAGAAGGGATTGTCTTGGGGAATCCCGAGAGCTAGGGTCAAGCTCTTAAGAGTAGCAGTTCTCAAACTTGGCCTTATCCCAATTCACTGGAGGGCTTGTTAAAAGACAGACGGGAATAGAGGAGTTTCTGACTCAGCAGGCCTGGGGCCAGGAGGGCGTTCCCAGGTGACCTTGCAGCTGCTGGTGTGCGGACCACAGGTTCAGAGCCGTCAAGTCTAACATCAATCACTGGATGGCCCAGGGCTGAGGAACAGGGCCCAGCCTGAAGACCCCAGCGCACGCACCTCCCCAGCACCACTGCTGGGGTGGATCCAACTCCTCACTTAGTGTGGATCAAAACTGCCCAGTGCACTGGCGCTCAGGATCGATCTCAGGTGCCTGGGCCTGCGCATTCGTCACCTAACACCTGTGCTGGGGTGGCGCACTGTGCCTGGCCCGGGGACGCAACACCAGCCAGGCACTCAGATCAGAGAAGAAACAGCAAAACCAGAGACAGCGGGGCGGTGGCATCGGAGCCTGGGCGGCAACAGTAAGGAGCGGGGCTGCGGGGTGGGCTGGTGAGACGGGTGTCAGAGAGCAGCTCTGCCCAAAGAAGCAGGGTCTGGGGCGAGGCCGAGGGAGGGTCCTGTGTGGGCTGAGTGGGCCCCGGGCAGGTAGAATATGAGGCGTGTGCCCTTCCAGATCATGCCAGCAGCCCTGTGCTGCCCGGACCACGAGCCAGCAGCTTCCCTCCCGTCCAGGCTCCCGAACCGCGTGACAATAGCCTGGCCCGGGCTGCACTGTGCCCGCCCTGCCGCATGTTTTGTTTAGCTCACATGGTGTTTCGAGGTTTGGGAAATTCCACATGACATTCTGGATATCTAACTTCTTTGGAAAAATTAGGAAGAGCCTGGCCGTCTGGGGCTCACATCCCTGCACAGCAGTATCTGCAGCTGGGCACACTCTGCCGTGATCTCCACTCCCCAAGCCTGCGCTGCCTCTCCCATTCCCACCTGCCCGGGCCCCACGAGCCTCCTCTGCGGAGCTCCCCTCCATTCCAGGCCTTTCCTCTGATGTTTATTCTGATTGGCAAACACAGAGAACGCTTTCACTTCTCGATTGCCCTGTGACCTTGGGCAGACCAGAGCCCCGTGGTGAGTTCCTTATTTGTGCCGTGGGACAGGCAGAGAAGAGACGGGGCTGTGCGATCCCGAAGATTTCAAATTCCAATGTCCTGGCAGTTCAGGCAAAAGTCTCAGAAGGGAAAGACCCGCAGGCGATTATTCCCACCTGCCCTGAACCCTTGCCGGGGGTGTGTGTGGGGGTGGGGCTGGGGGGTGCTCTGACCCTCAGCACCCCTTACAGGACTTCCAAGGAGATGCCCTGGCTGCTGGTAACCTGGTGTCTAACTCAGAAGACGAGCGACCTCATAATTCCTTATCCAAACTGGGACACTTCCAAAAGTGAAGGAAATGGTCTTAATGATGGCCCTAGACTGACAGGCATAAATCACGACTGTCTTCAGCAAACCAGGATGGATGGTGGCTTATGAATCAAGAAGAGAAACAGGCCTTACCTCTCGGTGCCTCAGCTGAAAGCTTCTGCCCTCGTGGTAGCAGTTGTAAGTTTTGAGCAAGCTTAAGAGCTCTGACCTGAAAAGGTAAAGACACACCAAATAATCTTGGGCCGTGGTAGGATCTGGGCCAAATGCCAGACGTCTTGCCAGCCACACACAGTCAGTTTAGAGACCAGACTCCGCCACCAGACACACGCCTGTCAGTCTCCCAGAGCTTTGGCATGTCAGCCCCTGTGGAAGGTGTAGGGGCGGGAAGAGGACGGAGAGAGACTCACAGACGGCCCACGTAATGGTGCGAATTCTGTGTGCACCTTTCACCATCACAGATCAGAGTTCGGGAACCCTGATATTGAGTCACTTCCTCAATAAATCCCCCGAGATTGGATTGTTAGCATTTTAAAGACTCTCGCTCTTCCCTCAGTAAAAACTCCAAACCTATTTTGAGGATTTTTTTTTTCTTTTTTCCCCCCACCTGAACTGCTTAACCCAATAAGAGTGTTAGCATTGCTCTTCCTTTTGAATCAATTAAATGCCATCTGTGCAGAATCATGGCGGACATTGCCATGCTTTCCTGCCTTTGTGGGCCTGAGGGGGGCAGGGGTCAAACCCACACCCCACAGATCTCCTTGATCTCCAAGGAGACAGGCTTCAAAAAGAAGTTCCCCCATTACTGTCCGTGGGGCAGGCACATTGTCATATCTGTGAAAGGTGCCCGGAATCCCTCCACCCAAAGTCTATCCATGGCAGGAAGTGGCCACAAGAAGATCCCCTCCCTGTGTGCAAAGGCTTACTTCAGGATGGACTTGCTGTCACTGATGGGGACGTGAGAACTGGGCGGACAGTCTTCCTTCATCTTCCTCTCTTGTCTGCAGACTCGGGAGTTACCTGCTAGAAGAGGAAGGACAGACAGACAGGTGAGCATGGAGAAGCGCCAGCCAGCGCAGCGTCCGGAGCCCTGGTGCGCCGGCCTGTGGCTTCAGCCTCACCTTCCAACCCGCCTGCACCCCTCCCCCCCACGGCTTGGCACAGGGAGGCCACAGCTGAAGGATCAGGCTGAGAGGACTTAATGGGGCCCCACACCCACTCAGGGCAGCCAAGCTCCCTGGCAGGAGTGGGGCAAGGTCAGAACTGCTGAGCTAGCCAGCACCCAGCACCAGCCCCCTTCCCAGAATCTCTCCATAATTTCTAGGGATCTGGATCAGTCTCAGTAAATGTTTCAGACCACAAGCTCTCTTCCCTCAGCCGGGACACGCTGAAGGGTGGTTTCTGCCTCCATTGCTCCTCCAAACCCCCAAAGTGCCCTGGGCCTTTCTCCTCCATTCCCACGGAGCTCAGGCCGGTGGCCCCTCACTGCCTTTAGAGTCAGCACACCTGGGCCAGCTCTCTCAGTGACGGGTTAATCCATACTGTGGTCCCCACATTCGGGAGACCGTGTTGAGCATTCTCTATGAATTATCTTACTTACTCCTTTCAACAGTATGAGGTAAGTACTATCCTATTCCCATTTTATGGATAAGAAGACAGGGACAGAAGTTGAGTACTTTGCTCAAGATGCCCAGCGAATCAGTGGCAAAGTCACTATTTGAACACAAGCATTTAGATCCTAGATTTTGGTCTCTTAAGCGTTTCCCTGTGTTAATCTTGCACAGTGACTTAAGCCCTCCAGCCTTCTTTTTCTCATCTATGCAAGGGGGTGATCTTGGCCCTATAGGAATGCTATTCACATACAAAACCATGTCTTCACACCCTGGAAAGCTTTGTGGAGCTTCTCAAATCCTCTCTGGCAAAATCCACTAGTACTTTCTCTAACTTGTTGCCATCTTCTGCACAGATCTCCCCTTCTCTCCCTCTCCAAGTTACTCTGGCCAAGAACTCTCTTCTCAAGGTGTGCCATGTGCTGGGCAGTGAGCCACAGCTTCTCTCTCTCTCTCCCCCCAACACCCCAATCTTGGCCCTGCCTCTCTTTCTCTTCTCTCAAGTTGCTGCTAGGACTCTGGGGGGTTAAGTCACCCTGGGAAACGGCCCAGACAGGGTAGACAGGAAAGGAAGCTTTTCCTTCCCATCGCAGAGTTGGGCTTCTTCACAGAACCCCAACGTCTGTTCACATAAACCTGGCTCGGTCAGGTTTTCCCCACCTGTGTGTGTGCAAATGTTCCTGGCGGTTCAAGGTCAGGTTCGACTGCTGTTGCATTCATGACCTCAGAGCGCTCCAGCCCCTTGGGCCCTGACTCTGGCAGCTGAACACCTTTGATACCACCCACAAATAAGACAAGTCTGCCTTCTGGGATGGCGTCAGACCTGAATGACCATTTGATTCTGGAAGCAGGGAAACATGGAGAAGGGGGCCGAACCCGAGGGAGGTGGGCTTCTTAGTGACCTCAGAATCATCCCATAAATACCTCTGCTCTGCTTGCGTCTAGAGTGAGGTAAACCATGGCCTAGAGAGAGGTTAGGCCCTCCATAGGGCACAGGGTTAGGCACTGCGGGGGCCTGACTTGGGGGCCTTCCTGTTGGGCAAACAGGATTTCAAAATCGCGTTTCGGTTCCTCAGCTCCCGAGTCTCCAGTGGAAAAAGTGATCTGCCAGGGTCCCTCTCTGGGTAGTTCCTCAAACACTTCCACGCAGAGCTGGCTTGAGCCCAAGAGAAGTATCTGGGTTTCTCACTCAATGATCTTCTGCGGGTCCACGGTACGACTGTGTCTCGCTGTATGCAGGCTCCACTGGGCTGGGTTTGCCCAGAAGCGACAGCGGTGGTTTTTTTCCTCTTGTCTCCTCTGCAGCTAGCTTCTACCCCCCCCCCCCCCCCCCCGACTTCCTGCTCAGAGCTCTAGCCCTCTGAGCTGCTCTCGCTTCTCCTCATGGGCTTCCCGCTTTGTCCTCCTTCTGGGTCTTCATGTGCTGTTCTCTGGCCAGAAAACAGCCTCCTCCACGTCCTATACTCTGCTGCCAGCCCTGCCGGGAAACCCTTGCCAGAGCAGTCACCCCCTCTAGTATCAGGAGAGGCTCCTTTCCAGTCCAGCGCCTGCTCTGAGATCCTGGCTGTGCTGGGTCTGCAAGGCCTGACCCGTGTGTGGGGGAGCTGACGGGAGGCCGGGGGAGTGGGGCGGGGGGAAGGTGGGAGGTGAGGTTGAAGCTGCAGGCCTCCACACCAGGGACAGGACTTTTCTAGCTCCCTTCCTGTGTCCAGCCCCAAACCTGAGCCTGCCACACAGCAGGAGGGTCATAGATGGCTGTTAAATTATTGGATGAATTTGAGAAGCCTCACGGAGTCCTCCAAAGTCAACTTTCCCAGAGTTGCGCATACCAGCTGGAATAAAGCATGCAAATGCCTCCAGGGGTCAGGGAAGTGACGCTGCTGAGACGCTGGTCAGTGGGGTCCATGGGGAATTGGGGGACACATTCCTTCTCTGGAGGGTCAGCTCTTCCGGTGTGTCATGAGAAGCCAGAGATCTGGATTCTCATGGGCTATATTTCACTGCTCGAAGGTGGACACTGTGGCCAAGACATTGACCTTCCCTGGAATGACCTGTGCTAGCTCACACTCCTCAGCCCCCTGTGGGGCCATGTGACTAACACCTCACATGTTACACACAAGAGAGGTTGTGTCTCACTCTCAGGCTGGTGCCTTCGAGCCGTGTGGGACCCTGTTCCCTGCCACGGTGACCCAGAAAGTCACATGTCCCAATTGGTGCAGCTGCCAGATGGTCAGCCTGGGCCTCTGAGTGCATCTGTGGCCCGGAGTCCTCTGCCGACCCACCGTGGCTAGGGGCTGGGAAGGAGAAATAATGCTCTGCTGGGAAAAGCTGCTGGTATCTCAGGGATTTGTTACTGCAGCATAACCCAGACTATCCTGATTAATGCAGGAAATCATTCCACTAAAAGATCCATAGTTAAAAATAAAGTGTAGCTGGGGCACCTGGGTGGCTCAGGGGTTAAAGCCTCTGCCTTCAGCTCAGGTCACGATCTCAGGGTCCTGGGATAGAGCCCCACATCGGGCTCTCTGCTCAGCAGGGAGCCTGCTTCCCTCTCTCTCTGCCTGCCTCTCTGCCTACTTGTGATCTCTCTCTGTCAAATAAATAAAAAAAATAAAAATAAACAAAATAAAGTGTAGCCAGACAAAACCCACTTGCAAGACAGATGCCCTGGGTGGGGCTCCAGTGTGTGACTTCGGATTCACCACAGGACTCAGTTTGCAATACTTTGATTCTCCCACAGCATGTGGGGAATATGCCGATTTTGCTCTATTTACCAGGAGAGCTTATAAGTAGAACCTTTCTAGGTCACACAGTGATTAGTTATTAATACGCTTCCTAAAGAGCCCTGGGCCAGGAGCTGCTAAAGACCCTCATGGCTTCAGTTGCCTGCTTTTTTCTCTCTGTGCCTTCATCTTCCCATCTGTACAATGGGAATATTGATCTCCAATTTTCTCAACTGTAGAACTCTTTGTTCCAATGGAATATTTATGGCAAATCTGATTAAAAGGGGCTGCTTGGGTCCGCAGTGAGGTGGATGTTCCCTGTGAGCCCCATGCAGGGCTTTGCCGAGGACTCTGGATAATATTATTTGCAGAGCACAGTGCTAAGTAGCACATGAGACCTTCCCTGAGCTGACCTTCCAAAGAGCTTCCAGAATCTCCTCTTTAGAAGGACATGACCAACACGTTGAGCGGCTCTAGCTGGAGTTGGGTGGCATCAGCCGGGGGAAGGAGTCAAGAGCAAAGCAAAGAATGGTCTGGGATTATGTCTGGTCAGGTGAAAGGAGAAACGGGAAGGTGACCCATAGGGTCACTAGCTTAGCTTGGCAGGGATGGAAAATGGGGCATGCCATCCTGCGGGGAGGGAATGAAGGGGACGCTTCAGCAAAAGGGGGTCTCTTCCAATTTGCTGGTCTGGGTCTGAGCCTCATGGTCCCCTAGAAATTTGGCCCCCAGGAAAAAAAATTTTTCTTTGAGAGAACCATGAATTTATGTGTCTTCGGACATTCGTCATCTGTCTGTCTGATTCTCACATGTCTGCCTTTCCACCCCGAGGAGACAACATCTGCACCTCCCTGAATTCTAGAGCTAAACCTGGGGTCACTCACAGACTTCCACTCCGAATCTCAACACTGCGCATTTGTGCCTCCTTTACCAGACTGAACGGTGAGATAATTTTCATTCATTCTGATAATCTCTGTGTCTTGCAGACTTCTAAAGTGAGGTGCCCTGTAACTCAGAGGCACCGGAGAGACAACTGCAGACTGAGACGTCTGCAAGGCAGGGAGAGAGAGAAGGAGGGAGAGTGAGTGAGCGAGCAAGTGAGAACCCCACAGGAAGAAAGCTAACAGAGATCCCTCTGTGTTCAAAATGTACTCCTGAAACTGCCCCTTAAACTACATTCACTCTCCTCACGCCCGGTCAGGAGAATTGGAGAATCTCTAATGATGTGCTTTTCGACCTTTAATAAAACACACAATCTTATTTGTAAAGGCAGAAGCCCAGTGCACAAACAGATTAAAGCAAGGCTACTCTGTTGAAGCAGGTGTGGGGGAGAGGATGGGCTGGAGCCGGCCTGCCACCCAGGCGCAGTCCAAAAACCAGAGTGACAGATGCAGCGAGGCAGGCCAAGCCCTGTGGCTCTGGGAGTCCAGCCCTCTTTGTCCAGGCCCGCTCCCCTCCCCCCAGCCCCGGGGCACCTAGCTCAGGCCTCCATGTTTCTCCCCGGGATGGAGGAGGCTCTGTCAGCAACCGGAGGGCTCAGACTGCAGCCGGGGCTCCTCGGCCCCGGGGAAAGGGGCCCCAGGGTGATGTGCCAGCCACGGTTACCTGTCCCCAGGGAACAGGCAGGGAACTGTTTTTGCTTTCCACTTCAGCAGCTGCTCTGCCAGCCATGCAGGGGGGCTGCTGGGGACAGCCGGCCCCACAGCCTGCCCTGGCTATTGTCCCTGGCCTTTGACTGGGGACAAAGGACACTGAAGCCTTTACACTGCGAGGCTTGGCCCGTCTTGCCCTTGTTTGCGGTCACGGAGCCGGTTATCACAGAAGAAGGCGGCTTTGTGGCTCTTCGGGCCGCCGCCACGGCAGCCCAGTACTGCTGGCCGGGGGCAAAGGAGGAAAAGGCTAAGGGAGTGGGGTTTTCATGAAGCCAAGCTGAGTGCATTTGAAAGCCTTTTCTTTCGGGACTCTGTGCTGCCTACTTTTGCCTCTCACAAAGCCCTCTCTTTCCATAAAAGGATGGCAAAAATAGATGGTCATTGTCCTCACTTGGCAAAATGGCAAATGCATCAATATCCAAATTTTAACGTGCCGGGGATGTCTGTGAGATCTGGTAACCTCCAATACTTGACAAAATTACGATGCTTCTTTTCTTATTTAGGCATGATTAAAATCGAATGTGTAAATAAAGCGACGTGGGAAGCGAAAGAAAGGAGGACAGAGCTGTGGGGCCCAGGTGGGAGCCTGGGGCCCAGGCTGCTTTGCCGGGAAGGAGGCAGGAGGCTCAGAGAGAGAGAGAGAGGGCAGGTGCAGGGACATCGCCTTGCATTCCTGAGAAGACGAAGTTCCCTGCTCTGCAGCCCATGACAACTTCCAAAGGCCAGCGGGGGTGGGGGGGGGCAGCAGGAGGCACTGGAAACAAGGAGCCTTAAAGGCACCTCCCCACCCCCTAGCACCTGTCAGCCAGCAAATGGCAGGAGCCTTAGCCCGGGAGGAAGCTGCAGGGCCCACTGCTGGTATCAGCTGCCTCTGAGAGGGGGCCTGGCGGGACACAGGCTGCCCCCAGCAGCACATGTTTGCGGAGAAAGCCAGTTGTGGGGATGTGGGTGGCAGGCAGCGACTCGGCAGCTGCTGTCCTTGCCCCTCCACAAGGTTGTCCTTAACCCCCTCTCCAGTTCCGAAGGCCGCCCCCTCCCTCTGCCACCATCTGCCTTGGGCTCTGCCACACCACACCCCTCCCCTCCCGCCACACTGTGGCCAGGAAGGGGGGGACACACACTACGATGACGACACTGGGCACAGTCCAGATGGAGGTGACGGTGGCTGAGGGAGAGCGGCCACCTCCACCACTGCCTTCTCCTGGGCTGCCTCACGGGCCCCAACTCGCCTTGGCTGCCTCCTCCCCACCTGCACAGTCCTGGGCCCCCACCCGCAGGTCTCCCCGAGCCCATCCTGGCCCCCAGGCCTCCCGGACACGGGTGCCCCTTCCTCGGAAGAGCTCGGTCCCCCCGCACCCATGCAGGCGGGCCTTCCATGCATCGTCCAGACAGTCCCAGCTCCGAGGCAGCGCCTCACCCAGGCCCTGCAGCACAACTTCTGGTTTCTGCTCTTGCTTTCAAGCCTTGGGGACCTGAGGCAGCAAAGACATTTCCCATCCTTCTGCACCCTCTCTCCTACACACCCGGGGCCCGAGGGGCCCTTCCTGACACAGCCAGGTTCACCTCTAGCCTGTGGAAGACGGGAACTGTGCAAACAGGAATCCTCTCAGCCACGCTTTTTGGGCCAACTGGTGCTCCGAATGACCAAGATCCGAGTGCCTGGGGCCAGAGGCGGGGGCAGTCTGGGGGGCAAAGCCTCCAGGCGCTCAGTCCTCACTGCTGCAGGGTTGCAAGGTGTGGGGGGCCTCTCCCTGGCTGTTCGCACCTCCAGGCCTGTGGGCCAAGGGCAGTCGCTGGGGGTGCTTTCTTGTGAGACATTGTGTGGCTCAGAATCTTCTGGAATCAGAATCTCAGAATCTTCTTTTGGAATCTCTTGAAAGCGTGACACACACATCCCGGGAAAATGCACATATGTGCCTGAGTGTGCAAGTATGCACACACCAAATTTGCATAACACCGCAGGGACCTCAGGCCCCTCTTCATGTGCCCCTGGGTCCCCAGATGCCAGGTGAAGAACTTCTGCTGAAGTGTGTCACAGTGAGAGAGAGGAGGCCAAGGGGCCTCCCGGAGAGAGGTCTGGGTGTGGGTTTAGCACCATCGTCCCCCTGACGTGTGACTCCAGCACACTCTGCCATCCCTTGGCCTCAGTTTAGCCAGGATTGTACAGGCAGCTGGTCCAGAATGTCTTCAGAGACCTTCCCAGCTCTGCAGCTATGGGGCTGCCTGAACGCCCTGCTCCCACCCCCCAGGGTCGGGGGGAGGAAGGCAGAAGGGGTTCCAAATCTCTCCCTCAGCAGTGCATCCTGGGGAAGGAGGTCAGGCAACCAGAAAAGAAAACTGAGCAAACTGTAAGTTCCCCTTTAATAAGAGAAGAAGCTCTGGGAAGTGCAGCCACTTCCTCTTTGACCTTAATTTACTTTAAAACAATTCCAAAATATTTCCTTCTATGTACTCTGTGACCAGATAACCACTCCGCCTTTACAAGGATCTGGGTTTAAGCTCTGCTCTGTGGTTCATCAGCTGTGTGACCTTAGGCAAAGTCCCTCTCTCTTTCTGGACCT
>CM053617.1:37680052-37704227 GCA_028646535.1 Procyon lotor | reverse complement strand
ACTGGGGAGCAGGAAGCAGGCAGACCTGCATTCACCTGCTAGTTCTACCAATTCAGTGTAATTTTTTTTTTTTTTTAAATCATGGCTACTGGCAACAAAGCTTAATTGCCCCCTGAGCAGTTTAAAACTACCGAGGAGCTAGCAAGGGTTTCTTCTGCCAGTGCAAGTGTGTGGTTTTGAAGTCTAACGTGTTTGGGTTCAAATTCCAGAATCCCAGCCCCGTTTGCTGCAACTTTATTTAATTTGTTTATGAAGTGAGGTTACCAAAGATCTCCTTCCAGTGTTTTAAGAAAGCACCGGCCAGCACTGGCCTTGCACTGATGGTGATGTGAGAGGAGGCCCTCCCTCCCTCACGCCTGTGTCAGATTATAAAAACTCTTCAGAATCAAAGAGTGGGGAGCATGTGGGGAGAAGAGGGGGTGGGCAGGGTGAGCTCTGAAGTCAGTGGGTGAAATGAATGAGAGACCAGGCTCAACAAAGTTTGAGTTCAAATCCTGACTCCACCCCTGACTCATCTGGGTGAAGCTGGAAAATTCCATAACTCAGTTTTCTTGTCTCATAATGGGGATAAATGAAAATAATCAGGGCTGTGAGAAGTAGGTGTCATATTGTGCTAATGCCTTTTGCACAGGTCCGGGAACCAGGCAAATCTTTTGTAAATAGCGTGGTGAGGCAAGCCCCTCCTTCTGCTATTATCTTGGCGCCAGCTTTCCATCTGTGAAATCTGAGAGTTGTGCCAGAGTCTCTTTGAGCCTTTCCCCCAACTAAGATCAATGCCTAAGATGAGGGACAAGGTGAGCCAAGGTGTAGCCTGCGGCCGCTCTCACCTATCGTGCCCAGGTTTGAGCCCCTGAAGCGCCTTCCCCCTGGAGGTGTCTGGCACAGTGCCCACTCTCAGCAATGGGCCTGAGGCCCGGGCTGCGCCAGGCTGGCAGGGGGAGGGAACTCTGTATGCGGTAGCCAAGGGGCACCGGTGCCCAAGCTCCAGAGTCCACGGCTGGAGGAGGACTTGGGCTCGGGGACGGGGGAGACGGTGCTCCCTGGACGCCCCCAAACTCCTGCCTGGGCATCACTCACCCTTCGCTCATCGCGCAGTCCTGAAGCCGCTGCCCGAGCTGTGCCCTCGCCGGCACTGGAGCTGTGTCGGCAGCGCCTAAAGCCCCGGGTCCCCGGGGGTTGGAGCGTAGGGCCCTCCCATCCCCGCCCCTCAACCGGCACTAGCCAATGGCTCGCCCCATATGTACCTCTCCGCCCCGCCCCTCCCCGCCTTCTTCCCGCCCCTCGTCTCTCGCAGGCCTATGGCACCACCCCATCCGTCTCGCCCCGCCCCCGGCACACCGGGAAGGGTGGGCTCCGGGCGGTGCCAGAGGGGCTGCGGGGATGGTTCAGGGAATCTGGGAGAGAGGACAAGGGCTCCCGGAGACGCTTGGTGGAAGCAGCCCAGACTCTGCCGGCAGGGTTCGGATGTGGGCGGAGTCCGGGACCCTTGGGTGCCCAGGACTCGGGTTTCCAACAACGGCCGCTGCGTGGGTGCCGAAATTACTAGTGTGCCCTGGGAAGGACGTTATCAGTGAAAGCCAGAGCATTGTTATCTTTTTTGCTCGGGGGCACCTATGTGTGGTCCTGCTGTTTGGCGTGGCCTCTCTGAGCTTCACTGCGTTTAAGAAATCAGATCTGATGGTAAAGAGGATGGTAAACTTCTCTTCCAGTCACACTGCCAGCTGAATGAGGATTTGCCTGCACCGAAGCAGAGGCGACCGAAGAAAGCCCACAGGCCTTTTGGGGAGCTCAGACAGTTCAGTATTTCTGGGATGTAGGGGTGGCGGGGGTAAGGAAGGGCTGATGGAAACATTTGCAGTTTCTGTTTAATATCACCATCCCTAGTCCTGACCTCTGGACCTCTGCTCCCCTCTCAACACAAATCATTTTAATGTCATTTGATCTGTGGTTCTTAATCTTTGTAGAAACAGATGGCCATTTTAGAACCTGATATGTACCTTCTAGAAAAAGGCAGGTAAAATCATCCTGAGATTTGAGTTTATGGGGCCCTGAACCCCTCTTGAGAGAGGCTGCGCTAATCATTGTTGTCAGGGCTGTGGGATTTGGGGCCAAGAGACTGGATTCCGCTGTCTATTTCCTGCATGACCATGCCACATTGCAATTGCTCTGGGCCTCAATTTCTCCATCAGCAAAAGTGAGGAGACTAAAGACCAGAGATTCTTCAACTTCGCCTTTGCCCAAATCTGTGCAGAATGACCCATCCATGGCCAGTTCAGGCTTCCCTGTAGTCAGGGACCCCCCAGTCCTGCACAGCCCAAAGGTCTGGTCATCAAAGCTGAGGCCAATAAATGGTGCTTCTGAAAGTTTTTTAAAAATAGTGAACAAAATTCAACATAGCTCTTAACCTCTGAGTATTCATTCTATGCCCAATAGGTAAATAAACATAGCTCCAGGGTAACATACAATTTCCCTGGGGCTTTCCAGCACTCGAGAATGAATCATTCTCTCTTATCTAGTTGATGCTATGTTTGGGGCCACAACTAGCCTGGAGGGATGATTGTGTTTGAGGAAGCAACCTGATGTGTCTTGCACTCCCACTGTGTGCCGTGCGCTGTGCTAGTGCAGTACATTGGGGATCCCACACGATCCCCTCAACACTCCCAGGGAATGGGTATTTCCACCTGGATTTTACAGGGAACACAAGTGTCCATTGTCAGGGTCCTTAGTTCCTCCAGAAGGAGGATCACTTTTCCCTCGGTTTTCAATGAAACTATATTGGGTCTCCAGCTCTCTTGTGGTGGGTATTGCAGATATTGTTAGTTGCCAATACATTACCCATTTTCTTCTTTGGAAAAAAGAGAGGAAGGAAGGAAAGGAACAGAAAAGGAAAAAAGTTAGGGCACCTGGGAGGCTCAGTCTGTTAAGTGACTGCCTTTGGCGCAGGTCATGATCCCAGGGTCCTGGGATTGAGCCCTGCATCAGACTTCCTGCTCAGTGGGGAGTCTACTTCTCCTTCTCCCTTTGCTCCTCCCCCTTGCTCATTCTCTATTTCTCTCTCTCTCTCAAATAAATAAATGAAATCTTCAAAAATAAATAAATAAATAAATAAAAGGAAAGAAGTTGAGAGAGAGAGGGAGAGCCAGTAACTTCTTTGGGTCATGACCACTTGATTTTTCATATGGCACTTGCAACAACCTGAAAGTGGGTCATGAAATTAAGTTAGTAGATGATGTGACTTGTATTTTAAAAAACTGGAAGAGAAAATATCAGTTTACAGCACACAAATTTAAATATAAGTTGTGTCTTATGAAACTCTTGTTTGCATTACTTATGTTTCAGTTACATGCATTAGGCTGATATGAAATGTGTTTCTCACTGTGGGCTATGGTCAAAAACATTTGAAAGCCACTGTCTAAGTCAATCTTGACGATCCTTTTCATGGCTTTCCCAGCTTCCTTTGAAACTAGCAGGGCCATATGACCCACTTCTGGGTGAAGAGACAGGGAAAAATGTCCTGGGGCTGGGGATGTATCAACTTCTGCTTTCCTGGTAGAAGGAACAGATATTCCTTTCACTTGCCTTTCTATCTCGAATGTGGATATCATGTGTAATTTCTGGAGCACTGGCAGCTATTTTGAGATCATGATAAAATATGTCCATATGCTAAGACTAGTGGATCATAAAGATAAAAAGAGTCTGGGTCTTATTAACATCATGGGGCTCTTGCACCATGCCTGCACTGCCTACTCTAGACTTGTCATGGAAAAACAATAAACCCCTATTTGTTTAAGCGAGAGCCTTGTGTTTTCAATAAAGGTCCAGAGAGTAAATATTTTGGCCTAGTGGGCTAAACGGTCTGTGTTGCAACTACTTAGCTCTGCTATTGTAGTTTGAAAGCATCCATAGACCACGTGTAAACGAAGGCACATGGCTGTGGCTCCAATAAAGCTATTTATAAAAACAGGTGGCGGGTCCCACGTGACCCTAGGCTATAGTTCGTTAAATCTTTTCCTAGACGATCTTGTCCCCTTTATTGACTCTCTGACCTCATCTCCTCCTACTTGCCCTCCTCTCTGTTCTGGTGATGATCTTTTTTCCTGCATAGGCCTACTCCCACCACAGGGCCTTTGCACTTCCTGTTGACTCAGCCTGATATGCTCTTCCCCGGTATGTCTGCCAGGACATGTTCCTTTGCCTTCTTCAGGTCTGTATTCACAAATCACCTTCTCTTCAAGGTCTTTCCTGGTCCCCTAACTAAAATGTTCCTCACCGGCTTGTGCATATTACTCTCTGGCAAGCTGTATGTTTCACTTCTTTAACATGAGCTCCTTGAGAGAGGAGACTCATTAAGACTCTTACTGTTCCCTTCAATATTGACTCTGTCTGGAACACGTAGTCTTTAATCAATATCTGGTATATATTTCCCCCTTCCCCTTTCTGCCAGATTCAGGTAAGCAAACAGACTCAGGGAAGCTAATACCCCATCCAAGGGGGCACGGTGAGTAAAGTGGTAGAATCTGGTTTTACACTACCATGGCCCCAGGGGGTCATGTTTGTGCCACTAAGGAATGAGAGTAGAACATTTACCTCTGTTGGAAGATCTGGCCTCAGGGGTGTTGAGGCCACATAGAAGTTTCTGCAAGATTTTTTGCATTAGCACGTGGCCCTAATAGAGGGAACCTGTGGGAGTCCACTAAGGAATGGGGCATTAACCTGTTCATCTCGGGCAATTTCACTTTTTATAACATTCTTGCATCAGAAAGTTTTTAGAAAAGTCATTACTTTGCGAACAGTACAGACTGACTTGTAAGAACCGTAAAAAGCCAAATGGAAAAACTCACGATCCAACATTTTTAGTTAAGAAGGAACCACAGGAGTGAATTTGTGTTTGATTTGGAAGGGGCTACACTTGAAGGAGCTGGCGCCAGATAGAACACAGGAGACTCCTTGTGCCAGATAAGGCTGCCCCCGGGGCAGGGTGCGGGCTCAGCTCTTGCTCCTGGCTTCTTAGCACAGGAACGCTGTTCCAAGAAGGCTGAGAAAATACCTTCTTTCCTCTGGTGTTTTGACAGGCAAGTCGTGAAAATGCTTGGGTGGAATCACATGTTGTTGAGATGCAACTTAGATTTCTCTGAATCTTGAAATATAGGTTTATATGATTTAACATAAATGCTATTAATAATGAGGATCATTTTCAAGACCGTTCTCTGAAAACGGTAAAGAAGAGTGTGAATTAAAATTGCTTGTTAACTGGAAGACTTGGTATGATTTTTTTCCCTTTACTGTCTCGGACATAAGATTTAGAACAAGTGATTTTTAAAGCAGCTTGTCAAAATCTTCATGATTTCAAATGTATATTCTTTTGAAAACATTTGGATGATTGCACCGAGGTCTGTGAGAGCCAGTTTAAATCAAGCATCTTCTCTTTGCCTCTAATGGGCTCTCTTTTATTAAACCCACCAGCAGGAAGAGGCCACTTACAGAATGCATCTTGCGCCACTCGCTTTGGTGGAATCCTCGGCCAGTGAGGTCATCCCACTGCATGATCTTAACATAGAGAAGGATTTGCCATCGGTTTCCAGATGATTTCTCAAATAATCTGCATGCCATCTACCCTTCATTCCTATGTGAAATGGTTTTCATAAACTCCATTTGTTAGCATATAAATAATGACTTCAGGTTAATATATGAAACTCTATAACCCATGCTAGATGTAGGCTGAAAAGGAGAATTTATTTGCCAAATGGACATAAATTTGCATAATGTATGCCACATAACTGACTTCTTGTAAAATAGACCACACACACACACACACACACACACACACACACACACGTGCGTGCACATGCGCATGTGCAATTTCTATATGACATATTACTTGTCCTTTATGGTTATGTTTTGGAAAAACTTTGTATCCCACATGTCACAGAACTCTTAAGTGCTAAGGCACAGGGTTTCCCAAGAGGGGGAGAGCTTACCTTTAAAAGGTGAGATAGCTAAAAATTGCCCCTGAAACTTTTGGGGGAGAATATTTGCTTAGCTCAAGCTCTTTCTCTACTTGGTCTTGAGAAAAGGATGTCACTGTCCCTAAGACTGCTCTAAAGACATGTGAGGACAAGGAGGGTATGACCATCTCTAGGCAGAGAGCATAAAGAGGTCTGGTTTGTAATGAGTCAAAGGTCTTTCCCTTCACCTTCTGTTCCCTAGTTTCCTGACATGGGAGATATATATATAAATATATGTGTGTGTGTGTGTGTGTATATATATATTTTTTTTTTTGGTTCACCCAACAGTACAAATCAGGCTAAAGAAGAGCCCTCTTTTCCCTTGCTTAGTCTTTCCCTGCTGTCCCAAGCCTCCCACGGGTCTAAGTCACCTCCCCATCCATCCACACTTCAAATACCATGCCACCTTCTACTTGGGCTCTGCTCCTGAAAGACGCCGATGATGTGGGTCTGCCAGAAACTCAGTGATGATGAGTGGATATCGTAACGGCCATGAGTTGCTAACATCTCAGAAAGAAGATGTTTAAAGAAAGCCAGTTCAAATCAAGCATCTTCTCTTTGCCTCTAATGGGCTCTCTTTTATTAAACCCACCAGCAGGAAGAGGCCACTTACAGAATGCATATTGCGCCACTCGCTTTGATGGAATCCTCGGCTAGTGAGGTCATCCCACTGCATGATCTTAACATAGAGAAGGATTTGCCATCGGTTTCCAGATGATTTCTCTGAGCAGAGAAATCAAGAGAATTATGGCAATGGAAGATGTCTGAATAAATTACATTTTCAATGTAACTATAATTTCATTAACAGAAAATGACTTTATGCTCCTCAATATTTTGATGCATTTAACAAATGGCAAGACTCTTGGCTGGACATGACCTGAAACAGTACAAAGGCAGAAGGGTTTACGGAAGGACAGTTTCTCACAGTATAACGTCTTAAGCAAGGATTTCCCTCTACAAAGAGTCTGGTATTGCTGGGGAGCCAGAATTCCTATGAATAGCCAGATACTGAGATCCAAGGCGGCGAAATAATAAACGATTAGGACCTTCCCTCAAGCCAGGATATTAAAAAGCTGAAGGAAGTGGAGACTTTCCAGATGGAAAAGAAAGGAACCTAGAGAGAGAGAGAGAGAGAGTGCGCGAGCATGAGCACAGAGCATTGGCACAAACAAGGGCCATTTGTCCAGTTCCTGGGCTTTGTGTTTCAAAGCAGAGTACCCCCAGGGCACTCTGGGGAGACTCGCCAGCCAGAGAATGCGGCCGCTGCTGCTGTGTTCTGGAGGGAAAGACAGCCCCTCTACCTCTTCATCCTGGCATGCAGTTTCTAAGGAATGTGAAACATTCTCAACGGGGAAGTGGCGCCTGGCCAGACTTGACCCGTTAACCCCGTGTTTGAAAAGATGCTTCTTCTGGGTTGACCTCATCTCTGAACTTGCCCTCAGAGCCACCTCTGTTTAGTTCTCGGTGTGCCAGGGGCCAGTTTTCCCAAGTTTCCTCACCAAGCTTTGTAACTGTGAACTTGAGATCTATGTGTCTAAGGCAGGGTTGTGCCCTTTAATCATAAACTTCTTAAATCTTGTGTGCATTTGGGAGTCATCTCTGGCACCTCACACTGGAAACTCCTTCTCAGCATAATAAATAAGATGTCGACCTTACAGCTGAGACAGAATTAGAATGATCAGTGTATGGATCAGAGTTCTCTAGAGAGATAGACAGGCAGGAAGATAGATAGATAGATATGAGAGAGAGAGAGAGAGAGAGAGATAGAGAGAGAGAGATATTGAGATTTATTTTCGGGAAGTGTCTCATGGGATTGTGGGGGCTGACAGGTCCCACATCTTTTGGGCAGGCCAGCAAGCTGGAGACTCAGATAAGAGTTGATATTGCAGTCTTGAGTCTAGAATGGGCAGGCCCCCACGCTGGAACCACGGGCAGGGGCTTCCCTATTATAGTCTTGAGGCAGAAAGGATTCTCCCTTGGGAAACCCCTTGTCTTTTCTGTTGGGTCTCCAACTGACTGGGTGGGGCCCATCCCATTATGGAGGAAGGTAATCTGTTTTACTGGAAGTCCACTGATTTAAAGGTTAGTCACATCTCAACAAATACATGGCAACATGTAGACTGGTATTTGACCGTGTAATGGGGTACCATGGCTTGGCCAAGTGGACGCATAAAATTAACCATTACAGTCAGTGAGTTTGGCCAACAGCTTATACCCCGTCTTGTCCTTCACAGGGTAGTCTCTGTGGCCAAGTCTCTGCGGCAGATACTCAGTATGGTAAGACCCTTCAGTGCCTTCTTTCCCAGGGATTTCATGTTTTAATGTACCTCTATGAACTGTGGCAATTTTTGAGGAACTTTTGCTTCTCTGTTGGCCTAAAGGGTCTAAATTAGAAGTTGGCAAACATTTTCAGTAAAGGGCCAGATAGTAACTATTTTAACTATTTGCAGACGATACCATTTCTCTTGCCACAGCTCAAACCATGGTAATTTGAAATGAATGGTGTGGCCATGTTTCAATAAAACTTTATTTGCAAGAACAGGCAAAGGGCCGCCTGATTTCATCCATGAGTAAAGATAGAGTTTGGGGTGATATCAGACCTTTTCTCCCTGCCGCACCCGGCAAAAGGGGTGGAGCAACTACACTCTGGGTTGGGATGCTTTGAGCTGTGAGGGATAAAAACTCAAAGTGGGTTTTAACATCTTATATGATAAAAAAGCCCAAGAATGGGTAGTTCCAGGGTTAAGTCACGGTCTCAAAGGCATCTTCAAGGACCAAAGTTTTTCCCACCTCTGTACTCTGTCATCTTAGGCCTTTTGGTCTAGTTTCCCCCTGGTTTTTGCAAATGGTTCCTATATTTCCTGGCGGACACACCACATTTGATGGAAGAAGAAAAAGGGTGTGCTCCAGTGCAGCTCATTTTAGTAGCAAGAAAGCCTTTCCCAGAAGGCCCTGGGCCGTGTCCCTTGGTTCTCATTGGCCAGAACGAGGCTGAGCCGGCTGTGACCGGCTGGGCGAAACACGGGGTGGCCAGGGGACGAAGGTAGATTAACCGTGAAAATTCAGGCTCTACCTGCAAGCAAAGGATCATGGGTGCCCCTGGGAAAAAGCCAGCAATGCCTGCTGTAAATCGTGGCTCTACCACAAGAGGGGGGCTGGAATGGGGGCAAATCGCCACCCTGTGATAAGTGAGCCGAGTTTGAAGTGCGAGGAGGGAAACAGTCTGGAGAGCCGTTCAGGAGAGTGGTTTCCTCTGTGAAGTGCTGAGTAACTGGGTGAGGCAGGGGCAGTGGAGGCTCTGGTTCGCTGCGAGGGAGCCCTGGCTAGAGAAAGGGAGCCCCCCCAAGCCAGAAAAATGGGATAATGCCCCTGGAGAAGAGAAAAGTGCCCAGGGGACCTGCAGCCAGAAGGCTCCCCTTCCCTCACCCCGTTGCTAGGAAAGCCCCTGCCAGCAAACTACAGGCTCAGGGGGCAAGAAGCCTTGGGAGGCTGTGCTGGCTGATGTCTGCTTGCTAACCTCCCTCAGAGCCCCAGGGCCTGGGGTGCAGCAGCAGCAGCAGCAGGAGACCTGGGTCCCGAGAAAGAAACAGGAGGGGTAACCTGGGGGTTTAAGCTGGGTTCCTAAGTGTCCAAGTGATGTCGACTTAGCTATTCCTTCTTGTGTGGGGTGGGGTGACCCTGCTGAGGCTGGGATTTTTGTCCTAGACTTGGAAGCAGGCCATACGGAGGGCTGGACACAGCTCCCAGCTCTGCTCTGGCCCATCAGCCCCCCAGGGAAATCCAAACGATGCCCACACCTCCCTCCCCTGTGTGAGCAGCCCAATGCTGATCAGGTTAGGGTGGTGGGGGGTGAGGTGCAGAAGAGTCCATCTAGCACCCCTGTTCCCTCCCCTCCCTCCCCTCCCTTTCCTTTCCTTTCCTTTCCTTTCCTTTCCTTTCCTTTCCTTTCCTTTTCCTTTTCCTTTTCCTTTTCCTTTTCCTTTTCCTTTTCCTTTTCCTTTAATGACACATGATAATGGATAAAACACACGCTTCATTCTTATCTCCAGTTCTATCTGGTACCATAATTCAATTTAGATACATTGCATGGGATGTGCCAACAATCATATTGATATCCAAATACACTCCATGACTTTGCTTGGGTGACACTTTTAACAGTGAACTCCGGGTCACAACACAGTAACCGTCACCAAGGTTTTGGATGATAATGGCTTCTCTGGCCAAGCAGGTTGTAAATACATTTGGAACGGAACCGGGCATCACCTGAGGGGATTCTAACTGCTGGGATCGTTGGTCAAGACAGCTTCTGGGCAGATGAACTCTGTGGAGGCGAGGGTGCTCCGTACTCAGGAAGGAAACCATGCCCGGGCAAAGGAGCGCAAGGGTGAAGAGTGAGGCAAAGCCAGTCACAACCAAGGTGGGGAGCTGATTTTCTGCCTTGTTCCACCTGAGGTAGTTCTCCCCACTCTTTGACTTTCTTGACCCTTCCCTGTTCCTTGCCTTCTCTCCTTCTACCCCTGAGAAAATTAATTTCAGATGACTTGGTTGGAAGGGATCTTAGGGTCATCTGGTCAATCCTCTTCTCATTCAGAAGATGACGGGGCTGGGAGACGGGGAAAGGCCCAGAGGAGGGGCATGATCGCGACCATGGGCCGTGAGCCTGTGGCCAGCCTCAGACTACGGTCTCCTGATGTCACGGAGAATTCAGGCTCCAGAGCCTAGAATGGACGGACACTGATTTTACGGAGTCTTAGCTGTATGTCAGTGTGCAAGGCACTAAATTCTTCTTGCTGAGGTTTCTTGCTTACAATATGTGATCATGACAGACCCTGTCTCAGACCCCGTGAAGATCAGAGGGCATAGAACCTATGAAGCATTGAATGCCAGGCCCACACTCAGGCCTCAATTCTGTCAGGTGTTCAGTTCATTGTTGTTGATACCCCTCTTTGCCTCACACTCTTCGCCTTACACTCTTCCTGGTGCACAGGAATCTTCTTTGTTACATTTGGAGAATACATCTGCAGACTTCAGACTCTGATGGACTTGGCCACGCTCCCCTTGTCCCAGGAGGGACAGTTATGAGCCTGATGACATTCTAGTCCTACTTCTGAAGCTCAACGCAGACCTACCTTCATAGATTTCCTTCTGAACTCATCTCTCATGGCACACTGTGTGCAATTTCGCTGTAACACTTCTATCTGCCTTGTGTCCGGCCCACTTATGGTCCGTCTATGGGATCAGAGAGCACGCCCGACTCCTTCCTTCAGCCCAGCACTTCGCACAGTGCTTGGCTCACCAGTAGGTGCTTCATGAATATTTATTGAGTTAAACTGAGCTTTGTCTCTAGCAACCTATTTCTAAAGTTTCTATTGGTGCTGTCAGTTTCAAAGACAGGAGCCGCGTTCGGCTCTGAAAAGAGTTCAGGGCTGTGAATATCTCAGCGAGTTTCCTGGGAACCAGAAACTGAAGTGCTAGTGAGCTGTCACCCCCTCACTCCACTCAGAGCCATGTGCAGCCTGACACAGAAACAGCTGTTTAGGGACAGATGACTCATCACCGGCATTGCCCATCCACTTTCCTTATTATCTTCCCTTTAAAGGGAAATTTGATCTGAGACTCGCAGGGCCTTTCAGTATCTATTAGGTGGTAAACATCCCATCAGAGGGGCTCTCGCTCCTGTCCCAGTGTATTCCCAGGGTACTTCTCTAGTTCGAATGTTCCCCCCTTTCCCAGATCATTGTCCTAAGAGATTATGCAAATTTCCAGAAACCCACACTGTACAAAACATTGCACAGCCTATCTTTAGACTCAGAATTGGATTTCCCCCTGGCCTGCTCTGAATGAAGTCTGGGCAAATGCTCCCTGTTAATGTGCACCGCTGGGCGTCTCTCCCTGCTGGGGCTGGAGGTGACCTAATTCCCTCAGGCCCCGAATCACAGCAGAGCCCCCATGGGACTATATGCTTGGCCTCCTGGAAGCTTCTTTCTATGAAGCTCTTTCACCTTTGTCATAAGTTGCAATTGGAAGTGTAATGTTTCCCTTAAATGAAAGCTGGCTTCTTCAAATTCCCCTTCTCTTCTGTGCAAAGGTCTTGACTTATCGGTTCTTCCTTCTTCAGAGAACAATGATAAGATAAGCAGCCTGGGAGATCTCGTGGGAACAGTCCCTATTCAGCCAACGGGGACAGTCCCTCGGTGTCTCCCAAGAGCATTACATTTCCTTCCCTCTCCAGGTGGCCGAACAACTAACTGACTCTCCACCAGGCCAGCCGCTGTCAAGATTCTGGCTGAGCCCAGAGCTCCAAGGGGAAGATCCAGGCTGCATGACGGGCCAGTTTACAGAGAAAGCTTGAAATGTTGTGCAGGCGGGGAGTAGGGCAAGAGCATTTCCTGTTTGGGCTTATTAATGAGTATGCTTCCTCTGAGAGATTAGTGGGGAGTGGGATTGCATAGGACCCCAGGAAGAGGCACCAATTTGTTCCTAGGATAAAGATATCATTGGCAAGGGATGCCTCCAGGCTGAGCGGAAAGGAGCGGTGGGGGGATGGGGGGACTGGCAGCCCACAGAGAGAGCTGCCTCCCCGCGGAGGTGACCGAGGAGGGAGCAGAGGATACCAGAGCCCCTGCAGGCACCCATGTTCCCGAAAAGGAGCATTAAAGGGGGGTCAGGGAGCTGATGTTCACTGAGTATTTGCCAGTTGCTGGTTAGTTCTTGGAAGTAGGTACTATTATTATCTGCTCTTCACGAATGGGGAAGTAGAGGTTCAGAGGGGGTTATGTGACCTCTGGCCACGTAACTGGTGAAAAGCAGATCCAGGGTTCAAGCCTAGGGCCGGTGCACTTGTTCTTATCAATGTACTCCATTTCTTCAAGGTCATGCCCCCCCAAAAATTAGGAGCTGGGCTTCTGGACTTGTACCTTGTCAGCTCAAGGGAACCTGTACCCCATGAAACAGCTATTTAAATATCAATTATTTATAATCTCTGGAAATTGTCTTAAAGATGTACAGCAAATGGAGACACATTCATTTAAGAAAATCTACTAAATCTTGGTGAGAACAGGGAGGGTCTATGGCATTTGAACCATGACCCATTCCCTTATCGCCTCTCAGCTCCATCTCATGGAAATTCCATGCCGGGGCTCTGCTCTGGGCCAATATGGCCACTAACCCAGGGCCTGCCCACCCCCTGATTCCCAGTCTAGGTTACAGTTTTGTCCCCAAAGGGGTAAGATGCTGGTATTTCTCATCCTCACAGCGCAGTGTTTGCATAAGTTCTACTCTGAAGAGGCACAACCAAGATGACCGAGGCCCCCTTCTCCCATGGAGCCCCCACTCCCACGAGCAGAAGTTCTGCTCCAGGTGCTCTGGACTGGGACCCTGGGACCTCAACTGCCACACCCCACTCACTCCCAGGATGGAGGCTCCATGCTGGGAGAGGCAAGCTGAGAGTCCTGGGGCTATCTCCATCTCAGAACCTGCTTGTAGGACGGGGTGTCACTCCGGGGAAGCAAGTATCTGTCCCCATCTCCGGCTCCTGAGCACCGCTGCACCTGTTCTATCCGGGCAGAAAGCAGACGGGCAGAAAGCAGACGGTAGGGTTGAAGAACTCACAGCTCTGCCTCAGGGGACTGACTTTATTTAGAATAGAATGTGGAGAATTCCATGCTCAGGGTGGAGGGGAGCTATTGAAAACAATGGCAATTGGGTAGAGAACAATTAAAAGAAGGCTCATAACTCTATGGCAATAGCCCCAAAAAGCAAAAGAGAGGAACAGCTAGGAGTTTGCTAGGAATTGGGTAAAGAGATAATCGCCAAGAGGAGCCTTCATGGGATCTCAGTCAATTCTGGGAGTCAGGAAGGCGGTGTGCAATTGTTAGGCTGCACTGACTCAGGCACGATCAGCAGGCGGTGGTGCAGACTTGAAATCATTCCCCAGTTCACAAGCAGATCCATCAGCAAATGGTAGATGCCTCACAGGCCCAAGAGGCTTAAGCACCCAATGCTGGGCTAGCAGCAACAGCTAGAAAGCCAGGCTCAGAAATGCGGTCACACATATGCCCGATAGCCTGGCACACACTTTCGTGTGTCCAAACTTGTTCCTTCTCAGGAGTGATCACGAAGGAAACACCCAAGTTACTAGTCCCTGCTAAATGTGGGGAGGAACGTAAATTTCTAGAACTGGGATTGAAGTCTCCAAGTCTCACGCACAGGCTGGTGAAGGCTAAGAATCTAACTGGTCAAAGGCACTTAATCACACCTTTTGACCAATAAATGGCTTATGCCGACCCAGGGGAGACTCCTAGGGAATGAAGCTAAAAAATTAAACACAAAGAAAATCTGGACAGGGAGCTAAGAGGCTGATCCCTGGGGGAAAACGGATTGACTTCAGAGTCCAGCCAACTTAGTAGACAAACGATGACAAGAGAGAAACAAATGAATAAACAAAAACAAGAGACTCAGGCAGGAAAGGGGGAGAATCAGTTTCCAGGAGTTATTGTATATTATCTAAATTGTCTGGTGCAGAACCTGGGCTGGATCCTGGAGGAAAAACCAAGCAGCACTCAACACAAGGAGGTTTGGAGATTTATTAATTACCAGTGGGCTCAGAGGAGCAGCTTCTCCAAAGGTCTGAGCCCGGAGTACAAGCAGGGAGGGTAATTTATACCCCCCTACATGTGCATACTTGGTATTTTGGCGCTAGAGGGAAACAGGGTAGGAAAGAAGAACCGGAAGGGCTTTGAGACAGGGACTGGGGTTCCCTTGCCAGTTTGGTTGGTCAGCTTAATGTACAGTCTTTTCCTTATCATGTCCACTTGTTAACAAAAGTTTTGAGACATGCAATGAAAGAACATGTGATACATAGAGACAGAAGCAGGAAACAGATCCAGTGTTTGAGGGTGTTGGGAAGGGGGACTTGGTGACAAAGGCTTCTAGGTTGCTGTTATAAATATGTTCAAAGGAAAACACGGGAAAAATTGAAATCAAACCAAGTGTGTTTTCCAGTCACAATGGAGTTGAATTAGAATATGTGTAAATTAAATAACATACTCTTATATGGCCAGTGGGCCAAAGGAGAAACCAATTTTAGTATATGTGCTGCCGAAGCGAGCACCCAAAGGAAAACTAGAATATACTTTCAGATGTATAAAAACAAAAACTCCACATATTAAATCGTATGGGATGCAGCTAGAGCAGCACTCAGAGAGAAATGTATAGCTGTGGATGTACATATTAAAAAATAACAAATACCTCCTATCAACAACCTAATTTCTACCTGAAAAATACAGATGAGCAAACTAAAAGCAGAATAAATCTAAAGAAAGAAAGGTGAAAGATTAGAACAGAAATAAATGAAATAGAGACTAGAAAAACCATAAAGAGAAATCAATGAAACCGAACATTGGTTTTTTGAAAAGTTCAACAAAATTGACAATCTTTTAGCTAGAATGACCAAGCAAACAGGGAGAAGACTCAAATTACAGAAATGAAAGGGACTAAAATGTAATATTATGAGCAACATGATGCCAACAAATTAGATAACTGATGAAACAGACAAAAGCCTAACAAGGTGATAGATGTGTTAATTAACTTGACTATGGAAATCCTTTTACAATGTATATGTACATTAAATCATCACATTGTACACTTAAATATATATAATTTTGTTTGTCAGTTGTGCCTCAATAAAGCTGAGAAACAAGGAAAACAATTCCATTTTCAAAAGCATGAAAAAAGAATAAAATATTTAGGAATAATTTTAACACAAACGGGTAAAGCTTGCACATAACATTGAAAACTAAAGACAATCTAAATAAATGGAAAGGTACTATATATTCATGGGTTGAAGAATTAATATTGAGAATGATCTCAAAATTGGTCTATGAAGCCCATGAAATCCCTATCAAAATCCCAGCTGGTTTTTTTTTTTTTTGCAAAAATTGACAAAGCTGATCCTAAAATTCATATGGAAATGTGAGAGACCTTGAATAGCCAAGCCATCTTGAAAAACAATAAGTTGGGGACTCACACTTCCTAGTTTCAAAACATACTTAATACAAAATTAGTTACGGTGATTTGAACTGTGGTAATGTCATAAGGACAGATACACAGATCAATGGAATAGAGTTGCAAGTGCAGAAACTTATGGTCTATAAGTTTTCAACAAAGGAGCCAAGATAATTTAATTCAACAAATGGTGCTGGGACAACTGGATATCCACAAGTAGAAGAATTAAGTTAGACTCCGTATCACACCATGTACACAAATTACCCCAAAACTGATATTTCTAAATTTAAGAACCCAAACTATAAAACTCTTAGAAGAAAATACAGGAATAAACCATGACCTTTGGTTAGGCAACGGCCTCTTAGATTTGGCTACAAAAGAAAAGAAATAGATAAATTGGACTTCACAAAAATCAAATCTTTTGTGTTTCAAAGGACCCTACCAAGAAAGTTAAAAGGCTTGGGGTGCCGGGGTGGCTCAGTTGGTTAACCAACTGCCTTTGGCTCAGGTCATGATCCCAGGGTTCTGGGATCGAGCCCTGTGTCAGGCTCCTTGCTCAGCGGGGAGCCTGCTTCGCCCTTTGCTTCTCCCTGCTACTCTGCCTGCTTGTGGTCTCTCTCTCTCTCTGTCAAATAAATAAATAAAATTAAAAAAAATTGAAAAGGTAACCTACAGAATGGGAGAAAATAATGGTAAATCCTTTACTGATAAGGGTCTAGTATCTGGAATGTATAAGAAACTCTTACAACTCAAAATTGAAAAACAACCCAGTTTAAAAAAGGCAAAACATTTGAATAAACATGTTTCAGAGAAGATACACAAATGATCAATAATGACATGAAAAGATGCTCAACCCCTTGAGTTATTAGGGAAATGCATCTCAAAACCATAATGAATGAATGACTATAACAAAAGACAGATAATAAATGTTGGTGAAGATGTGGAGAAATCAGAACCCATACACTGTTGACGGCAATGTAAAATGATGTAGCACCTTTGGAAAAGAGTTTGGCAGTTTTGCAAGAAGTTAAATGTTGAGTTACTATTTGACCCAGCAATTCCACCCGGAGGCATCTGTCCAAGAGAAATGAAAATATGTATCCACCCCAAAACACGAATGTTCATAGCAGCATTGTTCATGATAGGTACAAAGTGTAAACAACCCAAATGTCTGTCAACAGATGAATAGATAAACACCATGCGACATATACATGTGATGGAATATTATTCTGCCACAAAAAGGAGTGACATAAGGATACATATTACAGCATGGATGAACCTGAAAAGTATTATGGTAACTGAACAAAGCCAGTAACAAAAGGCTGCGTATTATATGATTCCATTTATATGAAATGGTCAGAATAGGAGTATCTATGAAGACAGAAAGTGGATTAGTGGTTGCTTTGGTCGGGTTGGGGTAGTGATTGCTATTGGGTACCGGGTGTTTTTTGGGTGAGTGATGAAAATATTATGAACTTAGATTGTGGTGAACTTGATTGTAAATATACTAAAACCTGTTTAACTATGCACTTTAAATTGGTAAATTTCATAGTGTGTGAATTATACCTCAATAAATATATTTTAAAAACAAAACAATCCCTTAGGGCTGATGGGAGACAAAGAGGATATCCTGGGTGGCCCCCAGAGCCTGGTTCTTCATGATTGAGGATCCACTGTGGCTCTTTGTCTGAGCTGGAGGGTGGTGGCTACGCTTTTCCCAGGCTTAAGCACTGGGATCCGGAGGGAAGAAACGAGCTCTTGGACCTGCACTGGCCTTGCTGCTGAGACATATTTTGGTGGTGTTTCCTTGGTGCTTCCTTATTGTGGGACCTCCTTGCAGTGCACTCGCACACAGCGCGAGGCCCCCACAGCCATGGGGATGCACGCTCACACTGACCTGGGTGATCATCTGAACGGCACTTTCCCCAGCCTTCTTGGCTAAGTCATTGCGCCAGTCCTGAGAGGAGTGCTATTATTCCCACGTCATAGAGGAACCTGAGACCAGAGGGGTGAAGAGGGTTGGCCAAGGTCAATCAGCGTGTTAGGAGCAGAGCCATTGATTGATCCCAGCCCAAGGCTGTTTCTACTGCCAATCTCTCTGCTCCACGTCTACACAGTGTCTGCTCCACTTTCTGCTGAGAAAGGGGAAAGGACAGGCTAGGGTCAGCCCTTCTGGTCTTTGTTTCTCATCAGGGATAAGGGTCATCACAACATCTTTCCAGAGATGACAGTGCGCAGGGACGTGGCTGTAAAGTGTCTTGGGCTGAGGATCAAACGGTGACCCGTGGCATTCATCCGCTCATCAGAATCAGAAGATGCCACTCTCTTGTCTGGTCCACTGACAGAGCTGAGGGCTCCAGGCAGTTTAAGGATCTCATCCCAGCTTTGCTGCGGTTGTTGTGGTTGGCAGCAATAGTGGGTTTGAGGGCTTTACTTGGCTAAGTTAGGGAAGGTCATAATTGTTGAGCTTCTGATGCCTCGTCAGCAAACTCTTGCTTGACTGATGACGGACCCCAGGAAGCCAGATGTCTTGGGAGGGCAGTCCCATCGTATCCTCTGCAATTCCCAACAGGGACCTTCCCGCTGGGACCCACCCCAAACAATGCTCTACTCCTTGGGTTTACAGAAGTGTTTATTAAACAGCTCTGATACTACACTTGGGCTTTCGCTTCTTGTGACCTGGTCATCGGTCCCCACTCAGCTGTGCTGGGTTCTGCGAACACGGTGGAAGTGTTGGGTTTCCCAGAAGCCTGCCAAGCCCGTGTTGTGTGGGTGCCTGTGCCCATCACTTTCCCCTTCTGCGTGTGACAGGGGCAGGACCCCTTGCTCCTCTCCACAGGGGCTCCTTCTGTCACGGGGGCCCACCTGGGACACCTGGCCTGCTAGGAATCAGGTGCCATTCCTGTCTCCCGATACCCACAGTCTGTGATTCGGTCTCTCCTGACTGGGGGCTGGCGGATTCTGAAGCTCTTCCTTGGTGGCAGCCTGTCCGCGAGGGCTCATGGGAACACATTTACTTGTTTGTTCTCACTTGGTTTTCCAGGAGAACTGGGTTACGGAGGGAAGAGGGCTGCTCATTTGGGACGCCTGGTGGGTTCAGGCACCAGACTGATCACCTGGTTGGCCCTTAGTCCCCCACATTTGTGAAGTAACTCCTAGGGGATGCTGAAAAGTACACAGGAATGAACACATGTTTCTTATCCAGACCTTAAAGCATGTGCTCTAAGGGTTGCTCTGCAGAACCCGGGCGCCTGCACACACACACACACGCACGCGCGTGCTCGTGCACATGCACACACACGCGTGCACACACACATGTGAGCATGCACACACACATGTGAGCATGCACACACGCGCACACACGTGAGCGTGCACACACGTGAGCGAGCACACACGCACACACATGTGAGCATGCACACACATGTGAGCATGCACACACACCTATGCACGCACCCACACTCGTGAGTGTGCACACACACACACACACACACACACAGGGAAACAATAGAACTGTTTCTTCAGATTGCTCCTTCACTGAGAATGCTTATGAAGAATAATGTGTCTGCTCTTCCCTGCGACAACTCCGTGAACCAAATGACACTTTTTAGAAACAAATACCATTCTGCAAAATCTCTGAAGGAATATCTGATTGAAATTTCTTTGTTCATTCTAGGTTAACTGTCACTTCCCTAGCCCAGTGGCGGAGAGCTAGCCTGCCTGCCCACTTCCCTCCTAACACTCTCCTTTCTCTCCTCTTCCCTCCCTTACATTTAAAACAATTGTATATTTATCACCTATTCTGCCACCAGGCCTCTGAGCATAGTGTGGCCGTGTCTCTGTGCCGGGTGTCCGGGGACCACTGCCTCCCCAGTCCCCCCCACCCTGCACACTGTAGGCGCTGGGTGCTGTGCTGGGACCAGTGCCGCTGAATCCTTGTCAATTTCCAAGACCTCTTGGTTGACATCATCTGCTTGGAATCTTGGGAAAGTTCATGTGGTGGGGATGCCGGGAGTCCTCAGCGATGCTTCTGGAATGAGCCTGGCTTTCCTGGCAGGGAGCACAGAGCGGCATTGTTTCCGGAAGGGCTCTGTACCTCCAGCTGCCCAGCACCCAGCCCCAGGGCACACAGAGAATGCAGCCCACGGCTCCTGCTGCTCCCACCCTGAGGGCTGACAGCCTTGCCTTCCCTCTACACCGGGAGCCATCTCCCCTGGCTGGGTGGAGGGCTACCTTCAACACCTGCTTTGGATCTGCTCAAGTAGCCAGCACACCCATGGGATTGCTCAGAGCCGGATTGCTACATCAGAGATGGGATGGACGATGAGTCCTTGCTGAGTGCTGGGCCCTCGTGTCCGGAGAAGAGAAGCCCATTGGCTTCTGGGGCCAAAGCAGCCTTATGTGAAGTGGGACTGATGGTCTCTTTCGGGGAAAGCACCAGGATTTCCCCACTCCGTGTCCAGGGAGGAGGAACCTCTGCTGGCTTGAGGAAGCAAGAGCTTCATTTGTGCCCTCCTCAAGGCCTCTGCAGGTTCTGCCACGCCTCTCGATGGTCCCAGAAGCCGAGCTACCATGGGGAAGTCTGGCCACGCCTTGAAGCCCGAACCTGTGATGACCCCAAGCTCCCTGGGGGCCCTCAGGTATCAGGAAACTCCAGGCAGGGCCGTCAGTCTCTGCAGACCCCTTGCTGAGTCCCCCTGCCTGAATGAGCAACTCAGAATAGGCTGGTGTCTGCGAGAGAGGACAGGAAGGTAGGGGCTTGTGGGGGAGGGATGATCGGGGTGGTGTCGGAGGTGGTCTCCTCCGGCTCGCTGTCCCCATCATCCAGGTCTTCAGTGACAGACGGGATGATTCTGACCGTACTGTCCTCAAAGTGCACTTGCTTCTTCTTGACCAGAGAATCAGCCGGCTCCAGGGTCAGCTCCATCAGGGCGTCTGGGCCCTGGAGGGCACCGGGCTTCTTGGCCCCCTTCAGGATGCTCTTCATGTGGACGAAGAGGGAGCCGGGCCCGTCCTTGAAGGCCCCGTGGAAGGTATAGGTTTGCTCGGTGTCCCCAGAGCCGGTGGTGCTCACGGCACTGCTGGAGGGGTCCGTGTACTGCTCCGGGGGGGCCAGCACCTCCGGGGCGGCTTTGCTCTTCTTCCGCTTGCTGAGCAGGAAGTAGGCCAGGCCAGTGATGATGAGCATGGAGCCTGGAAGGGATGCGGGAGGTCAGGAGGCTGGATGCGTGCTGGGGGTAGCTGGGCAGGACGCCGTCGGAGCCCACCGTTCCAGAGGGCCACTGTGGCACGCTCAGGCCCCCTGGGCTGCAGCCTGCACCCCTGACTTGTCCTCACACCCACTTCTGATTCAGGGTGAGGCCTGGTGTCTGGCTGAGGGATGTCTGTGGGGCCAGTGCTGGGCTGGGCCCTCACTGTGACTGTTAGTCAGGGGGCCCTGTGCCAGAGGCCCCTGCCTGTTGACAGCCAGCCCTGGGGCCGCCTGCCTGCCCTCTCGTTGCCATGCTTGGCCTCCATGTTAGGACCTCGTGGTGGGCCGGGCCTGCAACACCTGCCGGGGATCTGTTCTCGATACGGGGCTCCAACTGTGGAACTGGGCTTCCTTCCCTTCCCAGAAGCGGGAGATGCTCCTTCCTCAGCCTTCCCAGGAAAGATGGAGGAAAGGGTAGATCCTACCGGCCGGGGCTGGCCTAGCTCGGGTCCCCCTCTTGGGTGCACCACCGTCCGCACCCCCCACCCCCCTCCCAGTCCCTGGCCTAGGGGTCTCTCCGTCTCAGGCTGAGATTGCCGCCCTGGGTCTCCGGCCAGGAGGCCGCCCTACCCTGAGAAGGCCTCTGGGTGTCTCTCGCTCTCTAAGGAGTGGGAGGTTGTGGCTCGCCCTGGCCTCGGCATTGCTGAATCCTCTGGAGTCCACCAAGGGCCGAACAGAGTGGCCTTGAGATGCTAGGACAGGTACATTAAGAGAAACCACAGGAAGGGAGAGGAGGCTCTGCCCTTCAACTTTGTCTCCTTGCGCACTTGGCTTCCCGGCATTTTAGGCGGGTCGCGATGAGGGACGTGGTTTTCATAGCTAGGGAGGGGGCAAGAGAAGGGTACTAGCAGAAGGGGTCGTGGACAAAACCCAGAGCTGGGAGCACTACCCCTGGCTTCTAGCTGACCGGCATGGTCTCTGAGGAAGGTGGCAGGTGCGCACCTGGTGGCAGGTGCGGCCAGGGAGGGAAGATGAGGAGGCTTGGAGGGTCTGCCAGGGTCCTCTCATGGCAAGCCTTCCAAACCAGGCTGAGGAGTTTGGACCAGAGTGGGTAGGCACTGGGGAGACGTGGGAGGGCTCGGACAGAGAAGTGACCATCAACACCCTCTGAAGGCTCAGACCACATGTAGGCATTGGAGGGAAGTTCTCCGTTTGTGAGTGTAGCCTCTGGACCTACATGAAGGGACATTCCTGCTACTTGGTCAGCATGAAGGAAGTCTGACCCTTCCTCATTCCCATGATCTAGGCCAGAGAAGTCAGTGGGGCCAGGGGGCTGGGGCCAGTGTCACTGAGGCCTGTGAGGGGAGATTCAGCCTATCCTGCTCAGACCCCACCTGTGGTAGGGGCTCCCTGCCCCCACTAACTGCTGGAGCTCCTACCTGGGATGGTCACGTGCCAGACCAGGACAGGGTGGAGAAAGCAGGCCACAGACAGCAACATGTATGCCAGGAACTTCTGGAAGCAGCCCAACCAGCGGGCTTTCTCCCTTGCTCTGTAAGCCAGGGACTCTGGTCGACACCTGATGGGAGGGAGTCTGGGATTAGCAGGAAATGGGAAACAACCCAGAAAAGCCCCAGGACGTGGAAGCTGTTGGAGGCTGGGATTGGGTCCTGCTGTGCTCATGTTCTCTTTAGTGGCCTCTGGCTGAACACTCCCCAGGGGCTGGAGTCCTCATCATGGGTTCCACAGTTAGGGATCTTGCCTGAGTCCTTCAAGAGAGCCCGCAATTTTTCTGAAAGGCTGCTTCTGCCCTGTCTTTCTGTAAAGGGTGAAGGGGGCTAAATGATACCAGGAGTCAGCAAAGTCAATGGGAAGGAGAATAGGTGACTCAGAGGCCCATTGAGAGGTCCCCAGTGAAGTGGAGAAGGCATGCATATGGGAAACTGCTGACTGGGACAGATGTGTAGACTGTGCACTGCACAAGCTGCTTGGCCACCTGAGTGAACAGGCCGGAATCCAGCTCCGCCTGGCTCACAGAGCCTCGCCTAGGCATAAAATGGCACCAGCTCAGAGGTACTTCTTTTTAAACGGGCCCTCAGGGACCACACATGGGCCTGGCAGAGGCCTGATGCCGAGCCCATTTCCTTGGTGGTGCTGCCTCCAGGTTTCAAAGAAGGAAAGGGCTTGCCTTATGTTCATCTCCTTCATGCTGTGAATTGGTCTGGGGCAGGGCTCTGTCCAGGCTAGTCTGGGGGCAGTGGCGGGGGCTGGGGCTGGAGGAGGCGTCTCTGTTTCAGAGCACTGCCCTCCTCCCCACACACCATAGCCATGGCTCATTGGTGCCCTCTAGTGGACATTGTTTTGTGACCAGACACTGGCTGGGAGAGGAGGGAGTCCAGAACAGGGTGAAATTCCCTTTGGGGTTCAGGGCTCCTCCCGCCCCTGTCCCAGAGAAGTTGTAAAGATCTCTTGACTGTGCCATTCATCAGAAAGGAGGAAGCCTGTTGCTTCAGCACTGGTGACCTTGGGAGGCAGCTGGTGGCCTTACAAGGTACTGGGACAGCTGGATTTGTGGCCTGGCTCTTCCTCTGTTTACCTAGAGACGCAACTGTTGAGGTTCTGAGAGCTGTGGTCCAGGGACAGCCCTCGGCCACACTGAGGACAGCGTCTAGGAACTGAGCCCTGCAGGACAGCAAGTATGGGCCTCGGTGGCCGCGTAGTTTCCCCAGAGGATCCTTGCAGCCCCTGACTTGTGCCTGGGCCCTTGCAGGAAAAAGAACCAGTTCTGCAATCTAGCTCTGCTTCCTCTAAGACCATCCGGCCTTCCGCAGGGTCCTCCCCTCCCCATGGGTGCCTGGGGTGGCAGGTGCGGCCACGGGCTGTTCTTGGAGGTGGGATGGACTCTGCACGGGCTTCTGGGTGGGGACGGGCCCTGCGTGGATGCTGCACTCCGCTCCCCTGGTTGGGAGCGGAGGAG
>CM053617.1:37657816-37679552 GCA_028646535.1 Procyon lotor | reverse complement strand
TTGAAATAAATTGATGGTATTTTGATAGGGATTGCATTAAATGTGTAGATTGCTTTAGGTAGAATAGACATTTTCACAACATTTGTTCTTCCAATCCATGAGCATCCCATTGGATATTCTTTCCTGCTCTGTCAAAGATTAGTTGACCATGTAGTTGTGGGTCCATTTCTGGGTTCTCTTTTCTGTTCCATTGATCTATGTGTCTGTTTTTGTGCCAGGAACATACTGTCTCAATGACTACAGGTGTGCAAGATAGCTTGAAATTCAGAATCATGATGCCTCCAGTTGTTTTTCTTTTCAGAATTGATTTGGCTATTTGGGGTCTTTTGTGGTTCCACACAATTTTAGGATTGATTTTTCTAACTTGTTGAAAAATGCTGGTGGTATTTTGATGGGGATTGCATTTCATGTGTAGATTATCTGGGTAGTATAGACATTCTGACAATGTTTATTCTTCCAATCCGTAAGCATGGAGAGCTTTTCCATTTCTTTGTGTCCTCTTCAGTTTCTTTCATTAAGTGTGCTACAGCTTTCAGAGTATAGATCTTTTACTTCTTTAGTTAGATTTATTCCTAAATATCTTATTGATTTTGATGCAATTGCAAAGGGATCGATTTCTTGGTTTCTTTTTCCGCCGCTTCATTATTGGTGTATAGAAATGCAACAGATTTCTGCACATTGATTTTATATCCTATGACTTTGCTGAAGTCATATATGAGTTTTAGCAAATTTTTGGTGGAGTCTTTCAGATTTTCTACATAGAGTATTATGTCATCTGCAAATAGTGAAAGGTTGACTTCTTCCTTGCCAGCTTGGATGCATTTTATTTCTTTTTCTTGTCTGATTGCTGAGGCTAAGACTTCCAATACTATGTTAAATAGTAATGGTGAGAGTGGACATCCTTCTCTTATATCTGACTGTCTGGAAAAAGCACTGTTTTTCACCACTGAGGATGATACTGGCTGTGGGTCTTTGTATATAGCTTTTATGATGTTGAGGTGTATTCCATCTATCCTTACTTTGCTGAGGATCTTTATCAGGAGAGGATGCTATATTTTCTCAAAAGCTTTTTCTGCCTCAATTGACAGGAACATTTGGTTCTTATCCTTTCTTTTATTAATATGGTGTATCACATTGATTGATTTGGGAACATTAACCATCCCTGCAGCCCAGGAATATATTGCATTCGATCTTGGTGAATAATTCTTTTAATGTACTGTTCAATTCAATTTGCCAGTATTGTATTGAGAATTTTTGTATCCATATTCATCAGCAATATTGGTTTTTAATTCACCTTTTTACTGAGGTCTTTGTCTGGTTCTAAAATCAAGGTAATCCTGGCTTCTTAGAATGAGTTTGGAAGTTTTCCTTTCATTTCTATTTTTGGAACAACTTCAAAAGAATAGGTATAAACTCTTCTTTCAGAATTTGCTAGAATTGCCCTGGGAAGACAACCAGCCCAGCACTTTTGTTTGTTGGGAGATTTTTGATTACTGATTCAATTTCTTGAGTGGTTATGGGTCTGTGCAAATTTTCTATTTCTTCCTGTTTCAGTTTTGGTAGTTTGTAAGTTTCTAGAAAGTTGTCCATTTCTGTCCAGTTCCCAGGTTGCCCAGTTTGTTGGCACATAGCTTTACATAGTATTCTCTTATAATATTTTGTATTTCTGTGGTGTTGGTTGTGATCTCTCCTCCATCATTTGTGACTTTTTCTACTTGGGTCCTTTCTCTCTCTCTCTCTCTTTTTTTTTTTATAAGTCTAGCTATGGGTTATCTATTCTTATGAAGAACAAGCTCTTAGTTTTGTTAACTTGTTTTACTGGGTTTTTTTGTTGTTGTTGTTCATTTCTGCATCATTTATTTCTGCTCTAATCCTTATTGTTTCCCTTCTTTAGTTTGTTTGTTTGTTTGTTTGTTTGTTTGTTTGTTTGTTTGTTTTTGGTGTTCCTTTTCTAGCTCCTTTAGATGTTAGGTTAGGTTGTATATTTGAGACTTTTCTTGCTTGTTGAGGTAGGCCTGCACTGCAAAATACTTCCCTCTTAGAACATCTTTTGATGCATTCCTAAAATTTTTGCGATGTTGTGCTTTCCTTTTCATTTAATTCTATGTATTTTTAAAAATTATTTTTTAATTTCCTGGTTAACCCACTCATTCTTTAGTAGGATGTTCTTTAACCTCCATGTTTTAAGGTATTTCCAGATTTTTTCTTGTGGTTGACCTCCAGTTTCCTAGGGTTGTGATCTGAAAATATGCATGGTATGATCTTGATCTTTTTGTACTTGATGAGGGGTGATCTGCAACCCAGTATGTGATCTACAAAATACTATATGTGTACTCAAGAAGAATGTGTATTCTGCTGCTTTAGGATGAAATGTTCTAAATATATCTGTTAAGTCCATCTGGTCCATTGTGTCATTCAAAATCATTGTTTCCTTGTTGTTTTTCTGGTTAGATGATTTGTCCATTGCTATATGTGGAGTGTTAAAGTCCCCTGCTATTATTGTATCATCATCAATGAGTTTAGGTTTGTTACTATTGATTTGTATATTTGGGTGCTCCCAAGTTGGGGGCATAAATATTTACAATTGTTAGATATTCTTGATGGATATGCCTCTTAATTATGATATAATGTCTTTCTTCACGTCTTGTTATAGTCTGCCTTAAAATCTAGTTTATCTGATATAAGTTTGGCAACTCGGGCTTTCTTTTTTTTTTTTTTTTAAAGATTTTATTTATTTATTTGACAGAGAGGAGAGAGATCACAAGTAGGCAGAGAGGCAGGCAGAGAGAGAGGGGGAAGCAGGCTCCCCGCCGAGCAGAGAGCCCGATGCGGGGCTCGATCCCAGGACCCTGAGATCATGACCTGAGCTGAAGGCAGAGGCTTTAACCCACTGAGCCACCCAGGTGCTCCTCGGGCTTTCTTTTGACAACCATTAGCCTGATAAATGGTTCTCCATCCCCTCACTTTCAATCTGTAGATGTCTTTAGGTCTAAAATGAGTCTCCTGTAGGCAGCATATAGATGGATTTTAAATTTTTTATCCATTCTCATACTTCATGTCTTTTGAATGGCACATTTTGTCCATTTACATTCAGAGTGATTACTAAGATATATGAATTTACTGCCATTGTGTTGCCTGTAGAATTGGTGTTTCTGGTGATGTTCTCTGATTCTCTCTAGTTTTTGTTGCTTTGGTCTTTTCTCTCTACTCAAAGAGTCCCCCTTAACGGTCTTGCAAGGCTGGTTTAGTGGTCATGAACTCCTTTAGTTTTATTTTTCTAGAAAACTCTTTATCTCTCCTATTTTGAATGACAGCCTAACTAGATAAATAATTCCTGGTGGCATATTTTTCTCATTCAGTGAGCTGAATATTTCCTTCCACTCCTTTCTGGCCTGCCAAGTCTCTGTGAACAGATCCACTGCGAATCTGATCTGTCTTTCCTTTAGGCTAAGGACCTTTTTTTCCCTTACTGCCTTCAGGCTTCTTGCCTTGTCTGTGTATTTTGTGAATTTGATTAAGATATGCCTTGGTGATGGCCTACCTTTGTTGAATTTAATGGAAGTTCTCTGTGCTTCCTGAATTTTTATGTCTGTGCCCTTTCCCCAGATTAGGGAAGTTTTTGATTTGTTTGCATTAAACTTCTGCCCCTTTGTCTCACTCTTCATCATCTGAGACTTCGATGATATCAATATTACTATGTTTTACTAAGTCACTGCATTCTCTAAGCCTACTTTCATGGTCCATTATCTTTCTTTCTCTCTTCTTTTCAGCTTCATTATTTTCCATTATTATACCTCTGCTTCGTCCATCCTTGTTTTTATGGCCTCCATTTGTATTTGCATCTTGGTTATAGCATTTTAAATTTCAGTCTGACTAGATTTTAGTTCTTTTATCTCTGAGGTAAAAGGTGTTCTAGTGTTTTCTATGCTTTCTTTCAAGCCCAGCTAGTATCCTTATAATCATTTTTTAAGTTCTAGGTCAGACATTTTACTTTTCTCTGTATTGATTAAATCCCTGGCCAAGGTTCTACTTCAAGTGCTTTCGTTTGGGGTGAATGCCTCCATCTTGTCATTTAGTCCAGAAAAGAAAAGAAGAAAGGGGAAAGAAACATTAAACAATAAACAAAAATGAAGCAAAAAATAAGGAAAGAAAACAGAACACAAGAAAACCAAAAAGAAAATAAACCAAAACAAAACAAAACTAGATCCTGGGTGTGCTTTGGTCTGCTTGTTAAGAGATCCCAAAATAAAATAAATTAAAATGAAAGTAGACCAGGGTGTCTGGGTGGCTCAGTCATTAGGCATCTGCCTTTGGTCATGATCCCAGGACCTGGGATCAAGCCCCATATTGGGCTCCCTGCTCGGCGGGAAGCTTGCTTCTCCCTCTCCCACTAATCCTACCTGTGTTCCTCTCTCACTGTGCTTCTTTCTGTCAAATATATAAATAAAATCTTAAAAAGAAAGAAAGAAAGAAAGAAAAAAGAAAGAAAGAAAACCAAAAAAAATTTTTTAAATACATATGAAAAGTGTGTGTGTGTGTGTGTGTGTACAATGAAAATTTTAAAGAGGAATGGAAAATGTAAGAAAATAAATGAAAAAAATAATAATAAAAATAAAGGAAATAAAGCATAAAAGTGAAAAGGAAGCTCAATCCTATATCCTCTAGAGCTGAAGCTTTGTGGCACTCTAATCAATAAATTTGGTGTGTGCTAGCTGTTTTAGTTGTTTGTGCTAGTCCTCTGGAGGAGGGAGGGGCTGACTGCACTGATTCTCAGGATGACTTGTTTCAGTGGAAATGCTTCCCCAGGACAGAGGTGGGGAGAAGGGGGGCACACTCATGGTATACACAGCTCCAGCGTCCACTAGGTGGTGCTCTTTTCTCCCTAAAGTCTTTCAGCAGTGATGGGCTGGATGAAAATGACGGTATCCTGCTCTCCAGCATCAGAGCTGAAGGATTCATGCCCCCATTCCAGTGAGCCCTCACAGAAGAGCAATCGATCACCCTGTTTGTTTCCCCAGTTTCCATGTGAACCCTGCTTTCACCCTGCCAGTGTCCTGGCCTTGTTATCTCAGGTGTGTAACCAAGTTTCAAAACTCCAAATTTCAGGGATGCCTACAGCGCAGACCCCCAGTGTTCCTTCAAGGGAGGGCCTCCCCACGCCTGCTTGCCTATCCCAGGAAAGGTTTGGAGCTTAGAACAGAAAGCTAACACCAAGATCCTGTGCTCTCTACTAGCTTCCTAGATGCTGTGCCTGGGAACAGTGTCACACCTTGGTGCCGCCCATTCTCAGGGATTCTCAGATCACCCTTTCACTCCTGGGATTCTGCCCCTCTTTTCCACCTGAGGACCTTTAGTCCAGGCACAATTCTCATGGTAGTGAATTTTAAAAGTTCTGATTTTGTGCTAGGCCACTGCAGTAGGCTCTGTAAACAGGATCCCTCCCCATGGCTACATCCACAGCTATGTCTCCCCCAAGTGAACTTCCACACCTCCTACCTTCCAAAAGGTGGTAGCTTTTCTACGTATAAACTTCCAGTTTTTGTTCTCCCAGATCTCTGATTGACTTCTTGGGTGTCCAGAATAATTTGATAACTATTTAGCTGTGTTTGAGGGATAAGACAAGCTCAAGGTCCTCCTACTCCTCTCCTATCTTAACTCCTACCTTGGATGACAATTTATAATTGTGTTATCTTTCTCTTTAAGTCTTCATAATTATCTTTGCTCTGAAGTGTACTTGTCTTATATTAATATAGCTACTCTAACATTATTTTGATTAGCATTTGATTGCTATGTCATTTTCCATCCTTTTACTTATAACTACCTACATCATTGTATTTCAAGTTAGTTTCTTATAAACCACATTTAGTTTGGTCATGTTTTATTTGTTCATTTCTATGTTTTTAATCTGACAGCCTCTGTCTTTTTATTGTTGTAAAAAGCACAAAACATAAAATTTACCATCTGAACCAATTTTCAGTATATAGTACAGTAGCATTAAATATATCTTCATTGTTGTGTAATAGATCTCTCCAGCTTTTTCACCTTGCAAAACTCAAACTCTGTATCCACCAAATACCTCCCTTTCCCCCTCCTCCCATCCCTGTCAATCACCATCCTACTTTCTATTTCTAAGAGTGTGAGTACATTAGATACCCCATATAAAAGGAATCTTGCAGTATTTCTTATGCCAGTCTCTTTCAGGTGAGTGAGTTTAGGTCATTTCCACTTAATGCAATTATTGGTATCTTTAGATTTTGGTGTACCATTTTTTAATTTGTTTTTACGTGTGTTTTTCCTCTGTTTTTTCTTCCTTCATGTCCCCAAATCCTGCCTTCATTTGAGGTCTTAGAATTTGCTATTATTTCATTTTAATTCATCAGGTTTTAAAAAATAACATCTATTGGCATAGATTGCTTTAGGTGGTTACTAGAAAAATTACAATTTACATATTTAACTTTCCATAGTCCAGATAGAATCAACACTTTACCATTTAAGTGGAATTTGGAAATCTTTCAACCACATGGATCCCGGTACCCTCCTCTTCTTTATAATTATCTTATATATTATATTGAGATACACTGAAAAACCTCTGCAGATAATGTCACTATTTTTTCAACCATCAAATGTATTTTTCAAGAACTCAAAAGCAGAATATGTGCCAAGATATTTACCTTTTCTCTTGTTTGTGATCCCCAATGTAATGTTTTCTTCTGGTATCATTCCCTTCTCTCTGTAAGCACTTCCTTTAGCTAAAACAATAAAATAAAAAATAAATTAATTTTAAAAATAAAAATTAATAAAATAAGAACAACAATGACAGCAGTAAAGAACGTCATTTAGCAATTCCTTTACAGCATATCTGGTGGGAACAAATTCTCTTAGCTTTCCTTCATCTCAAAACACGTTCATTTTACCTTCATTCCTAAAGGAGTTTTGCAAAAAATAAAACTTCAGGTTGACAGTAGGTCTTTTCTTTCAGCAATTGAAAACTATCATGCAACTTCCTTCTGTAGTTTCTGGTTAGAAATCCACAGTCATTCAAATTTTTCATTCCCTACAGGTAATACACTTTATTTTTCTGGTTGATTTGAATATTTTTTTTGTCTTTAGTTTTCAACAGTTTAATTATGTTTTGTCTGAGGATGGAATTTCTTTGCATACATCTTGTTTAGGGTTTTTTTCAGCTTCTTGAATCTCTGGCTTTATGTGGTGTGCTAAATTTAAGAAGTTTTCAGCCATTGTCTCTTGAAATACATTTTTCAAGACTGAACTCTTTGTGCTCGTCCTTTTGATGAAAAGAGGTTTTACCTTTTATTCTTCTACAGGTTCCTGAGGCCCTATTCATCAGTTTTAAATCTTTTTTTCTCTTTCCCAGGTGGGATCATTTTTACTGATCAATTTTCACTTTCACGGACAATTTTATGTCATTTCCACTCATACTTTTGAGCTCAGTGTTACTTGTATCAATGTATTTTTCAGTTCTAATATTTTCATGGGCTTCTTCTTTAAGCATCATTGTGGAATCCTATGTTTCTATTCATTCTACAAGTGCTTGTAGTGCTTGTTATATTTTTAAATAATTGATTTAAAGGTTTTGTCAGATAATTTCAACATCTTTTCATGTGAGAAGTGATGTGTCTTGACTATCTTTTCCTAAAAAAATCAAGATTTTCCTGATTCTTCATATGCTGAGTAATTTTGAACTGGGATATCATGCTTTCAGATTCTGAATCTTTTTAAACATCCTTTTGAAAATGTTCTTTAGTTTGGCAAGAAATGGACCTGATTCGGCTCAGGGCGTACACGTGCCCTCCCATCTTCTATAGGCTGCAGCTTCAATGTCAGTGCAGTTTTCAAATCCTTTACAAAGCTCTTCAGAACTGCCCCACACGTGCACCACCAGTGGCAGTCTGGGACGGGCCAGAAATCTTTCTGGTAATTCAGTTTTCAAACTCTTGATTATGCGGATTAATATCAGATCCAGTCATGCACAGTTGGAGAGTACATCTTTGAGTTACTGAACAATTTAATGAGATCTCTTTCCTCCAGTTCCCTCTCTTCATAATCTCACCACTACATCTCATGTCCTTGAGGTGTGTCTTTTAAGTTCTGTGGCCAGAAGCAGGGGGCCTTAGTTACTCTTCTCTGCTGCTCACTTTTGTGACTGGACCAAGATACAAGCGAACCAGAGGACAAAACAACATGGTAAACTCATCACTGATTTGGTGGTACTTCAAAATCTGATCTTCTTTCCAATCCTCCTGCTGTGAGCCACAGTACACAGTCCTCTCAAATCCATTCTGTTTTATCAACATTTTCAGTGAGGGAGACAAGATAGAACATGTTTTCCCAACGTGCCTGAAACTAGTTCCTACAGTTATTTAATTACTCCTTATTTTTGTATATCACCTACATCCAATCTTGGACCTCTCCTTTTTGAACACCTTCTGGTCTTGACTCACTTTCTTCTTTCCCAGTCAAAGCCCAATCCTCAGTCACTGTATTGTTAAATTATTTGCATAGCTTTTGTATTGTAACTGCCTTGCCTAGTCCCATTCTGAGTTCAAAGGGCAGACTCACTGAGGTTTTGGGAGGGAAAATGCCTGATGACTATTTCCCTGCATTAATTACTTAGAGTATCAGCAGGATAATGGTGGCAATATTTTATGATTTCCCATAAGCATGTAAGTTTCACAGAAAAATATTTTCAAGTTGAACTAAACAATTAAAAAAACCCTGAAGAATTAATTATCTGCCAGTTTATCCCCTCTGGTAGACTAGGAAATGAATTTGTTACTTCTTATTATAAGCCCAAGTGCACAGAGAATTTCTGTGTGGTAGCTCCGTACTCATGGTGTTCAGGGATGACAAGGGTCCCATGCAGCCCTGGAGAACTCCCTGATGATGCTCTATCACAATCACCATTAACTCTGAAGCCACTTCTGCTCATGGCTCTCAGAACCAGCTGACACACCAAGTTAAGCAAAAATCAATAAATAAACTTCCTCTTGCCTGTCACCCTACCTCTTTATTCTTCTTCCTACAAGCAATTCCATTCTAATAAGCCCCTCACCTGAGACTACTCTTTCCCATGGCATTGATTTGCTTATACTCTGCTTTGTTTCTGGATGTAAAACAGCATATTAATTCCTCAGCTTCCCCTTCCCTCACTGGTAATTTTCTTTAAAGATGGACTTACTGGAAGAGAATTGGAATGATGTCAAAGGAGTGAAATATTTCATTGGGGTATTCATCTCAAAGTGGGATCCCTACACCAGTAGCAATGCATTACCTGGTAACTTGTTATAAATGCAAATCCATAGGTACCACCCAAATGGTCAGAAACTCTTGGGATGGGGCCCAGTAATGTGTATTTTTACAAACTCTCCAGGTGACACTGATGTATGCCAAAGTTTGGGAACCACTGCAACTAGGGAGTTAATAATCACCTGGCAGTGGCATAATGAGGGAGAAGAGTGTTTCAGATGTGAATTGCTTGTCAAATTGGAAGGACCTTTTGAACTGGTTTTCCACTATGCTTGGAAGAAGACATATTGCTAGCACCCTGAGTGGTTCAGTGGGGTCCAGGAGGGGAGGCAAAGTATAAATATTGAGTCAGATGGGCTGACAATGCCTAATGCCTTCATTCTTTCTCTACCTACCCTGCTCCATCTGTTGGCCTGGATATTAATCTCTCCACCTACTGATAACATTTTGGTAATTATTCCCAGTGGTATTTTTCTAATAAAAATTCACTCGTTATTATTCCAGCATTTTTCTCCTTCAATGATCCTGGGAGTAGTTGACAAACACAGTTTTAATGGCTAGGCTTCACAAATATGACATTATTATGCTCTCCGTATATAACTTCAATAATGTACTTAATACTTCTTGGCTGGCATTTTGCTGTTCTTATCATATAAATTTGGATTCAACCAAAAAAATGATTTTGTTGATGTATAGTTATTTCAGTATTATAAATAATCTGAAAGTTGAATCATTTCAGTGACACATGGCACCATCTGAATTTTACAGTTTAACCTTGCTGATTTATGTGAAATATTATTGCAGTGTGGCTTTAATTTATATATCCCTCATCATTAAGTACCCTGAATATTTTAATATGATACTAGCCATCTGTAAAATCTCTTTTTGTGAAGGGACTCTACAAATATTTTGACCAGTTTTCTTTTGTTCCATTGTCTTTTCCTTACTGATTTGTAGATTTGTCAGATTAAAAATAGCTTATCCCACATGTGACTTGCCCTTTCCTTTCCTTGATGCTGCCTTGCAATAAATAGAGGTACTTAATACCATCATTTTTTACGGTAAATTCTTTTGTCTTGGTCAAGAAATTTTTTTGTTTTCCCCCAAACACATTAAGATATTCTGCCATGTTTTCTTTTAGATGATTGTTATACCATTTACATTTAGATCTACAGTGCATCTTCTACATTTCTTTTCTTTTCTCCTCTTTTAACTTTTTTTTGTATGATATAGAGAAAGGATCAAGTTGTATTTTCTCCATTTGAATACCCACTTGACACAGCACCATCTACATTTATTGAAGGACTATCACTTCCCTACTTCATTACACTGTCATCTTTGTCATAAATCTGCTGGTGTATATTTTATTGCTAAGTCAAGTAAGTCAGAGCATACACAAATACTGTATGATCTTATTTGTGTGTGAAATCTAAAAACATCTAACTCATAGAAACAGACAGTGAGATGGTGGTTGTCAGGGGCTGAGCAGTAGGGGAAATGGGGAGATATCGGTCAAAGGGTGTGAACTTCCGGTTATGAAATGAGTAAGTTCGGAGGATCTAAAGTATAGGAAGGTGACTATAGTTAACAATACTGTATTGCACACTTGAAAATTGCTGAGAGTAGAGTTTTTAATATTATCACCATAATAAAATGGTAATTATGTGAAGTGAAGGATGTGTTAGTTAATCTTACTATGGTAAGTATGTCATAATATATGGGTATATCAAATCATCACTTTCTACACCTTAAACTTACACCATGTTATATGTCAATTATGTCCCAATTAAGTGGGGAAAAGGAGAATATTCTACGGCATGAAGCTATTTGGAAATTTTGGAAACTCTTTACATCTTATGAAAGGGTACATAAAATTTGTATCATTCCTCCCTTAAACGAAGCACTGAGATGTACCACAAGAAAGCGTCACAGTCACTGTGGATCTGTGTCACTGAAAAACAGAGGGATAGAAAATAAGAGCATAAAGAACACCATTTAGTAGAAGGCCATAAACTGCAGACATGAAGAATGTGGCTTGAGGGTCAATGAGAGAGCCATGGAAAGAGGATCCAAACACCCACATGCTGAAGTTCCTATAGTTACCTGAATCTAGAATCACTCTCCACCTTTACTGTCCTTGACAACCAGACCTATTGTGACTCCTGTTCCAGGATTTCTATGAATGAGATGCTACTTGTGAAATAAAACGCCCTCATTGACCACGATGGGTAGGATTTATGTTCTTTTCAAAACAAAGAGTGAAACTAAGATGGGTATGAGGAGAAAGCAGAGCTCCTCTATTTTTGGTGGATGTATCTTTCCCCCATAGCAGACCTGATGGACAAAGGGGAGGCATGCTTCCAGAAGAAGCCAGCCTTCTGAGGATGCAGTAGGTGCTCACCCTGGCACTATGCCTCTTGATCAGTCTGAGCACGGGCTCCCCCACTATGCCTGCACTGACCACTTTCCTTCACTGCCTTGTGGGTGGCCTGACCTCCCACCTAAGGAAGAAGAGGCTGATAGATACTTCAATCCAACGTTGAGCAGCCCAGTCATATTGGAAGCTGAAGAATTCCAATTCATCTCCTCTGGTTCCTGAGAATTCTTCTCCGGAGTTTTGTCTCCAAGCAGTGGTAAGTGCTGGATAGGAAAAACAGAATTTGATTGTGTTGTCAGTCCGGAGAATATCTCCCTCTACAAATACCGTACAAAAGCTCTGATTAACCTGAGATCCCAGAGTCATATGTGTGGAAAGAGATCACTCTGGTTTACTGAATCTTGGGAATCTTAGACACTGATTCATTTCAAGTGAAAACTGATTCACTTTTCATTTTAGAAAGGTCCTGAGATAAAGATACTTAGGAATTTTGTGCTAAAAACACCATTTAGAACCATATGTGTAAACACCTGGAGCATCCACAAATTAGAGGTGAGACAAGCACACAAAACCCTACTAAGAAAGTAATAGAAGTGGAGGAGGCAGAAACTACAAAACAGTTTCACTTCTGAGATATATAGATAGCTTTTTCGACTTATTTCTATCCCACACACATAATTCAATTTAATTAATCATTCTACATATAAAGGCAGGTTCATTAAAGAGGAAAAAATTTCTTTTTTCCATGCATACATTAAAAAGAAAACAAAGATGCCCAGATAGAATAAATAACTCTATACCTTCAGTTTCACGTTGTGGCCCCAAGTTGGAAGCTACCAGCAAACAGTATATTTTTCCTTATGTGTAGGGATAGATATTGGCTATGATATTAATGAGAATTCTAGATCAGAATTGATGTGTTTTGGGTCTCCCAATGCCATTGTTGCCTTATTTTTATGGAAAATCCATGAGGGAAAGTGGTTGTCAAAGTCTTATTAGTAATCCCACACTCCACCCTCAGCCTGGGGTTTCACCTAATGAGTGCTTCTCTCCATCCTGATCCCTATTTCCTGTTCAAATTAGCATCCCCTACACCCTCTCCCACAATATCATTGAGGGTAAAGGTTGATCATTGAGGTTATCAAAGGTAAATCCCTTTCCTCAGGTCTTAACTTAGCCTTTTTCCTTAGGGATATAATACTAGAAATTGGAACCATTCTAGGAATAGATCATATTAACCAAATACACTAGAAACCAAAATACTCTTATTATCTAAATCCTGAATATAGGGGTAACCTAATTTTTCAAGAGTGGCTAAAGGACAGAATGGAAAACATAATAATATTTTGCAGAGGAGAATCCATAAACTGATATGTGCTTTATCCTTCTAAGTTTGATAATCACAAATACAACTTGAAGAACTGTCCCTTTCCTTACTCTAACTGGACAACTAAACACTCAAAACACAAGCAATGCTGTAAAATAGCCCAAAAAAATGAGATCAAGGTATTATTTATAGACACAAAGAGGGGCGCCTGGGTGGCTCAGTAGGTTAAAGCCTCTGCCTGTGGCTCAGGTCATGCTCTCAGGATCCTGGGATCGAGCCCCGCATCGGGCTCTCTGCTCAGCAGGGAGCCTGCTTCCCCCTCCCTCTCTGCCTGCCTCTCTGCCTATTTGGAATCTCTCTCTCTGTCAAATAAATATAAAATCTTTTAAAAATAAAAAATAAATAAAATAAAAACACAAAGAAATGGTAGGCAAAGGATAAGCCAAGAAAGCACTGTCCAGAAAAGAGAAACTAGACCAAAAACAATTTAGAAATATTGCTTGGTATCAGCTCACCACCCTTTATGCTAGATACAATGTAAAATTAGTTCAGCCCATTTCTTTGTCCACTTTGTCCACTTTGTAAAACATCAAATCCAGACCTTTTCCTCCCACATTCCCACCACCATGTTACTGTTGGGATTTATTTGAGGATGATAGGTATTTCTGCACCATGAAGCTGGCACTGAATAAAATTAAAACCTCATGCAAATGCACCTTTATCTTAGCATTAAAATATATAGTCTCACGTTGCTCTAGCTTCTGTTGCTCTAGCTTCTGTAACTCTTCTCCTATTACTCTTTATTTTCCCTTACTTCCAACTGAGAAAATAACCATGGGGTCCAAGTTTGGCCTGGATGGAAAGTAGAAGTGTGCGGATGGACAGATATTGTAAAAATGATTTTGTATATTTTTGAGTAGATGGGACCCACATGAATACTCATGAAAGTTTCTATAATAATTGCCTTGACCTTGTAAGACCAATTATGATGAAGGCAGATTCATCCGGAAGACAAATTTCCGGGTACCATGTGCGCCAGGGTTGCCAGCAAATACTTTTTGTATTTGTATTTGTAAGGGGAGTTTTGACCCCTTATTGGACTCTGGATGGGAAACCAGAGGCCACAGAAAATTAGGTCACTTCTGCCACAGCAGCCCAGCTGAGATACCCAAGAGAAGAAGCAGTTTTCCAACACAGTGGTTGCTATTGATACAGCTTCTCCACCCTTAAGCTCACATCTATACTCTTCTACATTTAGAAAGATTCTGGGGTTCCACATTCCAGATACATTTAAGAAGAGTAGGGCCTGCCAGGTTAGAGATATTATAGAAACCACCTAGCATTTCCCTTTCTTCCCTGAAGAGGAAGATGTGTGCTTTCCTTTTTCGAGGAGATTGCAGAGCATAATGCAAATATTTTTCAGATGAAAATAATGCAATGAAAAAAAATCACAAAATGTGTAAGCCTGACGATTCACAGATATGTACCCTGGGGCAAATAATACAGTATATGTTAATTTAAAAAAAGCAGCACAAAAGAAAAAAGAAAAAAAAATCACAATATTGGTGGAAGCATAAAGAATGATTGACCAAGAAAGGCGGAGTTCCCCAGTATCTTCCCAAAAGCCTCATGAGAGCCAGCGTTTCTGCTGTTTCTCACCATAAAGTCTGTTCTTTTAACAACTGTGCTCTGCTCTCAGCGCAAATATCACATGTAAAAAATTGTAGTTTGGACTGTTAACTTCAAATCAGTAGCAATTTTCAACTTGGGATTTAAAAACCCTTGGGGTTTGGGGGTTTTTTTTGCCAAAGTCTTGGCAGAGAACAATCGGACATCTGGGAGTCAGCATCACCAGAGACAATGGGAAGATAGATATAAGGGAGGGTTAGGCCAGTAATTCTTGTTCTCAACATTGACTAATTAGCTGCCCTGAGGACACTAGTCATGCCTTTACTTTTTGCTCCTGTCTCTTCAGCATCTAGTAAGGTTTGGGGGCCTGCACTCTCTGCTCACTGGCTTGGTCCATCCTGCTGGGTGACCAAACAGTATCGTGGCAAAAACATTACAGAAACCTCAAATTTTCATATCAGCACCTTCTAACCGTTGATGCAGTAAAATAAGGATGCTTCTCCACATAGAAAGGTGAGCATATGACAGAGGACCACAGTGCAATAGAAGGTGACTTGGAGCAGGTGCACCCGTGCCATGAAGCACTGCAGAAGAAGGACCCATGTCTCAGCAGCACCCAGGGACAAACCTATAAGAAGCTGCCTTCTCCCATTAACTGGTATAGGAGGTGACAGCATAGGAGGTGACAGCAACGCTGCATGTTAGGTGGGCTTCTACCCCCTGGGGGAGGCAGAGCCAGACTTCCTCAGAATCCTAAGCAGTCTGGGAGTCCAGCTCTAGCCCAGAATTGGGGCCAGTGAAATGTAGTTGTTTTAGTCCATCTTCTCCCCTCTGGGGTTTCAGTGGTCAAGCTGAATGTAGCCTTGTGCTATGAAACATCCTGGGTTGTGGAAACGGCTTCGTCATTCAGAGCACCTGCAGCATGAGACGCATATTCACCCCACTCTGGGACAGTAGACTGCGACAGATGCGTTTCTTTCTCCTCTCCTTTCCTCTCAGCCCAGAGCAAGCTCTTGATTTCTTAGAAGACGATATCTGGGAAGGAAGGGAACCCTGTCCCCCATATGGTGACTCTTCTGTGTGTCCCTGGCCTCAGGCATCCTGGTGACTCAGTGGACTTACTGGGGTCAACAGGAACAGAAGCAGAGGCTCCTGGTTGTGCCACTCAGGGGACAACAGTTGGCTTCAGAAGACATGGCCCGGGGCGCATTAGTGAGAGTGACACATTCCACACAGCAGACTTTTAGCCTAGTATTGAGATGCTAGAGCCAAACACCATCCTGAGAGAAGTTATTGATTGGAAGGACTGAAGAGAGAAGAATGTTCACAGAGCTTTGATGCAAGAGTGAGTTCATGAGTGCCAGGTGCCCTGCAAAACCTGTAGAACAGTGGGTTGATCTTATAAACTACTTATCACTCCCAGCTGCATCACAGACCAGCATGAACCCTGGGGTGGGGATGGCGGAAGGGAAATCCTGGATTTACAACTTGCCTCAAGTTGAGCAGCCCCTAACGTCTCTAATCTCCAATCTCTTCTATAAAACGTTAGAGTTGCCCTCTAAGCCCTGTGTCATTCCACGGGTCTATAACTCATCGGTGAATCTAACCAAGAGTAGAAATAATTATGATAAATAAAGCTAATATTTCACTTAAGATTGAGAGATCATCAACAATAGATATTATCCCATTTTAAAATATTTTGTCACTGTATTTGGAAACAGCAGATCCTCCAGATTCTGGCATTCTGCTTAAAGTCGCAGCTATGTGATCTAAGCACTCTGGAATGCTCTAAGCTTCAATTTCTGCTGCTATAGACGGGGCTCATGGTTATTGTGAAGAGTAATAGAAATACTGAATTTCAGTGACCAGCAGAGTACAAGCATAAGTCCTCAACAGATGATGATGATGATAACAACTTAGACCACAGAATGTACTGCATATTTTACAAGGGATATTCAAAGGAGATATTACTAACATTATTGTTAGGTTTACTTACAAATTAATATTATTAAAAATAAAATATTTTGTAAGTATGAAAATGTCAATAACTCTGCCTACTAATGATGCTCTATTAAGCATCATATTAACTGATCATAATATTACACTTAGACTTTGAAGAACACATAGGAAACCTTGGCATCATCTGCCAAGTGACTTGCATGGTTTATCTTAATTAATTCTCAAAGAACATGAATAGGTAAATCCTATCATCGTCATTCTACAGAGGGTGAAAGTGAAGTTCATAAAGGTCTCCAAAGGAGACCCATCCCTCAGGAGTTAGAACTCGGTATTGAACTAGTATTGAACTCAGGTCCTTCTGATTTTTTTTTTTAAGATTTTATTTATTTATTTGACAGAGAGGAGAGAGATCACAAGTAGGCAGAGAGGAAGGCAGAGAGAGAGGGGGAAGCAGGCTCCCCACCAAGCAGAGAACCCGATGCGGGGCTTGATCCCAGGACCCTGAGATCATGACCTGAGCCGAAGGCAGAGGCTTTAACCCACTGAGCCACCCAGGTGCCCCAGGTCCTTCTGATTTAAGAACCAATGGGCTAAACCACATTGTTATCTTCCTCTTCACCTTCTTTGATAGGCAAATAACTTAATCATGCTGCCCTAAAACCTTTGTGTTCCCTGATGTAGGTTAAACCAGCAGTGATGATGTGGAAAGAGATGCCCACGGAAATGAGGAATGGGACAACTGTCCAAGAATTCATCTTGGAGGGGTTTCCTGCCATCCAGCACCTGGGAAAGGTCCTCTTCCTGGTGCACCTGCTGGCATACCTGGCATCCATTGCAGGCAATGCGGTCATAGTCACCATCACCTGTGCCGACTCCCGGCTCCACACGCCCATGTACTTGTTCCTCAGCATTTTCTCCTTCTTGGAGTGTGGTGCCATAAGTGCTGTTATTCCCAAGTTGCTGGTCATCTTTCTCTTGGGCAGGTAAACCATTTCCTTTCCTGCCTGTTTTATACAAGCCTTTGTATTTGTGTTTCTGGGAGCAGCATGTTTCCTCCTCATAGCAGTGATGTCTCTGGATCGGTACGTGGCCATTTGCAAGCCTCTGCACTACCCGACCATCATGAACCTGAAGACTTGCTTCCTCCTGCTCACTGCCTGCTTCGCTTTGGCCTTCACTCTCATCACTGGTCCAGTAGTAAAGGTTTCCCAGTTATCCTTCTGTGGTCCACATATCATTCCCCACTTTTTCTGTGACATTGGCCCCCTGATTCATCTCTCCTGTTCTGACACCAGGTCTGTCGAAATGTTGGCCTTTGTCTTCGCTTTGTTGATCCTGTTGACATCCCTTATCATAACCATCATTGCATATGGCAACATAGTAGTCACAATCCTGCGACTCCCATCAGCCAGGGAGAAACAGAGAGCTTTCTCCACCTGCTCCTCTCACCTCATAGTCCTCTCTCTGATGTACAGCAGCTGTGTGTTTATATATGTGAAACCAAAGCAAAGGAACAGGCTGGACTCCAACAGGGAGGCTGCCCTTGTGAACACGGTGGTGACCCCGCTGCTCAACCCTATCATCTACACTCTGCGGAACAAGCAGGTCCACCGGGCTCTGAGGGAGACAATGTGCAGAATGAAAATATCAAGATGAAAAAATCACATGGCTTTGGGATGGAAGGCTTCAGAGAACCATTTGTCTTCATTCTGCCCAATTTAGCAGTCCACAGAGTTGTAGTGCAGTGTCTTGGGCAACCACAGTTGATCTGAACATCACTAGCAAAATGAAAATCTGTTTTATAAGGCCACATTTGACATTGCTGTGCATAACCATCTTCTCCCTAAACATTCCACATATTGATGACAATTAATTGCAATATTCTTTTTTTCTCCCAAATATGTTTATTTTTTAGTGTTATAAGATTAATTGTTCATGCATCACACCCAGTGCTCCACGCAATACATGCCCTTCTCAATACCCACCACCAGGCTCCCCCAACTCCCCTCCCCCACCCCTCCAAAACCCTCAGTTTTTGCTCAGAGTCCACAGTCTCTCATGGTTCATCTCACCCTTTGATTTCCCCCCATTCCCCTTTCCCTTCCTTCTCACAATGCCCTCCATGTTTTTCCTTATGTTCCACATGTAAGTGAGACCATAAGATAATTGGCTCTCTCCACTTGACTTATTTCACTCTGCATAATCTCTTCCAGTCCCGTCCATGTTGATACAAAAGTTGGATATTCATCCTTTCTAATGGAGACACAATATTCCATTGTATATATGTACCATATCTTCTTTATCCATTCATCTGTTGAAGGGCATTTTGGTTCTTTCCATAGTTGGTGATTGTGGCCATTGCTAATTGTAATATTCTTTACTGAATTTTTATTCTTCCCTCTGATAAAAATCTTGTGCTTGAAGTTTCTAAATTTTAGTAATATATACATTTTTATTTTATTTTCCTTAGCCATAAACATGGCACAAAAGAATTAATAATGCTTTAAGAAAGGCATTTAGATAGTTAAAATAATAAGAGGTTGTATATTGTGACATATTTAGGAAGGAAAGCATGGAAATAGTACCAATGCTTGGGTCCACATTCCCTCCATGCCCAGACCAAGGAAATAATAGTCATAGTACCCTTCAACTTGGAATATATTTGGTTTGGATCAGGTATGCTCTTAAATTCTATTCTTGGCCCTTAGCTTAGCAACATTTGTATGCATCAATCCCATGCTGGAGAGAAATAGAATTATTCTCAGTCGTAGAGAGACAAACTCTAAGTGGTGGTAATAACCACAGCATCTCACAGCAGACCCATATTCCTAATTCTTAAGTTATTTGTTCTAGCTCCATTTCCTCAGATGCATAATGCATACTTATGATTGGTTCATCCCCTAAAACTGTTGCCACAGAATGTTTCTGTATGTCAATGGAAGGAAGCCCTTATTTCATATTTCTATAATATCTTCCAAAATTCAAGTTCTTAAAATCTAAGTTATTTGTTTATCTACTTCATATTGCTAATGAATACAAATAAATGTATTAAACATATTTCCTGGTTGAGTGGTGTTGTCAACAGTTAAGGTTATCTTCTGATTGATAACCTATTTTAAAACCAACATTTCCATTACCTCAATCCTTAAACTTTGAATGCTTTGCACACCTTTCCAACTGGAATATATCTATTTATTATTCAGAAGAAATATCTCTAAAAAGATTAATATAATTTTTAATGTTGTTTGTCTGTAACTTAAACCCTGAGGTTAGATAATCTCAAATACATTTTATGAAACACATTCTACACCATGATTAGATCCTATTTAAGGTCATATTTCAAAGTTCAGATTTCATCTGATTGACAATAAATAAGTATCAAACATGTCCTAAAAATCACAGATGATTCACTATATAAACTGTATTAAAAGGAGTTTGGAAAAGCCAAGATCAGAGTAGGAAAGTGGCTACAGACACTGTTACAGGAATTAGAAGAAAGAGAATGATGGATAAGGGAAGTGGCAGTGGGAATGGAATACAAAAGGACCAGAGTAAACAGTGAATCATTTGTATTGGACAAGCCTGTGGCTGCCTTCAACTAACTGGTCAACTTCCAAAAACAGGTAAGTCAGATTCTACATAAAATATGGAGATTGAGCCAATAATCTCTAGGGTCCACTTGAAAATACTCATGGACATAGCAGCAAGATGCTGCAGGCACATGGAAATAATGTTCTGCCCTGAGATTTGAATAACTGAAGAGTGTACAGAAGTGGTTGAGGTTCCATAATGTAGGAATAAATGATGGAATTGTGGTCAAACTTCTGAAAAGAGTGAGTTTCTAGATCGAGGCAAGATGGTGGAGGTGTAGGAGGCACAGAGAGCACCGGGTCCCAGAAGTCCAGCTAAAGAGGCAGAAAACCACTCTAAAAGCCAGCAAATACAACAGGAGAGAGAAGAGAAAAAGAACAGCAATTCTAGGAGCAGAAAATTGACCACTTTTAGAAAGGTAGGACGTGTGGAAAAAGTGAACTTAAAGCAATGGGAAGAGAGACCCCAGGGGGGAGGAGCCGGCTCCCAGCAGCCGCAGAGCCGCAGAGCACAAAATCCGGAACTTCTAGTCCGCTCGGCTGAGGGACATCGCTCTGGAGGCCAACCGGGGATTCAGCCCTCGTGGGAACAGTGTGGTTTCGGGACCCGTGGGGTCACCGAGGGACCGGGGCAGCCTGAGTGTGGCAGAGCTCCCAGGTATTGGGGCGGAGAAGCCGGCCACATAGGCCTACCTTGGACTATAGGAACTGAGACGTATAGTCCAAGTAGGGCTGCCATACTTCAAGCAGGGAACCCATAGGAGGCAGCTCCGAAGACACCCCCTCCTTCCTCCTCTGGGAGGAGTGGTGTGGGAGTGCGCAGCAGGAATCTGCTGGTTTGGGGACTTCAGATGGGGCCGCACGCGCCACAGAGAGAAGTGCTCCCCCACTCGCTAGCTGAGCACAGAGCGCGGGCCACAGACAAGGGAGATGGGAGTAATAACAGCTTTCCTCTGAGGGTGTGTGGAGGATCACGGCGCCCAGCACTTGGCTCCTCTGGGCCAGAGACTGGGAGGCCGCCATTTTCATTCCCAGCCTCCAGGGCAGGCGGTACGGAAAGCGATCAGGAAACAAAGACTCTGAGAGGGAACCTGAGCAAAGTGCTTGGCCCATCCCCTGGCAAGGGAGGTGCAGTTCCGCCTCGGGCAAAGACATTCGAGAACCAAGGCTACAGGCCCCTCCCCCAGAAGATCAGCGAGACTATCCAGCCAAAACCTAGTTAATCAATCAGTGAAAACTGCGGAACTCCAGAGAATCTTTCTCTTTCACCTATCTACTCTTACCTTGACAAAATGACGAGGCGGAAAAACTCACCACAAAAAAAAAGAAGAGACAGTGCTGATAGCGAGACACCTAGTCAATGCGGACATTAGTAATATGTCAGAAATAGAGTTCAAAATGACACTTATCAAGATGTTAGCAGGGCTCAAAAAAAGCATAGAAGATATTAGAGAATCTCTTTCGGGAGAAATAAAAGCCCTTTCTGGAGAAATAAAAGAAATAAAATCTAACCAAGTCGAAGTTAAAAAAGCTATTAACGAGGTACAATTAAAAATAGAGGCTCTCACTGCTAGAATAAATGAGACT
>CM053617.1:37639456-37657316 GCA_028646535.1 Procyon lotor | reverse complement strand
GTTCCTGGCAAAATGGGAATTGGTTTTTCAAGGCTACATTTTACCTTGATGTGCATAGCTATCCTCTCCCTAAATATTCCACAGACTGATGACCACTGATTAATTGCAAAATCCTTTACTGAATTTTTATTCTTCCCTCTGATATAAACCATGTGCTTGAAATTTCCAAAACTTAGTAAATTTATACATTTATTATTTCACTTCTCTCTACCCATAAACATGGCTGAACAGAATTAATAAGTATTTACCAAAAGGCATTTAGATATTCAAATGATAGAAGGTTATATATTAGGAATGTAGGAAATGATGGATATAGTACCAATGCTTGGTTCCACATTCCCTCCATGCCTAAGGAAATAATGGTCATAGTGCCCTTCACATTGGAGTGTATATTATTTGCACTAGGTGTGCTCTTAAATGCTGTTCTTGGCCCTTAGCTTTGCTACATATGTATGCATCAATCCCATAATGGAGAGAACTGGAATTGTTCTCAGGCCCAGACCATTCTCTGAGGAGAGGGAATAACCACAATAGCCCATGGCTGAGCAAAGCTCCTATTTCCTAAATTATTTATTCTAGCTTCAGCATAATGCACACTTATGATTGGTTCTTATCTAAGCTCTTACCACAGAATGCTTATATATATCAATGGAAGGATGCACTTATTTAATATTTCTATAAATTCTGCCAAAGATTCAAGTAGGTGGAATTTAAGTCATTTGTTTCTCTAATTCATATTGCTAGGAAAAAACAAAACATTTTTCCTGGTTGCCTTGTAGTGTCAACTGTAAGGTTATCTTCTGCTTGATAACCTATTTTAAAACCAACATTTCTATGATCTCAATCCTTAAACCTTTGTACTTTTCACATCTATTTTTCCAGCTAGGATTTGTCTATTTATTCATCAGAAGGAATATATCTAAAAAGGCTGAGACAATTTTTTATTTTGTTTGTCTTTAACCTAAGCCCAGAGGTTGGATTATCTCAAATACATTTTGTGAAACATGTTCTATGCCATGATTAGATCCAATTTGCCCTAAAAAATCAGAGATGATTTGCTCTACACGTTGTATTAAAGGAGTTTGCAAAACCCATGATCAGCGTAGGAAAGTGGGTACAGACTCCCTTACAGGAATTAGAAGAAAAGAGGATGATGTCTTAGGGAAGAGGAAGTAGAATGGAACACAAAGGGACCAGAGCAGACTCGGAATCATTCACACTGGACAAGCTTGGTGTTGCCTTCAACTAACTGATGAACTTCCGAGAACACACAAGTCACCTTCTCCATAAACTATGGAGATTGAGCCCAATGATCTCTAGGGTCCACTAGAAAATACTCATGGACATAACAACAAGATACTGCAGGAACATGGAAATAATGTTCCAGCCTGAGAGTTGAACAACCAAAGAGCATATGGAAGTGGCTGAGGTTCAGTAATGCGGGAATAAACCAAGGAACTGTGGTCAAACTACTGAAAAGAGTGTGAGCCTCCCAACATTTTAGTCACTACTGGATAATAATTTATTATACTTAAACTAACTAAATGCACTTTATATTACCTTGAGATAGGATATGGTTGAAGAGTGAGGCTAACACACACAAAAATGAAGACCAGAAATCTAAAACCGAGTCTATAATCAGAAGCTGATGGTCACCAGCCATAGATGGTACCAAGATGAGGACAAACCCTAATGTAGAGGTTAATGTAGTAGATTCTGGTGCCATAAAACATTTTATTGAGACAAGTCACCTAAACTAATCCTATGTTGAAGATCCTTCCAATCATAAGTTTTAAACCACTTCACTGCCATGTGATTAATATATAAAAAGCTGTAGATATTTATTATATGCAAGTTGATGTGTTTTGAGATAAGTATACACCCTTGAAATCATCATCACTATCAATGCCAAGAACCTATCTATGACCTCCAAAAATTTCTTCCTGGCCCCTTCGTTGTTAACATTTTTTTCCTTATATGCCAGGTAAAAGCACTTAATTCAAGATCTCACCTCTTAGCAAATTTTTAGGTATGCAATAAAGTATTGTTGATCATAGGCCCTATGTTATACAGATCTCCAGAACTTATTTATTATGTATAACTGAATTTGATCAATACCTCCTTATTTCCCTGGCCCTTCCAGCCCCTGACAACCATCCTTCTATGTTCTGCTTCCATATATTTGTTTAGATTCCAGATATAGGTGAGATGATGCAATGTTTGTTTTTCTGGTTTTAGTCTTTTTTCCTTAAAATAATGTCCTCCTTCAGGTACACCCATGTTCTTGCAAGTGACAGGATCTTCTTTGTAAAGTCTAAATGAGATTCCATAATGTATACATGTCACGTTTTCTCCATCCATTCTTCCTCACATGGAATTTTAGGTTATTTTCCCTTCTCAGCTATCGTGAATAATGCTACAGTGAAGCTGGGAGTACAGATATCTGTTGAGACCCATATTTCAATTCCTTTGGATGTATACTCAGAGGTGGGATTGCTGGGTCAAACGGTAATTTCATTTTGAAATGTTTCAGGAAACACTATATTGTTTACCAGAGTGTCTGTACCCACTTACATTTTCATTAAGACTGTACAGCACATAGCCATCAGGGGTTTTGTATACATACTTTTAAATTTTCTATCAGAAGTGAAGTCATTCTTCACCACCTACTTGTAACCAGCTTGTTTCATAACGTGTTATTTTCCTTTGTCATTAAATAATTAACACCCGTTTTATATTTCAAAAAAAAATACTGTACAGGAGTTCCTTTTTCTCCACATCCTTGATAACATATATCCTTCGTTTTTTATTTTGTTTGGGGTTGGGTTTTTTTGTTTTGGTTTGGTTTGATTTTTTTTTTTTTTTTTTTTTGGGTAATATCCATCTAAGGAAGCATAAGGTGATTATCTCATTGTTGTTTTACTTGTTTTTTCTTAGTGATGTTTGCATTTCTATTACTGATGGTGAGCATCTTTTCATGTACCTGTTGACCCTTTGTATGTCTTCTTTGGAATAATGTCCATTCAGTTTATCCGCCCATTTTTTCCACTTTAAGTTTTTGTTTAAAATTCAGTTAATATACAGTGTACTATTAGTCTCAGGTGTACACTTCAGTGATTCAACACTTACATTCAACACCCAGAGCACTCCTTCATCCCCATCACCTATTTCACCCATCCCTCTAGCCACCTTCCCTCTAGTAACCGTTAGTTTGTTCTCTATAGTTAAAAGTCTGTTTCTTGGTTTGCCTCTCTCCTTTTTTTCCCCCTTATGCTCCTTTCTTTTTGTTTCTTAAATTCCACATATGAGTGAAAGCACATGGTATTTGTCTTTCTCTGACTTATTTCACTTACTGTAATACTCTTTAGCTCCATCCACCCATTCTTTTGATGGCTGAGTAACATTCCATTGTGTATATATCACATCCTCTTTATCCATTCATCAGTCAACAGATATTTGGCTCTTTCCATAATTTGGGTATTGAGAATAATGCAGCTATAAATATTGGGCTCCATGTATCCCTTTATATCAGTACTTTTTAATCTATTGGGTAAATATGCAGTAGTGCAATTGCTGGATCATCAGATAGTTCTATTTTTAACATTTTTGAAAGCTCAGTACTGTTCTCCAGAGTGCCTGCACTAGTTTACATTCCCACCAACAGCACAAGAGGGTTTTCCCACCTCTGCATCCTTGCCTACACTGGTTGTTTCTTGTGTTGTTAATTTCAACCATCCTAAGAGATGTGAGATGGTATCTCATCATGGTTTTTTTAAAAGATTTTATTTATTTATTTGACACAGAGAGAGAGATCACAAGTAGGCAGAGAGAGAAGGGGAAGCAGGCTCCCTGCTTAGCAGAGAGCCTGATGCAGGGATCCATCCCAGGACCCTGAGATCATGACCTGAACCGAAGGCAGAAGCTTTAACCCACCAAGCCACCCAGGTGCCCCTCATCAAGGTTTTGATTTGTATTTCCCTGATGATGACTATGTTGAGCATCTTTTCATATGTCTGTTAGCCATCTGGATATTGTTTTTGGTAAAGTATATATTCGTGTCTTCTGCCCATTTCTTAACTGGGATATTTGGTTTTGGGGTGCTTAGTTTGATAAGTTCTTTGTAGATTTTGGATACTAACCTTTTATCAGATATGTCATTTGCAAATATCTGCTCCCATTTCACAGGCTGCCTTTTAGTTTTGTTGATTGTTTCCTTTGCTGTGCAGAATCTTTTATCTTGATGAAGTCCCGGTAGTTGATTTTTGCTTTTGTTTCCTTTGCCTGTAGTGACGTGTCTAGCAAGAAATTCCTATGGCAAAGGTTAAAGAGGTTTCTGCTTGTGTCCTCCTCCACGACTTTGATGGCTTCCTGTCTCACATTAAAGTCTTTCACCCGTTTTCAATTTATTTTTGTGTGCTGTGTACGAAAATGGTCCAGTTTCATTTTTCGAATTTAGCTGTTCAGTTTTCTCAAGACCATTTTTTGAAGAGACTGTCTTTTTTCCATCGGGTATTCTTTTCTGTTTTGTCAAAGATTAGTTGACCATATAGTTGTGGGTCCATTTCTGGGTTCTCTATTTTGTTTCATTCATTTGTGTGTCTGTTTTTGTGCCAGCACCATACTGTCTCGGTGACTACACCTTTGTAATATAGCTTGAAATCTGGAATCTTGATGCCTCCAGGTGTTTTTCTTTTCAGAATTACTTTGGCTATTTGGGGTCTTTTGTGGCTCCATACAACTTTTGGGATTGTTCAAGCTCTTTGAAAAGTGCTAGTGGTATTTTGATAGGGATTGTATTTCATGTGTGGATTGCTTTGGGTAATACAGACATTTGACAATGTTTGTTCTTCCAATCCATGAGCATGAAGTGCTTTTCCATTTCTTTGTGTCCTCTTCAGTTTCTTTCATAGGTGTTTTATAGTTTTCAGAGTATAGATCTTTTACTTCTTTAGTCAGATTTATTCCTAGGTATTTTACTGGTTTTGGTGCAACTGCAAATGGGATCAATTCCTTGATTTATTTTTCTGCTCTTTCATTATTGAAATGCAACAGATTTCTGCCCGTTGATTTTATATCCTATAACTTTGCTGAATTTATGTATGAATTCTAGCAAATTTTTGGTGGAATCTTTTGGATTTTTTATGTAGAATATCATGTTCCCTGCAAATAGTGAAAGTTTGACTTTTTCCTTGCCAGTTTGGATACCTTTTTTTTCTTCTTGTTTTCTGATTACCAAGGCTTAGAATTCCAGTACTATGTCAAATAGTAATGGTTAGAGTGGACATCCTTGTCTTGTATCTGACTGTGGAAAAAGGCTCTGTTTTTCCCCACTGAGGATGATATTACCTCTGGGTCTTTCATATACGGTCTTTATGATGTTGAGGTATGTTCCATCTATCCCTACTTTGTTGAGGGTTTTTATCAGGAAAGGATGCTGTACTTTCTCAAATGCTTTTTCTGCATCCATTGACAAGATCATATGGTTCTTATCTTTTCTTTTATTAATATGGTATATCATGTTGATTGATTTGCAAATATTGAACCACACCTGCAGCCCAGGAATAAATTCCACTTGGTTGTGGTGAAGAATTCTTTCAATGTACTGTTGAATTCGATCTGCTTGTATTTTATTGAGAATTATTGCCTCTATGCTCATGAGGATATGGGCCTGTAATTCTTTTAATGAGGTCTTTGTCTATTTTTGGAATCAAAGTAATGCTGGCCTTGCAGAATGAGTTTGGAGGTTTTCCTTCCACTTTTATTTTTTAGAATAGTTGTAGAAGAATAGGTATTCACTCTTCTTTAAATGTCTACTAGAATCCTGCTGGGAAGCCACCCCACCCAGGACTTGTTTTTTTGGGAGATTTTGAATACAGATTCAGTTTCTTTGCTGGTTATAGGTCTGCTCCATTTGTTGGCCTGGATATTAATCTTCCAGCTACTGATAACACTGGCAATTATCCCCAGTGGCATTTTTTTAAAGATTTTATTTATATATTTGACAGAGAGAGAGAGATCACAAGTAGACAGAGAGACAGGCAGAGAGAGAGGGCCAGGCTACCTGCTGAGCAGAGAGCCTGATGTGGGTCTTGATCCCAGGAGCCTGAGATCATGACCTGAGCCGAAGGCAGAGGCTTTTACCCCCAGTGTCATTTTTCTAATAAAAATTTATTCATTATTGTTCTAATATTTTCCCCTTCAGTGGTCCTGGGAGCAATCGACAAACACATTTTTAATTAATAAGATTCACAATATAGCATTATCATGCTCTCCATTCTACTTCAATAACCCACTGACACTTCTTGGATGACTTTTTAGAGTTCTTAACATCATATAAATTTGGATTCAACCAAAAAACAAGTTTCATTGATGTAATAGGTATTTCAGTATTATAAATACTCTGAAAGCTGAATGATTATGTCTTGTGTTGGAAACAGAATTATATGCTGTGCTAGAATCTAGAAAAGAATAGTTTGTCCTTTTGTACAAAGCATTCCTCCATATCACTGTAATCTTCAAGGGAGATAAGGAAATAGTGATTGACTAAACAAAACTTCTATTTCACAAAAATTGTTTTCTTTACTTCAGAGAAATTTTGAGCAAGTGGAATATGTCCAGGACAATACCGAAATTGATCCCAGTGATCTTGCATGGGAACCCCCATCAAAGTATCATGAAAATAAATAATACAAAGGCATATTTAGTTGGTTTTTTTTTAAGTAGACTATAGTTCATTATCAATAAAAGGCCTAGCCCTTGAAAAGGAACTCAAATATTCTTCTAAAAGTGTCCTCAAAGTTATCAAATAAAAGGAAATTATTTGAACATTAAAGAGTCAGAGGACATTTTTTGTCATTAGCTCATAACTACATCTGTACTCTTCTTCCCATTAGAGTTAGGAAAAGTTTTGCAAGAGTGTGAAATTTTTTTTAACAAAAATTATACTCACAACTCAAAGACAATTAAATGTATTATTTTGTAGGATTCTATTTCTAAAGAAAAAACATTTTTATTTTAATTTTAGGTAAGTACATTATTTTTTTAAATTATATATCTGTTCATAATTTATGTTAGAATTTCATTTTATATCTAGCATTTATGTCTTCTATTTCTCACTTTATGGGAGGATATGATCTATATTTAAATAAATAGCATAGTTCATAGGTTAAAGTTGATTAGTTTGACAAATGTATACACCCATGTACCCACCATCTTAAGATATGAAGTATTTCTGTGACCCCAGAAAGTTCCCTTCTCTCTCTTCCCAGTCACTGAATTTAGGCTATTATGTCTTCCTCTTAAATTAATATTTTTATTATAATAAATGTGTTTTATACATAAGTTTGTATATATACAAATTTGTATGTCTTTATCTCTTGTCATAGTTTTTGCCTTAAAGTCTACTTTTTCTAATACTCATAGAGCTACCTCGCCATCCTTTGAGTTTGTATGGTATACGTTTAGGTCTTATTTCTCTATCCTTTATTTACAGACTTTCTATGTTCTTATACATCCAGTGTGTCTCACTTGGGCAGCATATGGTTCAATCTATTTATTTTTTAAATTTAATCTGACAATCTTTTAAATCGAGTGTTTAGCTTATTTTCATTAATTTATTACTATAAATTTGGGTTAATCCTTACATTTTACTACTTGTTTCCTACTTTCCTTTTTTCTCCTTTATCCTCCTATTTTAAAACTATTTGTTGTCTTGAGTGAGTTAAGATGGCAGAGGAGTAGGAGACCCTGAGTTCATCTGGTCCCTGGAATTCAGCTAGATAGTTATAAAATCATTCTGAACACCTGTGAAATCAATCAGAGATCTGAGAAAAGAAATGCTGCAATTCTACAGTAGAAAAGTGACCACTTTTTGGATGGTAGGTGGTACAGAGACATGAATCAGATCCAATTTAGGAGGGTAGGGATACAGGAGGGTAGAGAGCCAGCTTAAGGAGATCACCACAAAGTATTATAAGCCGTGAGTACAAAATTAGAAATTGTAAGTCTGCTGTGGTGGGGGACATCCCTTTCTTTTTTTTTTCCCCAAATATGTTTATTTTATTTTTTCAATGTTACAAGATTTATTGTTTTTGCACCACATCCAGTGCTCCATGTAATACATGCCCTTGTCAATACCCACCACCAGGCTCATCCCTTTCTTAAAGGTGCTCAGGTGGTGAATCAGGGGAGAATCCCAAAAGGGACAGCATGGTCTCAGGATCCCCGGGGTCACAAAGAAAATGGGGGTGCCTGACTACAGCAGAGTTCCCAGGCATCACAGCAGGGAAGTTGGCTGGAAACAGACTCTTGGCACTGACCTTCTTCTCAGTGTGCTATGAACTATGAACCACTGCAGTCCCATGACTGCTCTCTGGGCAGGGGCCCAGCAAAAGCCAGAAGCATGGAGAGATGCCCCTCCCTCCCTGGAGAGGAACAGCACAAGTCTGGGCTGCTGAAGTCCAGAAAGTTGGAGATTTGAAACTGAGTCACATGCCTGTGATAAAAATTCTTGGTCATAGGCTAGGTGAACACAGAGTTCAGACAGAAATCAGGGAGACATGAGTGATGGACCGCTTTTCTGTGAGGGTTCAATGAAGATTTGGAGGGGCAAACTTTCAGCTTCAGGGCTACAGATTGGGATGCCGCCATTTTAATCCCCTCCCATTGGTGCTAAAAGGTTTCAGGGAGCAAAACAGCAGCACATTGTGCAATCTAGAGCCAGTTACACTGAGCCCGGTCTCCTGGAGATAGAGGTGCAAGGCCACCAGTGCAAGGACACTGAGAATCAATGCAACAGGCCCCTCTCCCAGAAGACCAACAGGAACAACTGGCTAGCATTAATTTTATGATCACAGGGAACTGTAGAACTTCAGCTCTTAGGGAAAACAGTATATAGCATTCATCTTGTTGTTGTGGTTATTATTCTTTAGTCTTTTAGGTTTTTTTTCAGCTATTTTCTTATCACCTCAATTCTTCTTTTATTCCTTTTAAATTTTTATTTTTATATACACGTTATATATTTTTTTTATTTTTGGTCTCCTTTCATTGTATTTTTATTTTTCTCTCCATATAAGTTTTTCTTTCCTTCTTATTTTGATATCTAATTTCCTTTAACAAACAAACCAAAATACACTTAGGATCTAGTTTATTGTTTTGATCTGTTTTACTTCTTGTTAGATTTTTGTTTTGTTTTGTTTTGTTTTTATTTTCTTCAGGTTTGTTTTGTTTTTTTCTGCTGTTGTTGTTGTAATCATTGTCTTCTCTCTCTTTCTTCTTTCTTTTCTGGACATAATGAAGAAACAGAGAAACTCACCCCAGAAGAAAGAACAGGAAGAAGTATTCACTGCCAGGGATTTAAAAGGAGAATTACAGACCAATATCCCTGATGAACATGGATGCAAAAATTCTCACCAAGATACTGGCTAATAGGATCCAACAGTATATTAAAAGGATAACTCACCATAACTAACTGCTATTTATTCCTGGGCTGCAAGAGTGGTTCAACATCTGCAAATCAACCAATATGATACATCACATTAATAAAAGAAAGGGCAAGAACCATATAATCCTCTCATAGATGCAGATAAAGCATTTGACAAAATATAGCATCCTTTCTTGATTAAAAAAAAAAAAACCTCCACTATGTAGGGATAGAGGGAATGTATCTCAACATCATAAAAGCTATATATGAAAACCCACAGCAAATATCATTCTCAATTGGGAAAAACTGAGAGTTTTTCTCCAATGTTGTTCAACATAGTGCTAGAAATCCTAGCATCATCAATCAAACAACAAAAAGAAATAAAAGGCATCCAAATCAGCAACGAAGAGGTCAAACTCTCACTCTTCACAGGTGACATGACACTCTATAGAAAACCCAAAGACTTCACTCAAAAATTGCTAGAACTGATACAGGAATTCAGCAAAGTTGCAGAATATAAACATAATGCACAGAACTCAGCTGCATTCCTATATGTTAACAACAAAGCAGAAGAAAGAGAAGTCAAGGAATCAATTCTATTTCCAATAACACCAAAAACCATAAGGATACCTAGGAATAAATGTAACCAAAGAGGTAAAGGATCTGTACTCTGAAAACTACAGAACACTTATGAAATAAATTGAGGAAAACACAAAGAAATGGAAACACACTCCATGCTCATAGATTAGAAACACAAATATTGTTAAAATGTCTCTGCTACCCACCGCAATCTACACATTCAAAGCAATTACTACCAAAATACCATCAACATTCCACAGAACTGGAACAAACAATTCTAAAATTTGTATGGAACCAGAAAATTCCCAAGGAGCCAAAGGAATGTTGAAAAAGAAAACCAAAGCTGGGGGCATCACAATTCTGGATTTCAAGTTGTGTTATGAAGCTGTTATCATCAATACAGTATGGTACTGGCACAAAAAGAGACACATAGATCAATAGAACAGAATAGAGAACCCATAATATGTTCTTACACATAGTAATGGTCAAGTTGCATTTTCTCCATTTGAATACCTACCTGATGCAGCACCATCTACCTGTGTTGAAGGACTATCACTTCTCTACTGCATTAGACCGTCATCTTTGTCATAAATCTAGTGATGTATATTTTATTGCTTAGTCAAATATGTCAGACAGAGAAACACAAATACTGTATGACCTCATTTGTATGGGAAATACAAAAACATCTAACTCACAGAAGCACAGTGAAATGGTGGTTGTCAGGGGCTGAGCAGTGGGGGAAATGGGAAGATATTGGTCAAAGGGTACAAAATTTCAATTATGAAATTAGTAAGTTCTGAGGGTCTAAGGTACAGTAAGGTGGCTATAGTTAGCAATACTGTATTGCACACTTGAAAATTGCTAAGAGAATAGAGCCTTAATGTTCATATCATAACCACAAAATGGTAATTATGTGAAGTGAAGGATGTGTTAGTTAATCTTACTGTGGTAAACATTTCATAATATATGGGTGTATCAAATCATCGCTTTGTATACCTTAAACTTACACAATGTTATATGTCAACCATAACTCAATAAAGGCAGGAGAAAAAAGAGAATATTCTGCTTTATAATTTTGGAAGTTACATTAACTCCTTTCATACCTTTTGAAAGACTGCATAAGATTTGTATCATTCCTCCCTTAAACGAAGCACTGAGATGTACCACAAGAAAGCGTCACAGTCACTGTGGATCTGTGTCACTGAAAAACAGAGGGATAGAAAATAAGAGCATAAAGAACACCATTTAGTAGAAGGCCATAAAGTTGCAGACATGAAGAATGTGGCTTGAGGGTCAATGAGAGAGCCATGGAAAGAGGATCCAAACACCCACATGCTGAAGTTCCTAGAGTTACCTGAATCTAGAATCACTCTCCACCTTCACTGTCCTTGACAACCAGACCTATTGTGACTCCTGTTCCAGGATTTCTATGAATGAGATGCTACTTGTGAATTAAAACCCCCTCATTGACCACAAAGAGTAAGATTTGTGTTCTTTTCGAAACAAAGAGTGGGTGTGAGTGTTTTTGAAACAAAGACGGGTATGAGGAGAAAGCAGAGCTCCTCTATTTTTGGTGGATGTATCTTTCCCCCATAGCAGACCTGATGGACAAAGGGGAGGCATGCTTCCAGAAGAAGCCAGCCTTCTGAGGATGCAGTAGGTGCTCACCCTGGCACTATGCCTCTTGATCAGTCTGAGCACGGGCTCCCCCACTATGCCTGCACTGACCACTTTCCTTCACTGCCTTGTGGGTGGCCTGACCTCCCACCTAAGGAAGAAGAGGCTGATAGATTCCTCAATCCAACGTTGAGCAGCCCAGTCATATTGGAAGCTGAAGAATTCCAATTCATCTCCTCTGGTTCCTGAGAATTCTTCTCAGGAGTTTTGTCTCCAAGCAGTGGTAAGTGCTGGATAGGAAAAACAGAATTTGATTGTGTTGTCAGCCCAGAGAATATCTCCCTCTACAAATATCGTACAAAAGCTCTGATTAGCCTGAGATCCCAGAGTCACATGTGTGGAAAGAGATCACTCTGGTTTACTGAATCTTAGCAATCTTGGACACTGACTTTATGACATCAACTAATATAATAATAATTATTGGTTAGATAATGTCTCAAGCCCAGCCAAAGGACCCCATTTCCTGAAAGGGGATTATATAAATTAATTTTCTTTCCATTGCACGTTGGTCATCTTCTCTTCTAAGTAATTCCCCTCCATTAAGAGTAAAACTAGTTCATGTAATAAGCTGTAAGGGTGTTATCAGAGAGGTGTGAACTTAAAAATGTGAACTCTGACCCCATTTCAATTGAGTTTATTTGGAGAGGGGGAGAGGTTATTGAGAGTTTTTCCATACTTTGTGTAAAATATTAACCTTGCAAATGTAACATTCACCATTTCATTTTGGAAAGGTACTGAGATAAAGATACTTAAGAATCCTGTGCTAAAAAGACAACTAAGAATCATATGTGTTGTCCCCAATACCTGAGGCATCCACACATCCGAAGTGAGACAAGCACAAGAAATCCCACCAGGAAAGAGGTGGTAGTGGAGGATCCAGATCCTTACAATGTAGTTTCACTTCTGAGATTTATAGATACCTCTTCTACCTCTTTTTATCCCACCCACATAATTGAACTTAATCATTTATATATATATACACACATATATAAATCATTTATATACATATATATATATGAACCTATATATATAGGGTCATTAAAAAAGAAAAGATTTCTTTTTTCCATGCATGACTAAAAAATAAAACATAGAAGCCCAGATAGGATAAATTATTCTATACCTTTAGTTTTGCCTCATGGTTCCAAGTTGGAAGCTACTAACACTACCATACTTTTCCTCGCATGGAGGGATAGGGATTGGGTGTGATACTAAGGAGACTTCTAGATCAGAACTGATCTATGGAGGGATAGGGATTGGGTGTGATACTAAGGAGACTTCTAGATCAAAATTGATCTGTTCTGGGTCCCCATCGATACTGTTCCCTTATTTTTATGGAAATTCCATGAGGGAAAATAGCTCTCAAAGTATTGTCAGTATACCAATAGCTCCAACCTCAGCCTGGGGTTTCACCTAATGAGTGCTTCTTTCCTTCCTGATGCCCACATCCTGTTCAAATTAGTATCCCCTACTCCCTCTCCCACAACATCATAGGTGACAGGATTTACCTTTCCTTGAGCCTTAACTAAGCCCTCTTCCTTAGAGATATAATACTAGAAATTGGAACCTTTCTAGGAACAGAAAGGTTAACATATTAACAACATATAGTATAAACCAAAATACTCTTATTATCTAAATCATGAATGTATATGTGTAGCCTAACTTGTGAAGAGTGGCTAAGGGTTAGTGTGGCAAACATAATTCTATTCTGCAGAGGAGAAAACACAAACTGATGTTTGCTTTATCCTTCCATGGTTGATAATCACAAATGCAACGTTAAGAACCATCTCCTATCCCCTTCCTTACTCTAACTGGCTAACTAAAAACTCAAAGCACAGGTAACGCTGGAAGTGTCCAAGATAATGAGATCTCCAGGTTAAAAAAAAAAAATTAAGAAATAGTGGGTATTGGTGAGGCATAAGGGAACTATCCAGAAGAGAGAAACTGTAGGCCACGGACAATCTGAAACATTTCTTGGTTTCATTTCAACATCCTCTCTGCTATATGCAACGTAGAGTTAGCTCAGCCAGTTTCTTTGAGTGCCCACTTTGTAAGCCTTTCCATCAAACCTCATACAGGCCTTCTCCTCCCATTTTCCCACCATCTTGTTGGCACTGGGATGCACTCAGGTATGACAGGTATTTCTGCACCATGAAATTAGCACTAAATAAAATTAAAACCCCATGAAAATGAGCTTTTATCTGGGCATTAAAATCTACAGATAGCCTCACTTTGCTCTAGCTTCTATAACTCATCTCCCATTCTTGTTATTTTCCCTCACCCCCAGGTTTGGTCTGGATCGAAAGCAGGATGGATAGAGGGACAGGTGTTATAAAAGTGATTTTGTCTGGGGCACCCGGGTGGCTCAGTTGTTTAAGCATCCAACTCCTGATTTCTGCTCATGTCAGGTCATCATCTGAGAGTCATGGAATCAAGCCTCCTGTCAGACTCACTGCCCCCCGCCCCCCCTCAAGCACACATGCTCTCTCTTTCTCTCTCTCTCAGAAAAAGGGGGATTTTGTCTGTTTTGGGGGAAGGTGGGATTCACATGGAAACTCATGAAAGTTTCTATATTTGCCCTGACCTTCTAAGATCAGTATTAATCTGGGTAGATACAGGCAGAAAAATCTCCAAACAGCTCCCATATGTCCCAGAGTTGCCTACAAACACTTTGAGAGGTTAGTCCTCTTCTCTGGCTTGCGATGGGAAGCCAGAAGTCACAGAAACACGGGTCCCCTGCCCCAGCAGCCCAGCTGAAATGCCCAGTAAAGGAAGCAGCTTTCCAGGCCAGTGGTTGCTACGGACACAGCTTCTCCACCCTCAGGCGCACATCTCCTCCTCTTCTGCATTTAGAGAGAATCTGGGCTCCATTTCCCACATTCTTTTTTAAAAGAGAGGCCTGCCAGGCTAGAGATGTTACAGAAACCCCCAAGCATTCACTCTTCCTCCCTGAAGAGGAAAAAAGTTGTGCTTTTCTTTTTCAAGAAGATTACTGAGCAAATGAAATTATTTCCATACGAAAATATGAAACGAAAAGAACCATAACTCTGGTGAAAGCATAAAGAAAAACAGACCAAGAAATGAAGGCTTCCCCAGTATCTTCCTAAAAGCCTCATGAAATCTAGAATATAATCCAGCTCTTTGTCACCATAAAACCTGCTCTTTTAACAACTATGCTCTGGCCTCGGTGCACACATCACATGTAGAGAATTGTAGTCTAGACTTTTAACTCGAATCAGTAGCAATATTCAACTTGGGATTTTAAAAACCCTTGGGAAAGTGTCATATAATTTCCTTCAAAATGTTGGCAGAGCACAGTGTGGACATCTGGGAGTCAGTGTCACCACACAAGGGAAGATAAATAGAAGAGTTGCACCAATAAATCTTGACTTCAAAATCGACTGATTAGCTATCCCCAGGATACCAGCCATGAGCTTACTTCCTGCCCCTGTCTCTTCAGCGTCTAATAAGGTTTGAGGGCCTGCACTCTGCTCACTGACTCGGTCCCTCCTGCTTCACAGCCATACATTCTGGTGGGAAAAATATCACAGATTCTCAAACTTGTATGACAGCAGCTTCTCGGTGTTGGTGCAGTGAAGCAAGGATGCTCCTCCATATGAAAAGGTAAGGATGTGATGGAGGAACACAGTGCCATAGAAGGAGACTTGGAGCAGGTACACCCATGACATGAAGCCCTAAACACAAGGGCCCTTGCCTCAGCAACACCCAGGGCTAAATCTATAAGAAGCTACCTGTTTCTACTAAGAGTGTAGGAGGTGACAGCAATGTTGCATGTACAGTGGGCTTTGACCCACTGGGGGAGGCAGAGCCAGAATTTTATCAGAATACTATGTAGTCTGGGGGTACACTCTAGCCCAGAACTGCAGGCAGTGAAATATGGTTGTCTAGTCTGTCTAGTCTAGTCTGTCGCTCCTTTCCGGGGTTTCAGTGGTCCAGGCTGCCATAGCTATGTCATGCAATGAAACATCTGGGCTATGGAAAAAAGGACTTCGTCGGCCAGACATTGGCAGCATGGGATGCACATTCGCTCCACTCTGTGACAACAGGCTATGACAAATGAGTTTCCTTCTCCTCTCCTTTCCCCTCAGCCCAGAGCAAGCCCTTGATTTCTTAGGATAAGAGCTGCCGGGGAAGGAAACCCAGTGAAGTGACTCACGTGTGTGCCTGGTCTCACGGACCATGGTGGCTTGGTGGGCTTACTGGGGTCCACTGGTACAGAAGCAGGGGCGCCTGCAGGCTGTGCTGCTCAGGGGTGAGCAGTTTGTTCCTGAGCAGCCTTTCACAGGACCCGGCCCAAGATGGGTCAGTGGGAGAGACACATTCCACACAGCTGACCTTTCGCCTAGTATTGACATGCTAGAGCCAAACAGCATGGTGAGCGAAGTCACTAATGGAGAGCTCTGAAGAAAGCAAAATGTTCACTGAGCTTTGCGCCAGGTGCCCAATCTATATACCTAACTGGGCTAACTCCTATGACCTAATGTCACTCCCACCTCCATCACAGGACAGCATGAACCCTGGGTGGGGGTGGGGGTAAGTCCCGGATTTACAAGTTACGTCATGTTGTAGAGAAGCCCCCAATGTCTCTGATCTTCCGTCTCTTGTATAAAATGCTTCTGCTAAAGTAGATGCCCCCTAAGCCTCATGTCGTTCTCCAGGTCTCTAACTCATCTGGGATACTAAGGGTGGAAACAATTAAGTAAAGCTAATCTTTCAAGTCTAAAGATCTTCAACAATACATTTTTTTCCCTTTTAAAATATTTTGACACTGCATTTGGAAACAGCAGGGGCTCTGGGTCTGGAAGATCTAGGTAAAGTGCCAGCTATGTGAAGTAAGCTCTCGGGAACTCTCAAAGCCTCAGTTCTGCTTCTCTGTAAGAAGGGGCTCAAGGTTATTGTGAAGAGGAATAGAAATACTGAATTTCAGTGACCAGCATATTACCAAGCACAAGTCCTCAACACATGATGGTGATTTGGATCATAGAATGTTTTGCGCTATTAAAAGGGACATCTAGGGGTGCCTGGGTGGCTCAGTCGTTAAGCATCTGCCTTCTGCTCAGGTCATGATCCCAGGGTGCTGGGATCGAGCCCCACATCGGGCTCCTTGCTCGGCAGGAAGCCTGCTTCTCCCGCTACCATTCCCTCTGCTTGTGTTCCCTCTTTCGCTGATAAATAAAATCTTTTAAAAAAAAGAAAAAAGGGACATCTAATGGGAATATGACTAACATTATTGTTATGCTCTACTAAGCATTATATTAGTGATCAAAACATTACAATTAGACTTTGAGGAACACATAGGAAACATTAGCATCATATGCTAAGTGACTTACAAGCTTTACCTTACTTAATTCTCACAGGAACATCTTCATTCTACAGAGGATGAAAGTAAAGTTCACAGAGGTTAACTAACTTTCCAAAAATGACTCATCTCCAAAAAAAAAAAAAAAAAAAAATGACCCATCTCTCATGAGTTAGAATTCAGTATTAAACTAGTATTGAATTCAGGTCCTTCGGATTCAAGAACTGATTGGCTAATCCACTTTGCTATCAGCCTAGCCATCTTCCTGGATTGTCAAATAACTTAATCATGCTCCTCTGAAGCCTTTCTGCTCCCTGATGTCTTCATTGTAGATTAAGTACAGCAGGGACGCTGCTGTGGAAAGAGATGCCCATGGAAATGGGGAATGGGACAACTGTCCAAGAATTCATCTTGGAGGGGTTTCCTGCCATCCAGCATCTCGGAAAAGTCTTCTTCCTGGTGCACCTGCTGGCGTACCTGGCATCCACTGTAAGCAACACAGTCATAATCACCATCACCTGTGCTGACTCCCGGCTCCACACACCTATGTACTTGTTCCTCAGCATTTTCTCCTTCTTGGAGTGTAGTATCATAAATGCTGTTATTCCGAAGTTGTTCGTCATCTTTCTTTTAGGCAAGCAAACTATTTCCCTTCCTGCCTGTTTCATACAGGTATTTGTTACTGTATTTCTGGGATCAATAGTTTTCCTCCTCATAGCAGTGATGTCTCTGGATCGGTACGTGGCCATTTGCAAGCCTCTGCACTACCCGACCATCATGAACCCCAGGACTTGCTTCCTCCTGCTCACTGCCTGCTTCGCTTTGGCCTTCCCTCTCATCACTGGTCTGGTCGTGAAGGTTTCCCA
>CM053617.1:37612888-37638956 GCA_028646535.1 Procyon lotor | reverse complement strand
TAGTGGCAGCTAGCCACCACAAACAGTACCCTGAGCCAAGCGGGGGTGAGGGGGTGAGGGGCTGTGACATCCAGATTTCCTGAGCTGCCCCTGTCCTCAACAGTAATATCTTAAGCTTGCTAACATTGTCTTCAGTTCTCTTGTTCAGTCTTGACAGCACCTCTGGGTTGCTTATTTTCCTCATTACACTTAGAAGGAAACTACAGCTGAAGTGAGTTGAGTGCTCATAAAGTCTGAATTCGAATTCAGATCTTCTCCCCAACCAGTGCAGGGCTCCTTCCACATTGCATTTGTCTTTGTACGTCCACAGCACACCCTAGAGTCCAACGCTCTTTATGTCTTTTCTTTTTATATTCACTATCATGGGTACTGGTATATTCTTTTTTACTTTTAAAGATTTTATTTAATTTGACAGAGAGAGATCACAAGTAGGCAGAGGCAGGCAGAGAGAGAGGGAGAAGCAGGCTCCCTGATGAGCAGAGAGCCCGATGCAGGGCTCGATCCTGGGACCCTGAGAACGAAGGCAGAGGCTTTAACCCACTGAGCCACCCAGGCACCCCAGTACTGGTATATTCTTAAACTGAATTTTCTAAGGATAAAGATCAAATGAGTTTTGTTTTATCAAATGAGAAATGTGTTTTTAAATCACTCAATGCTCATTTAGATATTTTTTTTATTTTTCAAAATCCATTACAAAACGTGGAAAATACAAAAATTACAAAATTACAAGAAACCAAGATGAGTAACAATAATTGCTCTTCAAGTTGAGAATCTATTAGTAACCACACCGCACCATTAGTGTTGGTTTCCAAAGCCTTATTCATTGGAAAGTCTCTGAAACCACTGTGGACTTCAACATGGAGTCTCCAACCAAAGCTTTAGAAGACAGAAATCAATTTCTGGAGAAGACGAAAACCTTCCTGAGGGCTGCCTTGACCTCCTTGTTTCTCAAAGTATAGATGAGGGGGTTGAGCGTAGGGCTCAACATAGTATAGAGTACGCCAGCCAACTTGCTCTTCTCTGCACTATAGCTGGAGACGGGGCTTATGTAGGCATAGAAGACAGCGGTGTAATACATGCACACCACAATGAGGTGGGAGGAGCAGGTGGAAAAGGCTTTTTTCTTCCCCTCTGCAGTCCGCATCTTTAGGATGCTAGAGATGATAAAGCCGTACGACACGATGGTCATCAGGAAGTTCAATATGCCATAAAAGGCATCAGCCAGGACAATCATGACGCTGTTCACATAGGTGGAGCTACAGGAGAGAAGCAACAGAGGAGGGACCTCACAGAAAAAATGGGTAATGACGTTGGGGCCACAGAAACTTAACCGGAGCATCAGCCCGGTGTGGATGGCCGTGTTGAAGGCACAGAGCACCCAGATGCCCGAAGCCAGCTTGCAGCAGAACGCCTTGCTCATCATGGTGCTATAATGCAGAGGGCGGCAGATGGCTGCGTACCGGTCGTAGGCCATGACCGTGAGGAGGAGCAGCTCAGAGGATGCAGACCACGTGAGGAAGTAGAGCTGGGCCATGCAGCCCCCATAAGAGATGGAGCTCTCCTGGGACACCAGACCCTCCAAGGCTTTGGGCATGATGGAAGAGGTGCAGATAATATCCATGGTAGCCAGGTTGAACAGAAAAAAGTACATGGGGGTATGGAGCCCAGGGTTGAAGGTGATGGCCAAGATGATGAGGATATTACCTGTGAGGGCCACAGAGTAGAGGGAGAGGAAACAGCTGAATAAGAGCACGTGGTATTCTGGGTGCTCTGAAAAGCCCTGCAGGATAAATTCTGTTACTAGTGTCTGGTTATTCATGGTTCTTGGGCTGAGAGGGGTTTCCAGGACTATCAGGTGACTCTCCACCCACGGCTTCATGTGATTTCAGGGCTAGGGAGAGAAATGAGAGGTATTCTAAAGCAGGCTGCTTTCATTTCCATTCACACCTGACAGCATGCCATGAGCAATATTATACAGATGCACTGCAACTTACTAATGAAGAGAAACATGCCAATATGACATTAGGCAAAGGGCATGAACATTTAGCTCATAAAAAGTAAGTACAAATGGTCACTTAGATTCACAAAGCATCATTCAACCTCAAAGAAATGCAAGTTAAATCAACAATCCATTCTTTATGAGCCATGATTTGGCAAAGTTTGAAAAGTCTGTTTTTGACGAACGTTAGCATGGGTGCCAAGAGGCAGGCCTTTTAAAATTCATATTCCATATGAGCCAGAACTTCCACTTCTAGGAATTTATCCTAAGGAAATAATTAAGAGCATCTTCAAGGTGTCATCACAGCATTATGTATAATACTGAAAATGTAAAAGCAATTATACGTATAAAGGTCAGTACATTATGATGTATTAATACAGCATAATGCTTTACACCTGTCAAAATGATGCTTTAGAAGTGTTTTACTGATGGTTATAAAAACAGAATGAAGAAAATTCAAAAGTAGTGTGTACAATAGGATCTCATTTTGAGTTTAAGAAAAAATCAAGTTTGTATATAACCTGTAGAAAAAAAAGAACTGGCGAATGATAGAATAGAATTTGAACAGGGGGACAAATTATACTTGATTTCATTTCTTCGCCTCTGCTTCTCTGTATTTTCTGATTTTTCCGTTTAACAACCTTTCTAAAAGGCAGGTCTGATGGAATAAAGGCCCCCAGCTGGTACCCTGGGTCCTCTTCCTCTCCACACAATGTCTTCCCTCTCATCTCACTCCTCAAAGCCAAAGCTCCAGCCACTCCCAGGACTCCCAATCTGGCCAACACACCCGCCAGGCCGGACTTTCCTGGCTTTGTTCTTGCAGCTCCCTCAGCCAGAAATGCTCTCTTTCTCATGAACCAGGTCTATCATCATCTCTCTCCTTTTCTAACATCCTTTCCCTAGAGATAAAGATAAAGCTCTCTCGTTTGTGACCCCTCGGGATTCTGTACTGACTTCTGTCCTAGAACCCATTACACATCACTTCACGATATGGTCCTGTAAGACTGGGGCATTGGCCTCATTCCTCTCTAAGCACCACTTCTTGGTCTCCAGATATGTTTGTGAAATAATAGTAAAGAACAGTCCGGTACCAATAAAAGCAGAGTGATTTCTATTCTCAACACAGTGCACATTCTGTATTGTTTAACATGAAATCAGCATGGTACTACGTTTGCTTTTCCCTTATTTTCAACTCTCTATTCATTAAAAGAGTTCATTTAAGGAAGATGCTCATTTTCAATGAAGAATTCTGCTTTGAGTCAAACTTCAATAAATATATTTACCACGGAAGTGTTAAAAGGTTTATACAAAATGACTAACCACCTCTGGTCAAGTCATGTCGCCATTTTGTAAGGTGAGGATGATTCTTTGAATAGAAGAGCACAAAATTTCTCTGACTCCGAGCAATAGGCTGTGTTAGTATCAATTCTGTTCAAAGCTGATGCAAATGATAGAGGTCCATGTGTATCTTCCCAGCAGCAAGGTATGAGGTCAGCCCCGTCGCTTTGCCGGAGATAATAAATGCAGTATCTTTTAACTTATTTCATATTTGTTTGGAACAAAAGTAGTGAATATTATTTTTGTACAGCTTGGGTTGGGGATCTGGAGATTTTATTTGCTCCTCTGGAACTTTACGGGCTCCTCAACACAGTCTGGTGGGTGACTCCTGTTTAACTGCAGGGACCACTGTGAGACTGAAAAGCCGAAGCAGGCTGAAAAGGAACAGAGTCGGGTTTGCCCCATGGGTGTCTCCATGTAAGGTTTCTCCACTTACCGCTGATCTCCTCCCTGGGATTCTAACCACCTGACACCCCCAGTCATCACTCACGGTCCACTCCACCGTACAGGTTATAAGCCGGAGACTCACAAGGCTGTTACCACACCTAAAAGGAGACAAGCACCGCCATCCCCAAACACTGAGCAGTAGTGTGCGGGTCTATCATGCAGCATTACTGCAGTCCCAAAAGAACCTATCAGGAAGGAAACATTATACCCAGTCTTTCTCTCAACTCCAGAGTAAGGACAGAAAAATATATAACTGCAACCTAAATGGAAGTTTTGAACAGGTGCTCAGCACAAGGAAGTGTCAACCAACTAATTCACATTCAGGAAACAAATTACCCCTCAGATAATTACCCTCTCACTATAATTTCCACGGCAGGTGGACAGTCTCCTCATCCAATTGGTCAACAGGAAGATCAAAGAATCCGGAAGGCAAGAGTCTTTCTGTGAGAATGACCATAAAATCTCTGTTGGACTTCAGCCAGTCACTGCTTCTTCTGAAAATAACAAAAACCTTTCTCTCCTGAGGTTTGTAAGGCATTGGCTTTTATCCTCATTGAGCATTACAAAATTATGACCAAAGATGTGAGGGAAAAGAAAAAGATTTCAGGTACAAATTGCCAAGTTTAAACATGTACTGCACGCAGACTACATGATTCTCCACATGTGAGGTGATAGGACATTGAAACAGTGATAATTTTCCACACTTACCAGACCCTTCAGCGCTCCAGTTTCAAAGAAAATAAAAATGCATCTTGGTTGACTTGATTACTTTAATAATCAGCACAAAGTGTTCTCAAATCCCTGAAATTAAAAAGTTCATTTCACTTAGTTTTTGGTAAAGATAGCTTGAATTTTATGTGAAAGACAATTTATTTTTAGTGAAATTTTATCTTAGTTCCAATTTATTGTTCATAATTTCAAAAGTGGAGAATTATTGCTATCATAAGGTATTCAATTAATAGTGGAGAAGTTGACTACTTCTATTATTTTTTTTTTAAGATTTTATTTATTTGACAGAGAGAAACACAGTGAGAGAGGGAACACAAGCAGAGGGAATGGCAGCGGGAGAAGCAGGCTTCCTGCTGAGCAAGGAGCCCAATGCAGGGCTCGATCCCAGGACTCTGGGATCATGACCTGAGCCGAAGGCAGACGCTTAAGAACTGAGCCACCCAGGCGCCCCTATTATTTTTATCTCTAAAGAAGTTTGAGGATTTTCAGACACCATATAATTAATCCAGTGTTCATCTATTACATATGAAGATAAATATTCCTATTGTAAACATTATTCAAGAACAGAAAAATAAAAATCAGAAAATGCCAAAATTTCATATGTTTGGGTTTAAATTAGAAAGATACTTTGAAGACAACCTAGTCCCAATTCATTTATTATAAAGTCACAGAGGCATCCTAATCACACAGAGTCTTAGTGACAAAGTTAATATCTTGTCCCAGGACTTTGGAATTCGAGCCTAGAATTCTCTGCTATGTAATTTGAAAGTTGCCCCACTAACTCTAACCTCATCAAATGTCCAAAGAAAGTCAAGAAAAAGAAAAATCAACCAAGAATTTGTATGATTACTCTTATGATTGAAGTGTGAATGCAAACCCTCTCAGCCAGTTTTTGCATCCTATTTGCTCTATTCACTTACTGATCAAACAGTAATAACCCCGAGTGATAAGTCTATAAATGTTAATGGTTGTAGGTCAGCTAAACAAAAAATATCAGGTCTTACATACAGTTAATGATTAAAAATTAAGCATACTTAGAATTATGAGCAGAATATTTCTCATCCTTTTATATCACCCAATAGAATGAGCCGTCTTCAGAATACTCCTAATTACCTTGAAAAAAAATTTCTTCACCTTGTAGAGCTACCAGATTTTACATGTAGCCATCCTTTCCCCATCAGTCGTGACTGAGCTTGGATACATGATGACATTGAAGCACTATGGAATCTATGACAAGATCAGTCTGGATAAAGGCTTTCTTCCCATATTTAAGCTAATCCTGCGAAGAATTTGTGACTCATCTTCAGCAAAGTTTGTCACTGCCAATGGGAGACACCTGGGGACACCTGTTCTCAGCTATTACTCTAAGTGGACCCTGAAGGAGCAATTAAGTACCACTCTGCTGGGTGCGGGGCTGTCCCTGGTGTTCAGACAAAGGCCAGTTCAGATTTCTGATCCAAATGTATATAAAAGGGTGTGAGCTTGGACAGAGAGCAAGAGAAAACTTTCTCATAGTTCACAGACCCCGGGGCAGTGCAAACTCAGGTTCAGGCGCTCAGAATAATGAGCTCACAGATATGGACCAGGCAGGGGGCGGGGGTGTCAGGGAGGCAGCCAGCATTTCTAGACTGCCTTTCATGGAAGTCTGGAGCCATGAAGCAAATGTTCCCCATGGTCCCCAGCATAAACCTTCCCTACCAAAAGCACCGGCCCCCTCACCATCTTTCACTCACACCTTGGCTCCCTTACCAAGCTATCTTCCTTTCCCCTGTCCTCATATTTTCTCTCCCTATCTAAATCCCATCCAGATCTAATTCTACTAACTCCACCAAGGCTTCTTTGACTTCCTGGAGAGAAATGATTACCCTCTGCTAAATTTCAGTCACATCCAGGGACTCCCCCACCATGCCTTAGTGGTAATACTGTGAGCTTTGGAGTCTTTACAGACCTGGGATCAAATCCCAAGTCTGAAAGCTACTGGTTGTGTATCTTGGTGCAAATGTCTTAACCTCTCCAGGACTTAATTATAATAATAAGACTTACCTCATTATCGCAGTACCTAAAACATGAAAAGGGCTTGGTAATATTTACTTCCTCTTCCCCTAGTGTGGCACCTGCTTAAATATATATGTTCTTCTGTATGAGCAAAGAACAGGCTAGAAATGTCTTTTACCTTCTTCCCTATGAAAAGGTCCTGAATATAGCTGACAACGCATAATTGTTGATTAAGTGACTGATTAGTTTGGTTGGAGACTGTTTTTTTATTTGTTTTTTATTTATTTGACAGAGAGAGAGAGAGATCACAAGTAGGCAGAGAGGCAGGCAGAGGGAGAGGGAGAAGCAGGCTCCCCACTGAGCAGAGGGCCCAATCCCAGGACCCTGAGATCATGACCTGAGCCCAATGCAGAGGCTTTAACCCACTGAGCCACCCAGGTGCCCCAGTTTGATTGGAGACTTAAGTGGGTTTGTTATTAAATGGCACTTCAGTCACTTCTAATTTTACTAAGCAGTATGATGTACTTAGAACAAGCACTGGGGCGCCTGGGTGGCTCAGTCGTTAAGCGTCTGCCTTCAGCTCAGGTCATGATCCCAGTGTCCTGGGATCGAGCCCCACATCGGGCTCCTTGCTCGGCGGGAAGCCTGCTTCTCCCACTCCATTCCCTCTGCTTGTGTTCCCTCTCTCGCTGTGTTTCTCTCTGTCAAATACATAAAATCTTTAAAAAAAAAAAAAAAAGAACAAGCACTAAAATAAATAGTTCACAAATGGCTTTGAGACCTATTACTTAAATAGTTGTGTAAATTAATGTCTTTTTAAAAATATTTATTTATTCAAAAGAAAGAGAGAGCACACATGAACACGTGCATGCACAAATGGGAGGAGGAGGGGCAGAGGGAGAGGGAGAAGCAAACTCCCTGCTGAGCAGGGAGCCCAGTGCGGGGGTTGGGGGGTTGGTGGCCTCAATCCCAGGACTCTGAGATCATGACCTCAGCCAAAGGCAGACATGCTTAACCAACTGAGCCATCCAAGTACCCTGAATTAATATAAATCTTATAATCTCTCTGAATTCAATTTTTTAATCTATAGAATATGAATAATAATATCTACTTTCAGGATTTTTCAGGACTCTATTTTAGTTGTCATTATGGATTATTAATTTTATTATTTAATTTATTATTTATTATTAATATGGAAACAATTACACAGAAAGATTGTACCCTGGCAGGTTATCTGTTTTCCAACAAAATAAAAGATACATAAACAAAAAATTTCCTTCCTGGGATGTTAAGGATGTTAACGATATGTCACCATTCATGAATAAATGTGTATTGGTTAAGTTAAAGGCTCAACTGCTATAATGAACTGCTATAATGAAGAAACTCAAATATATGGTGGGTTAATATTTTCTCTTTTACTCAGTAATCTCAAGTGTGTGTGAGTGGTGGGGTAGTTTCCAGACTGATGGGGTAACCTTGCCCCATCTCATTAAGGGGTTCAGTTCCTCCCAAGTCAGTGATTCTTGATCTCCTGGGCCATTATTGCCTTCAACTTCATGAAAGATTCCACAACCTCCACATTTCAGCTTTTAGGAAAAAAAGTGACAGGAAGCCTTGGGAAAGCAATTTATTTTAAGCAAGTGAGGCATATTTGTGCACATAACTTCTGCTCACCGTCTATGCGCAAAAGTTTAGTCATATTGCCTATTTAGCTGCAAGAGAAATGTAGTCAAACTAGGAAGTCATATAGCAAAAAGGGAGAGTAAATCTTTGGGAAAAAGTAGCTATTTCCATAGATGTACAAGAAGAAACTAAAGATAAGAGAATTTACAAAAAGGACTGGCAAGTCTGAGTGAAATTTCTGCTACTCCTTCAGAGACTCAAAAAAGGAAAGGAGAATGATCATATAGTTACACAGGAAGGAAGGGAAAGGTGAAGGGAAGGTAAAAGAAGGAGAGAGGCAAATGATCTACACTGAAAGTTCAAAGAAGAGAGTAAGGAAATGAATTTAAGAGTTCTAACATTCTCGTATAGTCTCAAGAGTCCCAGAATGGTGGGACTCTGAAAAATTATGTGTAATCCCCAAAAGCTGCCATCTGATAGATAAGAGTACCTGGCAGACCTGTAGAATGACTGACTGAAAGATCAGCTGTGCTGATCTGAGCACAGGAGCTGTGCTGTGAGACAGAGCAGAAAGGGGAGGCCTTTCAGCAAGGAGATGTTTGGAAACTTGTGCAAACTTAGGGATCTACAGAATGCCATGGGGGGGTCCTACCTAGGCAATACCATAGCCCACTCTTCCCAGGCCTTACACCCTAACCTCAGTTAGGACCAACTGTTAAAACAACCCAATTATTAATTTTTGGTTGAGTCCTTATTTCCCAGCTGTAGCCCTGAGTGTGTTTCACAATCTTCAACTCCTTCCTTTTCTGCTTTTCTCTCATACCTACTGGCCTTGCCTCATACCTTCCTGAAAAGGGAAACACCAGCCTATCAAAGTTTTTCAACCTCATTCCTTCTCATCTCAATCTTTCTACATCTTTATTCTCAATCTTTGTTGACTCCTGTCCTCTGTTAAAGTTCTATGAGAAACCAGTAGAAAAACCAAGAAGAGCTCCTTTTCCCTACAACAAACTGTTGAACAATGTTATTTTCTTTAAGATACCCATAGAGTCTTTTTTTTGGGGGGGGGGAGAGGGGGTAAGATACCCATAGAATCTTAAAGTGATTCCCATGCTAGGCATAATTTGTATACTAGACATGCAAAGAAGTAGGAAAATATACTCATATTTTGAGGTGAGAAAAGTGAATCAAAACCAACTCAGAAATGACCAAAAAAATGATAAAATTACTAGATGAGATCATTAAAACAGTTATAATAACTATATTCCAAATTTTTAGAAAACTATAGAAAAACATAATAAATGAAGACATAGAAGATTTAAAAGATTCAAACACAATTTCTGAGATGTAAACTACAATGTCTTTTTTTTTCTCCCAAATATGTTTATTTTTTTAGTGTTACAAGATTAATTGTTCATGCATCACACCCAGTGCTCCATGCAATACGTGCCCTCCTCAATACCCACCACCAGGCTCACCCAACCACCCATCTCCCCCTCTAAAACCCTCAGTTTGTTGCTCAGAGTCCACAGTCTCTCATGGTTCACAAAGTCTTAAATTAATAGTACTTAGGGTGCCTGGGTGGCTCAGTTGGTTAAGCAACTGCCTTCAGCTCAGGTCATGATCCTGGAATCCCAGGATCGAGTCCCATATCGGGCCCCTTGCTCCGCGGGGAGCCTGCTTCTCCCTCTGACCTCTCCCCTCTCATGCTTGCGCTCTCTCTCTCTGAAATAAATAAAATAAAAATAAATCTTTAAAAAAAAATAGTATACTTAATGGGATTAACAGTACATTAGACATTGCAAAAAAAAATTGGTAAATTTGAAAAACTAGCAATACAACCTACCCAAGTCAAACACAGAGGAAAACAAAACCATAGGAACAGTGCATCAGTGAGCCAAAAATCCACTTCAAGTAGCCTCATATATGTGTGATTAAATCTCATAGGGAGATAAGGAGTAGGGTAGAATGTAAGAAATATCTAAATGAATAAAGGCTAAATTTTTTCCAAATGTACTAAAAAAAAAACTCACAGATATAATAAATCTGATAAACTCCAAGCACAATAAAAAAATGAGAAAATCACACCAAGACATGTGCTTAAAACCAATGATAGAAAATCTCTAAAAACAACCAGAGTAAAAAAGACCCATTAAGTACAGAGAGAAAAGAAATACAGAAGACTTTCTATAGAATCGATAAGAAAGAAGACTGTGGAGAAACAGCTTTAAAGAACAGAAGGTGGCAGTGGGGGACTGTCAGTGTAGAATCTTGTGTCCAGGAAAAATATCCTTCAAAAATAAAGGTGGAAAATATTTCAGAAATATAAAAGAAATTCATCACCGGCAAACATGTATAAGAAATGTTAAATGACCTCTTCTGTGAAAAGGAAAATTATACCAGATGGAAATCTTGATTTACTCAAAGGAATGAAAAGGACCAGAAGCGGTAATTCTAGGAAAGATGCAGTATTTTATTTATTATTTAAAACTATTTAAAAGATAATAAACTACCTAAAGAAAAATAATAACAATATTGTGGGGTTTATAATATATTCAGAAGTAAATGACGACAATGACACAAAGGCCACCTGGGAAGAAATGAAATAATGTTATCATAAATTCTCAATAGTACATATTAAATGGTATAATATCACTTGAGGTGCACTGTGATAAATTAAAGATGAATATTATAAGCCCTAAAGTGCCCACTAAACTTAAACACAGTTAAAAAAAGTTTCAAGTTTAAAAGTCTAAAGTTTAAAAAAAAAATAATAAAAAAAAAAAAATAAAAGTCTAAAGTTTTAAGTTTAACCTTTTAACACTGGTTTTAATTAAGGCAAATTAGGAAGTCAAACTGAATCATAAAAAATACTTTAAGTCATGCATAAGAAAGCCTAGAATAACAGGAACAAAAAGTAGAGGAGATAAAGTGAAAGCAAATAGAATACAGTAAATTTAAATCCAAAGTTCAAGTGTAGGACACTCTTAAGAACAGTGGAGGCTGTGGGGAAAGACATTCCCCCTTTAGAATCATGGATAAAATAAAGATACAGCCTAGATTTAGCAGCTAGTTCACAGGGGAGAACCAAGGAGTAAAATAGCTGGGAGGGGCTGTCCGGGATGAGAACAAATATCAAACACTGACCTCATGCAATGGAATATTACTCAGCCATCAAAAAGAATGAACTCTTGCCATTTGCAATGATGTAGATGGAGCTAGAATGTATTATGCTAAGTGTAATAAGTCAGTCAGAGAACGACAAATACCATATGATCTTACTCATGTGAAATTTAAGAAAGAAAACAAATGAACATATGGGAAGGTAAACAGAAAAAAAGGAGAGAGGGAAACAAGGCATAGGAGACTCTTAATGACAGAGAACAAACTGAGGGTTGATGGAGGGAGGTGGGTGGGGGGTGGGCTAGGTGGGGGATGGGTAGTTAAATGGGCACTTGTGCTGAGCACTGGTGTCATATGTAAGTGATGAATCTCTGAGTTCTATTCCAGAAACTAACATTGCACTGGATGTTAACAAAATGTAAATTTAAAAAAAAGAAATTATTCCTACTAAGAGCCACAATTTCACTGAATTCATTTATAGAGGCTTTTATGCCCCAGGGCATTGTTGAGAACAATACAGCAATTATCTTGCAATTAGTGAAGTTGAACAGCTGGGTAAGATGAGGGTAAGAGTGGAAAAGAGACCTACCATTGTCACTGTCACCCCGGGATGACTGTGAGCATACTCAAAGCTATGCTTCCTAAGGCTGACATCAGATATTTCACACTGGGGAGGAGAGAGACCTCCCTAAAATGATCCAGTCAGTCATTGAACAGATAAAGCAGCAAAGAATAATAAGTCCTGGGGTGGGGGGGGGCCTGTCCCAAAGTTGATACAATATATTATCTAAAATGTTCAGTTTCCAACAAAAAATTGTAAGTCATACAAAAAACAGAAAAATATGACACACATACCAGAAAAAAAGGAGGCAACAAAAACTACCTCCAAGAGCAACCAGATGTTGGATTTAACAAAGAGGGATTTCCAAACAGACATTATGAATATGTTCACAGAAAGAAACATCTTTATATAAGAATAGGATGATGACAATGTTATACCATATAGAGAATATCAATAAAGAGATAAGAATTATAAAAAAAAAAATAGTAGAAGTGATGATATCTGAAAAGGGTAAACTGGAAGCTTCAGGCCTTCATTTCTCCCAGGGAGACACTGAGTTAACAAAAACAGATAAACCAAAATACCTTTGTGAGAACTTCAGGAACTAGTTCAAAACCTATAGTCCTGAAGTGAAAGCACAGACAAGAAACAAAAGCTCACAAAAGTTCCTAGCGTTTTGCTCACCTTTGTCCCTCCCCTTCTCTGGCACAGAACAATACAAACAGGAGGAAACCTCCCAATTTTCACCCCATCACTTAGGATGGGGAAAAAAGAGTGGGACTCGTGTCCAGAGTTTTGGTTTGTCAGTGGGCTGCCTGAGGGACTGATTTCTGTCTCAGTGGATCGGGAACATTGGTGAGAATGTCAGCATCGGTCACCATTTTAAAGGTCACTGGAAACAGAGGCAGGTGCCACAGCACATCCAGAGCCACAAGGAATCTGATGTTTCACAGACAGGTGGTAGGCAAGCAAGAGACTGTGAGCAGGGGAGTAAAACAGACACCAAGACCAAAAGCTTCCGAGAAGTAGGGAATGTCTTAGGGAAATTAAGACTGATAAAACAGCTATATAGGTTTTGGAAAAAGGGCACACACAAAAGCCTGGGGAAGATGCATCCCAGAAAAAGACTGAAAGGTCCAAAAATCTCTAGCTGGGCTGATTGGTGAAGGTCTTCAACATAAAGAATGGGAGAAAGCTGCTTTTCAAATGCCCAAATCTCAGCAAAAGATCACAAGGGATACAAAGAAATAGGGAAATATGACCCAATCAAAGGAACAAAATAAATCTTCAGGAATTGACCCTAAAAATAACAGATATCTGTGACTTATCTGGCAAGTAATTTAAAACAATTGCTTTAAAGACACAGGATTAGCTAAAAAAGAAACACATAGACAACTAAATGAAATCAAGAAAACAAAGAAAAAAATGATAATATCAACAAGGAGACAGAAATTATAAAAACTAAACAAATTCTAAGGCTGAAGAATATAACTGAATTGAAAAATTCACAATGCAGGCTGGAGACTTATTGGGCAGAAGAGAGAATCCGGAAACTTGAAGACAAGTCATTTGAAATTAGCAAGTTAGAAGAACAAAAACAACAAAAGCAAAAAGCAAAGTAAAGAGAGCCTAAGGGACTTAAAGATCACCATAAAGCAGACCAACATATACATTACAGAGTCCCAGAAAAATAAGAAAGAGAAAAAGGGGCAGAGAGCACATTTTTAAAATAAGATAAATGCAAAAAGACTCATACTGAGACACATTATAATCAAACTGCTTAAAGTCAAAGACCAAAAGAGACACAACTCTAAACACTTATGTACATAATAAAAGAGCTTCAAAATACATGAATCAAAACGGATAGAACTGCAAGGAGAAATAGAGAAATTCAAATGATAGTCAAGTATTTCAACAACCTTCTCTCAGCGACTGATAAAACGTGTAGAGAAAATAAAAGTAAACACCACAAAAAAAAAAAAGTAAACATCACTGTGACCCGACTTGACCTAACAATTTTCACTCCAAGCAAAAACAGCAAAATACACCTTGTTTTAAAGTGCACGTGTTTACTAAGACAGTTCATGGTCTAGTCTTCAAAACAAGTCTCAAAAAAATTTTTAAATCAAACGTATAAGTAAGTTATTGGACCACAATGAAATTAAATTAGAAATCAGTTGAAAGACGTCTGGAAAAGACTCAAATATTTGGAAGAGAAATAATAAAATTTTAAGTAATAACACAGGAACAAAGAAGCGATTAAAAGAAACAGGCTTTTAACTATAGAGAACAAACTGATGGCTGTCGGAAGAGAAACGGGCAGGTGTGGGGGGGTATAGGTGATGAGGATTAAGGCGCATACTTGTACTATGAGCACCGAGGGTTGTATGGAATCACTAAATTGTACACCTGAAACTAATACTACACTGTGGGTCAACTAACTGGAATTTAAATAAAACCTATTTTTAAAAGAGGATTTCTAACTAAATGGATATGGAATAAACCGTATCAAAATAGTCCAATGCAAATTCAAGCAATACTTAAAGGAACATATATAATACTACCTGCCCATCTTATAAAAGAAGAAAGGTCTCAAATCATTTATCTCAGTCTCATTTTTTTTAGAACTTGCAAAAGGAGGAAATTAAACCCAAAGTAAACAAAAGAAAGGAAATATTAAAGAGCAGAGGGAAAAAAAAAAAAACCCATAAAATAAAAAACAAAAAAACCTATTAAATAAAAAGGTCTGATTTGAAAGTCAATAAAATTGATAATTCTCTACCCAAATTAATTAGGGAAAAAGAGAAATTGCCCATATCAGGAATGAAAGAGGGGTTTCATCACAAGGTCTAAAGACATAAAAAAGATAATGAAGGAATAATGTGGAAATGGTATGCCAATAAATTCAGCAAGGTAGATGAAAAAGACAAACTCCTTGAAAGAGACACTTCCAAAGTGCACTCAAGAAAAAACAGATAAGCCAAACAGTCCAATATATATTTAAAAAATTGAATTTGGAGATTTACAACTTTCCCCCAAAAAAAACTCTAGACGCAGGAGTCTTTACTGATTTTACCAAACATTTTTTTTTAAAACTAACACCAATTCAATACAACTCTTCTGGGACAATGAGGATGAGGAAACATTTTCTAACTTACTGTATGAGACCGTTACCCTAGTACCAAAGTCAGATGAAGCAATTACAAAAAATAAAATAAAAAATTATAGACCATTATTCTTCATGATCATAGATACAAAATTTCTAACTAAAAATTTAGTCAGTCAAACCCTACCAATATATAAAAAGGATAATATAACACAATCAGGTGGGTTTTATCCCAGCAATGCAGGTTGCTGTAACATATGAGAATTAACCAATGTCATTCACTAAACAAACTAAAAAAAGAAAAACCATATAATCATCTCAATAGCCGCAGGAAAAAAAAAACTGACAAAATCCAACATGCAACATCCATTCACAATAAAAACCATCAGAAAATCAGGAATTGAAGGAAACATCCTCATCCTGAAAAATGGCTACTGTGAACCCTACAGCTAACATCATACTTAATGGTGAAAGAATGAATACTTTCCTCTAAATATCAGGAAAAGACAAGGATATATAGGCTTTCACAGATGGTATGTTTATAGAAGCCAGCAATCCTGTGGATTCTAAAACTAAAACAAAAACAAAACAAGCTGCTAGAACAAATAAGTAAGTTTAGGGAGAGTTGCAGATACAAGATCAATATATAAAAATCACTTGTATTTCTATGTGCTAGCAATGAATGATTAGAAATTAAAATTACTAATTTATTACTAAATACATACAATATCAGGATATATAGAGAGAGATAAATCTAACAAAAGACCTGTAATATATGTATACTGAAAACTACAAAATATTGCTAAAAGAAATAAATAAGATATAATGAAATAAGGAGATACACTGTTTGTGGGTTCAAAAACTCCAACAGAGTTAATATGTCAATTCTCTCCAAATCGACCTATGGATTTAAAACAATCCCAATCAAAAGTCCAGCAGGTTTTTTAATAGATTTTGCTAAACTAGGTCTCAAATGTATACGAATACTCAAAGGATCTAGAATTGACTAAATAACTTTGAAAAAGGACAAAATTGGAGAATTACCATGATTTTACTTCAAGACTTATTATAAAGCTTCAGTAATCAGGACAATGTGCCATTGGTGAAAAGATAAGTACATAAGTAAATGGAATGGAATAGTTAGCCTATAAGTAGATCTATATACACACGGTCAATTGATTTTGGACAAATATGCAAAAGCAACTTCATGGAAAAAGGGCAGTCTTTTTCAAGCAAATGAAGCTAGAAAAATGGGACACCTGTATGCAAAGAAATGAACTTTGATTCATACATTACATACAAAAATCGATTCAAACTGACTCATAGTTTTAAATGAATAGAAACCTAAAACTATATGATTTTTAGAAGAAAACATAAGAAAATAGGTTTTTTGGGATCAGTTAGGCAAATATTCCCTGCATGCAATACCAAAAGCACAATCAATGAAAGAAAAAATTAATAAATTGTATTTCATCAAAAAGTTTTGCTCCTCAAAATAAGCTGTTAAAGACAAATCCATGATTGAGAGAAAATATGGGCAAATCAAATACCTGATAAAGGGCTTATATATAGAATATTAAAGAACACTTAAATCTCAACAATAAAAAAGGAAACAATCTAGTTAAAAAATAGTCAAGGGAGGGGCGCCTGGGTGGCTCAGTGGGTTAAAGCCTCTGCCTTCAGCTCAGGTCATGATCTCGGGGTCCTGGGATCGAGCCCCGCGTCGGGCTCTCTGCTCAGCGGGGAGCCTGCTTCCCCGCATCTCTCTGCCCGCCTCTCTGCCTACTTGTGATCTCTCTCTGTCAAATAAATAAACAAAACCTTTAAAAAAAAAAAATAGTTAAGGGATTTGATCAGATACTTCACCAAGAAAAATATGCAAGTCACAAATAAGCACATGAAAATGTGCAAGCAGCCACTAGTTATTAGGGAAATGCAGACTAAAACCACAATGAGACGTTAACGCACACCTAAATGGCTAACATTAAAACACACTTCACATTGACAACAAGCGACGCATCTGGAACTCTCATACACTGCTGGTAAGAATGTAAATGATAGAAACACTTTGGAAGACAACTTGTCACTTTCATAAACAGACACCTAATCATCTTATCCAGCCCTTCTACTCCTGGGTATTTATTTACCCTATAGAACTAAAAATATATGTCCTTATAAAGACTTGTATGTAAATGTTGATACAGCTTTATTTCAATAGCCAACTGGAAAAAAAAATAACCAACTGGAAAAAAACGAATTGTTCATCAATAGGTGAATGGATAAACAGCAATATACTCATACAACTGAATAGTTCTCAACAATTTAAAACAATAAAAAATTAATACGATACAGTCACATGGATGAATCTCAAAATAACCACACTGAGGGAAGAAAAATAAATCCAGATGAAAAAGGGTACATACTATAGGATTCCATTTATGTAAAAATTCTATAAAATGTATACTAATCTGTTGTGACACAAAAGACATCAGTTGTTGCCTAGGGAAGGCACAGGGAGTGAATACAAAAAAGCATGAGGAAACTCTTCAGAGTTTAAGAATTAAGAATATTTCTTAATTTTCATGATCATGGTGATTTCACATGTTCTCAAACTTCATATTGTACACTTTAAGTAGGTAAAGTTTGTTATATGTCATTGACAGTAAATTGCAGTCACCTAAGAGAAGAACCAAATTAAGGACTCATAATGGAGAAGCTGTGGTTAAAAAAAAAATACTGATGGTAAGCATCAAACCTATTTAAATATGGACCCAGCACTAAGAAACTATGGAATCTATGGTTACATGATAGAATAAATAATAAACACAGTAATATAATTGTCTAGCACTGAAATTACTATAACGAGGGATTTTGATAGATACTGCCTAAATTGCCAACCAAGGAAATATTTTCACAACTATACCCATACTAGTTTGGTATTTCATCTTTGCTAAGTGAGAAATATATTATTCTGTATTTTATTACTTTAAAGAGGTTGAACAGCTTTTCATATGTATTAAATTTACATAGTTATTCTTTTTCTCAGTTATTTGCACGGGCTCTCCATACATCAAGAAATTACTCCTTCATCTACCACACATTACAAATAGCTTTTGTTTAGTGTATCTATATGCATGCCTGTGGGTGCATAAATTTTGAATATTTTATGTAGTCAAATCAGTACGTGTTTCCTATTGTGAATTTTGGCTTTCCTGCCTTACTAAGAAAAGTTTTCTTTACTCTAGCATGTTAAAAATATCTAGTATTTTTCCTGGGTAATTTTAAGGCCTAATATTTTATACCTAAAACTATGAATCAGCAGTTCCTCAAAAATTTAACATAGAATTATTATATAATTCAGCAATTACACTTCTGGGCATACACTCAAAAGAATCAAAGCAGGCACTTGAACAGATATTTGCACACACATGTTCACAGCAGCATTATTCACAGGAGCCAAAAGATGAAAGCATCCCAAGTGTCCATTGATAGATGAATGGATAGACATTTGGTGTATACATACAATGCAATATTATTTGGGTTTAAAAATGAAGGAAGAAAAAAAAATGAAGGAAGATTCTGGTACATGCTACAATGGAGGAACCTTAAATACACGATGCTAAGTGAAATACACCAGTCACAAAAGGACAGATCTCATAGGATTCCACTTATGTGAGGTACCGACAGTAACCAAAGTCACAAAGAGAGAAAGGAAAATCGTGGCTATCATGAGGGACATGTACCTACAAAGTGCAAATCCCAGTGTCGAGCACTGAGTGGTTGGTGATGGAGTCAGTTCTTCTGAAAAGGCAGGACGCCTCAAAGACATTTCTGACACCTATAAGAGGGATCTGACTTAGTGAGGAAACCTAGTAGCCCATGGCATCTTAAATGGACCCACCATACTTTGCCCCTCTTGCTACCCCCACCTGGGGGCATACTACTGAAATGAAAACCAGGAGGTTTAGTCTCCTGAATCATACCTACCACCCTGCCAAACTCACTCTGGAGCAGCTCTTAACTTTGTCACCAACCCAACTCTATAGGGCCCTTCAAGGACCAAAGATGCAACGTGTTTGTCCCCAGAGCTGGGTGAGGAAAAGGGCATGCCCCTCCTTCCACTCCCATGTCTGGATTCCTTCTTTCCCTCCCCAAGGAAACCCCGAGACTTAGCCCTGGGGAGCTGGCATCTGGTATGAACGCCACCAGCCTCCAGTCCTGGAGAGGTGAGAAGACGAACAAGAACCACTATGGCCGCTTCATAAAACAGACTGACTGGACGAGTCACTTCACCTTCCTGAGCTTCTCTTTCCCAACTGTCAGCTAAGAGTAACCACTAACACTCACCTCTTCTGCCTCTCAAAGCTATCACGAAAAGCACAATGAAGTCACGTACAAGAAAGTGCTTTGTACCGGGCAAGGTGCTATGTAAGGGGTAATTGACACTATCATCATTGGTCTTACAGATCAAAAAGGCTTAACTCTAAAAGGTGAGGTTTTTAACGACTTTTTTTTTTTTTTTTAAAGATTTTTATTATTTATTTGACAGCGAGAAACACAGCGAGAGAGGGGACACAAGCAGAGGGAATGGTAGCGGGAGAAGCAGGCTTCCCGCGGAGCAGGGAGCCCGATGCGGGGCTCGATCCCAGGACGCTGGGATCTGACCTGGGCCGAAGGCAGACGCTTAACGACTGAGCCACCCAGGCGCCCCAAAGGTGAGGTTTTTAAATTAATTTTACCGATCGCACCTCCCTTCTTCCAACTTTGATTAAAAGCTGGGACCGTAAAGTTAGACCATCGAGATTCACCACCTACTGGATACACAGCCTTGGGAATGTTACTTAGTCCCTCTTTACCTCAGTTTCCCCATTTGTAAAATGAGGGTGAGAATAGTACACGCCAAATAAGATTCGGGTACAGTTCCGGGCAGTATGGAGCCCCCAGTAAAGGTTAGTTAACATCACACACATAATTGACATTTTTGGGGTACTGGGTTCTAATCACACGAGACCATTTTCCTTTTTAGAGTTTTTCACCCTAAGAAGCACTTTCTTGGACGCTGATTGTGGTCCTCACCTACTTGAGACATTTAAACACACACACACACACACACACACACACACACACACACTTGATGTCGTTCGAAAGATATTTGAACTCAGGTTCCCTTCTCTGTAAAACTGAGTAATGATATTTACTTCCTGGGGGTAGTGATGAGAAAAAATGAGATAGATTATACAAAATTTCTTAGCCCACAGTGCCTGAAAAATTGCTAGTTTCCTTTCTTCCCACCTACATGTGACCACAAATCTTTGCGGTGGGAATCGCACACTGAAAGTGAACAGAACTGGAAGACGTCACGGTGCTCAGCCTCCAGCGGGAGACGCAGACAGTAAACAAGGAAAGACATACCACAGAGTTAGCCAGCTGCAAGTGCAATTGTCACCAGTAAGATCCCCACCCTCCCACCCCCCCGAAACTCAGGGAACTCCTAGAAGCTTCTGTCTAGCTATCAATTTTATGTTTTCAAAACTAACAAACTGCTGTAACAGGAAAAGAAACATTTTGAGTATGACCCCTGGGATATGCCTGTGCAGATGAAATCACAAAGTGACCAAAAGTTACACCAGCTTCATTATATTGTTAAAAATCTCCACCCTGGGAGGGGCATAAGCTTCATTAACATAACACACAATGTATGCACAGGCATGTCTTCTGAGTGGGCACATGCTTCTTTATGCCTGCCCATTATGCGATGATGGGACCTCCCCTTCTGAATATTCATCCCAAACCCTAATAAAAGGAACCTACTTACCCTTGTTTGAGGAGTCAAGTCTTTGGAAATTATTCCCGATGATCTTTATTTGCTGCAAATACAGATGACTTTTGAGCAACTCCACCTGGTGCAGGCTCTGTCTGTAACTCACCAAGGAGCAGACCCACACTGGCTCAGTGAAAACAGTTCACGTGGCATGAAGGAAGTGGTCTTTTACAGACAGGGGGTTGGAGTAGGCTTCTTTGAGGAGAGATGATGATGCTCAGTCCCCCTGGAGTGAATTAGTCCTCTTGTGCTGGCTCAGTTAGGGTTCATAGAGATCATCTCTTATGATTATCTAATGTTGGGATGAAAAATATCAGATAGGTTTCAGCCTGAGTATGAGAATTATTCTTCCTTTTGAAAAAACACACTAATCACAAATATAACAAGTGCATTTGAATCTTGTCCTTCACGGATCAAAAAGTATCTCTGCACTCAGTGGTAAAGTTCAAAATGGAAGAAGGTCCGGTAGGTGTGTCTTCCTTAAGTAAAACAGTGGAACTGGACCACAGAGGGTAAACCTACCAGGGTCTTAGGAGAATATAAAACAAGGGAAGGTAGTGTGGGGTGCCCCACCCCACTTATACACAGCCTTGCCCGCTGGGAGAGGAACCAACCAGCAAAGACCTGGTCTTGCTCTGAAATGCACAAAGCCGAAGAAGGTGGGGGGTGGGGAGGCCACTCATCCAAAAGCGCCTGAGCTCTGACTGCAGACTGAAGAAGGTACAACAGGCTTTTCATCATTATCTTTTCAGCAGGCTCTTAAGAAAAGTCTTATTCTTCTTATTCTTCCTGGGAAAGGACAAAGGGCAACCAAACAAAGGGGCTGGGAGCAGCAGGTGACAACCGCCCTGAGGGGAACTCAGCCAGGACTAGGAGCTCATCTGTCCAAGGGCAGGGGTGGGGAGGTAGGGTTCTGGGCCATTTTTTTTCTCTTTCCTTCTTTTTCTTAATTCCCAGTGAATGAGCATTAGTCAGTGCTTAATTCTGAAACTATGCAAATGAACCAGGAGAAACTGAAATGAGCTACACATGTTTGGGGATCACCCAAAGAAGGTGTGGTCCAGGTGACAGATGGTAACCACACTTATGGTCGTGAGCATTTCATCATGTATGTAAATATCAAATCACTATGTAGTATACCTGAAACCGATATCATACCATATGTCAATTGCACTCCCATTTAAAATGTTTAATGAGAGAAAAAAAAAAGGTGTGTATGTACAAAACAGTCTCCCGAGGAAAATGACTACTCAGAAGGACCTGTCAGCAGTCACTTCTCTGGCCAGCCAGGGCACAAGGACCATGCTGTCCAGCTGTAGCCCTAAGTGCCGTGGCTATGGGGCTTCCTGTACGCATGCCACAGGTCCCACTCCATGACTCAGGGGATCATGCGACCTGCCAGAGGGGAAGTGAGAGCTGCTCTCTGGAGCTTAGGCTCAGGCTGCCTGTCTGCTGTGCCTGCCACAAAAACCAGCCTCTTCTAGCAAGTTTCAGGCTCTCCGGTTACCCAACCTACTTAGGATCTACTTAGAGCTTCTCTGTGCCTGACGTCATGCAGGAAACCAAGAGATAAAGAAGATACCGTCCCTGCCCTCACGTGTTCCCGAATTTGTTGGGGGGGACAGAGGCAGAAGCCAGTGCCGATGGGACAGAGGGGCAAAATATGGGCATGAGTTCAGAAGACATGCAACTAACTCTGCCAAGTAGAGCTCCACGGAAGAAGCAACACTGGTGTAGTTTCTTGGAGGAGGAAATCAGGAGACAAAGAAAGAAGACAGGAGTACTCCAGGCGAGGGAAGGAAATATGCCAAGACTTCAAGGGGAGGAGAAGAAGTAGCTTCAGGAAAGAGCAGAGTAGTTGAAACAGCAACAATCCAGTTTTCTGTGCAAGGTGGCTAGGCTATAGGGCCCAGTCAGCCAATCAAACACTGATCTAGGTGTTACTGTAAGACGCTTTGTAGATGTGCTTAATAGCTCTAACCTGATGACTTTATGTAGAAGAGACTATCCTGGATTATCTGGGTGGGCCTGCTCCAATCAGTTGAAAGGCTTTAAGAACAGAACTAAGTTTTCCCCAAAGAAAAAGAAGAAAGAGCTGCTGCCTTAGAGTTCCCAACCTGACCTTCTGGATCCCCTGACCTACAGATTGCAGACTTGTTCACCCAACTCCCCTAGCCCCATGAGCCAATCCGTGCAATAAATCTCCCCATGAATACACATATGCTTCTGGTTCTGTGCCTCTGATGGAACCCTGACCAAAACACACGGGAAGGATGGCGAAGCGAGTGGATCCTTGCCCTTGCAGGGAAGGCAAGACTGTGAAGGGCCAGGGCAGAGAGTGAGGGCTTCGTCCTAAAGGCAGACGGTTCTCAAAAATGTTCCCACTTGTATCAAGGGCTTGGAGGATATCAGTGAGGGGTGAAAAGCCAATCGATCAGCATCTCCCATCCCTGCATTAGTTCACTTTATATTCAACCAGAGCATCTCTGCTTTTACCTGCTTTCATGTAGGATTCCATTTGAAAAAAAGGATTCACTCTTCAGGTTGGGAAGCAATGATGCAGGAAGCATTTCCAGAATGATGGCATGAGGAGCTCCGCAGACATTCTCCAGAGCGAAAGCACCAGAACTGGTGAGAACCAAAGACAAAACAAAACCAAAAATATGAAAGTGAGTGGAGATTGTCCTAAAGGCGTACAGCAAAGGAAGAAACATTTATTCTGGAACATCTACTGATGTCGGTAAGAGTATTGATAATTTGTGGCATTTTAGCCTTGACCCACTCCCTTCCTTCCCTCCACACAGCCTTTTAAAACAGACAATTCACTCTGGGGAAATCCAGCAAAGATGGGGCTCCCCCGTCGTCCAACTCAGTCTATGGCTATGGTGCCACCCAGGAGGCAAAGACCACCACGATCTCTCATCTCATCTGGCTCCAGGTTGCAAAAGCTCTATTCTAGGCAAGCTTGGCCAAGAGGTCGAAATCTACCTCTCTTGCTCCCAGTCTCTACTCTTAGGGCACAAGCTCTCTCTGAGTCCCCGCAGGCCAGGAATACTGTGGTCTGAATGCCGCCCCCCAGGTCACTCATAAGGGAATGCCATGCCAAGAATGGCAGAAAAACAGGGAATACTGCCCCACTCATAAAGAAGGGAAATCATCTGAAAAAAGTATGCCACTGCCTCCAACCCACCTCCAGAGCAGTGGCACGGGACCACTCAGAGAGAGAGGCAGGCCGTAAGAAAGTCTCCCTGAGAGGACTGACTTTATTTGGAAGAGAGCATGAAGAGGTTCAACCTAAAGGTGCCATCAAAAACAGTAGAGATTTTGGCAGTAAACAATTAAGAGGAGGACAGCAGCTTAATGAGAGCAACAATCCAAAGTATAAACCAACTAGAAGGATACAATAGAAACCAAGAAAGGAGACCACCAAGAAAAGCTTCCTTAGGTTGAAACAAACTTCAAAGATAAGTCTGAGACCACTGCTATAAAGGGTCCAAATTTATTTGGATCTGACCAGGAAGCAATTTATTCCCCAGGGAACTGTCAAAAACAACAGTAATCAGTCAGGAATTAGTGGAGGCTAATGGTAGGATGTGATACCAAGAAAGGCAGAAAACTTAGAAGATAGGGAAAGACACAAAGAGAGAACTGCAAACAAAACAAAACAAAACAAAACCTTGTCGTCCCCGCTTGAGAATACACATGCCCAAGTCTTCGTCCTGTGGAGTAACAGCAGAGCCCCCACACTGCAGAGGGAACAGACTTTACTGTACTGACCAATCAAGTCAATAAAAAATAAACAAATGACAGCAACAGACACATAGACCAAATGAACAGAACAGAAAGCGCAGAAACAAACCCATACATGTGGTCAACTAAACTATAACAAGTGTGCCAAGAATGCACAATGGGGAGGGGCGCCTGGGTGGCTCAGGCCATGATCCCAGGGTCCTGGGACAGAGCCCAGCGTCAGGCTCCCTGATCAGCAGGGAGCCCGCTTCATCCCCTCCCTCTGCCACTCCCCCTGCTTGCGCTCCTTCTGTCCAATAAATAAATAAAATCTTAAAAAAAAAAAAAGAATACACAGTAGGGCAAGAATGGTCTCTTCAATAAATGATGTTGGGAAAACTGGATATTCACAAGCAAAAGGATAAAAACAAGCCCTTACCTTGTAAGAAAATGCCAAGTACGGGCGCCTGGGTGGCTCAGTAGGTTAAGCCTCTGCCTTTGGCTCAGATCATGATCTCAGGGTCCTGGGATGGAGCCCCACATTGGGCTCTCTGCTTGGCAGGGAGCCTGCTTCCCCCCCACTTCTCTGCCTGCCTCTCTGCCTATGTGTGATCTCTCCCTCTCTGTCAAATAAATAAATAAAATCTTTAAAAAAAAAAAAAAAAGAAAAGAAAATGCCAAGTACACAAAATAGCCAAAATGTTCTTGAAAAATAAAGCACAAGGTGAATTCACACTTCCCAATTTCAAAACTAATCATGAAGTTATAGTAAGACAGTGTGGCACTGACATACACACATACTGGTCAAGTATGACCAGTTTCAATTTCAAAATTAAAGTCCAGAAATAAATCCCTACACTTACAGTGAATTAATTTTTTTTACTAAGGTACAAAGACAATTCAATGAAGACTCATCAACAAATGATGCCATAACTGGATATTCACATGCAAAAGAATGAATTTGGATCCCTATATCACACCACACATGAAAATTGGCAAAATGGATCATAGGTCTAAATAAAGAACTATAAGTATAAAATTCTACGAAGAAAATACAAGAGTAAATTTCTGTGAACTTAGTATAGGCAACACTCTCCTAGATGTGGGACTAAAATCTTAACAACAAAAGAAGAATATATATAAATTGGGCTTACTCAAAATTAAAACTTTTCTGCTTCAAATAGAACCATCAAAAAAGTGAAAAAGGCAAACCGAAGAAGCAACAAAACATATAGATAATATTGTTATCCTATTCAGGATGGATGAACACTTACAGCTCAATAATAAAATAAGTAAATAAGTTAATTTCATAAATAGGTCAAGATCTGAATACATACAGATCTGGAGACATACAAATGGGCAACAAGTGTTGCTCAACATCATTAGCCATGAGGGAAATCCAAATCAAAACCACAATAAGATACCACTTCACAGAGAATATAATGTGTTGAAAAGGATGTGGAGAAAATGGAACCTTATAGATTGCTTATGAAAATGTAAAATGAATGTTTATAGCAGCAATGTCCACAATAGCCAAACTATGGAAAGACCCTAGATGCCCATCAACAGATGAATGGATAAAGAAGATGTGGTATA
>CM053617.1:37594960-37612388 GCA_028646535.1 Procyon lotor | reverse complement strand
AGGTCATGATCCCAGGGTCCTGGGATCGAGTCCCGCATCGGGCTCTCTGCTCTGCGGGAAGCCTGCTTCTCCCGCTACCATTCCCTCTGCTTGTGTTCCCTCTCTCGCTGTGTTTCTCTCTGTCAAATAAATAAAATATTTAAAAAAAAAAAAAAAAGAAAGAAAGTTTTTCTCATTTCTTGATGTTTACTTCTCCATATATTCCTCTCTCTCCTTTTGGACCTCTTAGTCTCTCTGCTTGTTAATTCTTTAGCTTTGTGCAGTGGCAGTATCGTAGCCAGTGAGGTTTATCCAAAGCGCGATTATTGCTAATTAAATCTTTTATAGCTGCCTTTCATGTCTCCTGTGGGTTTTTTTTTTTTTTTTAAGTTTTTCTATTAATCCCAGGTAGCTAACACACAGTGGCGTACTCATTTCAGGCATACACTATTCAGGACTTCCACACAACACCCAGTGCGCATCCCGAGTGTGCTCCTTAATCCCCATCGTGGTTTCCTTTTCTTTGTGGTTTCGCTCTGTATTTGTGTTGCATTCTCTTCCATTTTGCACAGGGCAGCGCCTGGCCCATGACAGGTTCTCAGTAATTAGTTATTGAATGAATCAATTTTGTCCAGGAGACAAATTAGATCTCACGATGACTGTTCTCTTTTCCCATTTCTCTATTGAATTTTCAATGCAGAAATCATGTTTTGTTGTTGAAGAAAGTGTTTTAACATTCTACTTATATCTCTTTAACACTTCTCCTTTTTTTAAATAAATTAAATGGGTTTTTTTGCTTCTTCCTTCCTTCTGCCTGGTTGTTCAGCTTGGCCTTCCTCAGTGGATTTTATTTTATTTTTATTTTATATTGTTTATAAATGTAAAATATGATTTCATATTTTATAATTAAAATTAATTTATAATTAATTTATAATTTTATAATAATTATAAAAATTAATTGGTTTTATGAATTAATTATAGTTTATAATTTATAGTTAATTTATAAGTTATTTATATAGTTAATATATAAATATAATTATATTTATTTAATATTTAATATTTTATTTTATATTATTTGATTTTATTTTCCTTTGCCTAGTATGTGTGGGCATGAAGTCCTTTGGACACCATGCAGGTCAGCCTCTCAGGTGACTCAGGCAGCAGTGGCCTGCATTAAGAGGGACACCTGCGTTTGGTGGCTGGCGAGTTTATAGACCATACTGTCTCCATGCACTAAGGGGCCCTGCTCTCCTTCCTAACCACCCCAGGTGGGGCACATCCATCCCTCAGTGCTGCCACCCTCAGGAGACAGGGGGAACAGCAGTGGGAGGCGGGGAATTCAAGGAAATGAATTATTTTCTAAAACAAAGAGAAGAAAGTCAGTAGATTAGTTGACATTGTACATTCGTCTACATTTTATCCTGTTAATGTACCAGCAGCGATGCTAACACAAACATAACACATATAGAAGATTGAAGTCCAAGAAAAATGGAATATTTTAAGTAAGCCAACAGTGAGAAGTGACAGTGCTGCATGGCAGAAAATGCTTTTCCAAATGCACCTGCTCTGACTGATCGTATCCAGTCCCTGTTCACCTCTGGTGGTCCTAATGGGAGTCTTACTGGGCCGACAGGACAGCGTGAAAGACTATGGGAATTCTTGTGACAGTAAAAGGACAAGATGATATTAAAGGGACTCCAGACTTTTTCATGATGTCAACTCTCAGTGTTTTACTTTCCTGTCATAAGAGAGATTTTAGTAAAGGAGAATTAGGAATACAAATGGAAAAGCTGTTAACCCAGAATGTAATTTTTCGTTTTCAAACAAATACAAGATGGGGGCGCCTGGGTGACTCAGTGGGTTAAAGCCTCTGCCTTCGGCTCAGGTCATGATCTCAAGGTCCTGGGATCGAGCCCCACATCGCGCTCTCTGCTCAGCAGGGGAGCCTGCTTCCCCCTTTCTCTGCCTGCCTCTCTGCCTCCTTGTGATCTCTCTCCACCCTGTCAAATAAATAAATAAATAAATAAATCTTTAAACAAATACAAAATGATTCTGCCTAAGCTAAAGAAACAGTTTTGGTTAGTTTGAGTTTTGCAGTAAGCAAAGGAAAGAAAAAGTACCCCCCCAAAAATTTTTTTTTGTTTTTAAGTAAAATTTAAGGGCACCTGGTGGCTCAGTCAATTAAGAATCCGACCCTTGATTTCAGCTCAGACCATGATGTCAGGGTCGTGGGATCCCTGGGTCAGGCTCTGTGCTCAGTGGGGAGTCTGCTTGAGATTCTCTTTCTCCTTCTGCCCCGCCCCTCTCCCACCATGTTTGCAGGCACATGCATGCATGCTCTTTCTCTGAAATAAAGAAGGCTTAAAAAGAAAAAAAAAATTTAAAAAACAAAATGTAAGTGCCCAGTGCTACAGGATAAGTTTCAGGGACACCAAGATTGGAAAATTTGGACAGGATAGAGGCTGTTTTGATTATAACAGTCACTAAGCCTGCCACCGACAGCATCTGTGCCTAAAGCCCCTCATCCAACCACCTGCTGCCTTGGGCACCCTACTGGGAAGGCATGACCACCGTCCCCATTCCCCAGCTGCCACACACGGTGCAGGGCCACGTCAGCTGAGCTGGAGGGATCCTGGCTGTCCAGGTCAGCCTGAAGCGGGGGAGCCTCACCCACTTCTACCTCCGGTTACCTGCAGGGCTGCTCTGTGCCAGGGAAGAGATGGTGGTTGAAAGTCCCCTCAAATCAGCGAGGTCTTCTGATGCTTCCTTTCAACTTCATTTTATGCACTGGTGCGCATCCACCATTCACTACTCCTCTGCCGAGAGCCCGGTCTCAGATTCAGGGGACCTCGGACCTCCTACTGTGCTGCTCAGTGGATGGCGAAGCAGGCGGCCACCCTAGGGGAGGGATCCCGGTACCTTGCAGGCTGCCCACTCCGCTGATGGAGGACATGTCCCCAGGCCACGCGGGCAGCCTTTAATCTGAGGGGGCCAACCCAAAGGCAGGGCATTTGATACAGTTTTCTTCTTTTTCTTCATGCCCAGGTGGATGGAATGGAACCCTGGCTTCCCTTTGAGTATCGACGCCAAATGTCACAAGGATTTACCCCGAGACATCCAGTTTGATAGTGAGAAGGGCGTGGACTTCGTTCTGAACTACTCCAGAGCGTGAGTTCCCAAGAACTTGAGGATGCTGGGCAGGCCATCCAGGGGCCAGGGCCTCGAGTGGGACCCTCACTCCCTTCTCTGGGGGGGCTTTGCGCTGGGCACCTCTTCCCACATCGTTTGACTGGACCCTCAGTGCGTAACTGCAGAGGGGCCTGTATCGAAGCCATGTCACAACCCGGGTGACGGCAGACACCGAACACAGCTCTGCTGTCAGGTCTCTACTTGTAAAGTGCCCCATCCCCACCCACGTCTCCTGCCCCCACCTCCGGGCCAGCTCAGGGATGGACAGGGTCCGTGTGGTCACCTGGGTAGCAGGGCTCTGCCGTGAGAATGGCCCCCGTGCCTGCACTGGTCGCTGACACTGTCCCCAGTTGTCCGTCACAGCAGCCCCGTGAGGCAGGCGTGGGTGTCACCCTCACCTCACTGTTGGAGAATCAGAGGAATAAGGAAGTCACATACCTTGTCCAGTGGCCTCGGCAGACAAGCAGCAGACATGGGAGTTCTGTGCTCCTTCTTTGTGACTGAATTCCCACAGGGCTTCTACTGAGCCTCCTTGGGGGCTCGTGAAACGTAGGGAGCCCCAGCACCATCTCAGGGTCAGTCGGGGAGCCCCTGAGCTGCGCCTTGACACTTTAGGGAGTCCTCACAATCACTCCCATCCAGAAAACTCTACATCCGTGGTTCTGCCACCTGACTGGGCTTCAGCACCTGCTGGTCCCAGGCCAACTCCGCAGCCAGGAGGAGGGTCTCCGGGGTGGGGCCCTGGCCTTGGGTCGGCATATCCAGGAGGCAGAAGGGTGGAGAGCCACTAACCCAGTCGGCTTCCGTGGCAACATCTGCTAGGTGCAGAGCTGCTCCCCTCGGGAAGGGCCCCTCGTCTGGTCGGACACACTCGGGCCTGTGCCAAAGTCTTTTTCCTCCTTTGCACGTTTAGGAAGAAGTCTACATGCACACACAGCCTCACTATCAGCCTCCATAGGGAATCCCCTCAAGTGGGAAAGACTGTGTGCATTTGTCTCCCTCGGGCTGCTTCTACCTGTGGGGGAGGAGATGGTAGGGGCCTAACACTTATGAAGCCTCTCCTGAGTGCCAGGCTCATAAGTGTGGGTGTTTTCTGCTCGAATCACCTATTTTGACCTTCACAGCCACCCTGGGAGGTAGATACTGTTCTTGAATGTTTCCGGGTAAATATGCCGACATTCCACTGGATCCAGGTCGTGGAATTTGTCTGAGGACATTTAGGCAGAAATCAGCAAAATCAGAATTTGAATTCAGATCTATTTGGATCCAAAGCCAGGGATATATTTTTTTTCCCTGCTACAATTGAGATCAACTAGAGAAAAAAGCAAAAACCAAATATCCGCGTTGGTAATGCAGTGTAGTACCCAACATCTGGCTTCCTAGAAACACAAGGGCAATTAAAGATCTCATGTCCCCCCCCAGGGATTCCCAAAGGCATGTGGGTTGTAGGGCAGAGCCCCGACTGGGATGGTCCGAGCCAGAAAGAAGGCGCTTGTGGGGGTCAGACCGAAGAGAAAATGATAAGGTGGAGAAGCAGCAAGGTCCGAGGAGATGATCCTGCTTTGTGGAATAGTGCCACCTCTGCTCAGTAATGGGGAAGGGATAGATGGTGGAGGGATAGTGGATGGCAGATGGATGGGTAGGTGGTGGATAGACGGATGGTAGAGGGACAGAGGGATGGATTTGGGTGGAGGAATGAGGGAGTGAGGGAGGGTGGATGGCTGGCAGAGGAATGTGTGGATGGATGGATGGTGGGTGAGTGGATGGACAGTGGAGTGAAGGCCAGACTGTGCCTTTCTTATGTCTGCTCAGTGCTCCTGAAATTAGTTGTCATCTTTTTATCTCAGGAGCCGAGCACAGCAGCTTCCACAGAGTAGGTGCTCAGTAAACTCTATCATGAGGAAGGGAGTATGACCCGGCTGGCCTCCCTCATGGGCCCTCACTTCACACACCCACACTCACTGTGTCTCTCATGCTCTTTCCATCTCTGTCTGTCTGTCTCTCTTTCTCTCTCTCTCTCTCTCACACACACACACACATGCACGCACCCACACAATCCCTTTCTCCTCTCGTGTACCCCCATCATGGCTAAGAGCCTCTTGGCTGTGCATCTCACAGTACTCTCCCTGCGACCTCACCCCACCTGGCCCGACCTGGGCAGCTAACCCAGCATCTGTGAAGCCATTTCTACATATGTTCTCAGCATCCCCTGGGGGATTCCAGTGTGCAGTCAGGGCCGGAGCCACTGGCCTCCTGGCCTCCCTTGGCCTCGTCCTCCACCCGGTTGCCTGTGGAGTCATGTCTGTCCCCTGGGGTCTCAGGATGTACATCCTTCCCTCCCAGCTCTGTCATCCCTCCCTGGGACATTTGGGAACACCCTTCTACCTGCTTCCCCAGGATCCGTCCGACATAGCAATTGGAAGTTCATTCTCAAGTGCACATATAGTTTGTTGGAGGCTCCTTCTACAAAGGCAAAAATGTCGTTCTTTTACTCTTCCCCTCCAAAATCCTCCAGGGGTTACCCCAGCTATAGGTGAGAGCCTGCACATCTCTGCCCAGCTCCCCGGCTTCCTTCTTGCCCCCAGATATTTAGGACATCCCAGCCACATGCACCCAGAACCGGTTAGCAAGGCATCTTCGTGCCCTTTGTCTCCGCACGCGCCGTTCCCTCTTCCTCAGATACCGTTCTCCCCTTCTTGGCCTGGCTAAGCTCACCATCTTTCAGGACCTGCTCCCAGAAGCTCCTAGAAGCCGCTGGGCCCGAGTGAGGTCTCCTCCCTTGTGCTCCCCAGTACTGGCCACACAGGCCACCATTTCTCCAGTGACATCATAGCCCGTCTTTCTCCACATCTGCCATATAACTTGGCCCCTTGCACTGTGGACTGTTTGGCGAAATCTCGAGACGGGCCCTCAGCCCCTCCTGGTACAGCACAGCTGGGCGGGTCAGCTAAGCCCTACCTCTGCCGGCTGAGGACCATGAGGGCCTAAGAAGGAAACCAAAGATGTGCTGCCTGCCTTTGAGGAGGGTGCAGCCTGAACGAAGGGGACTGCACCTCACGGAGACAGCTCAGAGTACCCCCCTAGCCTGAGAAGATGAGGGGCCCCTGCGAGAGGCCACTGGGCCAGTGGAGGGTGATGTTAGGAAAGCTAACTTCTCTGAGCCTCAGAGTCTCACCTGAGGAATGAGACCACAACTCCTGCTCAGGCTTGTTGTGAGAATATAATGAGGCCACATATGTCAACCCTGCACAGAGAAGATTCTCCCGAAAAACGGCATTCGTTTCCGTCCATTCTTGGTAATGGGGTCAGGCCAGCAGGACCCAGGTCTCCATCATCACACAGCCACTGGGCACCTGCCCCGTCAGATTGGCCTCTGCCCAGGACTCCCAGAGGACCCCTCACTCTGTCCGGGGTTGTCTTGCTCTGGGGCCCAGGAAGTCTTCGCAGCAGGAAGGCACCTGGCCTGGCCTTGCAGCGAGCAGGCAAACGTAGGCCAGGGCCTAGAGGAATGGGACAAGGATGCTCTGGCAGAGAGGGCGCCTCAGGCCAAGGTCAACTGTGGCTGGGCCCGCTCACAGAACCAAGCGGGTTGTAACATTTCCTGGGGGCATCAAAGGAGGAACAGCTTGTGTGTTTATTCACCCCTCACTGTTTGTAGACTAGAGCTTGACCGTCGGGCGGTTGGTGGGCTGCTAAGGGAATGTCCCTTTAAAGGAAATTGAGAAAGAGAGCTTCCTTCCTAGTAAGGTAGAACACTGCAGAAATGGGACTGAGCTCCAGAGGAGGTGGCCGGCCTGGACCGAGGGGCTCGGACCCTCACCCCCTGCGCACTTCCCGTCAGATGAGATCGGATGGAGGCAGCTCCCTGAAGGGGCATCCTGCTCCCTGAGGTCACGGGCCAGGTGGCTTCCTGGGAGGGCGGCCTCAGGAGTGCTACCGCGGCCGGCACGGACTGCCCCGGGCCTGCGTTTGCGGGGCTCAGTGACAGACGGGGAGCTGCATTGCAGGAGCCTGGCTTGGCTGCCTTCAGGGGTCAGAGGAGAGGGCCTAGAGGGGGCCGAGGGGCTGACTGAAGATGGCGAGTGGGAGAGTAGGGAGGAGTGCGGGATGTGGTGTGGATGGACCTGGGATCTGGTTGGATTTCAGGTCAAAATGGGGAGAGACTGAGCGGAGACCCCCAGGCGTCCTTGACCTGTGCACCCGACTGGTCAAGCAAATGGAGTGATCCTTACAAAGGGGAGCTGGGGAAGATACGGGGGAGATACGTCCCGCTTGGGGGCATTGTTGAGGCTGAGAGCCCCAGGCAGCGTCTGGTGGTGCCTTGCAGGCTCAGCGCCAAGGGCCAGAGGCTGTGCGCCCGGGCAGGGGCGGGAGGGGTCGCATGGTCTGCGAGCCGTGAGCCATAACCCCGGGCACCCGCCGCTCCCAGCCCCCTAGACAGGTCACTGCTGCTAGTAGGAGGTCAGACAAAACCCCACGTGTGGCAGCTCCTGGAAGGGTGTCGGTGGTGAAGAGGAAGCCTCAGGCATCCGAGATGAAGGACGGCGGGAGCCTAGAGGGAGAAGGGGCCAGAGGGGATGGCAGCGGGTGGGGCGGAGTTCCAGGGGAGGAGGGAGGAGGAAGCCGTGTGCTGAGGCCCAGGGGTGGCGCCTTTCCTTTCGCCAGAAACCAAGGCCGTGAGTTCTGTGCAGGAAGAAGACCCCACGCCCTCTTAGTGCCAACCCAGCTGGGAAACAAGTTGGCTCCATGCCGCCAAAGCACTCAGAGAAAAGAGCATTCTCCCCCTTAACTTCAGAAAGCCAGCCAAAGGGCCCTGCCCTCGGAAATGTTAAAAAGCATCTCCTCCTCTTCTAACTGATGTCTGTATGTCTGTACATCAACCCTGTTTACCTCCGTGGAATTTTGTGAGACAGAGATGCGTCCCGTGGGAAGATAAACTTGTTAGAAAAGGTAGGGGGGAAATTCCCACCTAAATGTTAGACAGACCTGGGGAATTTTAATCACATTTGCTAAGGTAGAATCCTTTTGTGATTAAAAGTGGGTCGTGAAAGAAGACCTAACACAAAGCATAAAGTATGGTTTCCCTAAAAAAGGGCTTGTTCTATAGTCAAGTTACATCGCAACGTCTTCAGCGGTGGGTCTCACACTAGAACTTACATCAGAAGCCCCCGGAGGGCTTGTTAAAAGTTGGGATTTCTGGACCCACCTCCAGAGTTTTGATTCAGGAGGTCTGAGGCAGGGCCTGAGAGTCTGCATTTTTAACAGAGCTCTCCGCCCCCGCGCTTGGGGGGTGCTACTGCTGCCAGCCTGGGGACCACACAGAGAACCCCTGCTCTCCAGGGTTATAAGGCTTTGAGAAATCCTGGCAAAAGGAATCTGCTTAAGGGGGCACCTGGGTGGCTCAGTGGGTTAAAGCTTCTGCTTTCAGCTCTGGTCATGATCTCAGGGTCCTGGGATCGAGCCCCACATCTGGCTCTCTGCTCAGCAGGGAGCCTGCTTCCCCCTCTCTCTCTGCCTGCCTCTCTGCCTACTTGTGATCTCTCTCTCTGTGTCAAATAAATAAATAAAATCTTTAAAAAAAAAAAAAAGAAGAAGAAGAAGAAGAAGAAATCTGCTTATGGTGCCTGTGCTCTCCCAACTGCTGAGACTGGCTTGCCTTTGTGGGCTGGGGGCCCCCAGAGCGGGTGTCCCTCGGGGGACAGGAGGGAGAACCTTTTCCCCTTCTTGGTTTCCTCTCTTCCCTGCGTCCTTCTCTGCTCTTCATTGTAGCCCAGCTGCCATTTATGGAGTGCCTGCTGGATGCCCAGACCCTGGGCTGCTATTGCTGGTACAGCTCTGGGTTCCAGGAATCCTTGCCTTTTCTATCCTGTGCCCCTCCCCCACACCGACCTCAAGCCTGCTCTGGGTCTAGAAAAAGAAAACACCGATTCCTACCATGAGACAAACTCAGTAAAGGAAGGCGCAGTTGTAGCTGAATGTGGCTTTTTTGGTGAGGCTGATCCTAGGGCAGCTGGGCAGCTGCACCAGCCCCCCCCCTTGCTTAGGGCAGTAAGGACAGCCAGCCAGGCTGCCCAGTGAGGGAACAGAGGTCCGACAGCATGTCCCACTTGCAGGCACGTGGATCTGAGTGGGACGTTGGGAGACACAGATTCTGATCAGTGGATGTGAGGGGGGATCCAGTGCGCATTCCCAGCAAGCACCTATGGGATGCTGATGTTGCTGGTCCCTGGACCAGACTCAGAGTAGTGAGGCTGTACTTTGCTTTCCTGGGAAAAATTCTACGAATCTCTTAAAATTATAGCAACAAGTATCAGCCCATGACTCATTACCCTTTAAAAGCAAAAGGCTGCCTTCTTTAGAGCCCAGGAGCTAGGATTGATTCAAACTCTAGCTGTGTCTTCTCGGGAGAGTCACTTCAGTGTCCTGACCCTTAGTTTCCTCCCTATGATATGAAGCTAATGATGCGTAGCTGCTGGAATTGTTACGAGATTTCTGTGAACTCAGGTATGCAATGTCCCCACAGGTGAGTTCCCTCTAGTCCCTCCATTCTGGGTGCTTGGGAGCACTTCCTCCTCATTCCAGCCCCAGGAAGGAGCCCAGCGGGGGAGCTGCCACCTCAGGCACTGTCAGTGTCCACTTGCGATATCTTCCAGACTTCCTCCACCCCCATGCGAGGGCCGAGGGCCGGAGGAGCTACTGACGCTCCTCCTCTAACAAATGATTATCGAGCTCCTGGGGGGCAGGGCCTGAGATCAATTAAAAGTGGCCTTTTGGTCCCAGCTCCAAGAAGCTCACAGTCTAATGGGGACCAAGTCGTGGATAGCTTATTACAGCAGCATGTCAGAGCTCTTCCTCAGGAAAGGAATTCTGGGGAAACTTGAGGCAGGGGGGAAACAGCATCAGAAAAATGCTTTCCGAGAGATAAGATGCCCAACTTTGGTTTTGAAGGATGCATAGGAGTTTACCACGCTGCTTGGAGGAGTGGAGGGGATGGCATTCTAGGCAGCAAGAATTCTAGTGAGCCAGGGGGACCATAGTAAAGGTCTGTGTGGGGAAGTGGGCCTGAGGCTACCAAGGCAGGAAGGTGGGAAAGGAGTCTGGGGGCCCGGGGAGCGGGATGGTGGTGGAGGTGGGACCGTGGTGGTCTAAGCCGCTCAGCATTTTAGTGTCAGGAAGAAAGGAGTTGGTTGTCAGATGCACTAGAGAGATCAGGAGAGTTTAGGGCTAACCATAGGGCCCTTTGGAACCAGCCACTAGGAAGTCACCAGTGCCCTGGAGGAGAGCACTTTTAGGGGCCAACGAGGACGGGAAGTAGAGAAGAATAAGAAGGTGAAGATTCTTCGATGAATTGGGTGTGAGGGAAGAAAGAGGATGAGTGAATTAGACAAGGCCCAGGGGAAGGAAGAAGGTTAAGTGCTATGCTGTAGATGGGACTTTGAACATATCCGCTGGTCCCCTAGAATGCCGGTGCCTAAGGCTGCAGACTTTAATATTAATTGTGAGTAACAATTAAGGCATTACTTGCTGATGTTTGTTGAACTCTTTTTATGAACTAGGGTTTTCTGTACATCGGGTCAGCCTTCAGAGGCAGGGACAGTCACTGTGCCCATTTCACAGGTGAGAAAACTGAGACACAGCAAGATCAGGGACTTGCCCAGGGCCTCGTGGCTGGGATCTTAGGCCAGGCCTTGAACACCCTGTGCTGAGCAGCACCATCTCAGCTGCCGTCTCTCTGGGACTCCCAGCCCCACCCAGACTTGTGTCCAGACCCCAGCACTTGGGTCAGGCGTCCCAAGGCCCCTTGATCCAGCCTCCTAGAGGTCTGACAGGGTGTCCTTGGGGACAGGACACCCAAGTGCCCAGCAGTCTGCTCTGCATGGACAGTTCCTGGTAGAACGCACAGAGCCAGGGCCTAGCAAGCCTGCATCCCCGCAGCCCACGCCATAGCGTGCCACCCTGCCCATGGCTAAGCCCAGGCCTGCTGGGGAACACGGAGAGACCTTCCCCATTGAACCTCCGGCCTTGAGCAGTTCAGCCTCCGCGCCACTTGTGAGTATTTCTGGGGACTTGTCTCTCGAGCCACCTGCTCTGCCTGGAATGAGGCAGACCCCCTCAGTAAGCGTGGCCCCCTCCGAACAACAAAACTGTGAAGCAGAAAATGGAGAAGCTGTTAGAGGGAAAGGGGCAGGGGAACCGGAAGCCAGAGCTCCCCCCTCTCCTGGCACAGAGCAAGCAGCCCAGGGTATGCTGATGCTGGCTGTGTGACCCTGAATGAGCCAGACGCCCTCTTTGGGCTACAGGTTCCGCTTTGTGCAGGAACGTCTTCGAAGTCCCAATAGTCCAGTTGTCTGTCAACATGTAGAAATATTTTGCCTCGAGATGACATGCAAATCTTTTCCTCCTAATTCCACTTCTTCCTGAATCTGTGGCTTCCTCGGGGTACCAGCCCACCCCACCCTGTGTTCGGTGCCAGCCTTTTGTTTCGAAGTCACAGAGATCCAGCTGGGGAGACAGTGAGCCAAGGGCTGTGACTCACTCCCAGTTTCCCGGGCGGCCACCGTGTGGCTGGGGCCGCCGGGCCTGCGGAGACCTGGGAAGGCCTGTCCTCTCCCAGAAATGTGTCCTTTTCTGCACCCGATCTGACAGCGGATGGCACAGAGCGGTTCACTGCTCTAGTTTAACACTGCTCTCTGCCCCGGGAGACTCAGCAGACGAGGGAGGTGGAGGAGGACAGCAGAGGCCGGCCGAGGAAGGGGCAGCAATGCTGCCGGCTTAGCCGGGGTGAGGCACCGAAGCGTGTGTGCAAAATAAGCTTGTGTGTAAAAGCCCCTCCCTCCTGGGGGGGAGGAGGATAAAGTGTCGAAGAGATCAGTCTTGCCTAGAGGAGAAGCTCAGCATCGTTCTCCCGCCCCGGGGTACGGAGCGCCTGCTGTGTACACGGCCCGGCCCGGGCTGCACCCCGGCACCTTCCCGGCACTACGGCCTCTCAAGGTCCCTCAGGCAGCTGGGGCATCCGGATCATAGGAGAAGGCGAGGCCCACAGAGGTGACCAGCCTCATGGCTCCTGGCCCCACTCCTGGGTGGCGTGGCCTCCCAGGGGTCCCAGGGCGGCCGGTGCAGAGGAGAAGCATTTGCTAGACTAGGGGGATCCGAAGGGGAGTCACAGAGAAGTGCCATGTTGTGCCTCTCGTGCCTTCCCACGTGTGGCAGGGCCGGGAGGGACCCCTGCATCCCTGCACTCAGTCACTCAGACCTGCTGCCCTCAGGCACGCTCCCAGGTAGCTCCCCTGGGATGAGACAGCCATCGGTCCCCATCAGCCAGGGTCCCTCTGGACAAAACACCCAAATCTCAGTCCTTTGATGCTGCTGGGAAAGGTGTGAGGTGGCTTTGGGACTCCCACGCCTTCCTGCAACAGTGCTCAGGCCCCAGCCAGCACCAGCCCCGTCCCCTCCTGCCTGCTCCCCCAGGAGGACTGAGTCCAGGGAGGGCCCGGGGCCTGCCCAGGCTGTTAGGCTGCTGGGACGCGCTGGCTCTGCTGGTCGTGCCTAGGAGGTGGGTGGATGGGAAGGGGGTTCCCCAGGAGAAGCACCGGCCAGCGTGATCCCCTGCCCGGGTATGTGCACTGTCCCTCTCAGTCAGCGATCGGGGCTGCTGGAGTCACTGGGGGGCCTGGAGCCCCAGGCTCGGTGCGGAGCAGTGCAGACTCGCCCTTGTCCTCCTGGCGCTGCAGGCTGAGGCCGGGCTCAGCTCCGCCGAGACAGGATCACGGGCTGGCCTGGGCCGGGGCCGGGGAGCTTCCCTGAGATCAGAGGAGGAGTGGGGGTGCTCGAGGTCAGCCCGCCAGATATGCTCACCCCATAGGCTCAGGAGGAGAAGAAAGAGACCGGGCATTTCAGGCAGAGGGAACAGCACATGCAAAGGCCCTGAGTGAGGATATACGAAAGGCAGTGCAGGTGGGAGGCTTGAACTCTGCGGTGGGCCGTGAGCATTGACAGTGGGGAGGGAACAGTGTAACTGCCTGGCACCCGAGCTGTGGGTGTGCCAGAGAGAGAAACTGAGGCAGGATATGGCACATGAGCACTGGCCAGAAGGCCCTGACCTCAGTCCTGCGCCTTGCCCGAGTTAGTGGGGAAGTCTGGGAGGCCAGCCTCTCTCCCCGCCAGCGTTCCCAGGCCCATCCCACAGTGCCCTCCTCCAGCAAGGCCCTGGGATCGCCCGGACCACTCGGATCTCACTCCCCCGTGCGGCCTGCATTTTGGATTTATGAAGCGCCTGTGCTGGCTTATCCGGCTATCCTGTGTAAGGGGCATGTGCGAAACTCGCACCAGGCACAGAGCCAGAGTTAGGCAGAAAGTAAGTAAGGGATGAACTCAAACTGCTCATCCCCTGACAGCCCAGGGCGCCCTGTGCCTGGAAGTTGCCCCCCCGTGGGGGCAGTGGGACTTCGCTGACTGACTGAAGGCGCGGACAAAAGCCGGTGTGCAGGGCATTGGAGGCTCTGTGGGCTGTTGTCGAGGCCAGTGGCCAATTTCCTGCCCTGGGGAGACGCAGCGGGGAGAGCATCGGCCTCGTGCTGCTTCCTGTCCCGGTTCCACCAGGCCGATCAGCTGCCCCTGCAGAGCGGCCCTGGGTTCGGTTCCTCGCCGCCCAGGAGGCCGCCGTGTGAGGGGCTGTGCGGAGGGGAGCAAGGCCAGAGCGGGGGCGAGTGGGGACGCTGTCTCCTGGTCTGCAGGATGGAGAACCTGTTCATCAACCGCTTCATGCACATGTTCCAGTCTTCCTGGAGCGACTTCGCCGATTTCGAGAAAATCTTCGTCAAGATCAGCAACACTATTTCTGGTGAGTGTGCCGGCCCCTTTCTTGGGGTCTCTCGTGGGGCCGGGGAGACTTGCTGGGACTCAGAAAGAGCCACCCCCCCCATCAGCCAGGCCTGCACCCCTGCCGCAGCCCCCGCAGTTTCCAGGGGATCGCCCTCCTGCCCAGAGCCTCCCCCTCCTCGGACGTTCGGGGCTAAGCACCCTCCACCTCACTTCCTCATCAAAAGTCTCAGAAGTGTCAGAACTTTGTGTTTACGTGAATCGGTCACTTATGATACTTCTGAGCAGAGTAAAGGCAGAACTTAGCTTGTTTTCCCCACTAGAGGCACGATGTTGTACAGCAGATCTCTAGAACATACTCACCTTGCTTAACTGAAACTTCATGCTCATTGATTTGTAACTCCGCATTTCCCCTCCCACAGCCCCTGGCAGCCACCTTTCCACTCCGATTTTCTGAGTGTGACTGGTGGGTACCACGTGTCACTGGCATCGTGCACTTTTTGTCTCCCTGTGACTGGCTGGTTTCCCTTAGCATGAGGTCCTCCACGTTCACCCAGGCTGGCGCAAACTGCAGGATGTCCTTCCTTCCTTAAGGTTGTTTCCGCACCTTGGCTGCTAGGAAGTGTGCCGCAGTGACCATGGGAGTGCAGATATCTCTTCCAGACCTTGATTTAAAGTCTTTGGGATAAATACTGTGGGATCGCTGGATCGTACAGTAGTTCTAGTTTAACTTTGGGGGAACCCACCCTACTGTTTTCCATAGTGGCCACACGTTTTGCATGCCCACCCGCAGTGCACGAGGGTTCCAGTGTCTCCACATCCTCTCCAACACCCGTCGTCTTCTGTTTTTATATTAGCCGTCCTGACAGGTGTGAAGCAGTATCTCATTGTGGTTCTCGTTGGCACTTCCCTGATGACTAGTGACGTCGAGCATTTTTTCATATGCCTGCTGGCCATATGTATGTCTTCTTCGGAAAAACATCTGTTCAAGTCCTTTGTCCATTTGTTTATCAGGTTATTAGTTGTTTTTTTTTTTCTTTTTTGCTGTTGAGTTGTAGGAATTCTTTATATATTTTGGAGATGAACCATTTATCAGATACTCAGTTTACAAATGTTTTCTATTCCGTAGGTTGTCTTTTCACTCTGTTGACCGTTCCCTTTGCTGTGCAGAAGCTTTTTAGTTTGATGCAATCCCATTTGTCCACTTTTGGTGTTGTTCTTGAGAAGGGAATTCCTCGGGAACCTTCTGAGCCACCAAGGGCAGCTCAGGGAGGACGGGTAGTGGCCTGGCCCGAGCCAGGGGTCAGGCGGTAGGGCAGAGCCAGCGGACTCCGTGGTTGACCAGCTGGCCGGCAAACACCTGGGAGGCGGGATGTGCAGCACAGACTCTGGCCCGCAGCCAGGCTCAGGAAGGCTGCAGCCCGGGCCACTGCTACTCAGAGCTTGGGCAAGGCCACGATTTTCTCCCCTGTAGAGCGGGTCATGAACCACTGGCAGGAAGACCTCATGTTTGGCTACCAGTTCCTGAATGGCTGCAACCCGGTGTTGATCAAGCGCTGCACGAAGCTGCCCGAGAAGCTCCCTGTGACCACGGAGATGGTGGAGTGCAGCCTGGAGCGGCAGCTCACCTTGGAGCAGGAGGTCGAGGTAGGACCTGCTTGTTGGGGGACATCGGCCACGGCCGGCTCAGGTGGCCAGGCCGCGCTCTGGGGGCAGAAAACACTTTCTGCTGGCCGGTGCTCGCGAGCTCGTCCCCGGGCACCTCCGCTGAGACTGGCCCATCTCAGTGATGGGGTCTCCTCCTTGCCCTGGGCATTTATGGGAAATGTCTCATCTGGCGCAGGGGAGGCGCTGAGGGTGGTAATCCTCAGTGCTCAGCGTGGGGGCGTATTGGTATGTTCAACATCAGTGTCACTAATTCAAAGAGCTCCCTCGCAGTAGGGGCTAGTCGTGGGCCAGGCTTTGTGACAGATGCTTTCCACACACGGCTGTCGGGTTGTCACCAACCTTGCAAAGGTGAGGAAACTGGAGAAAGAAGAAAGCCTTGTAACAGGGAAAAGGGAGAAAACGGGTGGCCTTTTTAACTTTCTAATTAGAAATGTCGGTGCCTTCTGCTCGTGCCCTCGCCCCCTCCCAGCCCTCCTCTGGCTCACCTGCAGGGATGCGAGGCCTGGGGACGGCCCTGGCTCTCCAGTCACTTGGCTCTCCCACCAGAGCCAGGACAGCGGCCCCCTGCCCCCAGGTGTCTAGGTGGCCTTCTGTTTCCAGTCGCCATGTCTGGTTTGCTCAGCTTGCCTTGGGGCCCCAGCTAAAGAGGGGTGGTGTGTGCCATGTGTGGACAGCCCACTCAGCCCCCACCTCCTGCCCGCCTGACTCCGGAGGGCCACCTGCCCAGCTGACCGTCCCCTGCCCCAGGGCACGTGGTCCCAACCCCCTCACCCTCGACTGCCCGGGCTCCGGGACACTCCCTGGTGACATGGACAGCTGACCAGGGCCACGCATGGCCCACACAGGCACCTCCACACACACATGTGCACGCACCTCAGCGTTCCTTCGTAGACTTCATTTCTGGCCGGATATCCAGTGATTCAGTGGCTGTAGGTTCCATGCTTCAAGTCAGAGAATCCTACAACCTTGAAAGCCACAGAATCGTAGAATGGGAAGGGACTGCGTAGCCCTCTGCAGGCAGACAGCCTCTGCTTGCAAGTCCTCGCCACCTCCAGGCCAGGGGCTTCTGGCCGTCTTTGTCGCAATGACCACCTTGCCTCTGAGTGAGGGTCTGGAGGCTCAGCCGTGGTTTTGGTCATGAAGCAATAATCCAATAGCCACCACTGACTAGAGTCTTACGTGCTACCCGTCTCCTACACACGCGCCGCCCGTCTCTTACACACACACTGCCCATCTCTTACACACACACCACCCATCTCTTACACACACACTGCCCATCTCTTACACACACACCACCCATCTCTTACACACGTACCACCCATCTCACACACACACACCATCCATCTTACACACCACCTGTCTCTTACACACACACTACCCATCTCACACACACACACACCACCCATCTCTTATACACACCACCCATCTCTTACACATCACCTGTCTCTTACACACACATACACACACACACACACACCACCCATCTCTTACATACACACCACCTGTCTCTTACACACGTGATCCATCTCTTACACGTGCACACCACAGATCTCTTACACACACACCCGTCTCTTACACACACTTTCCATCTTTTACACATACACCTCCCATGTCCTATAGCACAATTCTTAATTCCCAGAATCAGTCATTAGGACCAAGAAAATGGAGCCCTTGGACCAAAAGGAGAGGACAGGGACACCAGACTGGCAAGAACACCAGTATCCAGTGCGGAATCCCAGGACACCAGAACTAAGAGACAGGGTCGCCCCCCCCC